>JASSKH010000001.1:19906839-21111839 GCA_031763025.1 Macrocystis pyrifera | reverse complement strand
CCTCGAGGGAGCCCGTCCAGCTTTAGCCCAGCTCTGTCGGCGGCGTCGATGTTTGGAAGGCTTGAGCTATAGGTGGTACTTCATCTGCACATGTTTTGAAGGCTTGAGCTACAGAAGATAGCTGATCTACACACATTTTCCCAGGCTGAGCTATAGGAGCTACATGAGTTACAGTAGCTCATCTGCGCCCGAGATGAGCTATAGGAGCTACATTAGCTACACATGTTTCCCCCGGCTTGAGCTATAGGCGGTAGCTCATCTGCACATGTTTTCGAAGCGTGAGCTATGCACAATAGATGAGCTAGCTCATGAGCTGTCGGGGGTGTGCAGAAAGTTGAGTATCGACCGATCGGTTGAACTCACAGCTGACGTACAGATCCGACCAACCAAACAGGGACACATTCGACACAAGGAAAAAAAACTGCTGTGAATCAACAGCCAAACCCTCTGGTCAAGAGTCACGAGCGACAGCGATAGATACAACGGTAGGTCGGTCTACAGCAGTCTACACCATCTGCACATCTGCACCCACCTCTTTTTTGAAGGCATGCTTCAACCTGGACTGCTGTGTTGATATTGTTAGGCTTCTCGCTGCTCGTGCCGAGGTAGCTGCTCGAATCGAGCGCTTTAGACTAGACCACAAAAGGACAAAGGCTACTGCGAGCAATTATGCTTTCGTATCTTGCTCAGCCGCGGTTCGTGGCCGCGTCAGTCTCAGCCTTGGCATGTGTTCGGTACGTAAGATCGCCTGACTTGCTGACCGGAGTATCCAACGGTTTGTATGTTTGTATGGGGTTGGACGACGCGGGTACAAGGGGATATTTACTTATCGTCCCCTGAGTTGATTTTTTAAACGTGACTCACGAGTTGCGTTTACCGCTTGCCCGTTCCACCGGTCAAAAAGAAAAAAAAACGAACAGCAGAGCTTCCCTCTTAGCCTTGTACGCCGCCCGCCCGTCTCGCGACCACCTCATCATCGATTGGGTCCGGATAAAGTTTTCCTCCCTCTCTGCCACAGTGGGCGTCGTCGCCCCGCCTCGCGTCAAGCCCGGTGCTCACTGTGGCCCTGCTTCGCCACTTCGACAAAGTTGGTGCTCAAACTCCATTGAAGTCTCTTTGACGTTTAGTTTGGTCGCCAAAATAAGCACCGCTTGAATACTATTTCGCATATCAAAACAACCCTTATATCTCGTATATGGTGCAAGCGGAGCCTCACAAGGAGGCTAGACAGATACCATTCGTGCTTCCTGCGTGTCTCGAGACACACGCGACGCCTAGCTATGCAAACGGCGAAGGCGCTACTTGCAACACCCCCTCTGCCTGCTAGCACCCGCTGACACCCGCGGCGGCGCCGGGCTCGCCCTCGGTACCGTGTTCTGACTACACGCACGCGCACGAAACGAAATAAAATGGCTTCAGCTTATGTAAGCAACGCTTGACTCGTACGTGGTATGTTCGTATGAATATGAGTACGAGAAGGCGCTTCTATTGACGCACGCAGTGTTTGTTCCAAAATATAAGCTGTACCGGGACATTGTTTGTTTGCCAGAAAAAAACGGTATACCTTGACAGAAAATGTCATATGACTTGGGTTTGGTGTGCCCTGATCACCTCGTTTTACTTTTCGTACCGTAAACTGGCAAAAATACGATGGTGTACCGTTTTTGGCATTTTTGCAAGTGAGACGGCCGGACATGGATGTTTCGCCAAAAAACGGTATACCTTGACAGAAAATGTCATCTTACTTGGGTTGTGTGTACCCTGATGGCCTGGTGAGAGTTTTTCGTACCGTAAACTGGCAAAAAAAAAAAGCGCTGGTGTACCGTTTTTTGTAATTTTGTCCGTTAGGACAGGAAATTAATTTTGCTTCTAGATTACCCTAGGGTAAACCCTATATTTACTTTTATTTTGCATCAACTCCTCTTCTCTCTCAGAGGTCCTAAAAAGGCAAATTGCTCAAAAGCTTGGTAATTTATAGAGACGGCATATGCATACACTGCTGTTTAGACAAGAAGCAGTATACGCCAAAGTATTACTCTTGCTGGAAGGCGTGTTCCAAATGACACGAACATTGTGCAACACGCGTGGCCGGCGTGTTAGCCCCCCCCTGGGGCGAGGGGCGGCCCTCGGAGAGCCGCCGGGGGTGCGTGGGGGCCGCCGGAGTCGGAAAAAGGCAATAATTCCCTAGGTTTTAAACTATTACGGGGGGGCATAGTAAAAACGTAGGACCTACGGTCCACACAAAAACCTATATAGTTTGCTCTATTTACTAACAACATTTGGTCCTATTTACTATGGTCCCTCGTTATAGGGTTTTTATCACTTATTAGGAACACAATTAGAAGCATGTCCCACTGAAAAAAATGGCAAAAAAACGGCATACCAGTGAGGGATTGTTTCCCAATTTACGATGCAAAACATGAAAACCAGATAATCAGTGCACACCAAACTCAAGTTAGATGGCGTCTTCTGTCATGGTATACCTCTTTCTGGTAAAAAAACAATCTCTGGTGTACGAACAAGTTCATAGATACAAGCGTACAGCGTATTCATACGAATAGTCAAGCGTAGCTGACATTTCCTAACAAATACATCACGAATGAGAAAAGTACGTCATACCAAAAACGGACGAAACCGAGGGGAAACGTTTGATTATCGGCAAAAAAAAAAACGAAAACGAGTAAATATCCAAAAAATCCAAAAAATATTGATCGACCAAACTCCGAAAACAAAGTAGAAAATTATCAAAACTAAGCGAGATAATCGCAAAATACGGATAAACCGATGAAAAAAGGCAAAAATGGGGTGAAGATCGTAAATTCGTCGAAAACCAACATGCAAGCGGTGCTTTACGTGCGTCCGTATTTATACATCAAGAGAAGAGAGGCCAAGAACATGTACGATAGTGAGATTCGCCAACAAACTTGTAAACGCTGACCTCTCGCTCGAAATCGACCGACGGATCCGTATCATGCGAGCATGCCTCAAACGGTTCGGCCCGGAGCTGTATGATAGGACGACCGCCCCCCGTAGCCCGAAAGTTCGAATAATGCTGAAGGCCGAGGTGATTGAGACCCTGCTGTACGGGTGTGTGGCGTGGACCCTCATAGCGGAACACTTTGCCAAGCTTCGAACGGCTCACCACCAAGTGCTGTTGCGAGTCATTGGCTTCCAGCGCCGACTTCGTACTGACCATACCACCCTGACGTACGCGAAGGCCCTCGAGATGACACGTTGCGAGAGCATCAGAACGACCATTCGCACGCGGCTCTTCCTCGCGGGGGGGGTGGCACGGCAAAGCAAGGAGCGATTACCCAGTCGGGTAATGTTCGGGACGATGGCTGGTGGGGAGAACCCGAGACCTGGCGGACAGTTTAAGACTTGGCATAGATGCATAGTCGAGAAAGACCTTAGGGAGTTCCGAGCCACCGAAGGGTCAACGGAACTTGCCCTCTAGGTGTTTGGAGTTGAGACCGCGCTGTGGCGCTGTGGTCCACTGCTGCCAAAAAGGCGGGGAAGTGGTTCCGGGGGGTCCTGGAAGCAGCCGAACGGTTCATGGTGAGGTGGCACGAGGCTGAGGCTGAGCTGAGTAGGCAGCGCCGCGCATCCGCCGCGGGTGGTGTCCAAGGGAATCGGGGGAGGGGGGGCAACAGGAGGAATGGAAGAAAACCCGACCAAGGGAATTCGGAGAGGGGGGGGGGGAGCATGAGTAGAAGGGAAACTGCAGTGGACGAAAGTAGGAAGGAGATGGCAGACAGGGTAGCAAGGTACCGGGCAGACTAGGAAGAAGAACATGCATATTCGACTCGTGCCACCTACTGGTGCAGCTGGTTCGAACGTGGTCTTCCTTTGGCTTCTTTTTTTACATTTCTAGCGCTGATCCTCAGTGATTTTCCTTCTATTTCTTTCTCTTCCTTTCTTCAATTGATAAGACTGATTGAAGGAGTCGTGTGGCGTGGGTGGATGACGAGCCTGCTTTGCTTGTTTGGTATTCTCTGACGCCGTGGGGCCGGGCATAGTTGACGAACACAGCACGGAGGCGGCAGACAGGGTAGCAAGGTACCAGGCGGACTAGCAGGTGGAACCTGGCTATGCTACTCGTACCACAAACTGCCGCTGCTGCCTGGAGGATGATTTGTGCTTCGGTTTGCCTGTTATTTTCCCTTGGTTCTTAGTCTTACTCTGTTCACGACGAGTATTAATATTAATCTTAGTGTTTTTCTTATTTTTCCTTTTCTTCCAGCGGGTTCTTTGCAAGTGTCTGCCACATCCCCTGTGGGGGGGGGCACGAAAGTTTGTTTCTTATATTTTATCTTTCTTCTCTTTCTCTTTCCATTTGTCTTCGTTGTTCTTGTTTTTTTTCGTTGTTTCGTTTCGTTTCTCTATTTCGTGGATGTGTCGTTGTTGTTTTCTTTACATTGAACCATTCTTTCTACCCGTCGACATCCAGCACAACCAGTGTCCGTGCCGATTCTTAAATCCTAGAGAGATACAAGTTATGTGGTCACAAAGCTACGCGACAGAGATACTGCGTTGCCACGGATGCAGCAAGTAAGCACAGTAGTGGGCAACGCAATGACATGTCATCATACTGGATACGACTGGCACGACATACACATTCCATTATACAGGGAAACGAAACGAAACAAAGAAAAAAAAACGAAAACAAAGAAGATAAATCGAAAGAGAAGAAGACACAAGAAAAAAGGTATAATAAACAAAACCGTCGTGCCCCCCCGGCAGGGGATGTGCCAGACACTTGAAAAGAACGAGTAGACAAAAAAGGAAAAAAGAATAATAAAAACACCACTACTTGTAAACAGAGTAAGACTAAGAACCAAGGGAAAATAACAGGCAAACCAAAGCACAAATCTCCAGGTAGCGGCAGCAGTTAATGGTACGAGTAGCACAGCCAAGTTCTCCCTGCTAGTCTGCCTGGTACCTTGCTACCCTGTCTGCCGCCTCCGTCCAGCGTTCGTCAACTATGCCCGGCCCCTCGGCGTCAGACAATACGAAACAAGCAAAGCAGGTTCGTCATCCACCCACGCCACCGGACTCCTTCAATAAGGCTCATCAATCGAAGAAAGGAAGAGAAATAAATAAAATGAAACACATAAGGTCAGCGAAAAAAAGAAGAAAATAAAATGAAAACCACATAAGGCCAGCGAAAAAAAGAAGAAAAGAAAATGCAATAAAAATAAACAAAACAAAAGGAAGACAGCGGTGTGATATGGGTGGAGTACTCATGGGCTATAGATATAGTAATATGATGCAGTCCTGTAGTCTCACGAATACGAGAATAATCCGAAGAATGGATTAACCCGGCGGATATTCCGTTCGTCGAGAGTAACGTTCTTTTAGGAATGTGCCCTAGGGCGGATAACCCGTTAGACGAGAGTAGTGTTCCTTAACGCAGATTGGACCACGAAGTGAGAAGTTGTTATATTAGCACAAGAACGATCGGTAGCCATAGGAAAGTTCTGTAGGAGTACATCAGATAAGAGGAATTTAGGAGAGCTTGTGTCACAGCAGGGTACAGCTCTCAGATCGTAAAAAGGACCTGCGCTCGTTAGATCTCTGAGGCCGGCTCACCTGTTGTTTGGGAGTTCGAGGAAGTGCCTTCAGGCAGTAATGATCGGGTCACGCAGAACGTGGATCGATGCAATGCGGTAAATGCAAGCAGTCATCGTGAACACTCAATGTAGCACCACAGACACGATGACGGGCACGACGGGCAAGGCAGGGCCCAAGGGGCTGGGAGTCGATAGGACAGGTATCACAGATCACTTGGCTTTTTATTTCTTCACTTGGTGGTGTTTTGTAAACACCGGGTGGTCCCGGGACCTCGTTACTGGCTCTGTACCCGAGACCGAAGGCGTTCCCACACCGGGGACCCTCCCTGCCCCTATAAGATCCGCCCAGAGGATGCTAACCAAAGCTTGCCCTCTGCCTATCGAATAGACCCGACGCGTGACCCTGATCAGGACAGTGGTCACGCGCCGTATTATCCTCCCCATAGCGCTGGTCACGACAGTCACAGCGCTATGAACCTCCCTCCCTGGCGCCACCCGCTGTAACACCCCCCTGCCCGACACATAACCATTGTCGGCACAAAGCCGGCGCCCCGGTGCTAGCCCGGCGACAGCGTGTGCGCTTTCCTCCTCGGACACCCCCCCCCAGACCGGCGCATATGAGCGATGGTGCCCAGCGGGTATTACGATCATGGACCACTGCAGCGCCGGCGCCTTCCACCTCCGCACCTCGCCGTCGGCTCGATGTTGCAGCTCCTCTCCTTCCCTTAGTGTTGCCCTCAGACGGTGGTATGAAGAGCGGCGGTCCTGACCTTCGTCCAGACGTTCTTCAGCATTCCTCTTCCATCCATCGCCGTCGGCCCGATGTTGCGGCGCCCTTCCTTTCCGCGGTGTTGCCCTTGGACGGTGGTAAGAAGAACGGCGGTCCTGACCTTCGTCCAGATGTTCTTCAGCTTTCCTCTTCCACCCATCGCCGTCGGCCCGATGTTGCAGCGCCCTTCATTTCCGCGGTGTTGCCCTTGGACGGTGGTAAGAACAACGGCGGTCCTGACCTTCGTCCAGATGTTCTTCAGCCTTCCTCCCCCGTCTATCGCCGTCGGCCCAATGTTGCAGCGCCTCTTGTTCCCGCGGTGCTGACCTTGGACGGTGTTGAGAAGAGCGGTGGACCTGACCCTCGTACAGTCTTCACTTGCAACTGCCAGCGCCACATCTGTCTAACACGCTCGGAGCATGTACTCATCTGCGAAAAAACATGTTTTCTTCGTGGCTCACCTGCATCTGAGGTGGGGGTTCCTCTCGAAGGCCTACGTCTGCACTTTGACAATAACCTACACGTTTAAGCTTTTGCCCAGACATACATTCCACTGAAAGCTACCATCGTCCTACCCCACCACCTAGCCTTTAACTGAGACTTCAGATAATTCTGCCAGTCCTTTGTCGTATGACTATACGCGACCACACTACCGAGACGCTGCGGTGGCTGTCCACTTTGCCTCTCTATATATATTTACGGGCTTGACTTGTCAAACCTGTTATAACGGTTCACCGATCAGTATTCCAATATACTCACGTACTTGTTTGTATCGATGTGGCAAAACTTCACGTACCTTTGTCACGTTTCAGCGTGCGCAGTGGACTATGTCGATGCTTCCACCATTCACTTAACCTTCGCCAGACGTTTCTCACTGTACCTTCCTTAAACTAATTGTACGTAAGTTAGAATCCATCTGCTACTCTGAAGTTTGTCCAGATATCTCTAGTTTCTTGGTATGGATACCACGTTTTGATATATGGACAGAACAAAAGAAACACCTAAGAGATCGAGGATTTCTTCGAAGCTCATCTTTGCCAGCTTCCACGCTAGTCCTTTGCAAGCTGTGTGTGATACTTCGGTCGCGCGTATCACGCGTTTTATATTTTATATAGGCCTTTCTTTTGGTGATGATCTCAAACTTCTCTGCATTGAGAGTAGGTATTCCTTGCGAATGTGGAGGTCGTTTTATGTATACGTTCAGCACGGGCTGTAGGAAGTTCATGAGTTCTTTCTACTCCGGGTCAAAATTATTATTCGAGTGACTTAGGTCGTTTCAAGGTACTGACGTTCACGCCACATCGACTTGCTGGCACTAGCCAAGGTAAATATTTGATTCCGCGTTAAGTAAGTGTTTAAAGCTACTGACGTTTGCCCCACCTTTATTCGAGTGACCTAGGTCGTTTCAAGGTACTCCACATTGACTTACTGGCGCTAGCCAAGGTAAATTTTTGATTCAGAGTTAAAAAGTGTTTGAAGGTACTGACGTTTACGCCACCCCCCCAGCACGGACACTGTCCACTCGTGCGACTTGTTCGTGCTAAAATCAATCACGCGTCTTAAAACGGCCTTCGTCCAGACCTACTTCCAAATAGTACCCCTCGTATAACGCTTTTTGTGGAAGTAGTTGCAGCAAGGTGGAGACAAACACCCCCCCAGAACAGAAACTGCCTACCACCTACTGGCATTCCAATCACACCTGTCGATTCGTTCCTTCAACCCTCGACCACTATGCTTGGAGCGACATATAGTATCCTGTTAGGTTGCGCAGATCATACCAAAGCTCGTCACATTCCATCTCGGTTTAGCGTATCATAAATGTGTACCTGTGCATGGTGTGGCGACTTGCACATGCACTCGTTCCTTCCTACATGTGGGTATCCAAACGTTATGATACCTTGTCTGTGTGAACAATCCCAAAGCCTAGGTATTATCACGAAAAACGTATAGCAAAACACTGATGGTCTGTATCCCCCTGATATTGGGTTAAGGAGCCTGGTCGGTCGTAATAGATGCTTGGCTGTATCCAGCTATACCACTCTCTTAGCTGGGGTTTTGTGTCGACTTGCCTCTTATTCGACTGTCACTGTTATTGTGCCATCGTGGCGATCGAAGATAGTCACCTGAAGAGCAGAAGTATGATCCCAACATATTTCTCGGCATTCGGTGCGGTGCAATTTAGTGTCTCTTCAAGCATTCCTCTCTGATCAGGCGGATCATCCGCTACTCGGATATGGACAAATAAAACAGGGATGCGTGGTACGCTCAACACCTACACGCTCGCGTTCGCAAACTCCCGCACCGTTAGCGTTTTGTTTTTGACATTCAGGGAACCTCTAGTTTGGGCATTGGGCATGTGGCTTTTAGAACTGCCCTTCCATTGCGCGGACGAAACACTTGGAATTAGGGTCAAACTTAGGTACATGTACAGCAGTACAGTACTCCAAAGGCTAAGATGCCCAGTCGACATTGGGAACCGTGTCAGATACTTAAAACAGCGTCAAAATCGGTTGACTTTCTGTTCACCGCGTTAGTGAGTAAAGCAGCGAATAAGTATGCGTCCTGGGTGGGGTTTTGCCTAGTGGAAAAGGTCAGGTTTATCTGTTCAGTTTGGTTGGCATAGTGTATCTCGAATCCACCGATTAGGATGCAGTATCAGTTCCGGGAGAGCAGTCGCAATTCCTGCAGGCAAATCACTCATGATAGGAGCCAACCATCCGGGGTCCTTTCGGCACGTTATAACAAGCACCTGTTTTCACATCAACGTTGATATTCTTTCCCAAAGTTCTAGCCTGCTCAATGCTCTATGCTGGGTGTACATGCGACGCTCACACTCTGCTCTAGTTCATGCACAGACTATTATTTCTTTGCCTTTTTGTTTTCAGCTCTATGAATAGGGTGTAAATGTAATAGCATGGACACGTTCATGGTGTCATTCATTTGCAATTGATACGGGATGATACACACCATATCGAATAGCTCGTTAATACCGTTTCTCTCACCTACCGGTACGGCACTATTTCGTACTTGTTTGTTTGATGTATTTTAGTTTTACGGCCTGTTCTGTGACCACGGGTGGGATTTCAGGAGTTTGAGCTACTATTGTTATTGTGTGAGAACATCACACGAAATGCGTACTACAATAGTATGTATTTGACCACCCCACACTCTTGGAGTTGCAGCGTTTACCTGCTGGCCAGATTCGTTCCCCGACAACCCAATCTTCAGATGATACTTACGCAAGGTCTGGACCTAACAACCGGTGAGTAGTGGCAGTGTATTCTTCAAACCAAACCGATCTTGAAACCCCTCTACGCCCACCGACCATGCAGTGTTTCTTCGTACTCGTTTGCTGATTTTTCACACCAGGTACCTTATCTTTTTTTTCGTACGTAGTTATGTATGTCTGATACAGATATATCATTGATTTCCATCCCATTTGTTATATTCGCCCTTTTCTCTCTATCCCTCCTACGTATAGACGTCCGGTGTCACACGGCAATCACTTTATTCATCTCCCGATGTGGTCTGTGCCTTGGGTTTTTAGTGCGGAAATACTTCAGTTCTTTGTTGCGCCTACACTCGTTAGGCGATCTCAGCAGTTGATTCCACACCTTTTTATTGTATATATTGCGTAAATCCCCGCCTCATCCATCTTGAGATTCGAGCTCCATGGTTCAACGCTAAAAACGGGAGCGATACACTAGACCACGCGGGCCTTTAGAGAAAGGAATAGGCCAACCATATCAAAACCAACGAAACTATTTCAGGGCACAACCCAGATCGGGTATATGGAAGGTCGAGCCCTAATAAATATAATCATTGTGTTTCTGTGCGGACATTGTTTACGTAATCTACAGCAGATAATAATGCTTCAATCGAATCTTTGGCCATGGACGGAGAAGTACAATAATAATAGTATCGTACGAAGCTCATGCACAGCAGTAATTATCTCATTGCTCACTTCCTCGCCGTAGTGGACAGAATTATACGGGGTATCTGCCAAGAGTAAACTGAGGCTGTGTGATACCGCTCGGTATGCTGAAGATACTGCTGTATATTATAGAATAGGAATGAAGACAACACGCTTTGCAGTCAGCATGAATAATGTGCGATCGTACGGATGTAAAAACCTTTTTATAATACTACTGGATGTAGAATGCATGGAGACCCCACGGATATGAGTCGTAGGGGTACGTACTTCCCCTATGTGCGTGCCATACCGTTCTATATGCCCAACTACATCAGTCCAACCCATTGTCCGTTCTGATTTATTATTTGCAGACAAAGCAATGAGTAAAGCAAGAAAGCAAGGGAAATGCCAGCGGACCGGTGAATACCGGGTAAAGCAAGTGAATTGCCAACGTACCGGGTACGAGAATACCGTAACGGGTAGAACAAGTGAAATGCCAACGTACCGGGGGGGTACGAGAAGACCACAACACCAGCTATGTTGTGAACATATGAGTCGTTGTGTAGTTCTCAGTTTCAACGTAGCTTTCATGCGGTGCTTTCACCCGAATGAAACCTGATTGCTGTACTGGACAGCCGACCGGTTTCACTGCAGTACTTCATGCCGGGAGGCAGCTGTGTTGATACTTTGCTGCGGCAGTATGGGACACTATTTTAGGGTCCAGGATCGAGGGAGATCTTGCCGTACGACCTATAGTACCATCAACAGTTAATTTCTTTATAGTAGTATGAATACCATATAGAACGGCTTCACAACAGTACTTTATGCCGAGAGGCAGTGGTGTTGATGCCTTGCTGCGGTAGTAAGGGACAACTATCGTAAGGCCCAAGGATCGAGGGAGATCTTGCCGTACGACCAATAGTATTACCCACATATGTATATACATCCTCCAGGTTGTTGTCTTGTGTTTTTAGACCAACGTCTTCTACCCAGCTTCACTCTGTTCATCCAGCTTCGAGTATGCCCCGTGTGAATATGGTGTATGTGTGTGTGTTCTTTCACATTAAACCGTTCTTCTACTCGTCGACATCCAGCAATAGTGTCCGTGCTGATTCTTCACCCTAGATATATACATACGGGTGTTGTGTAGTGCATCCAGCAGATACTGCTGTGTAGGTGCTGTTTCAACGAGTCAACATGATAACTCGTCAAGATGGGAAGAGAGACAGGCTCAAGGGTCCCTCGGGATCTTGCCATACAATTTTAGTATCATGGATATATTATATACGTCCTCTATGTACGTTTGTGCAAAAAGCATACAGCGAGCCAAAGGGTCCTTCGGGATCTTGCCGTACAGTTTTAGTATAATGGGTATATTGTATACGTCTTTTATGTACGTATGTGTAAAAAGCATACTGCGAGCCACCCCCCCTGTATACGCTTGTGGTTTAGTATTCACCCACCCCGTATATCGATAAATCAACCATGTTCGGGAAAAAAAATAAATAAAAACTGCAGGTACAGCGTGCAGCAGCAGTATGGTCCCTGTATTTTTTTTCCAAATTACATGTACTAATATTATAATATTCATATTAATAATAATCGTGTACGGCAACGGCAGTGCAGGTCGTCAGTACTATTCTTTTTATCATTTTGAGCATCGTGCGTAGTGTTTAGACTACTGACAGCATTGTAGAGCTACGGCTCTTCTGTGTAATTCCGAGTTGAGGCGCCTTTGGTCCAGGCGGCAGTCGACAAGTGTTCGTTGCATGGTAGGCTCAGCAGTAACTCCGTCCAGCTTCACACTTAGAGCCATTTATGGGAGACGCTCATCCCGCAATGATATTCAAAAGTACTCCCTACTACTGCTATTTCGATACCAGCAGCGAGATATTCTTCAACACCAGTACATCTGATATGTGACAACGAAAATACTGACAGTTGATCAGGTTGGGCTGACTAATAGAGTCGTACATATATTGACAGCCCACAGCAATACTTTTCATGGTAGTCTAAATGAATACAGCACATCAAACAATTTACTACTCAGATTCCATGCCTTTCCGAACACACCGGGTATGCGCAATGTCATACTTGCTACTGGTATCTTATTGGGTCCATGTCCCTGGTCTTACATCGGTGGTCCAGCATATTACGGCATGCGCTGCGCGAGTTTTCTAGCTTTGGTGTGTGACTTGAATTTAAGTCAATCAGGGCGACACAGCCTACCCCCCCCTTTTTTTTTTCGCGCTCGAGGAATAACGTACAGCAAGAAAAATATAGCATTTTCGACTGTGGATACGACATCAGAAAAAGAGAAGGATCACCACGGTTGTGTTTCACCCGCTCCATACCTGCTGGCCTGATGCTAGTCAGGTTGGGCTGCATCGATATATCTAGCCCGAACCCTCCGGACACAGCAAGCCACACTTTCTTCCGTTGTGTGCAAGCTCATCATCGTCCAGCTGAAACTATCTTACCCCGTGTGACCCGTGCCCCCCGAGGCTTGGGTAACCGATCTTCATCTGCTCCAGTTTTTCTTGTCCTTTCCTCTTGTACTTGTCTTTCAGTCCTTCAGGTGTTGTACCTGGTACTCGAGCGCAACGCTCGGTTGGTATACAACACAGAAAAAGGTACGACCGGAGACATCGAAGAGGGTCAAACGTGCATCGGACTTTCCATTTGGTGTGCATAATACGACGATTGGTCTAATACTACTGATGTAGTCTACAAGCATCTCGGCAAGAACACTAGTCACCAAAATATACGTGGTTTTCTTGAAAGTTCTATGATTGCCAGCCGACAATGCACAGTGCTGTCCAGGGGTTCATTGCTCTATAGGGTTACGTACGCCCAAACGGCGCAAGCCTCAACATTGTTAGTTTCCGGTATTATCTAACCAGGCAAACGGTACACGAGAGCATGCGTGCATTAGTACGTACGGCACCTTTGGCTTGTACCGATACCTGTCGGTTGCATTCGGTTTTGAAGACAATATGTGGTCAATAGTATGCACTCATTTATTAACGAATATGCATGAGTGTGCGATCATGAACAACGAGCGAACAGACGAGCACGAGCAACAGGCAAACGGAGCACGAGCAA
This sequence comes from Macrocystis pyrifera, assembly GCA_031763025.1. Lineage (NCBI taxonomy): Eukaryota > Phaeophyceae > Laminariales > Laminariaceae > Macrocystis > Macrocystis pyrifera. The sequence continues at coordinate 21,098,479 of JASSKH010000001.1, read as the reverse complement.
CTAGTATGCCTGCATGCATTGACCAGATAGGTATCTTCAAATCCTCACGAAACAAACAAGCAGAGCACCATTGGCAGCGTGAATACATAACAGCATATTGCACGTATCACCATCATACAAGGCAGGCGACAACGAAAACATGTGGATGTATGCATATACCAAGTAACTGGTATGCAAGGAAGTATTATGCAAGATCAAACGTGGGATTGTACGAAGAACACGATGACATTATTTCACAAGTTTGCAATCGCTCCGATCTCTTGCACACGTTTTGCGAACACTCCGATCTCCTGCAATGCACTCCGATTAGCCTGGGTTCACCATGTTACAGCAGGGTACGTGGGGTGGGACGAGTATATCTGGGCGTCGAGTCCCGCCCCTCTACTTCTCTCTTCTCTACCAGAGCATCTCCTCAGCTCTCTCCATTAACAAGAAGATCTAAATCAGAAGAAGCGAAGCACTGCTTTCCAGCTGCCAGAACCACCTGCGTCCCTTACCCTTACCACTACCCTACCAGCGGGCCCCGCACATCTGGCGTCGACGGCAGGACCCGCTTCACATCTCGCATTTTTAGTGGTTGTTCTCAGCGAACACCCCCTCGTCGTAGTGTTTGGGTCTTATTACGAGGTGTGGGGGGATCTATAGCCTCATTTCTTTTGTTTCGAATAGCCGCATCTTCGACCACCTTTTTCCTGGCCGTTTGGGATGAACTTTGTCATCACCCTCCGACCATCTTGTGGTCTGCATATACGAATATTCAGGGTGGGCTAATGTGATAAGGGTGGAGTACTCGTGGGCTATAGATATAGATAATATGTTGCAGTCTTGTAGTCTCACGAATACGAGAATAATCCGAAGATTTGATTAACCGGGCGGATATTCCGATAGTCGAGAGTAACGTTCTTTTAGGAATGTTCCCTAGGGCGGATAACCCGTTAGACGAGAGTAGTGTCCCTTAACGCAGATAGGACCACGAAGTGAGAAGTTCTTATATTAGCACAAGAACGATCGGTAGCCATAGGAAAGTTCTGTAGGAGTACATCAGATAAGAGAAATTAGGAGAGCTTGTGACGTGGGGTGGGACGAGTATATCTGGGCGTCGAGTCCCGCCCCCCTACCCCACACTTCTCTACCAGAGCATCTCCTCAGCTCTCTCCATCAATAAGAAGATCTAAATCAGAAGAAGCGAAGCACTGCTTTCCAGCTGCCAAAACCACCTGCGTCCCTTACCCTTACCACTACTTTACCAGCGGGCCCCACTTCACAAAGAAAGACCACGTTCGAACCAGCTGCACCAGTTGGTGGCACGAGTAGTATAAGCATTCTTCCTAGTCTGCCCGGTACCCTGCTGCCCTGTCTGCCATCTCCTTCCTACTTTCGTCCACTGCAGTTTCCCTTCTACTCCTGTCCCCCCCTCTCCGCATTCCCTCGGTCGGGTTTTCTTCCACTCCTCCTGTTGCCCCCCCTCCCCCGATCCCCTTGGACACCACCCGCGGCGGATGCGCGGCGCTGCCTACTCAGCTCAGCCCCAGCCTCGTGCCACCTCACCATGAACCGTTCGGCTGCTTCCAGGACCCCCCGGAACCACTTCCCCGCCTTTTTGGCAGCAGTGGACCACAGCGCCACAGCGCGGTCTCAACTCCAAACACCAAGGGGGCAAGTTCCGTTGACCCTTCGGTGGCTCGGAACTCCCTAAGGTCTTCTCGACTATGCATCTATGCCAAGTCTTAAACTGTCCGCCAGGTCTCGGGTTCTCTCCACCAGCCATCGTCCCGAACATTACCCGACTGGGTAATCGCTCCTTGCTTTGCCGTGCCACCCCCCCCGTGAAGAAGAGCCACCGTTTGCGAATGGTCGTTCCGATGCTCTCGCAACGTGTCATCTCGAGGGCCTTCGCGTACGTCAGGGTGGTGTGGTCAGTACGAAGTCGGCGCTGGAAGCCAATGACTCGCAACAGCACTTGGTGGTGAGCCGTTCGAAGCTTGGCAAAGTGTTCCGCTCTGAGGGTCCACGTCACACATCCGTACGGCAGGGTCTCAATCACCTCGGCCTTCAGCATTTATTCGAACTTTCGGGCTACGGGGGGCGGTCGTCCTATCATACAGCTCCGGGCCGAACCGTTTGAGGCATGCTCGCATGATACGGATCCGTCGGTCGATTTCGAGCGAGAGGTCAGCGTTTTCGTGGATAATGCCGCCTGAGTATAAGAGCTGGGCCGTCTGCTTATACCTCTGGCCTGCTGCTTCGATGACGAGCGGTGGTGCGAGGGTTTTTTTTTGTTTGGCGTTTGTAGAAGCATTGTCTCTGACTTCTTTTCCGACGCCGTGAGGCCTGCTGCTTTGAAGACAGTCACGATGACTGTCATCATTTTCGCGACCCCTTCAGCCGACTTCGAGACAATTCCTGCGTCATCAGCGTACAACATGCCCCATACAGCCCTTCGCACGCACGCCAACGGCTCCTGCTCCTCCGTTCCGACTACTCCAGATCACTGCGTTGGACCAAATCCCTTACGGTGGCTTCGTTATGGCTGAAGCGTACTAGTACGACGTGTAACGCAGCAGCGAAGAATACGTTGAACAGTAACGGTGATAGCACACCGCCTTGCCGCAGCCCCTGCGTGACATCAAACCATTCCGAGTGCTCGCCGTCATCCATACGCACGCGAGCCCGCATGCCATCGTGGAAATTACGGGTAAATCTCAGCATCTTGGTTGGTACACCCAAACGTGTGAGTATCTCCCAAAACAGCTCTCGGTCGACAGTGTCGTCCGCTTTCTGCAGATCGATGAAGCACAAGTACAGGGGGGTTTTCCTCTGTCGTCCAAGCTCTTGCAACCGGCGCACGACGAACAACATATCAATCGTTGATCGTGCGTAGCGGAAGCCGCACTGTTCCTCCGGGAGTAATTCCTCGGTCTCGGAGAAGTTGCTGAGGCGGGACGCGACGATTTTCAACAAAACTTTGCCTGCGTGGGAAACAAGCGAAATCCCTCTGTGGTTGTTGCAATCAGTTCGGTCCTTCTTTTTTGTGAAGGGCCTTGATAATCGCATCTTTCCAATGCTGGGGGACTTCTCCTGTTACCCAAACATTGACAAGGATGATGTGAAAGCGCTGGGCGAATGCGGGGTGGTCGATTTCAGGAGTTCGGCCGGGAGACCATCTGGCCCGACAGCTTCCAATTTGACAGCTTTCATCATCTCGTCCATGGATGGTTCATCTCCGAGCGACAGTTTAAGCGGTCGTGGTGGCAAGAGGTCGATGATCGTGGGATCGAGTTGAAGCGATTTCGTGTTCAAGAGTTTGCGGTAAAACCGCCCCCATCGTTCTGGAATTCGCACCTTATCCCGCAACAGCGTGCCATCCTCGTTCCTAATGAACTGTTCGCTTCTCGCTTTAGTCCCTTCCAATCCTACCGTACTCTTAAGGTGCTTGTAAAAGCCTCTCTGGTCGTTGTTCGCTAGGAATCGTTCGGTTTTAGCGATGTACGCTTTGAAGTACGCATGCAGTCCTGCGGCAATCATCTTCTGACGGTTCGCACACGCAGATATCAGTATCTTCCACGCGGTTCTATCCCGGGGGTGGGCACGTAAGAATTGTAGTGCGTCCTCCCTCTCTGTCCATGCTAATATGAATGCGGTCAAGGTTTCCGCAGACTCACACCATCCATGTCTGCGGTGGCAACGTGGAGGGGGTGGTACCTCTTTTTCGATCGCATCAATAATAGCCGCAGTGAAAAACTCAACCATGCCAGACGTATTACGGGGCTGGTTATGCTGGTTGGGAGTGGAGACGACCCTCACGACTACTCGTTCACGACACTTTTCATCGGACATAAAAAGCTGCCTGTCGAACTCTCGGCGTTTTGTCGGTCTACGTATTTGTCTGTTGGACGCAAAGTGCCTGCCCTGCTTACTGCATAACCATGTAGTATCTCGGTACAGTGTCGTAGTTTTTGAGGCCAAAGAGCTTGTACGTCTCTGGGACTGAACAATCGGTACGGACACTGGTTGTGGTGGATGTCGACGGGTAGAAAGAAGTGTTCAATATGAAGAACACACACAACTACACGTCATGTCTGTAAAACGTTTCGCGCTAAAACACTTCAGAACTGACTGCGCAGGACCAATATCAAGTCGTACTTGAAGCCAAACAAAGGGTTTATCCTATACTGCAACTGAGTAAGTATAGGTCAACGCCTATTTTTCGCACATTTACCGCACAAAAGTTCAAATGAATCCCCACGCCGTTTTGGAGATAGATCCTGAAATTTGGCAAATGTGTCCTAAGCCTTTAATTGACGAATTGTTTTATTTTCTTCTGTCGCCGAACAAACTGAATGTCCTAGTTCCAAGTATCGAAAGAAACAAAAATCTCTGCCGGAAAAATAAAAAAGAAACGTCAACGGCTCGGCATGGGCTCATAGTACACTTACTTGTGCAAATTTGAAAGGTCTAACTCCAAACAACGGCGTGGATGTTTGACGCTGAAGCAGTTTAGTTCAATTCCTACTTCCTCCTTTCGGCCTACACCGTCCTTGGGGTAGGCCGAGGGGGTCTGCCAGGACCAGCAACGGTCTAGCGACAGTCACACGAGCATCGAACCTCGGGCTGGATAGAGGGGAAACCTTGCGCAGCCTGGCTGGTGGTCTGCTCACTTTAAGGACCGCGTGGGGTGACTGTAATGTTTTTCTTCTTAACTCCGACGCCAGGCGAGGCGGATACATCACCACAACAGAGAGCGCTACATGGGCAGCCGGGGGAGTCGAGAGACTGGTCACAGCGTGGGCACGCATGCACGACAGGAAAGACGGGAGCGTCGGCGTTGACCGGGACAGCTGTATCCAGCCAACGGAAACCAAGGCGCGTGCCGGGCTACGAAAGAGAGAGCCACATTCGTCATAGAGAAAAACGAAAACAAAAAAGAGGCGGGTACGAGCCTCACATCGGCTGGCAAAGAAAGCAGCGCGTGAGGCACGCAAGAGACAGAAGGGGGCCCTTGTGGCGGTAGCGACCTACAATGTGCACACCCTGGCTGTAAAGAGGAAACACGGGTATGGACATGACGACCGTGTACTGGCGACGGTCCAGCAGCTCGGCTGTGACTTCACTAGCTTCCAAAGAAACTTGGAGGTCCAGCAGCACGACGTTCCGTGCGGTGCGTGTTTTGCTCAGGTCAGGGAAAAACAGCTGCCAGGCAAGGCCCGTACGTAGTAGGTCTGCTGTCAAGGAATCGTTGTGCGGTAAGTCTGTGTACACACACCAGTATATTGACGAATGGCTTATGTCTACGCGCTTTGACCTGGCCGGTAAATGGGAGGCAGTTAATTTCGTCGTTGCGTATGCTCCAACTGATTGTACCTAATACGCCGAACTGACACGTATTTTCTGACAAAAGCTAGAGGACTTGGTGGAACAGATTCCGATGAAGGAGTGCCTGTTTGTACTGATGGATGCCAACGCGCGAACTGGGCAGAGGATAGAAGGGTGCGGTGATGATGAAAGTAGAGTGCTTGGAGCAAATGCACGTGAGGTTCGCAAACGATAATGGCAGACGACGTCTGTCGTTCGCAAGCGTGGAATATCGCATACACACAACGGCACCAGCCCGAATGGCCGTAAGTAGATCTACTACATCCTAACCCGTCAAGCCCATCGCCCTAGAGTACATTATGTTAAAGTCGTGCTGCAGCTTCCGCCGGCAGGTAAGGCCGACTCAGACCACAGCATCTTGTATATCAAAGTCCGACTAGGTGGTTACTTTGCACCCAACAGATATATAAACGAAAAAAAAACCCGAAAACACCTAGAGTTCGCTAGGCAGTTTTTTATGTCCGGTGAAAGGTGTTGTCAACGAGTAATCGCGGGGGTCGTTTCCACTCTCAACCAGCTTATCCAGCCCCGTAATGCGTCTGGCGTGGTTGGATTTTTCACCACGGCTATCATTGATGCGGTCGAAGAAGAAGTGTCACCCCCTCTACGTCGCCACCGCGGACAGACATGGGTGGTGTGAGTCTGCCGAAACCTTGGCCGCAGTCATAATAGCATGGACAGCGAGGGAGGATGTACGAATATTCTTGCGTGCCCACCCCCTGGATAGAAGCAGTAGAAGCGCGTGGAAGAACGCTGATATCTGCGTGTGCGAACCAGCAGAAGGTGATTGAGGCAGGACTGTATGCGTACTTCGAAGAGTACCTCGCCGAAACGGGACGCCTCCTAGCGAACGATGACCAGAGGGGATGTACAAGCACCTGAAAAGGACGGTGGGATTGGAAGGTACTAAAGCGAGGAGCGAGTAGTTTATTAGGGACGAGGGTGGCACGCTGTTGCAGGATAAGGTGCGAATTTGTGAACGATGGGCGAGGTTCGACCACAAAACCTTGAACACGGACCACTGAAACTCGACCCCTCGATCATCGACCTCTTGCCACCGCGACTGCTTAAACTGTCCCTCCGAGACGAACCACCTATGGACGAGTTGACGGAAGCACTCAAGGGCATGTCAAATTGGAAAGCTGTTGAGCCAGATGGACTCCCGGTCGAGCTCCTAAACATCGACCACCCCGCATTCGCCCAGTGCTTTCACAACATCCTTGTCAATGTCTACGTAACAGGAGAAGTCTCTCAGCAATGGAAAAATGCGATCATCAAGGTCATTAACATAACGAAGGACAGCACTGATTGCAACAACTACAGAAGGACCTCGCTTGTTGCCCACGCAGGCCAAGCGGCGCTGAAAATCGTCGCGTGCCGCCATAGCAACTACTGCAAAACCGAGGGATTACTCCCGGGGGAACAGTGCGGTTCCGCCCCGCTCGACCAACGATTGATATGTTGTTTTCGTCGTGCGCTGGTTGCAAGAGCTCCCACGACAGAGGAAAATCCCCGTGTACGTGTGCTTTATCGATCTGCAGAAAGCGTACGACTCTGTCGACCTAGAGCTGCTGTCGAAGGTACTCACAAACTCTGGCGTACCGATCAAGTTGTTTACAATTATCGGCAATTTCCTCGACGGCATGCGGGCTCACGTTTGTACGGATGACGGCGAGCACTCGGAATCGTTTGAAGTCATGCAGGGACTGCGACAAGGCTGTGTGCCATCATCGTTACTGTTCAAAGTGCTGCGTTACACGTCGTACTGGTACGTTTCCGCTAAAACGAAGTCATCGCAAGGGATTTGGTTCACTCAATGATGCTGGAGTAGTCGGAATGGAGGAGCAGGAGCCGTTGTCATGCGTGCGAAGGGCTGTATGGGGTACATTGTGCGCCGATGACGCAGGAATCGTCTCGAATTCAGCTGAAGGGCTCGTGAAAATGATGGCAGCCACCGTGACTGTCTTCGAAGCAGCAGGCCTCATGGTATCGCAAAAGAAGACGGAAACAATGCTTCTTCGAACACCAGACCAGACGATCCCCGCCCCACCGCTCATTATCGAAGCAACAGGCCAAAGGTATAAACAGATGGCCCAGTTATAAAGTTATAATACCTAGGCGGCATTGTCCACGAAAATGCTGGCCTCTCGCTCGAAATCGATCGACGGATCCGTGTCATGCGGACACGCCTCAAACGGTTCGGCCCGGAATTGTATGATAGGACGACCACCCCGCTGTTGAAGCCGATTGAGACGCTACTGTACGAGTGTGTGACGTGGACCCTCAAAGCGAAACACTTTGCCAAGCTTCGAACGGCTCACCACCGAGTCCTCTTGCGAATCATTCGCTTCCAGCGCCGACTTTGCGCTGACCACGCCACCTTCTCGTACGCGAAGGCCCTCAAGATGACACGTTGCGAGAGCATCGAAACGACAACCCGTAAACGACGGCTCTTTTTCGCGGGGACCGTGGCACGTCAAAGCCAGGAGCGATTGCGTACTCGGGTAGTGTTCGGGACGATGGCTGGCGGGGAGAACCCGATGCCTGGCGGACTAATCGAAACTTGGCATAGATGCATAATCGAAGACCGTACGGAGTTCCGAGCCACCGAAGGGTCAGCGGAAGTTCCGGGCTACCAAAGGGTCAACGGAACATTCCCCTTCGGTGTTTAGAGTTCAGACCGCGCTGTGATTCACTGCAGCAAAAAAGGCGGGGAAGTGGTATCGGGGGGTTAATGAAGCAGCCGAACGCTTCATGGTGAGGTGGCACGAGGATGAGGCACACCTGAGTAGACAGCGCTGGGAATTCGCCGTGGGTGGGGCCCAAGGGAATGGGGGGAGGGGGACAACAGGAAAAGAGGAAGGAAGCCCAACCAAGGAAATGCGGAGAGTGGGGGCAACAGGAGGAATAGATGGAAACCGCGGTGGACGAAAGCAGGAAAGAGATGGCAGACAGAGTAGCAACTCACCAGGTCGACTAGTAGGTAGAACATGTGTATACTAATCGTGCCGCCAACTGGCGCAACCGGTTCGAACGTGGTCGTCCTCTGTCTTTTGGTTGTTTCTTTTCTTTTTGTTGCGCTTTATCCTCCGTGATTGTCATTCTATTAATTCATTTTTATTTCTTCTTTTCCTTAGGAAAGGAGCGATGTGGCGTGGGTGGATGACGAGCCTGCTTTACTTGTTTCGTATAGTCTGACGCATCTTGTCTGGGGGTGGGGCATAGTTGACGAACGCAGGACGGAGACGGTATGCAGGGTAGCAAGGTACCACGCCGCCTAGTAGGGAGAACCTGGCCATGCTACTCATACCACAAACTGCTGCGGCTATCTGGAGGGTGCTTTGTGCTTCGGTTTGCCTGTTATTTTCCTTGGTTCTCAGTCTTACTCTGTATGTAGTATGTATTGGTGCTGTTTATTTAGCTCATTTTTTTATGTGTCTGCCACATCTCCTGACGGGAAGCACGACAGATTTTTCTGTTGTTCTCACAATTCCTTTTTCCCTTTGATTTGTTTCTTCGCTTTCTGTTTTTTCGTTCTCTTTAGTTTGTTTGTTTTTCTTTGTTCTATCTCTTTCAAAATATGTCCTGTCGTATCCAGTATGATGACATGACATTGCGTTGTCTAATCGGCTTCCTGCGCAACAATAAATTAAAAATATCTTTGTGGCGTGGTTTTGCGACTACATAACTTGTAACTCTCTAGGATTGAAAAATCGTCAAGGACACTGGTGGTGCTGGGAGTCGACGGATAGAAAGAACGGTTTAATGTGCAGAACACACACATAGGTTTTGTTAAGGGTAGCAACCATACTGCCCAGCAGTAGCCAGTGGTCTATACCGAATCGCTGATCGGTACCACAGTCGCATTTAGCGATTAGGCCACAGCAGCAGTACAAAGTGCTACGGCAGTACAAGCAGTGCGGTATGTCCAATGCTGATTCAGTGGTATGCGGTGGGTGCCGATTCTGTAGTACGCGATGAAACTCCGTTGGATCAGTTTTCTCGGTTTTACACGCGGCAGAACCCTGAAATACCGTTTCCGAGTTCAGCCGAGGTTTTTTGTTCGACCTTTAGTTTTCACCGCATGCTGGGGGTCTTGAGACTTGAGAGCTATGTGATCGATTGTTCGTGAACATGCACACTCCTTCACTTCTTCTCTTTACTTCTCTTTTCTTCCTCCTCATACTGTTTATCTGTTCTATTGGACAAGATCGATAATCATCACTGGCCTTGAGTGCAATTTCATTCATATGTTCGTAGCTGAAGCTTGAACAACCACCAGTCGTTTAACACTGGCTCAAGTGATTACTTCTGCGGCTGGCTGCTTGATCTAGCTCGTGAGGAGCTGCACACACGCCTACGCGGCGGGGAGTCCGCCAAGAGGTCATGGGTCTTCGATTTACGTAAGCACTACAGAGACGCAAACCATCAGCATCACCGATAGACGACAACGATTGAGGTCGGACTGCTGCGACACTTGAGTTTGTCCTCACAGAGCTTCTACGATTGTCACCATCTCGACCTGCTGTAGGAAGAACGACAAAGGACAACAGGAAGAACATCTACAGAGCTGCCACGCGCATCACTATCGGGAGCTGCTTGCTGACACAAGGACTGCATACAGCTACTACGGTGATTGCTATCTGGAGCTATTGCTACGAACCACGAGTGTACTACTGCCGTGCACTTGGGTGAACCCTGGCTTGTGAGTACGAGTATTCTGCTGGAAACACCTCGAAATGGTTGAAACGATCCTTTGTAAGCGGGGGGGCGATTACATTTTCAAGTACGAGTGCATTCGGTCGAATGAGGTCGATGTTCGACACATCGGAATCGATTGATTTCGTGTGTACATGACGGACTGGTTCGAGACTATTATCACTGCTCTTGCACTGACGAAGCTGGCAGAGCAAGACCGACTGCGCGCATTCAAACCCACGGGCGTCCTTCTGACCTAGTGCGGACACTTTTCTGTTGCTTTACGTACGAGAGAAAATAAACATCTGCTGAAACACGGGCGAAATTAACGCGAATAGGAGTCTTTCAAGCGCATTGAGGGGTACAAAGCCACTCAGTTGTACGAATCCCAACCAGTTTGATGACTGGTACAAAACGGCCTGTTTCACGTTGAGCATCGCCCGTCCAGATGTCTTTCACACACTGGAGGGGCAAGCCAGGCCCGGCATCACGAAGACGGGGACGGCAGTTTCCTCGCAAGAGTCTCTCGAGCAACGCCAAGCCGTGTATGACAGAGAGAACCAGGATCTGTTTGCTACTTGCTGCCTGTGACGAAGCACGCAGAGAGCGCAAGGGAAACTCGCGGCAACGGATTGAAGGCCGTCAAGGAGCTAGCTGGAGATGAAATACCCTCGTATCACTAACGAGACGATACGCGCCACACAGGAAGCAATCGCGACTACGAGCATGACACCGGGACAAGACCCCGACAACATCAACAAGCTCACGCGACTGCGCAACCTACTGATCGAGATGGAGGAACCTATCACGACTTTGCCGACATCGGTCTCCAAGGTCTCACGAAGGAGTACCGGGATGTCAAGATGATGGCCTGGAAGGACCCAGGCTTCGATATATCTAAGATTCAGTCTGTACTACGTTACCTCTCCCAGGACGGGCTGTCGAGGAACATAACTGAAGGATTATTGGACGTGGTACGGCCACGATAGAAGCATCAACATCACCAATTGATGTTATGTGTCGCAATTGCGGCAAGGCAGTGCACCACTGGAGCGGCTGCGCCGTGCCTGCCAAGGCCCACGGCAAAAAGAACAAGCCCGCCGACCAGAAGAAAAATCTGGATCAGCGGGCAGTCTTGGGCAGAAGTGATGTTCTGTGCACAAGACGACCACACACAGCGACGCCGAGTGCTATGCGCAAGGGGCGTCGCGCCCACAGGCGAGTAGCACGCACAAGGCTGCTACGGTGAGAACCCTACCCGCCCCGATGACGCCGAAAATAAGCCGGTTGTTAGCTTTGACAACGACTTTGACAGGGGTTTTGCGTTTTAGCCTCCGAAAGTAGAACAGGGACCGCCAGCCATAGTGGGGGTCGCCTTACCAACGCTGGCCCGCCGGGAATACGTTTCACGGGATTGCTGCAAAAAAAAAAAAACGTTTTGGATTGCAGAAAAGATAACTTTCGGAATGCCTAAAGCAATATTTGATGAGACTGCCGGAGCTTCCGGAGTCGCCACACTAACAACAGAATAGTGGGGTCGCCAAAGTGTCTTCTCTGGATCGGGCCGCAGTATCATCTATCTATTGGAATTGCCGGAGGGGAACGTCTTCTGGAATCGCCGCATCATCATCAATCGCTTAGGTCTGATGGGTCATCGCTTTTGGGGTCGCTGGGCATCTTCACTTTTTATTGCTGCTAAAACATTGCTTCCGGTGTCGCTGGACATCACCTGGATCGCTTCAGGGCTGCTGGGAAATCGCGTCTGGGGTCGCTGGACATCATTTGAACCGCTGGGACGGACATCTGCACCGCGGAGTCGCATCCACCTAACAGAAAGATTTATTTGCCTCGTAGTACGTAGCACCACCGTCTCCTTTGTACAGGAGGGCGGCAGAAACGTGGTTCGTCTGCTAGTCTATTCGTACAATATATGTTTTGTGGTAGAGCCATACTCCTTCTTTGTACGAGGGGGTAGCAGAAACGTGGTAGGCTGCTACTTTGTTACTTTCATGTTCTTGGTCAACAACCTGATCATTGACGTACTTAATACTCTTGAGATGCAGTTGTGAGTTTTTTGCAGTAATGCTTCTTGTCTCCCTCCGACACAAACCTATCTTCAACTGTTAATTCATCCCTTAGGAAGTACAACATCATGGCAGTTTGGAATGTGTTTAACAAGCAAAGCATGATGATTAACACTGCTGTTCGACTCGTATCCTTCCAGAAGTGAAACCTACTGCCAGTAATGGCGCCGAGGTAGTTGGCGTAAGAAGTAATTTGGTGTCGAGTATGTTTCGCTGGTATTTGTATGGTGAGACCCGCGCGCGTTCCACGGTCTGCGTGATATTTTTGCGGTTTGCCTGCTCGTTCATCCTTCAAACCTGTGACAGCAGCAATCTGCCTTTGTATTCGCCTGGTCGTACGTGTGGTTGCACTAGCTGTACAAGGGTTGGTCACACTGCAAAAAATATTAATACTCCTGCACAGCAGGCTGCAAAGATTGACACTGTCAGTCGCTAAACTGACCGAGCAGACACGCTGTGTGTTGCGGATGTGAACAAAGGATGACTCTTGAAAAAGGACGGTTGAGGGTAATAAAAGCTTAGGATGATGACCTGTAGAAAGTTCAGATGCGGTTTTACGAGTGAACGTGGGGGGTGTGCAAACACTCCAGTTCCATAATCCTGATGGCCTCTTACAGCAACGTCTATCGACGGCTTATCGCTGCAACTCGTCGACTACAAGAACTGCTGAAAGATCATCTAAATATCCCGTTAACCATAATGCGGTGTAATTAGTTGAACCGCATTTCACGAGGCATTGACTGAATAGGTTTTGTACATACTGCCTATTTCTTAACACTCCCCCTCAATGCAAGTCGCAATGCATAAACGATGATGTCCCAGGGCGATAGAACATGACTATAGCCCTGATCATGGCTAACGATTACCAACGCTTGTTGGAAGCGATAGAAACAATCCTAAAGCGCCGATCATGGCTATTGATCGCCAGCTTTTGTTGGAAGCGACAGAAACTATACTACTGCCGATCATGGCTAACGATCGCCAGTACTTGTTGGAAGCAACGCTACTTCTTTACTAGAACACTGATAAATAATACAACCGTAAAGTTTGTGCAGTTTAACTCCCCCATTCCCGTGAAAGTATGTAGTAAAGACGACCAGCAAAAAAATGGACCCCTACGGTTTGATAGTCTGAACTTTTCCTTTTCAGGCCCTGATTTCGCTGATCAACTTGAGGAGGTAGCGCTGCCTTTGCATACTGAGATGATTCGTGCCAATGTCAGCAAGCTAGTCCTCTGTCTTCACATTTTTTTCTGTGATTCTACCCTCTTTGACTAGCTCCTGAATGAAGAAGTACCGTAGAGCCACGTGCTTAACTCGCGAGATGTAGGTCCGATTCCCGGCGACGTGCAGAGCCGAGGTGTTGTCGATATATGATGGTATGTTGTCGAAGCGCGTGCCGAATCCCAGTTCCTTCATCGTGTTGAAGCAGAACACCGCTTCCTTCATCGCTAGCGCTGCGGCCACAAGTGCTGCCTACATAGTGGATTGCGCTGTCAGCCCCTGCAACCCTACCTTGAAGCTAACCGGGGCGTTCGCAAGGAAGGTAATAACGAGGACATCGACTTGCCATTGTCCGAGTTGGTGCCCCAGATTGTATCGGAGAATGAAGTCAACTTGAAGCCGCTTTGCTTGTACGTGATGACGAAATCCACCGTTCTGGTCAGGTAACGAAGTAGATGTTTGGCTGCCGCCATGTGAGCTTTGAACCGTTTAGACACCGCCCTTGCCAGTTGATTGACGGCGTATTAATTGTCGTGACGAGTCACCTGTCCAAGGTACAATACACTGCCCGTGATGGCCTGGAAACGCTGTTTCTCCTTCATACGTCGGAGTCTCTCGTCCGGCTTGTCCAGCGACCGCTCTTGTCTCACACCAGTCGTGTACGTTGAATTGCAGATTGCCATACCGTACCGCTCCAGCGGGGACTTGGTACATTTCTCCTGAATGATGGTCACTGTCCCCTTCTCGCGGTCACAGGTACCACCATCTTGAGCACGAGCGACATGTCTCCGATGTCCGTCATTGAGAAACGACTCATGAGCTTCTGCTTAATCCGCCTCTGCACCAGGACGTATTTTCCAAGCAAAAGAAAGTCGTCGGCATACAGGGTAACGATATAAACGGCACTGCACTCCGCGTAGGTATAGACGCACGGATCCGACTTGAGATTTTTGAAGACAATTTCTACCAGATGTTTGTCGATCGTGTTCCACCAGTTAATCGAGCTATGTCGGAGGCCGTATAGGCTTTTCAACAGCCTCATTACCAGTGGGACTCCGTTTTGGTCTAATTGCTCGTATCCGGGTGCCATCTTGACGTAGACTTCCTCTGTGGCATCGGCGTTCAGAAGCGTGGTGTTGTAGTCTAACTGCCAACACTCCACATAGCACCCCGCCGCTATTGCCAGGATCTTGCGGATGCTCTGGAGTCTGAAGACGGAGCCAAACGTGCTGCCGCAGTCAATGCTCGGCAATTACCCCCATCCTAAAGCAATAACACGTCTCTTGTGTGAGTTGTGCGCCTTGACGTAAACCCACCTACTCTCGATGATCTTGTGTCCTGGGGAGACAGAGGTCGTCGGTAGGAGAGTGTAGAGATTGTTATTTTTCAGGCTTGCCATTTTAATGTCCGAGGCCGCTTTTCCCTGCACTTTAGCCGGTAGAGTTATGGCCTTAATAAAGGTGTTTGGAGGTATTTCCGCATTCTCTCCGGCCGAACAGCTTTGAACGGTCGTCGTGGCGTAGGCGTATTCAATGGTAGAGTCTGGTCCGTACGTCTCATGCGCAATATCTGGCAAAATTTTCTGTTGTAACATAGCGTCGTAGGTTAATTCGTATATGGTTTGGGATCAATGAGGCCTCCTGCTGCGATCAGCCGGAGACTCTCACCCGGGGTTACTACCCCCGCGTTGATTCTCTGGCAATCAACGCGGCACGTCGTCGCAGAGAGTAGCTACCCTGGTAAAATACACACTAAAACAACTGATGTCGTTGTCGACGGTACACCTCGCTACCAACGACGGGCGGGCGGGATGGTCTGTTCTCCCTAGCCTCTTTCTACTTTGTCGTGCTGTTGTCGAGCTGCGGTGTCGACCACGGAGTGGGCTTTAACCACTGCCTCCCAGTACAACAAAAGGCTTTTTCCGAAGAGGGGTTCACCCTGCTGGCGTCCCCTCTCTTCTTCCTTCGAGATTACTGTTGTAACAGAGCGTCGTGGGTTAATTCGTATATAGTTTGGGATCAATGAGGCCTCTCTGCTGCGGCATGAGATCACACCCATATACTTGTTTCCTTTTTTTCTTATCTCAGTGTCGCCGCTCGATCATCTCTTATCCTTTCCCATGCGGGTACCTTTCCTTTATCATCATTCCCAAACTTCTAGCCTAGTCTTTCCCTGGGTTCTGCGACCGCCGGCTGTCCCGTGGGAATGCCGCGTATGATTTCTCGAACCCCTCCGACAGCGGTAAAGCGTCTGCCTGGATGAAGGCCGTGTCTCGCGAACGTTTCGCTCCGTTCGACGCCGACGCGGATGCTGTCATCCCTACGTATCTGCTGGCTACGGCCGCGGACCTCCATCCAACGTATTCCATGAGGACGTCCATGGCCGTCCCATCCATGTGGTGACTCGCCGCCCCCCCTACCCGAAAAGAGTGCAGCGAGTACCGCTTGTGCTCCATACCCGCCGCTCTCAAAGGTTCGAGGTCATCTGGGCCGGCGATAGCGCCATCTTCCCCTTGTCTCCGCTCTCGAGGACGCTCGGGAAAAGGAACCCCGAGTCCTCCGCGAGTGCCCACTGCATGGACTCCGCCGCCTGCCGGTATTCGATCATGGCCGCCACGGCACAGATTTCACGGCATTCCACGTTCCTTCGCACCACTACCGCTTGGGACGACTCCCTCAGCGTTTTACCGAATAAGAAATTCAAAATGAACCCCTCGCCTCTAGGCATCTGCATCACCTGTGCTCGCGGGATTATTTCAGGACAAGGTGTATAGTCGGACGGTCCGGGCTGCTGTACGTACGTATCCGGTCCTGCGCTACGACGGCCGTGATACAGCAGTCCCTGCTTTCGCAAATAGAGTAAATACGCCTACCCGACCGCGGTCGGGTGTTCGGGTCCCGTTCCCTGTGTGTATCCTAAGCCCCAGTGGGCCGAAAGCTTTCTGAAACCGCATGTGTAGTCCGTCGCTATAGCCCGGTGCAACTGCTGTATATACGGACACGCCGGTGCGCCCGCTGTGAGTTCGGCCGATTGGTTGATGGGTACCTGGGGACCGACCCCCTGACTGCGGTTAACGGAACTAGCTTTCTGCTGTAACATGTGTTCTACGCCCCCGTGGGCCGAGGGTGCCTGGTGTCGAAGCCGGTGCTATATAGGAGGGGTAGGGGTGTAAATCGATGTCAAGGCCGCTGTTCCCGACGCTAACCTGGTATAGATTTTGTTTTTTTTTTTCGTACGCTTTCTGTGGGTTCGACCGGTGCAGCGGGTGATACACTCTTTTCGCCCATGCGAGGTACAGCGATCGAATGCGCGCGACAGCCGTACGAGGCATACGTTCCCCTGTACAGTACAGCGATATCTGCCGCGAACCTAGGCACGAATACGTGTTCTGTGTGGCGACCCTTGCACTGTTGACCTACTCAGTACGCGAGCGGATACGACACGTACCATTATGGTCTGTGACAAGCGGTCCTCCACGGAGGGGTTGAGTTCGTACACACGCAGAGCAGGAGAAATGGGCTACGCACAATACCCGCGCGGCCTGCAGTGCCGCCTCCCCCAACCTGCTCTCACAAGAAACGAAACGAAATAAACGAAACGAAACGACAGCGAAAACGAAGTCTCACGCTCTCACACACACTCGCGCGGGATCTCGGACGACCGTACCAACTCGACCAGCTTATTGTTCTCGACCCGCTGGATCGCCTCCGTTTCTGCCGTCCGCTGCGCCGCCGTCGTGTTGGTCGCCGACGCCGCTGACGTCACGCCGGGCGCCGTCTCCTTGCCGGGCGTGCCTCCCGGAGTTGGGCCCTTCGCGGATGTAGCCGCCACCCTCGTACGCACTGTCTCGGCCGCGATGTTCTGCTGCTGCTCCCAGGGGGCCCGTTCGTGGGCAGTGGACGGCTGCTGCACCTCCGGGACCACCGAAGTCGATGCAGGTAGGGCAGCGGTCTGCGCTGTTGGTTCTTGCTCCGGGGCTGCGGGCACGAGTAGAGGGGGCAAGTACACTGTCTTGCCCTTGTGGAGCAGAATGGGCCTCAGGGCCTCCAGCGCCCGACCACCAACACCCTCACCCCCTCCGCGTTCTTAAATGCTGCGGTACCGACGGCCGAGGCCGATACTGCCGTGGCCTCTGCCATCACCGGGAAGGCCGAGGTGGCGTCTTCCCCCCGAGCCGCCACGAGCGGGGCTAGGCGCTCGGCTGCCTCCACGATGGTGAGCTTAGAGAAGTTCGCCCCGTCGTGGTGGAGCACTCGCGTCAGGTCCAGAATGCGTGGTTGCCCACGCATACCCGCCTTGGTGCACGGAAGCTCCCCGCGCACCCAGCCGGGTTCCAGCGGGGAGGCGCCCGAAGCCATGGCTGCCTCTGACATAACTCTGTTTTCCCTAGCCTCTTTCTACTTTGTCGTGCTGTTGTCGAGCTGCGGTGTCGACCACGGAGTGGGCTTTAACCACTGCCTCCCAGTACAACAAGAGGCTTTTTCCGAAGAGGGGTTCGCCCTGCTGGCGTCCCCTCTCTTCTTCCTTCGAGATTACCTTGGTGTAGAGCCTCAGCCCTCGGAGCGCAGACACCGCGGGCCCGGTGGTGATCGCCACTAGGTATGAACGGTTGTGAGCGTTACGCCTCGCAAATGATTATGCTGCAGTGCCGGCACGCGTATACGCAGGAGTCGCTTCTTGACGCCAATGTCCTCGTTGTTGAAGCGGCTGTGATCCAGCCAGTGGCGTTTTCAGGGACGCTCCCGCGGGTGACATCGCCTGCTCCTGTGGTTCGAGAACAACCTCCTGCGAAACTCCGCCCGTAGGCTCTCACCCGGGCATCGCCCCTTCTTGTGGTGGTCTTGCAGCTCTTCCGTCCAGTGTGTCCCTCCTAGTGATCTCGCTGATCCGCTGCAAGAGTTCAGCCACCGATGGATTGCCTGAGAGCCCGCCCACGGCGGTGTGACCGGCAGAAGCACCGAGAAGCGGTTCCAACACGGAAGTGTAATCGCGACGATCGCGCAGAACGTCGTCGTACGTGATGTAGTTGTGGTCGTCCATGCCGTTGCTTGGCGAGCTAATCTGCTGCTAATTTTTGTCCAACGATGACGGGACTAGACGCGATTGTGTCTCGAATAAGATGGCGTTCCGGCTCTCCATAATGCGCCGGGTGGCCGGATCGTACACTCGATAGCTCTTGTTGTTGTTGCTGTGCCCAACCAATCGTCCTTCCACCGCCTTGAGTTCAAGCGTTTAGGAATATGTCTCAATATGCACGAAGGCCCGGGCACTGACGACTCGAAGAAGTCTCAGATCCGGCTCCGTGCCGTGTAGCATTTTATACGGACACTGCCTGCCGATCGCAGAGTGCGGCGCCCTGTTGCCCAGATACGCCGCCATGAACATGAATTTCCCCCACAGAAACTTTGGCAGTCCACTGTCGGCAAGCATACACCGCACCAAAGCTGCAAGAGTTCTTCCAATGCGTTCGAACCCTCGAGACTCTATCCGCTTCTTCTTGTAACCAAGCTTCCCCGTTGACGACCCGATCCATTATCGATAGTGACCACCAGAGAGATAATTTACTGCGGCGTATTGGTGCTGGCGTGCTCGAGCGACACCCCCGTATGAAGGCAGTAGTCCTGGAACTCCTCGCTGATGAACCCACCTCCTTTTGTCCACCCTCAACCGCTCGACGCTGAAACCAATGAGAATCACCACAGGTTGTACGAATACCTATAATGGGTTGAGAGCGTCGTGCTTGAACTTCAGGATGAATAATGTTCCGTCTACTTGGTGTACTCGTCGGAAAAAATTGTGATGTACTTGTAACTCCCGAGGTCCTCTGGGGTTAAAGGTCCCGTCAGGTTTGCGAAAGCAAGTTGGAAAGGGAGTTTAACCTTGTGGTTGGCGGTCTTGGAATGAGACAGCTGGTGACTCTTGCCCACGGCGCATACATCGTAGTCTGACACAGGCTTGTCGAGACCCACCCCGTTCGAATCAAGGTTTTTAGAAGGTTCAAGCTCGTGCGGTTGAGGTGTCCTGGTCGCCGATGCTACAGGTTGGCGTTTGCCGCAGTCCGAATTCCCAGCTCCGGCCCATTGCCACCGCCGGTGAGGTCCAGCGAGAACGAATAAACATCGTGCCCCAGCTCTTGGAGCGGAAAGATGTGGTCGTGGGATTCCAGCCTTGGGTTGGTCATGTCTAAGATAGGCCCCACACCGTTGCGCGCAGTTTGCTTGACAGAGGATAGGATACGTCCTATTAATAGGCCAGGCACAATCACACACGAAAATTCAATTAACCGTCGTACTCCGTTGTCGTCGATGACGTGGCCCGGAGCACTCCCTGCGCATTGGCATTAATTTCACCCCTCCCAGCGGTTGATATTTTCGTGGCACGTCCAATACCTTGTACTCTTCCAGTCTGTCCCGAAATCCGGGGTTGATGGCGTCATCGAAATAATGTCCCGACGCGCCACTTTCCACCAACGCATTTACGGGGTCGTTGCTGCAGCCCTGCTCGCGACCTCAAGATGCGGTCGATTGTGAGAGCCGACCCATCTTCCGTACTGGTGATGCTCCCAAAGACTTCGGGCTGTTCATAGGTGGTCTTGACCATTCGGGCATAAAGGAGGTGTCAAACGAGAGCCACATATAGTGAAGGATAGCCACCATCACTGGAGCACGGGTCATAGTCATCAAACCCCCGAGGATACGCTCTCGGAATCCCAGTTGATGGGGCCGTTCTTCCGCGACCATGAAGAGCGAGTCACTAGTCTCCTTGCCGCTGACGCCGCCGAAAGATCCAAACAACCCAGTGATGTCGGCTAGTTCATCTGTAGAGCCGAATGGCCAAAGTGATTCCTCCTCCGTCGGCGCTTCCACTACGGTGAACGAGATCGGGTGTTCGATGTAATTAGCAGCATAGTTGACCTTATCGGCGTTTGCACTGACGACACCATGCTGGGTGCGGCAGTCCGCATCGCTATGCATAGTTCTATTATGGAAAGAGCGCCACTCGTACCCTCTTGTACTCGGGCGGAAGGGCTTGGAGAATGATTACCTCGTACCTTTCGTCGTGTACTGTCTATCCCATTTCCTCGAAGAGGTCACGGCACTCGTCCAGAACGAAACAGAAGTCGTCCCGATCCCGGCCGGGCTCCATCTTCGTGCTGACCTGTAATTTCTCGTGGCACGCCCTTTTGGCCTCCTTAGTGCGGCCGTTGAACTTCTCTGTCAGAGTCTTCCACGCCAGCTGTCCATGCCCCGCTCCATCTTCTAGCTGCTTCCCCTCGAACACCTTGACGGTGTTGTTGGCGGAACTAGTTGTGGTGAGAAGTAGAACACCCCAGAGATCTTGGTTCGCCTGCAGCCATTTGTGCTCAGCGACAGCATTAAGCATCGTGGTGTGGGTGCTGCCCAGAGTAGATGATGGCTGGACCTTACCTTGAAATACTCCGAAGACGGCCTTGTTGTAGAGAGACAAGCAGACACGCACCTTGCTCTTGTCTTCTTGAAACGACTCCTTGTTCCTGCCGGCAAGGATGGGGCAGTTCTTGATGACCGCCTGGGCGTTGTTGGATGCCACACTCTCCATGGCGACCTCTCGACGTTAAAGCGGATCTGCTCCTACGAGGTATACGAAGATAAATGACGAATCCGAGTCTCGATCGCTGTACTGTAAAAACCAAAAGAAACGAAGAAACAAACAGACCTGAACAGACAAACCAACAGACAAATAACAGGCAAACCAAAAGATAAACTCGCCCGAGTCTGTGTTGGATTATATAGTGGATAAAAGATCCGAGTCTCGGTCGCGGTGCTGAAAAAAAACAACACCCGCCCGAGTCTGTGTTGGGCCGCTGAATCGCGGAACCGAGCGGTGTGGTCGGATCGCTGGAAAATCTAAACGAAGCTGAGGAGCTTTGTGTAAACTCAAAATAAAGCTGAGAAGCTTTGTGTAAAGTCCCCAGCTGTTGCTCCTGCTCCGGGTCCACGAAGGTTCCCGATGTGCGCGCCACGCTGACAAACCGATGGCTAAAACATATATAATTAATTTTCGACGATACTCCTGCACAGTAGGCTGCAAAGATTGGCGCTGCCAGTCGTTAAACTGACCGAGTAGACACGCTGCGTTTCGAGGATGTGAAGAATGGATGACTGGAGAAAAAGGCGGTTTGAGGGTAATAAAGGATCACGTACATGAACTGCGGTAAGGTCAGATGAGGTTTTACGAATGAACGTGGGGGTGTGCAAACACTCCTGTTCCTCGATATTTATAGCCTCTTACAGCAACTTATATCGACGGCTTGTCGCTGCAACTCGTCAACTACAATAACTGCGGAAAAGACCTCTAAACATTCCGTTACTCATAATGTGGCGCCATTAGTTGAACCACAACCTACCGTACAAGGCATTGACTCAACAGGCTATGTACATACTGCCTATTTCTTAACACGCCCACCACAAGCGAAGCAGAGCGTTTGATGTTGTTGCTACGCCGCAAAGGAGCAATGAACTTTTGTTGCGAAATAGCGATGGATGCGTTGGCAACTGATGGCCTTGGCAAAGGCAGATGTACGACAGCTAATATCGAACTACTTATAGATATCTCACTCTCTGAGCGTGCTCGGTTGGAACATCCCTGGCCTCTCAGAGCGCCCACTTGGGAACCGCCTCCCTTTATTACTTGTCGAACCTTTCCAGCGGGTCTTTGTTTTCTCCATCTCTCTGGCACCGTCGGTCCTTTCTTCCTTTTTTCTTCTTTCGCTTCGTGTGCGTGCGTGTACTCCGAGCACGGTGCCGCGGGCGAACCCGGCGCCGTTGCGGGTGTCAGCGGGTGCTGGCGAGTAGAGGGGGGGTTGTAAGGAGCGCAGTCGCCGCTTTCGTGCCTAGGCGTCGCGTGTGCCTCGAGACACGAGGGATGCATGAATGGGCTCTGTCTGGCCTCCATTTTTTATTTTTGATAGAGTACGTACGAGTATTTAAGGGTCGTTCGGGATTGTAATATGATATTCAAGCGGTGCTTGTTTTTGCGACCGGGTTGAAAATCATAAAGGGAGGTACCCAGTCTGAGTACCAACATTGTCGAGCTGGCGAAAGAAGTCCACGGTGAGCACCGGGCTTCACGCGAGGCGGGCGACGGGGCTCACTGTGGAAGAGAGGGAGGAAAGCTTTACTCGGACCGAATCGGTGGCGAGATGGTCGCGAGAGGGGCGGGCTGCGTACGTCGCTGAGAGAGAAGCGCTGCCGTTTGGTTTTTTTCTTTTCTTGTTTTCGATCGGTGTAAGGTGTTCCAAAAGGCAGGAAAATATTACACGAGAGACGAGGATTTTTTTTCTTTCCGAAAAATTCAGTTTCATTTTCATTGTTTTGTGGTGCTGCTGTGCCGTGCTGCGCTTTATCTTTCGTACATACGAGTACAGACATAAAGCATATCAAAAGAAGAAAATAAGTACCCTACCTGGGGTACTTACGACATGTGAGCGAGCGTAGCGGAAAACCGCCCGCGACGCGAAGCGTGTGTGGCATCCGAGCTGTTTCCTCCCGAAGCATGCATTGCGGCGGGACTCTTGGCACTATCAAGTCGCCAGTTTGCAACTACAATCAATCATGAAAAAAACAATATTCAATCATGGACCTCTGTCCGCTTCGCATAATTTGATGTACTTTTCCTTCCTGAGCGAACGTAGTGGGCCGCGTAGGCCGCCCGCGGAGCGAAGCGCCTTGTACATGTTACGAATTTGTTGGTACCTGGTAGGATGTTTCCTGGGATATCCTGCGGTTTTATATGAAGCGGAGACCGGTGGATGTAAACATCGTATACACATCAGTCACGTATGCGCCCCGTGTGAGATAGACTTGAAATTACTCGGACCCTTTTAGGAGCAGTTTATAGTGGAATTCTCGTGGTATATTGCCTTGGTTAACCGGAGATTTTGGAGTTTGAGCATTTGAAGCGGATTTCGGGAGTTTCTGGGGTTAGAATTTAAGATTATAAGGTTTGGATGGGGATAGGGAGATTGTTGTCGAAATTTGGTTGTTGCTTTTCGCTGGATTTGAGTGATCATGTTATTTCGTTGCTATATTGCAATCGATCCTTATCTGTGCAGGGAGGACAATACTCGTATTTCATACTGCGCGCAAATAGACACAATTTATTTGCGAAGTCGATAATGCGATACGTTTGCTCATCTCCTAGTCTACTCGCTACAGGCGATTATGATACCGATCAGCGACTTGGGATAGACTAATATTGGTTACCGCTGGGTTGCATGGTAGTTGTTCGACCCCTCGATGGAGGTAACATAGTCAAACTTGCTACATTCAACTATCGAATTTACATTTACTAAATACACAGGTTAAATGTTCTCTAGCTCGATTCTTGCTGCAAGTATGATAACCTACTCCGTTACATATTTCGAAAGTTTCAAATCTCGTCACTTGGTCCGTGTAGTTCTTTGTACTACTTGTCTGCATTTTGTACGTGTATCACCCAAGCTCGACCCACGTTTGCGTCCTGCGGAAAGATATCATACGATACCAGTTGTTGGTATTGGCACTCTCGTTTATCCTGGTGAACATGGACCTCACATTGACAACTTAAGGCTAGCATAGTCCACGTCTGTGGGCAAAACGAGTGCAGCCACGTCGATAACTGACGTCTCTCTGGAATGAGGTGCCAAACATCAAAAATAAAAACTTTTATCATACACTGAGTATATTTCCAAGTACCACAATTATCTACCGAACCGGAGCGTGTTTCCTTCGGTGTATTGCCATATCTAGTTACCCCTCTTCCCATTCGAACACCTCACCAATCCTTGTTTGGTTTTAGGCGCAGTTATGTATACCAACTCATCATCGGGGTGGAATGATACCCCTCGTCATGAGCAACTGGTGTCATGACCAAGAACCTTCGAGTTTTCCACGCAAGGGAAAATGATGCATGCCGGGACTAGAACCCGCGCGAAACAAACTCAGAAGCGGACGATGTGTTCACCAAACAACATCGACTCCTAGTACGGCTTATTAACTAACCAATAGGACGCCAGTTCACGGAAAAAGCAGAATGCATTTAATTATCAATGTGACCAGTGTATGGCAGCACTTAAAATACTTCAATTCACATGTCAGTCGTTCGGTAATCAAGCGTAAGAAAATTAATCCGTGCTTCAAGTACCTACTGTACCCCCGCTACTAACTACCTCCCCTCCAAATGTACGTGGCATGCATACTACATGCTCAAAGCTTACTCTTACTCTGCTATAGCGGAGGGGGGCGGGGATGAACATACAAGCGGTCTTTCTTCAAAAATGCATACTCGGTCAAAACCGTGGAGACTGGGTTAAGTGAACTTCCTTCCAATCACACGCAGTCCCTCAGTCCGTGCAGATCCTACCAAGCCATAGAGTTCACAATAAAGTCACCATCACATAAAGAGACGCGGTATCACACCATCCGAACCCGCTCACATCAGATTGCGGTCCAATAACAAAGCCCCTCTGCCACTGGGACTCCCGTTCCGAAATTGTCATCAAGATCGAATCCTGCACAAGCCTACAACCAACACCCATTCATATACGTATTTAGTATACAGGCCGCTTTCGTTCATGTACGGGTGTGCTACTACTCGGTGTGTTCGTGTACGGGCGCGCCTGTACATTGTGCGATACATACGGCATACCTAGCGAAAAACAGTCACAAGATCCAGAGCTAATACATTGCTTGTCACACCACTAATGCTCTCACATTAAATAGAACTTGGGTATGGCTGTTCTAATTATCCCCTTTTGTTCCGTCCAACATCCGGCGCTTGCAACGTTCCCCGGTAGACCAGCTGTACGTGGGACAGGAAGAGTTGTAACACCCCTCCTTGTATCGTAGCTGGTATATAGTCCCTACAAATCCGCCGCATCCGAGACCCGCCCACCCAACCCGACCCCAGCAAACGGATAAGGCAACCCGCCTCGAGCGAACGGACATGGGGACGCCTTTTCCGTGGCCGCCTATGGTGGCGATTTCGATCGGTCTTGTGGCCCATTCGTACGCCCTCAGCAGCCTGTTTCCCTACGTGGGCTACATGGTGCAACGTCTGGGGGTCACCGACGACAAGGATGAGGCTGGCAAGTTAATATTTTGGCATAATGTTGCAAATCCCGGATACCGAAATCGTTCCATGAGGCGTGAGTTTGGTTCCTGAACTATGTGATTAACTGAACGATGCCACTTCCCACCACGCTGCCTCCTGACGGCTGGCTGCCTGGGATAGAAGGGCACATGCGTCCCTTGCTGCGTTAACCTGAGAATATCAGTGATACGTCATCTACATCGTGTTAGTTTCATTCCGCGAATCGTCCTATTATAGATAGGACATACTCCAGCGGCTCTGGTCTCACTTATTTTCTCCCAGGCGTGGGTTTTGTTCGGATGCTGTTGTATATCAACGCTTTCGTTGACAACTATCAACTAACTCGTAGAAAAAACAATAGTGCCGCTACAGCTATTGATGATGCGTGTGCACCAATGTGACGATTCCCATACAGGTTTTTACGCGGGATACCTGTCATCGGCCTTTATGGTCGGGCGCTTCGGGAGCTCATATTTCTGGGGCCGCTTCGCGGACCGCTACGGTCGACTGCCGGTTGTGTACATCGGGCTGTGTTCCATAGCGTTCCTGTCGGTCGCTTTCGGTTTGTCGGCCACATTTCTTTGGGCTGTTGCTTGCCGGTGAGGGGTGCCGTATGTATGCTTCAGGAGGGTTTACCTCGTGGTGTCCGTGGATTTTGACCCCGGTAGGCCGAGCATCCATATATCTCCCATTCTCTGATCCACCATCGTCCGATAGCACAGGTCGCACTGCAGCGTAACAGAATGCTGGGTCTGCAATGTCATCGATCATTCTGCAAGGCATCAATAAAAAATGCAATATCTCCCGACTTCCCACCGTCGTCGGCTAGTCATCCAAACACACGTTTATAGTCGTCCGCCCCCAAAACTGTACGTGATGTAATATTGATAGCACTTTTAGTAGACACATGCATGCAATATCGCACAATATACCTGTTCATCGATCGCTCCCTGCGGACGGGTTCCTCTACCGTTGCGTCGATGTAGGTTTCTCCTTGGAGTAATGAACGGCCTGGAGGGCGTATTAAAGACTATGATCTCCGAGGTTTGCGGAAGAGAGCATGAGGTGGTCGGCATGAGCTTTATCACAGGTAGTGTGATCGAAGAGGTATATTCAATGGAGTTTCTCCCTATACCAAGCGACCTGGGTCAGCCAAGGGCGAGAAGAACAGGCCGCAATGTCAGATTTTCACGGCCAGACTTGTAACTGCACTATATCGCCAATTTACAATGTATGCATTGTGAAATTGTAGCCACTTTGCACTTACGAAGTACTGCGTGCATATAGAGCTATAGCAATACCAGATACAAGTAGAGATCTGCGTACCGGTATATCACACCGCATAGCCTGCTCGAGGTGTTTAGAAGATCGATATAAAGCTGCAGTAAAGAACATTTAGTACGACACCGTCGACCCAAAGTAAGGCTAGGCTGTAGCAACCCTTTCTCCCTCCTGCTGTAGATCCCTTTATAATGAACCGCCGTGTTTTCTACTACACAAGAGGTATTTCACTCCCGCCAACGGTTGTCCTTAACGCCGTACCAAGTGTTGCTGTTGCGTCCTACACGTGTTGCCTACCAATACAATATTGCTATTTGCAAACTCTTCGTTCGGTCCGTGTGCCATTCTCGCCGTCAAGGGTGTTGGTCGATTGGACTCGTTCTTGGTTCCGGCCTTGGTGGCCTTCTGGTGGAACCGGCCAATCACTACCCCGGAGTGTTTTCAAAGTCGGGGCTGTTCGAAAGGTACGCGTCGCGCGAACGGTATTGTTACATCGATAAGCGTTGCTTCCAACGGTCGCCAAGTGCGGTCTACAGCAACAATAGTTGTTGTTAGTGCTTCTTGGTCGGTTTGGTTATGTGTTTATCCAATACTTGCGCCGTTGGCTTCGTCCGCGAATCTTCGCTCTCCGGCCCTCCTGGGGCGCTTTAAGACTGGCCTCGATGGTTACTACAGCAGCGTTTGCACTGACTAAGACCACTCGCCCGAGCGAGAGCCATTGCCCGCCAGCGCCCAGGAGAAAGGGTCCAATGGGGCAAATGGTTTTCGTGCGAGGCGTTTGCTGAGTCTAAACCAACCTATAGGACGTGTTTTCCAGCAGCAAGGGCTCTTTTCGTTGGGTCATGTCACTATCACCGTCGACCATCTTGTCCTCGCCGTATCTTTGCGGCAACGTAGAATACACAGAACACGCGATTAGGTTTGACCAAAACGTGTTGAGCTTCATCAATCGAGAAGCATACCATCGGCACTGATAGTCATTTTACCTTTTATTCCGACAGAACTTGTCCTACCAAACGCTAAGTATATTCTCCCCTGAACCATGGGTACAGTCTAAGTTGGCTGTGGTTCAACGCTAGCTTTACTGTTTCCTCTATTTCCGTGTGCCGGTGTCCGAACCAACTCAGGTTCCCGTACTTGCTTCCGAACATCCTCGGGGCAGGCCTGGCCCTGGTAGGCCTCCCTCTGGTCTATTTCTTCCTCCCAGAAACCTTCGACAACCATAAACGTTGCAACAGGTATGCAGTAAGGGCTACGGGCGTGGTTGAACTAATGTAGGTCACTATTTTGAAGGCAAATTACTATTAATATAACATAAGTTCATTTAGGGGACGTAGACCAGTCCGTCAAAAACCCGGTTGAAGCGTCAAAGCCCGGGTTTACGACCTCCTTGCCGAAATCCGTGCGAAAAAAAAACACTCACCCTACGCCGGGGTAACGTTACGCTTCCTCCCCTGGTCGCCTAACCCTAACCCCAACTCCTTCCGCCCTATCCCTCCCTCCGATAAACACGCCGCAGCCGGACACACTTCTACAACACTGCGTGTGTCCGTGATAGACGAAACATCCCAAAAACAGGTTATTGCTCAACTGAAATATGCTTCCAGATACAGTCGGTGTTGATTGCCAACTTTCCATACCGGCTAGCAAAATTATAAAAGGTCTACCGCGGCCGGTCTATTTTCATTACAGCATCGGGGGATAGTCAGGCGTACCGTCAGAGTAACCAACTCAATGTCGGAACCTGCTGTGAAGTAAAACGTATATGACCTATTGCCTCACATGCACAGGCTCAATGATGCTTCGTGGCCACCTTGTCTGGATGCAGGCATGGCTTCGAGTCCCTTCCGGCATCGAAGGCAGAGTTTCACAATCATTACGCGGCAGTGGGCGAGGGGGGAGGGGTCAAAATAGCCGATCTCGACAACGCATATGATCTCGAGCTCGCGAAAAACAATCTTGTGCGTTCGCATTCCGCCAGCAGCGGTGGCGATGGCTGCGGGGAGGGGGCGGTGTCGGGGTTTGCTGGTAAAGGTGGATGTAAAGCCATCGGCAACGGTGGATGTAACGGCAGCAGCGCTCAGACACGAGCCGAGGAGCAGTTGCCTCTCGCTGGGAGAAGCTCTCTCTCATACAGTGGGACGCCAGATCTGGAGGGAAGGGAATTGCGCAGCAATGTCCATGATGGTACTCGTGGTAGCGCGAGGTCAGGGGGGGTCGACATTAGACAGGACGGGAACTTCGATGCTGGCAGTGGCGAGAGTCGGCAAGAGGGGAAGGGGAGGAAGAAAGCCTTCTTGCGGGAGTGTCTTCTGCCGATGAAGCTTCTCGAAGAAAAGGGGGTCCGCACCATCCTGTTCGTGTACGCCTTGTTTTCGGTACGAAGCCATTTGTTTTCGGTCCGCTGTACACGGTAGGTGCCCATTGTGTGTCAGGTATCGTCGTATTGCTCTACCTCGTGACTGATCTTGGTTCGTTCGCCTCTTCAAGTGTTTATACCGGAAATCTTAGAGGCGCGTACCATTTCTCATCGTTCACGTGTCCCCCATCCCCCGTTTGGCTTAAAGACGCGGCTCCGCTGTCTATCTTGGACCCGTTCCCTCGCGCGTCGCCATTGAACCGTAGTTCGTAATCATGGGATACCAGGAGGTGTACCCACTATGGGCGATCAGCACTTTGGCCAACGGTGGTCTGGATTGGACGTCAAAGCAGATCGGGCAGGTACCGAACATCGTCCTCAGCACGCTTTAGTGCATCGTTATTGTTTCCGTCTTGCGATACCTCGCTTCTTCGCCGGCTTAGTCGTTCCATTTTTTGGGGGGGTTGATTTGACGAAGCGTGCCCTCTGTGGGTAGCCAGTATCGGCGGATTGGATTGGATCGCCAAAGAAATAAGACAGATGTAGGGCACCTGACGGCTGGCCTCAACCAAGCAAGCGCCCCGAATATGCTCCCCTCCTTGCACGTTTCGGCATCCGCGTGCATTATTCTGTAATAGTGCGTCTGTACCTAGCTGGACTGCTTTTTCTCGGGTTTTGGTATGAAGTGAATTTGTTCTCGACGGTCGTCAATTTTGTACCGATTCTTGTACCCAGCGGGCAACCGTCATACACTGGCATACGGGCGGTACAAACATAGTGGTATTCGTAAGCAAAAGCGACCAGGGTTTGCTCCTCCCACGCCCCCCTCCTTGTAGCCAGGAACGTACTAACCATATTTTGTCCGATAGATGGCTGCAGCGGCCATCCATAGCGGCAATGAAACATGCGGAGCATCCAGTGTGTACTCACCACCTGCCGCCAAAGGAAGTGGGCGTCATTGCCATCTGGGCAACCACATGCTGAAGACCTCCTTTTATCTCGTGCTCCACGACGGTTGGCTAGCGGTTCACCGGTGCCCATCTCGCCCTGAAATAAGTGATATTTTCGAGGTCCTCCCGTACTCAACAAAACATTCCACATTCCCGGGCCTTCACTTCTTGGACGCCTTTGAATATACCGCGGTCGGCTTCACGCGCACGCGCATATATTTGTTGCCCCCTTGTTGCATTCGCATCGATTCGCGCCGCGTTTGTTTCTTCCACCTCGTGTATACTGCTATAGGTATTTTCTGCGTGTGGCGGAGGTACGCTAATATTCCAGCTCTTGATATATCCTCGGATTGTCAAGCGGGTAGGTGCGAGAAAGTCGCAGCGCTGGGCCTGCTGCGTCGCGATCCCCGTCTTCCTCGCCTACCCTTTTCTCTCCTGGCTGAAGGACTCCGGGGCAGCTCTTTTGGCTGCCTCGCTGGTCCTGCTGTTCTTGACCAACGTGGCGTCAAACGCGGTGGGTGCTACGCTTGCCTCCATTCAGTCTGTCTCGCTCATGTTTTAATTGCTAAATGATGGTGGTGTACGATGCCCACCATTTTGATGCTACTGGAAGTGACGAACATGTCAATGCCAATGTACAATGTTGCAGTGCGATGTCGTCACCCACGTCGGTATTATTTCGCGATACACCAATCTATGCAGTATCGGCCGTTTCGGTTATCGCAACAAATATATATGTATATATGCCAGTGGCTAGGAGGCTACCGTGCCTCTTCTTTGTACTTGCAGGCTTGTTAAGATTGTGACCGGTGAGCGCGTCTGTCGCGTTTATACAAGGAGGCCTTTTCCACAGGGATAGTATCAATGTAGAGCAGGGCAAGCGTTGCCCTGCAGTTCCCTAGGTGTTGCCATTGAATGCAAAGTTGGACGGAGGTATGAAAATTTCAGGGATTGGTCGGGCTTCGAAAATTTAAAGCGGCCCAAAAACAGGAACGATACGCTCGCAACACGTCGGCCAGAAACATTGACAAGATGCCTGTGCATTTATCAGGATATTTGCGAAAAATACCAGCAGCGATACGATAACATTATACTGCAGAGATCAGGTGCATTTTGAGAGGTACTCTTACTACTATAGTCTAGTCGTACAGTAGTCTAGTATGGCAGTAAGCAGTCGGTTGTATGTTTGGGGGAAAATATCGTCGTAATGTAGGTATCGAGAAAGTACGTAGAAAGTACGTACTCGTACCATATCGTCTAATGCTGTTGTCTAGTACGGCAGTAAGTGCGTTGGTCTTCCATGTATTTTTTTCTGCTGGGTGCGAATCCATGGTTGAAGTCAACGACATCGTACACAGGAGAGGTACCCATCAGTCACAACGAGTAGGAGGACAGCCACAAATCCGTTGCTGCAGCTGCTTCTGCTCCTGCTACTGCTTTCTGCTGGTGCTGCTGGTGCTGTTGGTGCTGGTGCTGCTGGTGCTTCTGTTGCGTTCTGTCTCCGTCGGTCTTCATTTCATTTGTTTTATTCCCTGTGTAGTATGTGCAACTAGGTCTGTGGGCACATTTTTTTCGCGGTTGAGGTCTCGTACAGCATGATGTTGATGCTGTACGAGCTGTGTCTTATTACAGCCGTCTCTGGCGACATAGATTGATATTAGCGTGCATTTTTTTCGCGATTGAGGTATCGTACAGCATGACGCGGTTGCTGCTGTATAATAAGCTGGGTCTATTTACAGCCGTCCAGTCTCTCGCGACATGGATATTTGCGAGGTACAAGTTTACTCGATTGAAGATTATGTTGCTGCTGTCGCTATTCACTGTTCCTTGCGTGGGTTTTCAGAAGAAGTGATAGCAGCAGAGATACCAGGCATACAGTTGACGCTGACCACCCGACCCGAACGCTATGGGGCGACCTGTGCTTGGGTGAAAAATACGTTCCGCGGGTTTTAGGTGTGGAGAAGTCAATATCACTGTTGTCTTGTTTCGACCTGTGTAGTCGGTTAGAAGGGTAGGTTGGCTGTGTTGCGAGTTAGGGGATCCCCCTGGTTAGGGGATCCCCTTTGCCTTAGGGGATCCCCTCCCAGCTTAGGGGATCTCCTCCCAGATTAGGGGATCCCCTCCCAGCTTAGGGGATCCCCTCCCAGCTTAGGGGATCCCCTCCCAGCTTAGGGGATCCCCTCCCAGCTTAGGGGATCCCCTCCCAGCTTAGGGGATCCCCAACGAGCTTAGGGGATCCCCAACGAGCTTAGGGGATCCCCTCCACAGGAGGGGATCTCCTACAAGGTCAGCGACTATAGGGGACCCATATCATGTGTGTACTGTGATATACGTCTCAATTAAACAATTTCCTTCAAAAATTATTGTGAAACTTGGGGGATGCCCTAACATATGGATGATATGAATGATATAGGAGACATCACAAATGATATAGGAGATACATCAAATCCCTAAGCCAGTTAGGCAAATGCCCCTAACAGGCTTAGGGGAGGTTAGGGGATCCCCTAGGATGTTGGTGGATCCACATATGAGGTTAGGGGATGCCGAACGACTTTAGGGGACCCGGATCATGTGTCCTGTGATATAGCGTCTCTATTCAGTTTCTCCTTCACAAATTATTGTGACAATTGGGGGATCCCCTAACACCGTATGGATGATATCCCTATATCATTTGTGATATAGGAGACGCATCAAACCCCCACGCCTGTTAGTGGACCGTTTAACTTTTGTCGCGGTCAGCCTTTTTTCTTCGAACTAGTTGGAAATAATTGTTTCCCTTCAGCCTCTTCCTCCTGGGGATTCTTATGGGCGACGGACGACGAAACTCTTCCTTAATGCCGCACATTGTCGGATGGCAATTTACTAGCCTCATTATGGACGGTATGGCACTTAATTGGTGCATTTTTCCACCGGTTGTTGTCTCGAAACAAGACAGCACCACGTACACATGCAACACCCTATACGAAATTTACACATACACGTGCGTGTGCACGTAGAACATCCTTTTACACGTGCAGCAGTAGTATAGCAGTCACGATGTTTACCCTGTATTTGCGATTTGTTCATCGGTTCAATCCCTTTTTTTGCGATTATCTCACTCAGTTTAAATTATTTTCCCCTTTTTTGGCTTTTTGGTCGATCGATTTTTTGTATGTTTCCGCTTTTTTTTCCGTTTTCGGGTATTTTTCGCGTTTTGGCCGATTCTTAACGTTTTCCCCTAGAGTTTTGTTTTTTTTGTGATTGTTCCTATGTGAGCTCGCAGTTCTCACGTACTAGTACGGAGTTGTAGCCGGGGACGCACGTAAAGCACTGCTTGCATTATTTGTTTTCGAAGAATTTCCATGTTTGCCCCATTTTTGCGATTTTTTCATCGGTTTATCCGTTTTTTTTTTTTTGCGATTATCTCGCTCAGTTTTGATTCTGTTCCAATTTTGTTTTTAGAGTTGGTCGAACAATTTTTTAGATGTTTTTGGCCTTTTTTTCGTTTTCGTCTTTTTGAAGTTTTTCCTCGTTTTCGTCCGTTTGTCGTATTTTTCCCTATCGTGAGTTAATTGTTCATAAATATAAGCTACGCTTGACTGCTTGTATGAGTTGTAGAAGAAGACGCACGTAAAGCACCGCTTGCATGTTCGTTTTCGACGAGAACGATGTGTTCCCCACTTTTTTGCGATCATCGTTTTTATCCGTATTTCGCGATTATCTTGCTCAGTTATGATTATTGTCCATTTCTTTTTAGGAGTTTTGGTTGATCGTTTTGTTTTGTTGGTTTTTTTGTTGTTTTCGTTCGTTAGCCGATTCTCAACGTTTTTCCTCGGGTTCGCCTGTTTTTGGTACTTTTCTCATTCGTGGGCCCATTCATAAGGTGTTTGTTCGGAAATATAAGCTACGCTTGACTATTCGCATAACATAAATGCGTTTGTATCCATGAACTTGTTCGTGATTATAAGCTACACCAGACATTGAAAATTTTACCATAAAAAGGTATACCATGACAGAAAACGCAATCTAACTCGGATTTGGTGTGCCCTGATTACCTCGTTTTATTTTTTGTTCCGTAAACTGGTAAAAATACACTGGTGTACCATTTTTGTGACTTAAAGGGACGGATATTGACATTTTACCAGCAAACGGTGTACCGTGACAAAAAAAGTCGTGTAAGTGGGTTAGATGTACCCTGATTACCTAGTTTTCTTATTTTATACATTAAACTGGAAAAAAAAACACTGCTGTTATACGGTTTTTAAATCATTTTTTAAGTGGGACAAGTTATTATTTTTGCTCCTACGTAGAAACCCTAGGTTTACCTTGTGAATATGGGCGTGTCCCTGTCGGAGGGCTGGCTCAAAGGTAAGCATTTCTGGACGCGTCGTGATGAGACGGTTCATGCCGGAATCGGCTAACTGAACGGGGGGGCTGTGTGTGTTTTTTGCATATAACCATTATTTCTACCCGTCGACATCCAACACGGAACTGGTTGCCAATGTGTACATATTATAGGGTTTCCCCGTGAAAAAAAAACGTCGCGAAGATCGTCGTCTGGGGAAAAAAAAGACGTCTCGAGGTTACGCCGCTTTATTATCCGTAAAAATACGAAAATCTGGGAATTTTACCACGACGAAAAAATCTCACGAGAGGTACTTTTACGGCTTGTTTTTTTTTCGTCGTGAGGATGAACAGCTGTGAACAGACCGCACCCAGCCCATCCCCCCCTACTCCATATATATCCCAACCTTGGCATCCCTCATCTGGGTCGCTGAAAGCAATCCACAGCAGCAGTGTATACCACGACGACAATACCGCTTCAACGTGGGGCCGGCCGGCACCGCAGGAGATACTGCTTTCTGTGTGGGTGCGACCCATGTACAGCTCTGCGCCGATCGCCTGTTGAGTTTCTTGTCGACGGAAACATGTCTTCGGGTGCACGCAGCAAGGGGCATGCAACCACACCAACAGCGAGCGCAAGACATTCCCTTCGCACTCGCATCCCGCAGAGCCTAGGCCGTCGCGAAGGGTATGGAGAGCCGCAGCATGCCGGACTGGGGGTGGAGGGGGGTGGCGTTGGGCCAGTGAGGGCAACCGGGAGCAACAGCTCTTCTGTGTGTCTGGGTGATAGTTTTCAAATTGGCTCGCTGGGACTCTCACCGGAGTTGTAATTTGTTAGCACGAGGGGTGGGGGAGCTGCTGCTGTCACAGTGGTTGGAGGTTCGAGCGGGGTGGAGGAGGCAGATCACAAGGACGAGGATGAACAGGGGGGGAATAACGCAGGCGGCGGTACCGCAGCAGGATATTATGCTTGGGGTTGTATGTAGCGGGTCATTCGGAGCATATGGCGTTCGTATGATGTACGAAGCTACATGCACGGAGGATCGCTGCCTACGTGATTTTGTGTTTTTGAAGATACTATAGGGTTTCCCCATGAAAAAAAAACGTCGCGAAGATCGTCGTCTCGGAAAAAAAAAGACATCTCGGGGTTACGCCGCTTTATTATCCGTAAAAATACGAAAATCTGGGAATTTTACCACGACGAAAAAATCTCACGAGAGGTACTTTTACGGCCTGTTTTTTTTCGTCGTGAGGATGAACAGCTGCGAACAGACCGCACCCAGCCCATCCGCCCCTGCTCCATATATATATCCCAACCTTGGCATCCCTCATCTGGGTCGCTGAAAGCAATCCACAGCAGCAGTGTAAACCACGACGACAATACCGCTTCAACGTGGGGCCGGCCGGCACCGCAGGAGATACTGCTTTCTGTTTGGGTGCGACCCATCTACAGCTCTGCGCTGATCGCCAGTTGAGTTTCTTGTCGACGGTAACATGTCCTCGGGTGCACGCAGCAAGGGGCATGCAACCACACCAACAACGAGCGCAAGACATTCCCTTCGCACTCGCACCCCGCAGAGCCTAGGCCGTCGCGAAGGGTATGGAGAGCCGCAGCATGCCGGACTGGGGGTGGAGGGGGGTGGCGTTGGGCCAGTGAGGGCGACCGGGAGCAACGGCTCTTCTGTGCGTATGGGTGATAGTTTTCAAATTGGCTCGCTGGGACTCTCACCGGAGTTGTAATTTGTGAGCACGAGGGGTGGGGGAGCTGCTGCTGTCACAGTGGTTGGAGGTTCGAGCGGGGTGGAGGAGGCAGATCACACAAGGACGAGGATGAGCAGGGGGGGAATAACGCAGGCGGCGGTACCGCAGCAGGATATATATGCTTGGGGTTGTATGTAGCGGGTCATTCGGAGCATATGGCCTTCGTATGATGTACGAAGCTACATGCACGGAGGATCGCTGCATCGCAGCCTACGTGATTTTGCGTTTTTTAAGATGTACTACTGCTGTGCTGTGATGACCAGGTACGAGTGTTTTACACCAGGTATGACACCTGGTAGGAAGTGCTGTTTGCTGTATGTACTCGTACGTGCGGCAACTGCTGCTGTACGATCTTCAGGCATCCAGTAAACAACACACACGCACGTGATTGGACCCACGAACGGAAGGGGTGTACAATGGCAGCGCAGCTCGCAAAGTTGAGTATCAACTATTTAATCAGTCGAACTCACAGCTGACGTATTTCAAAATTTATAAAATGGCAGTAGCGCCAGTTTTGAGCAGCTGTTAGCAAAAACCGGGCCTTCGTTGTTCACGAAAAGGCACGAGCGGCGAGATCTCCATAACTTTCGCAGACTACTCGCCAAACTGTCCTTCAAACGTCACGGCGAACTTCACGACGATATTTTAGAAACTGAGACGACGTTCTCCGCGACGTTCTTTCACGGCGTTTTGTAAAAAATACGGGGAAACCCTATACTACTGCTGTAATGACCAGATACGAGGTATGACACCTGGCAGGAAGTACGTACTGCTGTTTGCTTTATGTACTCGTGTGTGGGGTAACTGCTGCTGTACGACCTTCAGGCATCCAGTAAACAACACACGCGTGATTGGACCCACGAATGGAAGGGGTGTAGCAGCAGCGCCAGTTTAGTAGCTGTTAACCGTGTCATGAGATAGATGCGGGTTCATGAGTTACAGGTGATGAGAGCATTAGGGATGCGCGAATCGGCATACTGTAAATAAATGTAGGAAATTGGATTTCACGACCACAAACTCTCACAGACGTGTGAACCTCCCCCCTCCCTTGCGCACAACGTCTGCTGTACAAACTTGGGGCCGCCGTATGTGAATTTACACGCAGACATGCACGGTCGCAACGCACTACTATTTTACCCCAATCTACCCGCCGTCCGTAGGGACTCGTACCACTTTTGTTAAACGAAAGCTTTTATCTTCACACACCCGCGGGGACAACTACCGTTTCCATGTCATCAGTGTCCCACGGAAAAAGAGAACCTGGGTTGTAAAATCTTTTGCTGCAATTCGACGACAGTTTATCGGCGACCAGCACCCCCACTCCCCGACACAACACATTACCTCCTCCGACAATCAAAACTACTCGTCGACATCCAGCCTCTAACCAAGACACCGCCAAGAGAGTATGCCGGACAATGATTCCTCTTCGAATCCTCAGTTTGGCGAGACGATTACGTACGAATCGGACGACTCCTATCTTGAATGGTACGTGCGTGCGTGGGATTTTACGTTTTTGCGGAGCATGCGTTCAAGTTTAAGCGCGGGCCTTCGTTGTTCACGAAAAGGCACGAGCGGCGAGATCTCCATAACTTTCGCAGACTACTCGCCAAACTGTCCTTCAAACGTGACGGCGAACTTCACGACGATATTTTATGAACTGAGACGACGTTCTCCGCGACGTTCTTTCACGGCGTTTTGTAAAAAATACGGGGAAACCCTATATTATATTAATAGCATGTATGTGTGGTCTTATTCAGCAGTGGTGCTATCGATATTCATGCGTCGTAATGCAGGTCGAGCAAGACGTACCATGAAGGGTTGCGCCCCGTGCTGACGACGTCCCATTGTTAGCGGCGAACCTATATATAGTTGTACTGAGGCCGCGTGCCATCATAGCAGCACCACTATAATGAGCTAACTATAACTGCGATTTCGCATTTCCAGAAGAAAGGAGCGCTGTGGAGGCTGCGTTTGAGGCGTGTGGTGCTACAGTACATCACGTTGCATGCGATCATTTGGGCGTGCCTCTGTTTTTTTATCTGTACGTGACTCTGCCACTCTCACTCTCGCTCTCTCTTTCTCGTTCCCTTTCTCCCCCTGCAACAATGTTTGTTTTCTGACTATCTGCCTTTTTGCCTGTCTGGATGGTTGTATGTCTTGTTGCCTGCCTGTCGGCTCATATTATATATGCCAGGTATATATTATGCAAGGCTTTCCTTCGGAGTGGGTATTCCGTCGTTTCTTGTGCAAGTACATTTAATTTGGTTGGCTTTGGGCTATGACGCCAATTGCAGTTTCGGTTGGCTTTTGGCTTTGACGCCAAATGCTGCAGTTATATTGCAATCGGGGTACTAGCCCAAAGCCAACCAAACTAAATGTTATGACGCCAGTTGCAGTTATATTGCAATTGGGGCAATACTCAAAGCCAACCAAACTAAAATGTATTTGTGTAAGAAACGGTGAAGGATGTAATAACTGCGTTTATTTGTGAATGTAATGGGAAACGTAAGATCGGGTGACGCAAGAGTAAGAATGGCATTCGTCTAATAATAAGGATAACATCTTTCATCAGTGCGGGGAAAGAGTGGAGTAGTGCATGGCATTTGGATGATATACAACATACAGGCTGTTGTTTCAGGAAGGTTCGGGACAGAGGGGAAAGCAGCAGTGCCAGCAACAACAACGGTTATGGAAATGTTGTATAGTTGCTGGGCGGCCGCGATTTCGATTTAACCAGCATAGGAGTTTGGATGAGACATGATATGTAAATAGTCTTGCAGGCTGCTGTAGTAACGAGGCGGGAGGCCCAGAATGTGGATCTGTCCGCTGTTGAACCCGTTGGGTATGTGTAGGGAGAAATAATCGTGATTTTGGGAAATGTGGGAACAATTTGTTGCCTCTCATTCGTCCTGGATGGAGACAATCTGCTTGGCGTACTGCTTCGGAATTCCGCGAAGCCCTGGAGCAGGCGAAATGGAAGGGAGTCTTCTTGCGCTTGAGGATGATGTCTCCGTCTTTGATGGTGGAGTCCGTCAGGCGGCAGTTGTAGCACTTGCCACCGACCTGGTCGAAGTAAACAGGGTGCGCGGGGCGGGAGTGGCGTGCAGGGAATGGCGGGGGAGGGGGAAG
This sequence comes from Macrocystis pyrifera, assembly GCA_031763025.1. Classification (NCBI taxonomy): domain Eukaryota; class Phaeophyceae; order Laminariales; family Laminariaceae; genus Macrocystis; species Macrocystis pyrifera. Next base: position 21,059,187 of record JASSKH010000001.1, on the reverse strand, counting down.
GGGGGGGGGGGGGGGGGGGGAGTTCAGTTCATTATTTGTACTGCTCTACAGCGGCACAACAGCAGTACGTAATTGCTTGCTATACGACGGTAGCAGCAGTAGCAGAAGCAGCAAGTACATGCGTAAAACGCAGCAGGAAAACGGCCAAAATATTTTTTTAACGTACCAAAACGACCATTTGGGTGCAAAAACGACCAAGAAAAACAGTAATCCGAATACATAAGAACAATCAGTGGATATTGAGCCAGCATTAGCAGTATCAGCCGCAGCCGCAACGGCTTCGAGCAGTGGTTGCATCAGCATTAGCAACGATAGCAGCAGCAGAAGCAGCAATGGATCGCCGCAGCGTTGGCAGCAGTAGCGGCATAGCAAAGATATGATAAAAAAGAAGAAACAAAGTACGTACCCTGGTATGCGGCGACCGCTAAAGCTACGGAATTTCATCGGCGAAACAAAAATATGTACACACAAATGACCAGCATGATGTACAACGCAGCAGCAGCACCACAGCAGCGTAGCAGCTATATGGAAAGAACGAAGCCCAAAACGAGAAAAAGCTGTACGTACGCAAAATGCAGCAGCAAAATGACCAAAATATTTTTTCCAGGAACCCAAACGACCATTTAGGTACAAAAACGATCAAGAAAAACAATAACCCGAGTACATGCGAACATCCAGTGAATATTGCGGCAGCATTATTATTAGCATTAGCAGCAGCAGCAGCAGCAACGGATCGCCGCAACACAAGCAACGATATGAAAAGAAGGAAGAAAAAAAAACTATGTACCCTGGTCTGCCGCAATCGCAAAACCTACGGTATTTATTGACGATACAGAAATATGTACACACACACGAGTGTAATAAACACACAAATCACGTCCAGCATGATGTACGGCAACAACGCAGCAACACCACAAAAAAAAATCGTTGACGATACAGAAATATGTACACACGCACAAGTGTAATAGGCACACAAATCATGTCCAGCATGATGTGTACGGGAACAACGCAGCAGCGCCACAAAACGACAAAACGACCAAGAAACACAATTATCCGAGTACATACGAACATTCAGTGAAATCGCGGCACCACTAGCAGCAGCAGCAGCAGCAGCAGCAGCAGAGCAGCAACGGATCGCCACAGCGTTGGCGGCAGCAGCAGCATAGCAACGATATGAATAGAAGGAAGAAAAAAAGTATGTACCCCGAGTCCGTCCGAAAAGCATTTTTGGTACCTCACTATAGATAGACCCACCCCCGCATGCTGTACGGCAACAACGCAGCAGCAGCAGCATAGCAACAATAATACGAAAATAACCAAGCTAAAATACGAGAAAAAGTAGTTCGTACGCAAAATGCAGGAGCAAAACGACCAAAATATTTTTTTTTACGTATAAAAAAAAACATTTGGGTACAAAAACGGCCAACAAAAACAATAATCCGCGTTGGCAGCAGCAACATGGCAACGATATGAAAATAAGGAAGAAGAACACTATGTACCCTGGTATGCCGCGATCGCAAAACCTACGGAAATTTAGTGACGATACAGAAATATGTACACACACAAGTGCAGCATTATGTACGGCAACAACGCAGCAGCACCACAGCAGCAGCAAGCAGCAACATAGCAACGATAGGAAAAAAAATCAAGCCAAAAACGAGAAAAATCAGTACGTACGCAAAATGCAGGAGCAAAACGTCAAAAATATTTTTCACGTATTAAAAGAACCATTTGGGTACAAAAACGACCAATAAAAGCAATAATCCGAGTACATACGAACATTCAGTGGATATTGCGGCAGCATTAGCAGCAGAAGCAGCTACAGCATTAGCAGCAGCAGAAGCTGCAATGAATCGCCGCAGCGTTGGCAGCAGCAGCGTTGGCAGCAGCAGCAGCAGCAGCATAGCAACGATATGAAAATATGGAAGAAAAAAAGCATGATGTACCCTAGTATGCTGCCATCGCGAAACCTACGGAATTTTATTGACGATCCGAAAATATGTACACTTCCAGCATGATGCACGGCAACAACGCAGCAGCACTACAGCAGCAGCAAGTGCACAGCAGCAGCAAGTGCACAGGAGCAGCAAGTGCACAGCAGCAGCACTCATGGCGTGGCGCTGACAGCAGCAGCAGCAGCAGCAGCAGCAGCAGCAGCAGCAGCAGCAGCAGCCGAAAACGAGCAAAGGGGGTACGTAGGGTCACCAAAACATGTACACACAGAAATCGTGTGCACCGAAAATGCACCACAGTAGCAGCAGCACTCACATCGTTCGGTGCAGCGGTGACGGCGACAGCTGCATCCTCCGTTCCTTCGTTCACGTCCCGCAAACAGTTGTGCATGTGCGCGTTCGCGTGCACTGTGTAAGAGGAGCCGGTGCAACGCACGAAGGGGAAAGAACGAGCATGGATGAGTCCAAAAAATAATAAACGCCTTGAGGCTTTGAGGTAGGTTTGTATGCAAAAAGGCAATTGAAAACCCCAAAAAAACGTACTGGCAACAGACAGCATTCAACAATAGACCCAAGACACTCACCACTGTCAGCAGTCTCGAGGGAGTACGAGACAGTCCCTTCCTTGATCGGGCGAGCACATAACTCGCAGTTGGTTGCCCAATACAGGATGATCCTGCCACCATCGCACACGAGATCCTCGCAGGTGGCGAAGGCCACGTTTTTGCCACCAGGCGCGGAGTTCTTGGGCAAGTAAGTAAGTGCTGGTCCGTGCACCGGTCGCAAACAACAACAGTCGGCACCAGGTCGGTCTTTGTCGTTGCCGCTCTCTTGCCAGAGGGCGAGGACCACGCGCCTCTCGACGAGGGGGAGGTGAGCTCAGGGGGCGTGGAGAAGGGAGAGGCGGGGGTTGCAGCACCAGCAGGTTCGCCACCGACAGCAGCAAGCAGCTTGGCCGCCTACAGCTGCATCTAGATGCCGTTCGTCGAAGGCGAGACGCCTCGTCTAGGCGTTGTGCGAAGAGCTGTCTATTGGTTGCAGTTTGGGAAGAAGAAGAAAGGTTGTTTGGCTGTTTGGTTGTTCGGCTGTTTCAAAGAAGAAGGGCTGTTTGCGAAGAGCTGTCTATCAGTCGGTCTGTCTGCCAAGAGCTAGCAAGTGACAACGACCTCAAAAATCGTAATTGTAGTTGTATTTATACACGTCGTATATATATTTATATATCTGGCTGGCTATATTGTGGCCAAATTGTCTGTCTGTCTGCCTACCTGCTCGGTTGCCCGTGTGGCTGGCTGTTATTTCTATTTATCTGCATCCCTACCTCGGGTGTTCATATATATATATACAAGGCGCTTCGCTCCGCGGGCGGCCTACGCCGCCCGCTACGCTCGCTCAGGAAGGAAAAGTACATCGAATTATGCGAAGCGGACAGAGGTCCGTGATTGAATATTGTTTTTTTTATGGCCCCTGTAGTTAGCTGCAAACTGGCGACTTGATAATGCCAAGAGTCCGCCGCCATGCTTCAGGAGAAAACAGCTCGGACGCCACATATGCTTCGCGTCGCTGGAACGGTGCGGCAAGTAATAAACGGAGGCGATTCCCAAGTGGGAGCTCTGAGAGGCCAGGGATGTACCAACCGAGCACGCTCCGAGGTTGAGATATCTATAAGTAGTTCTATGTATAAACGTTGGTAAAGCGTACCTGGTAGCTTCTATCAACTCGATTTCGACATCGCAGCACTCGCGCCGAGAACAAGGCATCCCTGACGCGACACGCCGTCTCCTCGTCCCCCTGTCCCTACAACAACAAGCAGGTGTTCATCAACGTTGCTCTGGCGACCAACAATGCGTTGGACTCCTCTCAACGTGGCACCGTAAATGGCCTCTCGATGATGCTGGGCTCACTGACGAGAGCAGCCGGCCCGACCGTTACCTCCACTATATTTGCCTGGTCCATCCAGCATCGCCACCCTTTTCCGTTCGACCAACATCTCGTTTTTGGCCTCTTGGCCCTTTGCATGGTCGTCGTCACGGTGGTGAGCTGGAACATCGTTATCTCCCCTCTTGAACAGAAGCCAAAGGGTGCTACTGCTGTGCCTGTAGTGATGGCCGAAGAAGCCCCCAAAGAAAACCTGGGAATCGGTCTGAGCTCTGGAAAGTAGAACCTCGCTTTCGACGAACGATGACGGAGAGGGTGGCAGGCCGGCGTTACAAACGGCCGTGGTAGGGAGTTGGTAATGGCGTGTTGTTGTTCAATTCCCGGCCCGGGGGCTTTCTTGTGGGCGGCGTATCCGTCGCCGTCTTCCGTTGCTAAACAAGCTGGGGCTCAAGAGGTGCGGACAAAAAAAAGGTATCGCCGACCGACTTGTTTGTGGCTTGGTCGTGCTGCTTGGGGGACTATCTGGGGCTCAAGCGGCGCAAACAACGAAGATGTTTCAGACTACCCTCAATACCGTTGTACGGTACGCGTGGGCAAGCGGGTTCGCGCAGTATTGCTCTCCCTGCCCGTTCCCACCTTACATGCCGCGGCGTGACTGTTTTGGGCGGATATTGAGGCCTGTGCTGCGGTGGTGGCATCGGCGGCAACAGCGAGACCGGGGACATGTACATTGGGACGCGCGACCGATATGGTAGGTTTCTGCTGGCTGGGGCATGGCCGTCACACAGACGGTAACAGCAACAGACTCAGCGGGAAGCTTGGCGACCAGGAATCTAAACGGTTGAGAATGTTCGAATGTGCTTGTTCAGTATTTGACGGTTTCATGACTATTCGGTATATTGGCTTATTATGAGATTATTTGGTGGTTACTTCTGTGGGTGTACGTGATCCCCACCAGGGCCACTTCCATCTGTATCTACTCTGCCGGGAGAATAATACTAAAACCTGAAACATCATCTTTCTTCGCCTGGGACTTATCAACACTCTAGAGTTTTTTCAACGTTGGCAACCTAGGCTCATGGGTGACGAAGTAGAAGATCTTCGGGGTATGGTATTAGAGCAGGGCCTCGCCCTCGAGGGGCTGCAGCGGGCGGCCGCCGACACAGAGGAGCGTCGAAAGGCGAATCACGCCGAGATCCTCGAGATGATGGCACAGATGGGGTCCGGTAGACAGCAACAGCTATCTACTGCAGTTGGAGCAGGGAGAGATGCTTCAACGCCAGGGTCGGAACACTCCGATGTTGGCAACGGGAGCCGGGAGGGTAAACGCGTTTCCGCGGAAGATGGCCACCTCGGTGGAAAAGGGGGCGGAAGCTGTGTTGGTGCTCTTGGAGTATGCCGGAGATACGACGGCGTGCTAAATGGAGAAGAAAAAGCCCTGCGGTGGGAGCAACAAAACCGTAGGCGCCTCCGTGGGGAGTGGCACGGGGGATAACAAGTCGTGCGAAACTTTACGTGCGCACCTCACCCAGGGAGATTGTGGTGGGGCTGGGAGCTGTGGGGATGGGAGACATATCTGCACATTTTCGCGTGAAGTCGCACGGTGAGCCAGGCCGTGTGCATCCGGCCACCCATGTGGCATGGTCGGGAAAGCCGCGTACGTGATACGCGCACTCGACTACGGTGTGGTAGTAGTCGAGGGAGCGGACGTGGGGGGAATCGGATGCTGCTGCAGCAGTACTAGTAACGAAGGAGGGCACGTCTGCATCGGCAACAAGTCGCGTGACACAGCAGTCGCGTGCACACGACGACAGCAGCAGCAGGTGGAGCAGCAGCAGCGGGAGGTCAGGAACAGCAGCAGCAGCAGCCGCGGAAGGTCAGCAGCAGCAGCAGCAGCGGGAGGTCGTGGATGGGGCAGGCGTGGTTGGATCGTCCGCTGGATCCTTTTATGGGTCCAGCAACACGCGGGGCGAGGGGATAGCGTCTGCACTCGTAATGGTAGGTCTTCGATCCACTATTACCTTGTGAAGTTTGTTTCTTTTCACGACGAGGGTAGAAATTTCGTGAATTGATTCGTAGTACGTACGAGTACGTATGAAATGTGCGATAATACTAGATGATACGTACGGAAGTATTGTTTGGACTTCTTTTTCTGGAAGATATACGTGATGAGTACCCCCCCGTCCCCCACCTGGTAGTTGAAAAGTCGTATTTTCGTGTTTTGGTTAGAAATGTTACTGCCGAATACGACATCCACTGCGCTTCGATGCGCTCCGTGTTCGATGTCGGCAGGCCCACAAGAGCAACTGGACAAATACCAGTACATTAATATCGCATATTTCAAAGGTTTGGAGGGGGTCTGTGGGCAAGTGTGTATTTATGTTGCGGGAAGGTCGTGAAGTGGACAGACAGGTATCTCGCCAGCTGGAGCTTTTTAGTAATTCGGCTACTTAGCGGCCGGGAGGTTATGTCTAGTACTTCTGGTGGGTATTCGGAGGAGTAGTTTTCTCTTGCGATTGGATACACCTGTCGGTCGAAATACGTTTTTGATCGTACAAATGGAGATATGTCTTTTTCGACCGGATTTGGATTCGTTCCGGATAAAGGAAAGTCGATACATACCGTCTACGACGCGTTTGGGAATACTAAATTATATGGTAGTTATCGTTCTTTCCGGGTAAGTGCTGGATGATATATAGGATATGTATCGTTTATTACTGGTTACGGAGATCTGAATGGTGTGCGTTATATTTTGTGTCCCGGGAAAGTCGTGAATTGTACGAAGAAGGTATAGTATCGTCTAATGTAGGTTCGTCAAATGGAGATGTGTCATTTTCGACTGGGTGTGGATTCGTTCCGGTTATTAAGTCGTATATGATAAAAAACCATTGGCGACGTGTTCGGGATAAAAATTATGTGGTAGTCACCGTTCTTGCCGTCGGGTACGTGGTGGGTGATATGTGGGATATGTATTGTTTACCACTGATGAGGGATCTCTGAATGTTACGGAACATATTTTATTATCCCGGGAAAGTCGCAAATGGTACGGAGGTATACTATCGTCTACTCGACGGTATACGTAGCCTTTTGTTTTGCCTGGAGTTTTGAAATAAATAAATTTCCATGTTCAATCAAACAGTCTTTGTGGTATAGACAGGACCAGAAGGTGACTGGTGGGACGGATATTTATTAGTTGACGGATTGGCGAATTAAGAGTACGTGGTGCACCTTTTGAGAGGTGTATTGCAGATGCAGCGGTATTGGTGGATACTGATTTCATTGAGTTTGGCAGGGATTTGTCTTTGTACTGCGGTCTATTGGTTGCAGAACAAGGGAGGGTATGCTTATTCTTGATGGGTTGTTCTACCACCAATATTGTATTTCCGAACTTGATGGGTGATTGAAATCTTGTTCGCGAGTTGGAAGGTGAAAAATTGTGGATATGATTATTCATGATTAGGGGTGATGAAAATCTCGGTTCACGAGTGGGAAGGTGAAGTATTTCAGGGAACAAGGATAGCTAGTGAACTGAACCAGAAACAGGGAGTGTTTTTCTTTTTGGTTCTGACACAAAACGGATATTGTTTCGGGAATAGTAAGCGCCGGGCAAACTCTATAGGGAAAGATATTTGGTATCTCGCGTTAGCTACGATCTGATAATTTGTGGCGGAAGTAGGGGGCACAGGGAGACGTGTGTCTCGGGGAATGGGGTTCCTCGCGAGTTCTATCATTTAGCTATCTCTATGATTGTTTTGTTTTTACGGCATTGAGCTGTTGCAAAGGAGATCTGCAATAGTTTAATACAGGAGGAAGAGGTTTTTGCTTGTAAGGTACAGGTTTCCTCTTGAAATATTTTAGTTGGTTTTTGATCATGGAGATGAGTTTTGTTCTGTTATCTTGAATTGTCATTGCTGTTTTGCTGAAAAAGCAGGGAGTGTGTTCGAATGTGCTTGTTCAGTATTTGACGGTTTCATGACTATTCGGTATATTGGTTTATTATGAGATTATTTGGTGGTTACTTCTGTGGGTGTACGTGATCCCCACCAGGGCCACTTCCATCTGTATCTACTCTGCCGGGAGAATAATACTAAAACCTGAAACATCATCTTTCTTCGCCTGGGACTTATCAACAGAGAATACCCGGTCAGCTGGGACATGGCCGAAGAGATATGCAGTAGTAGTCCGTGCTGGTAACATGCAGCCCTCGAGCAACGGCTGCGGTGCGTAAGTCCTGAGGTGGAATTGGACTGGTGGAGTGCTCGTGCAGCTACAGCTTTCCAAGTGCATGTGTGCGTTGTTTCGTGATTCTTTTGTTTGTACGTACTGTGAAACGATGAGTAAAGCAGCACCCGGCTGTGCATCATCGTTATCACATCATCACCTCAGGTGCATGTGCCACGGCCATGGGGCCCAAGAACGTTCGGGAGGGCGGAGGTTAGTTCAGACCCTACACTCCCGACAGAATATCACTACACCATACCCACCAGAGTATATCACGGACATACTGCAGTTTGGAGTGGCAGCTCCGTGGCAACTCAAGAGTTGAGCTTTTAGGAATAGCTGGTGGCGAGTACTAATATAACAAAGTTTCGTTCCGTGCGTTGGACGCGTTGGACAACCGAAGAAGATAATACCAAGATACCCCACGAGATCAACTTACAGTCATCAACGCCTAAAAAGGGGGCGTTGCTCTATCATTCTGTGGTAGTGTTGCCAGTTCCACCGCCTTAGCGGTAAGCGCCAAGGTTCTCACGTGAAACGCAGCATCTAAATGGGATGGACGGTGCACGACGTTCTGGCAGACATGGCAGAACACAGCACACAAGCATAAGGGAGAGGACGACGACTCGTATCCTCTCAATATTCGGCAAGATATCCACCCACGGGATACACAACGTCCCGTGGGGGGAACGACAGCCCCGCGGAGGGAAGACAACGTCCCGCCGGTAGTAAACAAGGTATCACGAGGGAGGGGGCAAGTAGGGCATCCTTCGAGAATCGTTGAAACGTTAAGAAGGTATATACTGTATGTAGTGTTCGTAGGGTCCAAGCCTGGATGCTCTGACGACCACGTGGTCAGATGAGATTCTTTATAGCCGTTGTATTAGAGGACAGAGGAGGGGAGAAAGAGCGGAACCTTGCTCGTAGCTGGGAGCAGAGAACGGAGAGCTCAAACTCTCCTCATGAACACACGGGAATAATTCATAATGACGCCTGGGAAGATATACGCAACCCTTTACAACTTGTAACCGTCGCTGCTGGAACGATCCAAACGAACACCCTCCCTGGCTCTTCACAGCAGTGACGAGACCGAAAAGACATTCAAAACTTGCTAGGACCGAAGAACAGCCAACGACAGTCCCGCAGGAAGAATCCCGGCCACCGGGTCAAAACCCCCTGTATGACACATATACTCCAAACCATTGCAATTGAAACAACGGCCGCATTCCAAACGATGACCATGGTCGGAAAATAAAATGCCAAGCGGTGCCCTACTCCCCCATGCCCCTCAAAGTAGCGCAGGGTTGGCGACCTGACAAATTATTCCTCGCATCACTCAAACATGGTACTCATCGAACAATGTTCGTACCCCCCTTATTCACCCTCCAAAGGCAGATTCAGTAAGAACCTACGGTGAGACTAACAAGGGGTCGCAGCAAGGGATTTCGTCATAATATCCGCGTGCTGCTCATCCGAAGCTACGAACTGAATGTCGATCTTCATAGCACGAAGTAGCTCTCTGACAAAATGAAAACGCACGTCGATATACTTACTCCAAGCAGAACTAAGAGGGTTCTCAGCCAACGCTATGACCCCCTGGTTATCCTCGAAAACCCGGACAAGTGATCCGCTGAGCTCTGGACAAATAAACGACAATACTGCGCCCGTAAACAAAGCTTCCTTCACCCCTTCATGCAGGGCGACATACTCTGCTTCTGCTGTCGACAACGTAACACACCTCTGCGTGCTACTTGCCCAACTGACGGCCGCACCCCCTAGGGTAATTACCGTCCCCGATACCGAGCGCCTATCGTTCGACTTATCCGCATAGTAAGCATCACTAAACGCAGTCAAATCCAATCCCAAGCCCCACGCAAAAGTTAATCCCATAAACCTGGTCCCCTGGAGGTAAGCCATAATCTTCAAAACTGCCTTCCAGTGCCTCTCCGTTGGGTTGTGGGAGTGGCGCGCCACAGCACGCACAGCGTTCGAAATGTTCGGCCTCGTCATGATCGACAGCCACATCAAGCTGCCCACAGCCTCCGTGTACGGCCAATCTCCTCCAAGTTGGCCCTCCTCTCTTGGACCTAGTTCCACACTGGCGGTCGCGGGGATGTCAGAGGATGAGGTAACACCAAAACGATTCAGCATGCTCTCAATGAACGCCTTCTGCGTAATCTCCAATGTCCCCAGTTCCCAGTCGCGTTTGAAAGGACAACCAGTGTACCAAGTCAGTTCGCCGAGGTTATTCGTGGGAATTTTCATAGCTAGCGCGGCATGGAAATATCTGCATGTTTCATACGATCCTGCGATCACGATGTCATCTACATGAACGACCATGATCAGTTTTACCTTGCCCTCCACAACCATGCGAAACACACACGGGTCAGACCTACTACACTGCTCCATTCCGTACTCTACCACGGTCTCTGCCAATAATCCGGCCCACTGCCCTTCGCTCTGCTTTAGACCATACAGTGATTTGTTTAGGTGGACGATCTTTCTTGACATGTCACCGCACCCACCGGGTAATTTCATGTATATCTCGGCGTCGAGTTTCGCGCGAACAAAGCTTGTGCGACGTCTAGATGAAAAATCTTCAAATCATGTTAATTTGCAACAGCCGCCAGAATTGTAACTGACGCTGACGAGGGAGTTGGTGCAAACGTTTGAAAACAGTCTACATCCTGCACCTGGCTAAAACCCTTCGCCGCAAGTCTGGCCTTTGTCTTTACTATCAGATCATCTTTATCCATCTTGTAGGTAAACACCCACTTCGCACCTACAGGTTTCCACCCTTTAGGCGGTGTCGTGGCTTCGTACGTACCGGTCGTTTTGTGACCGTCCAACTCAAATTTCATGGCCTCGTGCCACGCCGCTTTGTATTGAGAACGCTCTACATCTGCTACGGACTGTGGGGGCGGTTTTACGTCTTTCGGGAAACCACTCGGCATGCACACGCTCAACTCCACTTTATTCTCCACAGCAGCTCCTCCGGCCATCAAAGCCACTGCGTCCTCCGTCGTCCAGGATGTACGATTCAGCATACCCCCAGGCTTCGTCCACGACTCGTACGCTGCTGCAGGCAGCGCGTCTGCGCCTCCTTCATCCATCCTTACCTGGTGCACAGCAGGTTCACCCTCCAGGCGTTGGCTCTGACCCCGGGTCCGGCCCCGTACTGTCGGGGGGAGCCGGTCCCAGCTGCTGAGCTCGTGTGCTGGCCTCCCCGACAGGACCGCGGGGGATCCTCACCGTCCCCTTGGCCGGTGTCGGAGGCTAATGCTGCACCCGGGTCGCTTCCGGCCCTCGCTGCCGGGACCGAGGAGGCGTCCATGGCGCCCCCTTGAGACGAATCCATCGTCTCGGCTGTTTCGGCCCTCCCTGCCGGGACCGAGGAGGAGTCCACGGCGCCGCCTCGAGACGAACCCATCGTCTCGGGTGTTTCGCCGCCGGCCTCGCCGTCGGCACGTGCCTGCTGTGCGCGCTCCTGCATAAACGCGTCCAGGTCAAAACCCCACGTCACGTCGAAGTCGTTCAAGTGAGCCAGACCGTCGTCCAGCTCACCCACCACCACCCCCCTACCACCTCTATCCGACGTGCTCACGTCGTCTGCCTCTGACCCCCCCTTTCCGTTCACAGGGAGTCATTCGCTTCGGCAGGTACAGGTGATGCAGTCGACACGCGTTGCCAGGTGACATTACGCGTGATTAGCACAGTGCGTTTCCTTGTCTGTACTCGTACTGAGTCTCGGGGGTAGTTAGGTGCAGGGCCAAGGTAAAAACACTCTTGTGCTTTCGCCTGTACCTTGTTTTCCCTCTTATCCTTGCAGTAGCCAGGCTTGAGGAATGGTAGTAGTACTAACGGAGGGGGGCTACCATGCCACATCTCATACGGCGACTTGCTCTCAGGGATAGCTGTTGTTGCTGTGCAGTTCAAGGCGTCACATGCCCAGTGGGACGCTTCCGCCCACAACGACGTAGTCGCTGGGAGTTTCGCGCCGGGAAAAAGCCCTTGCATCTGGATTCGGCCCGCATTTGCGGTCGTCTCAATCAAACCTAGCGCGCGCTCTGCTACTCCATTGAATTGGGGAATGTCGGCCGTCGTGAGCTCCTGCATGATCCCTCGTGATCTACACAGTCGCCAAACGTTCCCCCGCGGAATTCAGTACCTCCATCAGATCGGACGATTACCACCGTAGAAAGGACTCCGTCTGCACGAGAACCCACAAGGAACTGCTCGAACATTTCCGCGGCGTCCGACTTGTGGCGCATGAATTACACCCACGTATGCCGTGAAAAATCGTCGCGCACGACGAGAGTATATCGCTTCCGCCCGAGAGACTCTACCACCTTTAGTCCACTCAAATCCACAAAAACCCTCCCGAGCTTCTTATCTGCTCGTGTGTGTGTGGACTGCTTGATACCTTTGCGGAGACCCTTCGCCATGGAGCACCCTTTGCACTCCAGCAGCTCTCCCTCGAGGACAATCCCTTGCTGCTCCGCGGTCGTGCGAAGTAATACCTCGTGGGAGTGTCCAGCTGCGCAGTGGAAATCGTTGATGTTTATCGCAGACTTGTTGGGGCAGTTGCTTCGAGGGGCGAGTACAGCACAGGTCTTTTCCCCACAACTGCGGTCGACCCGGTAGCCGTACAGACTGTAGAGGGTCCCTCTCAACGGGAACACGATCGAACGCTCTGACTTGAGCCTGACTACAACCCCCGTGGGGCGTCCTCCGAACGTATGGCCGTTTTTGACGAGAGTAGGCAGGGAAAATAAGTGGTAGCGAAGATCCGGCACGTGTGCAACGTTCGTAAGCAGCACTTGCACGGGACCGTTTCCGGACCGAAATAAAACGCTCATGTCACCGTAACCTTCGATCGCTCGAGTGGATCCGTCAGCGATTCGGAGAGTCAAGTTGCATTCTCTGTAGGTCATCATGCAGTCTGCGGAGGGCGTCATGTGAGTAGACGCACCACTATCGCATATCCAGGCCTCGTCCCCTACCTGTCAAGCGGACTCCCTTTCCCCCGAACCGTCGCTGCACTTGCCTGTCTCTTCGGCCTTGAAAGCTGAGGCCTGGACCGTACCTGTTTCTTGGTCGTCATCCCTTGCCCCAGCCTCGCTCGTCACCGCCATGACAGCTTCTTCTTTCGATGAGGGGCAAACATCAAGCCCCCGCCCGTTGCATCGACTGCATCGATCCATGGACATGGGACGGGCAACAGCAGAGTGCCCGCGTCCTTGGTATCGGCTGCATAGCTTCGCCGTGCACTCGCTCTTTCGGTGGCCCTTCTTGCCACACCTATGACACTTGCCCACTGGAATACTTCCGCTGGCGGCTTTGGCGCTGCTGCCATTGCCACCAGCAGCCGAGACCGAGTCACCACGTTCTCGTAGGTGCCTCTACCGCCTCGTCCGTGACCCCGTTGTCCACCTTTTTCTCTGCCATTTCCTCTACCTTTTCCGCGACCACTGCCACCGCCACCGCCGCCGGCGTACATACGTACATAGCATGGCCTGCGTGGCCAGCGTTGGACCCCTTCTTCCTGTTTCCAGAAAGTCCGTGATGCTATTCTCGAATAGCCTTGATGATGTCATCACCGTCGATGCTGTCACGTGATGCCAGGTTCCGAGCCTCCACCTCGTATTGGACAGGCAGAGCGTCACTAAAGATGGTGTACAGCATGTGGTCGTCTACTGACATTCCTGCTGTGCGCTTTTCCGCAGCAAGATCCTCGATCCTGCCCATCTCCTCGAGTGAGTTGCTACCCGGAGCCATCTTAAAACTATTTAGGCGTCTAGAGAGGTCTGATTTCGCCCCCGTCGTTTGAGGGCCGTACCACGCAAGGAGAACGTCCCACGCTTGCCTCGGCGAGGTACACCTGTGCCAAATACTCTTATCGATCTTGCTTTTGAGGGCCGTCGACAGGAAATTCCACGCCAGTGTGTGCTTGTGCACACTTCCGCGGCTAAACCCACTTGTGACAAGCATCGAGTTTTCTGTGTCTAATTCCCCTACGGGAATGTACTGCGATGGATCCGACACGAAAGCAAACGAGAAACCAACTCCTTTGGCGTAATACCTAGCGTCTCTTGTCCAGGGGTTGAACTCAGGTTTCAGCCCACTAAACGATGGCACAGGAGTGTGTTTAAAAGGCCAAATGGCGCGATAGAAGCAGATTAAATCCACCACCGAACTCACCTCTAGGGCATTCACCCCATCGTCCTGTCTTCCCATGCTGGTCTGGCTGACCCCTCGGTGGGCCAACCTCGACAGGTAACGCAGTTCCTCCGCGTCCAGTTGCTCCCAAATCTGGCGAGGCGCCCTCACGCAATTTTGTCTCTTGTTCTGCTACAATATCCCGTGCCATGCCTACAGTAGCAGCAGGGGTCTCTCTCACAGCAGTGGGTACTGCCCCGAGCGGGATCTGCCCAACAGCAGCGCTACCCTCAGAGCTGCCGAACTCCGATCGGCCGTTGTTCCTCGTAAACTCGGCCATCATCTCCCTCATGGCCTTCAGCATCGACGCCTCACTGTTTTCCATCGCCAGCTTGACCTGGCGTCTCGGCTCTTCAACTTCACTCGGAGAATCTTGCTCTTCTTGAGCCGATCCCATTGAAGGCATCGTGGGCTTCTGGTACCAGACCTCAAACGTTCAAGACACTAGTGTGTTCGTAGAGTCCAAGCCTGGATGCCCTGACCACCACGTGGTCAGATGAGATTCTTTATAGTCGTTGTATTAAAGACAGACGAGGGGAGAGAGAGCGGAGCTTAGCTCGTGACTCGGAGCAGAGAACGCAGTGCTCAAACACTCCTCAATGAACACATGGTATTATTCATAACAACGCCTGCGAAGATATACCCAACCCTCTACACCTTATAACCGTCGCTGCTGGAACGGTCCAAACGAACATGTGAGTCGCCCACATTGGTTCAGCAGACATGGCATTCACATCTGAAGTGCTTTTGGTGCTACTGTAATTACCGACAAAGACATCGACAGCAGTCGTACACCTCTATATGTACCGCTGCTGTACTCGTACCGCTTTTTAGATAAATGCTTTTGATCTCCCGGGCGGTAGTATAGATGACTACCTCGATCCCAGGTGATATTGGCGTGGATGCCTTGTGGGTTGCAAGCGCGGCATGTCGTTTGACTTGTTTTCATGTTGCTTCTGCTGCAACTTGAAATCTAATCTCTGGGAGTTGGCAGGTTTCCCAGATCGAGCTTGCATTTTTCAACTCGCAGAAGCTGACGTCAGGTTGTTTATGTGTTTGCCCAGTTTTTCGCATCTACCGACATGCTGGTTGGTGCCTTCCTCTCTTTCATTGTTTTTCAGTATGCATCCTTATTTGAGTATTGAGCACCCCGCTGCGCCTGAGCAACGGTGATGTGGCGCGTCTGATGTAAGCATACAACAGGGTAATATCCTGCCGAGCTCCATATGCTTCGACGCTGCGCAGAAAAACAAATCGCACGCACCGTACCTGTATGCGTGTTCCGCTCACTGCCAGCGATTTGGGAGCAGAAGGACGATCTCACTCACAGGCTTAGTTGAATGTTGATGAGTGTGTACAATGTTGAAAAACACGTAGAGAAGTAGGGTGACGCGGCTCAAAGAATTGAAGACTACGCAGGAATGCCCTCCACTTGGCGGGAAATGGGGAACAATATCAACAGAGAACAGGAGTTGCAGTACAACGCGTCTCGACTGATTGCCTCTCTTTTCTCAAGCACCCTGGCGTTGCTGCTGCTGCGCCTCCTTGAACGCGGCTTTTCCAACCCCCTCCTCCGGACCCGTTCAACGAAGGAATTAGTTGCTGCGCAGTTTGCGCCTAAAATGCTCGTCATCTTCCTACTTTATTCTTCTCCATGAAGACCTGCTGCAGTATATCGAGCATTTTTCTGCTGCTCCCTCGACAGTGCTGCGGTAGAGTGGGCCGTCGCTTCCACAATCGAAGCCCCTTTCTTGACGTCGCGGGTTCCCGTGTCGTATCCCGCGCAGTAGACGGTGCCGCTACTCCGGTCCATCAGCAGCGTCGTACCTGGTTCGCAATCTTGGCGGGGGCAAGTCGTGTCCAAACCCAACCACTCTTGGAACATGCAAACCGAGGCCCCTTCCTCCTCGTCGTGGATTCGGGTGTCGTGTCCGGCGCAGTAGACGGTGCCGCTGCTTCGGTCCTTCAGCAACGGGGCACCCAGTTGGCAATCTTGACGGGGGTAAATCGTGTCCAAACGCGACCATCCCTATACAGCTTCCAAAAGCCGCGCTCAGCTCGTTTCGCTGTTTCCTCACAGCCGCGAACTTCTCCGCCAACAACAGTCCTCCGCTCTCCGTTTCAATATACCGCGGTAGGCGACGGGGTTGGGGGCGCGGCCGGGGCCTGAGGATGGTCGTCGACGGTGTCCTGCGATGGGAGTGGAGCTATGGTACCGGTCTTGTTGCTGATCGCGACTCCATTGCCCCCCAAGCAACGCACGTGGTGTTACTCTTGTAGTCACGTCAACAGAGAGCGGCAGCCGGCGGTTGGGCTCTGGTCGGCTATGGTCCACCTAAAAATCAAATTGTCGGCCATGCGTGCTTTTGCTGCCGCTCGGGCGTCTCGCTTCATCGATATCGAGGGCTACTATCCGACTGAGATATTGCAATCGGGTTTGTGATCGGCAGCTGTCGGGGCTGCATCCGAGAACTGGCTGCCGTCGTCGTGTGGCGCGGGAATTCCTTTTCTGGCAATGTCCAGCGATCAAGTCTCGGCTTGTATGACGCAGAACATTTGGCACTTGACGCAGAATACATGCTTGACAATAGTGCGATGGCACGACGATGGTGCAATATAGGGCTGTTTTTAACAAGGTGATTGACATTGGCTGCAGCTCTACTGCTGTAGGTGTCCCGGGCTGTAGTTAGTTGCTGCTTCTGTGCCTCATCAACGAGGGTTCTCCTTTCCCCCCCCCCTCGGGCCAGTTCAACGAAGTACCCCGTCTCTGAGCCGTTTGTACCTCAAGTATTCAATGTCTTGCTCCTTCCTCCTTCTCCACAATAGCGTAGCGCTTCATGTATCTATCTGCTGCTCCCTCGATACGTATGTACCCATTGCCCGGTGTACTGACTGCCCGCGTCCAGTGCTCGGCTTCGGTTGGCAACTTGATCAATGAAAGTTATTTTTCAAGACAGCCCATCCAGTTCCGTCATTGCCATCCCGAATAGCCCTTACCCCCTTCACTTCCCCAAACATCATTGGCTTCGGAAATTGCTCGTTTCCCATACGACCCACGGACCCTGCCGAAGTGTCTTCGGTTTACGAACCATCGTTCCGATGCCCTTACAGTCAGGCTTGGTAAGCGCGTATATAGCACGTGATAGTCATCGCGAGGCTGTCTCTCCCATCCGATGCAGCAGGGAAGGAATGGGTGGCGAACCTGGCGCAGTTGGCGGCATGGACCGCGCTTCGGCTCCACGTCACTCACCCGTACAGCATGTGGTCCCAGGATTTAGACATTGAGTACCCGTACTTTGAGCCGTAGGGGTTAGGTAGACTGGCCGTGCAGTGGCAGGCCATACCGTATGGGGCGTAGGTTGGCCAATAGCACGCGCCGGTTGGTCTCGAAATAAAGTCCCGGTCCTTGTATACTTTTACGCCAAGCTGCACAAACTCGCCGGTTTGTTTATACACCTGGCCGGCTCGGCTGCCCCGAAACAACTATATACATAACTTTCGTCTTCAAGCTTATCGTCTTCGTCTTGGCTTCTAAACTGACAGGCCGAAGATACGTCAACCGTTTGTACAAGCCTGCTCCTCGATCTGGAGACGAGGTCTGCGTCGTCTACGTACAGCATTCTACAGATCAGTTGCAGCTCCGTCTCAGAATGGATACACTATACCTGTGTTTTCCAAGGCAGGGTCATGGCAGCATGGCCGTGCACTGAACATCCATAGACGTCCATCAACGTTCATAGGCGTTGAGGAACATCTATTGGACTGACATAGAACCGCCATAGTGGTATAACCTTCCAAGCTACTGCCGTGACTGTGACACGGCAGTGCCATGAGAATACCATGAGATGGCCATGATCATGTTGTAAGACTGTCATGAGACTGCCTCGGAATCTCGTGGCACTTCATGGCCCTTTCATGGCGTATTCATGACGCCTCGTGGCACCTCATGGGATACCAACGGAACTTCATGACATGTCGTAGCCTACCATTCCATTTTCATAGCACTTCATGGCACCTCGCGGCAAGGTCATGCCAGGCTCCATTGGGCAGCTTTCATGAAACTGCGACAGCAGTCGGTAGCACGAACCTTCTAGAAATAACATACCCTTCATCAAAGCGGCATAGACGTGCCGTGGAAATCCATAAGTCTCATGAACGTGATTGAGGTGCCATGAAAGCACATGGGAGCCCACTAAGGTGCTACAAATACGTTATGGAATTACCGTGAACGTCCATGAAGGTGCTGTGGCAGCCCCATGGAAATGCCACGAAGTGTCATGAAGTGCAATGGAGCTTCCATGGGCTTTCACGAAAAAAAAAAAAACGTGTATCGTGCTGTTGTACACAGTATGTCCAACAACAATACCTCGAGGACACTTCGTTGTCGTAGGCCCCATTCCACGCCGAGCCAATCCGAACGCTCGCCATCACCCTTCCGGATGCGTGCTTGCCTTCTATCGTGGAAGCGCAGGTGGCGAATAACCGTGAGTATCTTTAGTGGTACGCCAAATCGAGCTAAACATCCCACACGGGAGTCCGGTCGACTGATCCGTACGCATCGGTCAGGTCAACGAAATATACCTAACGAAGGACGCCCGTTTTTCGTACCAGTTGGTGAAGTCACCGGACCAAAAATGTAATGCCAATCGTCGAGCGTTGAGGCCTGAAGTCGCACTACTCCTCGTGTGGAATGGCCTGCAGTTCGCAGTGATTGCTCGAGCAGATAGAGATCACTGTGATAATGACCTTGCCAGCCTGTGCCGTTCGATCAGTTTTCTTATGTCCTTCTTGTGCAGCACTGTGATCGTGGCATAGCTCCACTCCTGAGGTACGCCCCCGTCCTGCCATACTGTGATTACACTGGCGTGGAATTGTTCAGAATCTTACTTGGTACTGTGTTCATTGTGGTCTTCACGTATTGATGAGATGAATTTAAACAATTCGGCCTGAAGTCCATCAGGTCCAAACGCCTTGCGGTTCGACATGCTCCTGATCGTTTCCTTCACCTCAAAGATCAAATGTAGACAATCGAGGGGTGTGCATGGGGGCCACACCTTGAGCTCTTCGACGATGTTTGGGTCGAGCACGGGCGAGTTAGAATTTATCAAAACTTGGAAGCCCTGTACCCACCAATCGTAACATTGTTCCATGTCAGGAATTTGCCCTCTTCATTCCTGATTTCCTGACGCTGTATTCCATATTGCCTCAAAATCCTTCCGGGGAATGTGAAAATCAGCGTGAATCCCTTTTCGGATACGCACCTTGAGTTGACTGACGAAGCCGTCCAAAAACCTTTGACAACCTCGACCCTCATGCGCCTGAGACGATTCGCAGCCGTTGGTGTCAAAGCCCTCCTGGATTTGCTGTTGCCTGGATCCGCGCTATATCTCTCTCGCGGCTTCCCTATCCTGCCACGCCGCAATCGTTTCCGCGTTTATTTTATCGCTTGCACACGATTTCAAGTGCTGGCTACGTTTCGCACGTGGCGCCTTGTCAGGGGCCACCGATAGCATCGCTTCACTGAACACCGTTGCCTTTGCATCAACATTCATAGCAGGGGGTAGGTAGGGGTGTGAACCTCTTGATGAAGGCTCGACAGAGTTGGGGACTCGCCATCGGTTGTTGGGCGTCGATCGCCTTCCTTCCCTCATATCTAAATATATTGCGGTTGTTCGCGGGCAAAGCGCCCAACAAGCCGAATGTGTCCTGCAACCAGGTTAAGGTTTGCGTGAAGGTTGTGCGGTTCGGGTGTTGCTTGCGAGATGCATGCTACGATAGCGGTATACCTCGTAACATTTTCCGAGGCACCTCACTTGAGCAGCTCTTTATACCCAATCGACCACTGGCCTTAACGGATGTGGAAGTGCAACCCCATGAATAATGTCATGGCCTACTTACTGTAGGTCTACCGATACATCAAAACTTAGCGTAAACCCGTAAATGGTTTTCCAGCGATATATCGTATTGGGTAATTCCTCAGTTGAGGAGCCTCTTCTATCAGAACTATTTTGGGCAAAACGTGCCTCGTACCCTATCGTAGCACGCGTGGTGGTGATGGATAGTACTGTAGCCGAGGCAGAGACGATATTTCCCGTGATTTGGGCTTTGGAAAATATATGAAATTTCCCGCTTGGGTGCGCAAGAAAAACGTAATGACGAGGGCAAGTTCCTTTTCTGCTGAGAATTCCAGCCGTCGCCATCCGTTATCAGTGAGCGCATGGTGCCCGGCACCTTGTTGTCGACACCCCCCCCTTCCCCCTTTATGCCAGCGTGATCGATAGCGTCAATTACGGCGAGCGCATGCTGCTCTTTCGGCCCTTCGGCAACTATTATAACTGTGCTGCACGTATACAGTGCGGTCCAGAAGTGGTTTTCGTCCCGGGTGTGTTACTTTTCAGTCGGAGTGTACGCAACCCCAAAGGAGCTCTCATGCAATTCATCAAGTTTAGTCGCACATTGATAGGGCGAGGACTGATGACGATGATGTACTCTACAGCCAGTCCACTTTTCTACACACCCTGCAACATCGGCTCCTTGATGACGACTACAGTACAGTAGCCTTATTCCCTTCTCACCCTTGGTCTCCCAACATACGTCATGGTACCTCTGCGCGACGAACCCCGCTGCTGTGAATCTACTATTGGGTCTCCTGCAGTCCAGGGATGTACAATATTTTGACTTTTTCATGGCCTTCCAATCGCCTAACGGCATGGCAACACGCCATGACAAGGATATGGCGATGTCATGGCACTTGCCACGGCATGCACCAGAGTACCGACATGACCAGTCAAATAATACAGTGGTGCTTGTTCTTTAACGGCCTCCGGCACATGTCAGTTCAGAAGGGGTATTGCTTTGGGGTACCGTGGCATCACAGGGCCTCATGGTATTATTGCCATGAGCCAATACCACGGTTATGGGATCCGATGAACCTTTATCGTCCTCCATGAATTGTTTCATAACATGTCATGGCGTCGGGCTCGCCATGGCATTGTTATGAACCTTCATGGCACACCATGTCATCGCCATAAACCTTCATGGCACGCCATGGCATTGCCACGGGTCACCCTTGCATTAACAATTTGTGTGTCACGGCATGGCCATGGCAACCCATGGCATTGCCAAAGGCTGTCGTGGTAATGCCAAGCGTATGTCATCGCATTGACATGGGCTACCGTGACATTGCCATGGACTGTCGTGGCAATGCCATGACATGTCATGCCATGGTCATGCCATGGCATGGTCATGGCAAATGGCGTGGCCTGTCGTGGCTATTTCATGGTCTATCATGGCAATGTCATGGCAGTAGCATGGCAACCGATGGCGACACGATGGCCCCCCATGGTGACACTATGCATACGCCATGGGAATGTCATGGCAGCGCATAGTATTGCCATGGCTTTACCATAGAATTCCCAAGGGCCGTTCCATATCAATGCCATGGACCAATACCATGGTAGGGCCATGGTGTTTTGCATGGTATTCCATTAAATAATGTGCCGTGAAGCCATATGTCATAGAAATCCATGCAACTCCCATGGCATTGCCATGAAGCACCATACCGGTTCGTAGGTGCCCATGAAGTGCCATGAAGTGCCGTTATGTGCTGTGGCACGCCATGGTGATGCCACGTATGACAGTGCCATGGCGTGCCATAGCAACCCATGGGGAATAGCATGACGCGCCATGAAAAAGTCAAATAAATGATGGCATACATTCACTGCACCTGCTCTCCAGACATATGTACTGTAACAGCGGTGTTTCCAATAAACCGAGAGTTTCCAGAGAAGTGACTTGGCGTAGCAATCGAAGGGGAAAATTTTGAGCAAACCCAGAGATAAACGCCTGCCCGTAAGAAAGAACGTGCGGCCGATGCAGCTCGCAATCTCTCGTAGCTTCCACCGTAGCCTTGTCTGTTACCCTCTGTGCTATACCACCCCAGAATAACACTGGTCAGGACAGCGCTTACGATAACCCACCAGCAAGGACAGCAGGCTGCGGGGTACAATGGTCAGTCTGCGCACGAACTTAGGCAGAGTGTGAACGTGGCGTGTTCGCCCAGCATAGAGTGGGCTGGAGCTCCGGAAAAGAATACAAATCTCAGCGTGAAAACAGGCGCTTCCGAGAACAGGGCAAAAGGGCCCCGGAGAGGAAGCTTCTATCACGAGTGCAAGTCTTCCTATTAATAGGTCAGCATTGTTCTTTCAATTACGAAGCAAATAAATTATACAACTTCAGTCGGCCTGTCGGAAGCTATCACCATCGTGCCAGTAGTAGGTACCAGCACCAGGTAATCTCGGCCGGTTGTCTGTGATCGCGACAACAGCAGCTACTTGTTGTGGTGGTGGTGCTGTCTCTCTTTCTGTAGTCGCTCATGCATCTGCTGGCGGCCAAAACTCTAGGCGGCCAAAGCTCAGCAGCAGAAGCGGAAGCAGCAGCAGCTAGCTGCAAAAACAGATCTCCCCAGTCAGCGGCAGGCGGCAGCTAAGCTACTCCTCAGAGGAGCTGCTGCTCAGGAGGAGCTGCTGCTCAGGAGCAGCTAACTACTTGTTGTGGTGGTGGTGCGGTCCCTCTCTGTCGCTTAGATATCTGCCGTCGCGACAACCTGAAGAAGCATATATGTCGATCGCGGCCAAAGCTCTCAGCGGCCAAAACTCTCGGCGACCAAAGCTCAGCAGCAGCTTCTGAAGCACCAGCAAGCAGCTAGCTGCAAAAAGTTCCCCGCAGTCAGCGGCAGGCAGCAGCTAAGCCGCTGCTCAGGAGCTGCTGCTCAGGAGCAGCAGCTGCAAAAGTTGAAAGCCTTCAGCGGCCAAAGCTCTTACGAATATCTGCTGCTGCTGCTGCCGTCTCGTGACTCCCGACTCGTGACATCGCAATTTTTCGAGCGCTACAACAGCATCAACAGACCATTTATTTGGCATGTTGTCCGTCGCGGTGCATCCTAATACGTAGACACGAGTATCTTGGCTGCGTTAGTTTGTCTCAACTGCTGCTCCACTTTGTCGGGTCCATTGCTGCGTTATGTACCGATGCGGGTGTCCGCGCTGTGAATCGCTGCGTGCTGTTCGTCGTATTGATGTATTGCCTAATATACTCAGCAGCAGCAGAGGAGTGGAAAAGACGGTAGATAGATGTTATGTACAAATAATACCTGATACAACAATTAGTTGTATTGATGCGGTTCGTGAGTCTACAAGCCACGGGATTTAGGGTCAGGATTATGTGGTGCGACCTATTCAGGGATTATCCCTGAGGCACTACCCTGAATGGTTACCGTTTACAGTATGTATAGGATTGAACAGAGGACCGCACCATTCCGGCACGATGCGCAACCAACTAGGTCCATAATCCTACCAATCTCACGTTTGTTGAAGACTCAACCGAGTCGAGAGGTGCGCTTCACGTACCCCCGAAGGACGGGAAGGGTTTCCGGTCTTAGGGAGTAGGTCTCCCAGTTCTGTAGATGGTAGAATGATTGCTTTATACCACAGGTCGAGAGCAAAGACCACAAGTGGCAAGATGGATTGGTCCGAAAGGGAAACCATCCACAAATTGGGGGGGGGGCCGTAAATGACGCGGCCCCTACCGATACAAAAATGCATGCCGTCGTAACTCCTGAAACGGTCCTGAACCGTAACATCCCCCCTAGCATAATGCGAATAAAGGAGCAATATGCTATAGCAATCTATGACCATAACCAAGGGCGAGGAACCGCAAGGCTCTACACAAAAATAATAGCCTCGGGGATAGGCGAAAACAAACCGAAAACGCAAGGGCCATCAGAGGGAAATCCCCGATAAAAACCCTCACCCCTGCGTTTTCACTGCGAGTTTGGCCGCCTGACTAATATTCCGTGGTTAATAGTCTCCCTACTACACCTTTTCCACTATAAATAGGCGCAGTACACTCACGCCTAGCTAGGCTCAAATCGCCAGGTATGCGTGCTCCGAACAGGTCAACAGTCAAAAAACCCGTGCGATTTGGGTCCCCCCAAATCGAATGCAAATACTCGTGGAGGTCGAATCATAGACACCGATCTGCCTACTACGAGCCACAGAAGAGTAAACCCCCACACAAAAGTACCTAACTGATTCACGCCAGAACGACTGGCTGTTACCGAACCACTAAATTACTCACACAAACGCCTATCATTGGCACAGAAGCAGAGATACGCCTCCAAGCAAACCCATCACAAAAAAAACACTCTCGTCGTCATAACATACATCCCACACCCCTCGCGTATAAACCCCCGGATCCCTCGCTAGACGATCCCAACCCTTTCATACAAAAACACGAAACCACGAAGGGTAAAAGCAGAAGTTCTTCGTCTCCTCGGCAAACGCTCAGTATCGCTCCAAATTTGCATCGGCTCCCTATGGTGGCTAGGCGGCTCCTTCCAAGTTCTGCTCTCTGGGTGTTACGATCAAGGCGTCGGAGCGAGAGAGCAGAACATGTACACGGCTTCGGAGCGAGCGAGCGGCGGACGGGTAGAACGCTGGGGAGAGGGAAACGCACGGCGTCGAAACGAGAGAGTGGCACAGCGAGGCCGAGAGGGAACGACGCACGGTAAGGGGAGAGAGCGGTATACTGGCTTGATGCTCGGAACCGCTTCAGCTCTTCAACTGCTCCATCTCGCGGCGAGTCAGCTCTTCCCAGTTCTGGTCGCTGTAGCGTACTCGCCAGTATCGGTCTCTGTAATCGTACACCTGGCCCTGTAGTCGGAGGCCGCCACCAAAATCCTTCCAGATAGTGAAACCTATTGGGAATCGGGTCAAGGCTTCACGTCGAGAGAGGGGCGCACGAGGTTTGACTGAGACAGGGGCTGTGTCGCTAGTAGACTGTTGGTTGTACAAATGCCAGAGTGCAATAAAGCCATCCAACTGCAGAGGGGTGAAGCTTTTTAGCATCTCACTTTCAGTCAACCAGCCCGACTCTACTCCCTCCCTCGACTTTCCTTTGTATTCCCACCTAGCCGTGCCCGTGGGGGAAATACTCCCACGGCAGCTTACGATGGAGTCGAACGTCGCAGAGTCTATACCATGCGACGGCATCTTGAAATCGGGGCCCCAAGCATACTGTGCGAACTCGTCGGCTAGGGAGTGTCTCAGAGTTAGGGGTCGGACGTGGAATGGCTTGACATCTGCCACGGACACAGTTCGGGTGCGCTGTTTTCTACCTCGCATCGTTACTTGTACGCTTATGCCTGCCCGCACTACTTCTGTGACTCTCCAAGGGCCTGTGTAGTGGTCGTGCTGGAGCTTCCTCCCTCGGTTGTCGCGATGTCTGCTGCTCTCGGACTCGCGCACCAACACGAGGCTTCCCTTCTCGACCAGGACTCCGGCGGAGGGTCTCGCGATAGTAGCGTTGGCGTGGGCCCGTGCGGTTACCCTCTGATTGTGACGTTTCTCGAGCGCAATGCGGACTTCTCGGAGGTTCTGCTTGCGGCGCTCCACGAAGTTGTCAAGACCACCGCTTTGTCCTGTCTCTTCTGATAGGGGCACCAGGGAGTCTAACGACGTGCGGGGTTTGCGACCGAAAAGCAGCTCGAAAGGGGTCATGTGAGAGGGCAGGGAAACGTCTGGCAAAGTGCGTTTGATCCAGATTGCTGGGGACACGTACTCGTCCCATCTCTCGGGCCATGATCTACATAGCTCTGCCAACAGCTCTTGAAGCCAACCTCCTAACCTCTCGACGGCCCCTTGACCCCGTGGATGGTCGGCCGGTCCGAACACTATTTCTGCATGTAGCCAACGGCACAAGTGTGTCACTACTTCCGCTCCAAACTCTTTGCCACCGTCACACCGAATCACCCGAGGTACGCCGAAGGTTAAACATAGCTCGGCAAGGATCCGTGCCACGCCTACTGCCTGCTTGGTTGCTAGAGGAAAACCGAATGGAAACTTGGAGGCTCGGTCCACTACCAGTAGGACATATTTATTGCCGGAAAGAGAAGGCGTGTCCAACTTTAAGATGTCGATCTGCAGTTCATCCCAAGGCTCTAGCGGGCGTCCGGGCAACATCGCGAGACGTCTGCTGTTCGGTCTCTTGCGTCTTCGACACCCGCACGATAACACGTATTGTCTCGTGTCGCGGGTGACCGAGGGCCAGTGAAAGTGATCGCGTACCAGAGCTAAAGTAGCTCCTACTCCTGCGTGTCCTTGCAGCGTGTGTACCAAAGCGAGTACGTCCGCTACCATGGCTTCAGGGATGGCTGGCAGTTTCCTACCCCTTTCGTCGGCGTACCGGATTACATCGTCGTCATCTAAACCGTACCCGGTAGTGTCAACTCCACCCGCGCCTGCGCCATTACTACCACACAAACTCTCACGAACCTGGCCCAGATGGGAATCGGCTCGTTGCCTTCGCGCCAAGGATTCGGGATTAGTGAGTACTTGAGCCGCCCGGTGGATGGCCGATGCTTCCGTGATGTGGCGGGTTTCTGACGAACGCGGTACCTCCCCCCCTGCTGAAAGCACCTCTCCAAGGTCGTCACGGCCAGCGTGAACCCGACACTTGGGGGCCGTCGTGGGCGGTGGTGAAGACGGAGTCGACTCGATTGGTGTAGCCGTGTTGGAGTGATCGTGCTCCTGATCCACCAACTGCTCGATGGGCGGCAGCTGGATGTCGTTGAGGGGACGTAGCCGTACGGAAGGCGTACGCGTCCTGCTACTGCGGCGCAGCGTACCGGGGTCTGTCTCTAGTGCGGCACACGTGGCAAAGGGCAGGGCTTGTAGGGCAAGGAGGCGAGCGTCATTAGTAGCATGAGTGGACGGTTCTGACGGTGGATAGGAAGGGCAATCCCCCCCCCGTCTGTTCCATCTACACCTACTGCCTCTACGTCCGCTAACCTAACTCCATCAAGGCTCGGTCCCCGGGGTCCTACGAACTCGGATGGTTCTTTCGACGTAAGATCGTCGGGAAAGGAGTCATCAACATCGGCTTGAGGAGTCTGTGAGTGCGGCAGCCGCGACAGGGCGTCCGGTAGGACGTGCTGTACTCCCGCTCGCCATACCAGCACCATATCATATTCCGTCAGTCTTAGTGCCCATCTGTGTAGTTTGGGGCACAACTCGCGACTTCGAAACAGCCAGGTTATAGCGGAGCAATCGGTCACTACCGTAAACTGCCTACCCGCTAAATAGGGTCGAAAATGATCCACAGCCCACAGCACTCCCATGCATTCTCGTTCGGTGGGGCCTAGTACGACGCGTTGCGAGCAGAAAGTACCGCGATTAGTTCCCGG
The DNA here is from genome assembly GCA_031763025.1 of Macrocystis pyrifera. NCBI lineage: Eukaryota > Phaeophyceae > Laminariales > Laminariaceae > Macrocystis > Macrocystis pyrifera. Next base: position 21,031,677 of record JASSKH010000001.1, on the reverse strand, counting down.
AATAGTCCTTCAGCTACCTCTCCTCGACGCTGCATGGGTTCCCCCATGGGGTTGTGCCATTCTGTACGCATGGGGCGCAGGGTAGTAGTGATCGTGTGGACTCGCTCGTGCATTAGCCCGCTAATGCCCATTCGGTCTAACGGGTTCGGCAGGAGCACTTCGACGACTCTATCGTACAGAGTCTGCATCTCTAGCGGCGTGATAAAACGCCAGAAGAACAACTGCTCCGTCGCATGCGGCCGCTCTGGACTAGCTAGCGAGGCACGGAAAGCCAGCAGAACACGAGCTGCGGCGGCGGTCCACGCTTCGACTGACTTGAGAGATACAGCTGACAAGGCCGCCTGTGCGAACTCGGCGGCACCCCCTGTCAAAGCCTGTTCTCGAACGAAAAGGCGTAACCAGTCGGTGGCGGTGACTTCACTGTGCTGCTTCTCAACGACTTCCCCCGTGATGAGATATACGGAGACAAACTCGGCGGAAGCAAGTTGGTGGCTAACCGACAAGAAGTCATGAGTCAGATCAGTCAGCAGCTCTACACGGCGGGGTGTCAGTGTGTCGGCCACTGTGACCCATCTACCATCGATGTACTGGTCAGGCTCAAGCCGCATGGCTCCGGAATCAACGTTGCGTAGGGTGCTCAGTACCTTCTGCTGCAGTATGACAGCAGAGTTCGCAATCGACAATGTCCCGGCAGTGGGGCCACCAAATACCGGACACGGGAGGGTACCTGCGATGCGCTTACGTACTCTCTCGACCAATTTCGCTGCCTGATTAGACTCCACACCAAACTGCATACCGGGCTCGGAGGACTGCTGTTGTGTGACAGCGGTGGGAAGCATGCGTGGCCTGAGCGCAGCGGCTGCCTCTCCTTGCCTGCGGCGGTGTCCGTTCCGGTTGCTGTCTCCCCCTCCCCTTGGTACGTCCTGCTCGTGGTCGGTGCGGCGTTGGCGTGCATGTCGGGAGCTCCGGCGAGCGCGTTTCCGGAGCCGCGCCTCTGATCTCGTAGTCGGGAGCGAACGGGCAAGACGGCGGCGGCGGTGGCGGCGGCGGCGACTCTTCGCACGGCGGCGGTCAGTTTCTGAGTCGCTGCTGCTGCTGCTGCTGCTGCTGCTGCTGCTGCTGCTGGAGCTGCTGCTGCTGCTGCTGCTGGAGCTGCTGCGGGAGCTGTCCGTTGAACTAGAACGGGTGCTGCGGCGACCCCCGCGGGAGCGGTACCCGCGCTGAAACGGGTCTCCTGGGCCGTCTGCGCCCTGGCCGATCTGCCCGTGGGGCGCAGACATCCCTGGACGGAAAAATAAATGAATAAATAAAAACAAAAAAAGGACAAAAAAGAAACAAAAATTAGGAGAAGAAGAGAAAAGATCAAACAACAACCAACCGGACACACGGAGAGCAGACAAAGGAAAAAAAATAAAAAAATATGTATATATAAATATATATATATATATATATAGCAGAGGAAAGAGAAGAGAAAAAAAAAAAAAATCGGAAGAGAAGCAAGAAAAGAAGAACATAGAACAAAATAAAAGGGAAGGAAAACATACAGGGAGATATTAAATTAGTATTACGCGAGCGGGGCACAACCGTCACGACATCTCACAGCGCGAGAACAAGCGTGGTAAAAATGATGGAAACTGAGCGTATCGGGGTAAATGTATATTCTAAATATCGGTGCCGCCATCTGGAAAGGCACAGACCTAGAGGGACCTGGTTGTCGTCTCCCTCCCGCATGGGAGACAACAACAACGGCCCCACCAGGTACAGACCCCTCCCACTCAATTCAGATATCTAATTATCGGTGCCGCCACCTGGAAAGGCACAGACCTAGAGGGACCTGGTTGTCGTCTCCCTCCCGCATGGGAGACAACAACAACGGCCCCACCAGGTACAGACCCCTCCCACTCAATTCAGATATCTAATTATCGGTGCCGCCACCTGGAAAGGCACAGACCTAGAGGGACCTGGTTGTCGTCTCCCTCCCGCATGGGAGACAACAACAACGGCCCCACCAGGTGCAGACCCCTCCCACTCAATTCAGGTATCTAATTATCGGTACCGCCACCTGGAAAGGCACAGACCTAGAGGGACCTGGTTGTCGTCTCCCTCACGCATGGGAGACAACAACAACGGCCCCACCAGGTACAGACCCCTCCCACTCAATGCAGATATCTAATTATCGGTACCGCCACCTGGAAAGGCACAGACCTAGAGGGACCTGGTTGTCGTCTCCCTCACGCATGGGAGACAACAACTACGGCCCCACCAGGCACAGACCCCTCCCACTCAATTCAGAACTGAGTGCCTACGCCGCCTGTCGCAGCACAGCTGTAGTGGCAGCAGAACGAGCTGCCCCCGGAAGAGACCACAGTAAAGTATTTGAGGCGGCGGGACAGGAAGTGACCAGCGGCCGATGATAGTACTGTAGTAGGTACCAGCACGTTGTCTAGGACAGGCATCGACACGTCGGCACAGTTAGTTCAGCATTGATTGAGCCACAAAAAAAAACAAAAAAAAAAACAAACAAACAAACAAAAACGGTGACGTGTACAGGACCTACCCTGGTAGGTGCTATTTTTGTCCACCCGTACCAGCTATACGTTATACTTCTTCAAAGTAGTGATGCCACTAACTGCTGTTCATGTACCCCTATTCGAATGTACACAGATATACAATTAAACTAACAAAATCAGTTGAACTCACAGGTGGTATATTTTACTCGTAATACTGTCACATAAAGCACCAAAAACAACAACCAACAACAAAACAAAAACAAAAAAAAAAACAACACGAAAATAACACATGAGGGATCGGAAATCAAGGACGGATACGGCAGCAGTGGTGGAAACCAGGTGCATTCCACATTGCAAAGCACACGAAAACAGGCCCTAAAAAAAAAAGAAAACACCAACAGCAGCCCTATCACAGCTATGTGATCGAAGATTTCGTCGAGTACTTCAGTAGGTACACCATGCCGGATACGGTAGTGGAAACACGGTGCACAGCAGTGTACGTCAATAAGCGAAATTAAAAATAAAGGCACCCCAGGTATACTCGACCAGGAAAACGCGCGTGGGCACATGGTGTATGACAACACTTTGACAAGCGAACAAAACGATCAGGCAAACAGCTCAGTCAAGCCGCATGGTACATCAGAACAGCACCACGGAGGGTTTCGCCTCTGGATTATCGCTGACCGCGGTGCGTACAACACCGCAGCCAGAGTCCCGTACAGCGATGACAACGGCGTGGGGTACACGGCGACAGCAGCAGACACAACGCGCACGGGGCAACCGAAAACGGCCTGGGAGTCACTAAAGTGAGCACACCCGGCCGCGCTGCGCAAACCACACATCACATCACGTCGGACTTCTGCTTTTCATTCATTTTTCTCGCTGCCGGTGGAAAGAGGGGGCGGGGGCCTAACGAGTGTGCTGCAACTTTTTGGACTCCCACCTGAGCCACAAGGCAAGCACAAGAAAAAAAAGCAAGCGGAACTGGAGGGCGATGGCGTGAGAGCAGAGAGATTGACACACTCCAGGAGCCCCGTGTGCTCCTGGGTGTGCCTTCCACCCAAAATCGAAATTTATCCGGAGAGAAAAAAAAAAAAAAAAAAAAACTCAGCCGTCCGGTGCCCCTGCAGGACACCAGCATGGCCATCAGTATGGGAACAGTACGGTTGCCCGGCGGAGGCAACCCAGACATGGGTGGCTACATGAAGAAGGAGTATGCCATCGCATCGTCAACTTACAGCTCGCGCCAAGGGCACTTGCGCGCGAGAGCAGGAGAATAGAGGTGGCGTGAGACACCAGGCGCGCGCGGGCAAAGAAGCAAACAACAAGAAAACAAACAAAACAAAACAAAACAACAAAAACTACAGCACGCAGGGGCAAGACCGAGGGTCTCGTGGGAACAACAAAAGACGAGCACAGACAGAGTGGCGTAGAACGATTCCTAGTACGTGCAAGCGCGTGTCTCGGATTGGACACCATGATGCGGTTCGTGAGTCTACAAGCCACGGGATTTAGGGTCAGGATTATGTGGTGCGACCTATTCAGGGATTATCCCTGAGGCACTACCCTGAATGGTTACCGTTTACAGTATGTATAGGATTGAACAGAGGACCGCACCATTCCGGCACGATGCGCAACCAACTAGGTCCATAATCCTACCAATCTCACGTTTGTTGAAGACTCAACCGAGTCGAGAGGTGCGCTTCACGTACCCCCGAAGGACGGGAAGGGTTTCCGGTCTTAGGGAGTAGGTCTCCCAGTTCTGTAGATGGTAGAATGATTGCTTTATACCACAGGTCGAGAGCAAAGACCACAAGTGGCAAGATGGATTGGTCCGAAAGGGAAACCATCCACAAATTGGGGGGGGGGCCGTAAATGACGCGGCCCCTACCGATACAAAAATGCATGCCGTCGTAACTCCTGAAACGGTCCTGAACCGTAACAGTATGATCGCGCTCGCTCCTACTACTATTACCTCTACTGTACTACTACTGCCGTGCTTCGTACAACAACAAACAGCAGAATATTATGGTGCACTGCTGTGACTGGGTATACCTACTGAAGAACCCTTTGTGGAGCACAACGCTACCGCTACTATAATACTACTTAATGAGTGGAACATGACGTAATAATGTGACTGACTGGCAAGGCAGTATCATCACACATGGCTGATGATTCTAATCTACCGATAGTCGGATGCGTACTCTGTTGAAATTTGGCTTTTTTACGACCGGTGGATATCGATCTCAGGCAGAGGCAGCGAGGACAGCTGTTAGGCTGATCCGTATTTTGTTCTGCGCAATGCCGTTGCCCATCTGCACTTTGGCTCGCTCATCTTTTAGATAGCTTAAATAGGCCGACATACTTCGATCGGTTACAAGTGATCAACGTTGAAGCTCATGCTGGAAGTCCCGTTTGCTGTATATGTGCAGGATCTCACTGGGATCCACGTGCCGTTTATTCGTATGAACAACTACGAAAAAGCGCGGAAAGGAGAATATCCCCGTCCCTTCTCATGTGTAATATTTTTCTGCCTGATTAGAACACCTTGCACCGGTCAAAAAGAAAAAAAAACGAACAGCAGAGCTTCTCCCTTAGCCCGGTACGCCGCCCGCCGTCTCGCGACTACCTCACCACCGATTCGGTCCGGGTAAAGTTTTCCCTCCTCTCTGCCACAGTGAGCCCTGTCGCCCGCCTCGCGTGAAGCCCGGTGCTTACCGTGGCCCTTGTTCGCCAGCTTGACAAAGTTAGTGCTAAGACTGCATCGCTCTCTGTTTGAACTTTGGTTTGGTCGCAAAAACAAGGACCGCTTGAATATTATTTTGCATATTAAAACGACCCTTGTATCTCGTATATGGCACAAGCGGAGCCTCACAAGGAGGCCAGGCAGAGCCCATTCGTGCTTCCCACGTGTCTCGAGGCACACGCGACGCCTAGCCACGAAAACGGCGACCGCGCTCCTGGCAACCCCCCCTCTACCCGCCAGCACCCGCTGACACCCGCGAAGGCGCCGGGCTTGCCCGTGGTGTCGTGCTCTGAGTACACGCACGCGCATGAAACGAAATAAAAAGTCTTCAGAAATATAAGCTACGTTTGACTCGTACCTGGTATGTTCGTACAAGGCGTTTCGCTCCGCAGGCGGCCGCCCGCTACGCTCGCTCAGGAAGGAAAAGTGCATCAAATTATGCGAAGCGGACAGAGGTCCATGATTGAATATTGCTTTTTTCATTACACCTGTAGTTGCAAACTGGCGACCTGATAATGCCAAGAGTCCCGCCGTCATGCTTCAGGAGAAAACAGCTCGGACGCCACATATGCTTCGCTTCGCGGACGGTTTTCCGCCTCGCTCGCTCACATGTCGTACATACGTACATACCCCAGGTTGGGTACTTATTTTCTTCTTTCGGTATGCTCTGTGTCTGTACTCGTATGTTCGAAAGATAAAGCACAGCACGGCACAGCAACACAGCAAAAACAATGAAAATGAAACCGAAAATTTCTGAAAGAAAAAAAATCCCACTCCCCGTTCGTACAATAATTTACCACCTGATTGGAACACCTTACACCAGTCAAGAAGAAAAAATGAAAAAAAGAAAAAGCAAACAGCAGAGCTTCTCTCTCAGCCTCGTACGCCGCCCGCCCCTCTCGCGCGGCCATCTCGCCACCGATTCAGTCCGGGTAGAGCTTTCCTCCCTCTCTTCTACAGTGAGCCCCGTCGCCCGCCTCGCGTGAAGCCCGGTGCTCACCGTAGACCTCGACGCAAGCTCGACAATATTGGTGCTCATTCGGAGTACCTTCCTCTTGTGACTTTCAGCCCGGTCGCAAAAAATAGCACCGCTTGAATATTATCTTACAATCTCGAACGACCCTTAAATACTCGTACGTATACTCTATCCAAAATCGCAAATGGAGGCCAGACAGAGCCTATTGATGCACCCCTCGTGTCTCGAGGCACACGCGACGCCTAGGCACGAAAGCGGCGACCGCGCTCCTTGCAACTTCCCCTCTACCCGCCAGCATCCGCTGACACCCGCGACGGTGCCGGGTTCACCCGCGCAACCGTACTCGGAGTACACGCACGCACACGAAACGAAAGAAGAAAAAAGGAAAGAAGGACTGAAAGTACGACGAGAAATGGAGAAAACAAAGACCCGCTGGAAGGGTCTGGCAAGTAATAAAAGGAGGCGATTTCCAAGTGGGAGCTCTGAGAGGCCAGGGATGTACCAACCGAGCACGCTCAGAGATCGAGATCTAAGTAAGTAGTTCTGTGAACACGAGTACAAGAAGGCGCTTCTATTCACGAAAGCGGTTTTTGTTCGTAATTATATGCTATACCGGGACATTGGTTTTCTACCAGAAAACGGTATGCCTTGACAGAAAATGTCATATAACTTGAGTTTGGTGTGCCCTGATCACCTCGTTTTACTTTTTAACACCGTAAACTGGCAAAAATACGATGGTGTACCGTTTTTTTGTCATTTGGGCAAGAGAGACGGACGGACATGGATGTTTCGCAATAAAACGGTATACCTTGAAAGAAAACGTCATGTAACTTGGGTTTGGTGTGCCCTGATTTCCTGGTTTGAATTTTTCTACCGTAAACTGGCACAAAAAAAACACTGGTGAACCGGTTTTTGTCATTTTGTCCGTTAGGACAGGAAAATAATTTTGCTTCTAGATAACCCTAGGTAAACCCAGGGAAATCTGAAGCTCGAAATCGAATCGCATAGGAAACAGCCTTATTAGGCGTGGTTTCGCAACTCTGGAGTTTGGCGTGGTCGACTGGATTTCGTGTTTTGCTACTACTGTACTCGAGGGCGGGAGCCCCCTGTTCGCGCTCGCAACCGGGCAGGCTCCGTAGAGAAGGCCAAATTGTAAGAGGGCGTCCCGTTCACGTCGTTAGTGAGTAAGTAGGTGCATGAGTGTGCGTGCTGGGGAGGAGTTTTCCTATCGGAAAAGACCGGGTTAAATCTCGTCAGTTTTGTTAGCATAGGGTATATCAGATCCACCGCTTAGGATATGGCGTGGCTGTTTTCGTTCGGCCAATCAGCTAGGGAGGATGTTACCGCGGGTTTTCCAAGAACCCGAGGGCTTCCAGAGAAGTGCCTCAGCGTATGGGGTTGCTTCGTTCGTTTTCTGATTTTATCTTAGGCGTGGTTCCGCAATTCTGGAGCTTGGCGGGGTTGGCTTGATTTCGTGTTCTGCTAAATACACGCGGGTGGGAGCTCCCTGTTCGCGTTCGCAACCGGGGAGGCTCCGTAGAGAAGCCGCGCGGTGACCATCCAGGAAGGTCCTTGTTTTAAGAGGGCGTCCCGTTCATCGCGTCAGTGAGTAAGGCGGCGCATGATTGTGCGTGCTGGGGAGGGGTTTTCCTATCGGAAAAGGCGGGGTTTTCTCTCCTCAGTTTGATTTGCATAGTGTATCTCGGATCCACCATTGAGTGGCTGTCCTCGTCCGGTTAATCAGCTAGGGAGAATGTTTCAACGGTTTTTCCATGGATCCGAGGGTTCCCAGAGAAGTGACTTCGCATAGTAATCGAAGGGAATAAGTGATTAAACCCGGAGATAAACGCCACCCCGAAAGAAAGAATGTGGGGATAAACTGGAGGTTTAATCCCGCAACCTGCTCGATAATAACCTGCATACGTTGCCATGAGCTATCACTCGACAGCTCGGATACAATATAAGAGGAGTTCCGTGTTACTATCTGGAGTCAACCACGCGTTCCCGTGCCAGCTGCGTCTATACATTTAGAGATCAATCAACACACTAGTGAAAACCGATGATATCCTATTGGCAAGCGTAGCCAAGGCCAACCTAGAGAGGTGGGAACTTGCTTCCGGCATGCCTAGTTTAGAAGATGTGCCTAGTCAAGAAGCCAGCGTGGCAAATGAGAAGAAGATAGAAAAGCTGACGAAGAAGATCGAGGTCCTGGAAAGGACGATGGCGGAGCAGAGGCTGCGCGCCGAGAGGGACGCGCAGCGGGCAGGAACGGAGGGGGGGGGCGGTGGGGGGGGACCAGAGGAGAAGCAGCTGCTAGACAACAAGCACGTCAACTGTGCCGACACCTGAGCTGGAGGCCCAATCAGGCATGTCATTTCCTTTTTTATACCGCCCAAGTTTAACCCAGTCGAGACCCCCAAAGTTCGAAAATATAGAGGCCCACTTTAGTATGTGGTGAGGTAAGTTTTCAGCCTACCTATCATCGCTCGGGTGCCTGCGTATACTCAGCAACACAGCTAACCCAGTTATGGTAGGTGATATGAGGGTGTCGCCGAAGGAACTAGCCTCCAGGCATTCTCCTCAAGAGATAAGAGATGTGAGATCGGTATACGGATTGATGATGGAGTCAATGACGGGGTACGATATGGCTGAATTTCGGACGCAGAAGGCAATGTCTCCGAGTGGTGCTTGGACAGAGTTGGACGACTATTGTATGCCAAAGAGGATAGCTGCGACACATAGGTTGAGGAGAGAGTTTGATACCATCCGGATGTCCGAGGACGAGAACCCCCTGCTGTTTCTAGGAAGGATAGACAAGGCCGCAGATGAGCCGGCAATGCTTGGATGTGGTAAGAGTGTAGAGGAAGTGAATCGCCACATAGATACCAACCTCTCGTCTTTGTACACTATACAAAGCAAGTCAATTATTTCCCGCCCTTCCATCCCCCGTTCCGAGATCGATAAGATCATCCGTGATGCGTATGCCAACGACAAGGTAGAGAAGGAGATTATTTCTAAGGCGTTGGGCGTGCACGGAGTGGTAGATCAACATGCCTTGTACGCCGGAGGTGCGCAACCTGACGGTGGTGGAGGTGCGGGTCCAGGAGGGGGAAGGAGGAACAGGAGAGGCGGGAGGTTCAAGGATGGGCAGCAGCAGCAGCAGCGGCGGCGGCAGTATCAGTAGCAGCAGCAGCAGCAGCAGCAGCCACAACAGCAGCAGCAGTATCAGCAGCAGCAGCCCCAGCAGTAGCAGCAGCATCAACGGCAGTAGCACCCCCAGCAACAGCAGCAACAGCAGCAACAGCACCGTCCCCATCAGCAAGGTAGAACCCGGGGAGGAGCTTCGTCGGGAGGAATAACCGCCCCCAAATGGCGTTGGGATGCCGTGGCCTGCAGGTACGGTTGGGATGACTCTGACCCAGACCCCTTCGGTACGGGTGGAGTAGTCCCCTCCATGGGTTGGGTACCTACCGATCCACCACCAGGGACGTTGCCGCCGATGCCCCCGCCGCCTGTAACGACTCCGGCAGGCTGGGGTCCCCCACCAAACAACACGCCATGGAGGCGCAAGGGGCTCTGCTTCCAGTGCGGCAGGCCAGGCCACCACGTCGCGGAATGCCAGGTAGCTTCCGCGCAGATGAACGTCGCCATCCCGGGTGCTGCTGCTCCTCAACCCCCTCAACAGATGTATTACAGAGGTAGCTGGCTGCAGGAGACGCCCTACGGCAGTGGTGGGTTTACCTCGGTCGGAGCTTCCCCGTCACAACAACCCTCCGCGAGCACTTCCTCCTCCCCTGGTCCAGCGAACAACGGCAACCCTACGCCTACGTTCGATCCGCACCTCCTCACCGCGCAGCGCACCAAGGCAAGGCGACTGATAATTTGTTTTGGGTTAGTGGAAGAGAAGAGTGGGTAGCGGATTCGGGAGAAACCGTTCATGTGACTGGTAACCCCTTTGGTATGGTAGACTGTACCCCCCCTCCCCCCGATAAGAGCAGTTTGGTGGTCGGTGACATTAGGTCACTGAAAATAGAGTACTTCGGCCAGATTCCAATGTTGGTGCACAACTCTCAGTGTGATGTTCAAGTTAGGCTGTTGGATGTAGCATACGTACCCGGTGTTCCCTTCAACCTGTTTTCGCTTCATGCAGTAATGTTGAAATGCCCGGTGACGCTTGATGCTAAGGGAGCTGACGTGTTGAATGGACAATTGTTGTTCATGCGTAAGGACGCGGATTCATACGTAGACGCCACGCGGATTGTAGAGACCCCGATTGCTGCCGCCGTTTTAGCCCCTGGAAAAATGCGGAGGATTGACATTTACGACCTTCACGTTTCCCTTTCCCACTCCCATGCTGACACTCTCCGTAAGACGGCACGCCAGATGGGCATATTAGGGTTTTTGGGTAGTTGGTTCCGTGTGCCGGGTGTTCTGGGGCGAAAAGGAGCAGGATGGCGGTGCCGTGGACGACCGAGTGTCGTTCCACCAGGCCTCTGGAGCGTCTGTTCGTGGATTTGTCGGGACAGCAGCCTACGTCTGCTGTCGGTGCGCAGTACTTGATGATAATCGTCGACGACTACTCGCGACTCGCCTGTTCGGCGACGCGGCCCCTCTGGGCTGACTCATGCGTGTACGCGAGCGGTGTGATCAACATGACGGCGAGGGTAAGGGACAAGCCGGAAATGCACTCGCCGTACCTTAAATTCTAAGGAAGACCACCGTTTGGGCGGTTGCTCCCGTTTCTGAAACCGGGCTTCCACCACGTCAGGAGGACCCTGAAGACCGAGCCGAAGGCGGAGGCTTGCTTCTACCTCAACGGCGGCAACCATCACGCAGCTGACTGCAGCAAGATCCTGCTGGCGTCCGGCCGGAGGTCGTTCTCCCGCGACATCACTTGGGAACACCCGAGGAAACCGTTTGTGGGGTTACTGCCTTCAGAGGAGGAGAGCTCCCCGCGGTCGCCGTCGCCGTCGCCACCTCCGCCGGGTGCGCCGGAGCCTCTGAGGGGCCCCGACGTATGGCCCGAGCCACCGTCCCCATCCCCACTACTGCCGCCGCAACCGCCGTCATCACCGCCGCTACCGCCGCCGCCGCCACCGCCGTCTTCGTCACTGCCGCCCCTACAGCCACCGTCACCGCCGCCGCCGTCGCCGCCGCCGCAGAAGTCACCGCAGTCACAGCTTTCGCAGCGTGCTGCCCGGGAACTGGGTTCTTATATCCCGGACCCGGAGGATGGCGACGTGCTGAGGGGGCGGACAAGGGGGGAGACTGCACGACACCAGGATAGTGGTGGCGCTGTGCAGAGAGGGCGGACAAGGGGGGAGACCGCACGACACCAGGAGGGTGGTGGCGGTGTGTAAGGTGGTCAGGCCAGGGGGGAAGCTGGGCGGCACCCGGAAGATGGAGATGTGCTGAGGGGGCAGACAAGAGGGGAGACTGCACGAAACCGCGAGGCTATGGGGCATGGGCTGCTGTCGTTGCTGGCAGCGCGGGAACGTATAAGCCATGCACTTTTCCACCAAGCCCCACCGCGCGAGAACCCTCCCCTTCCCACACGCCCCGCGAGCGAGCTTTCGACGCCGAACTCGTATGCCGAAGCGTGTGCGGACGAATATTCGGCCATCTGAAGGCAGGCGATGGACAGGAATATCATAGACTGGCGGACGCGGGGACGTTTTGAGCGACGTAGCAACCAGAGGGACACAACGTCATCTCGGCGAAGTAAGTGTTCGCCTGGAAGTCCAACGAACATGGTGATGTGGTGCGGGCGAAAGCAAGGCTGGTGGTACGAGGTTGGTTTCAAGCAGCGTGAGGGTATTGATTTCTTTGAGACTTTTGCTCCGACGCCTGCAGCGTCTTGTTTTCGTTTGTTGGGTGCTATTGCGTGCGAGTTGGGTTTGGATTTGTGTCATTTTGATGCTGAGCAAGTGTTCGTGCAGTCGAGTTTGGATAAGGATGTATTCATGCGACTACTCCCTGCCTGCGGCGAAATGTCTGGTAAGGTAGCCAGGTTGAAGTCTCGACCGCTTGAAGCAAGCATCGAGGTCGTGGCCCAACCACCTGCTCACTCACATGAAGGATCTAGGATTTGAGTAGAGCCCCGCTGATGCGTGTGTCATGAGGTTGGTCGAGTCGGGCTCTGTCTCCATTGTACCGGTAGTTCATGTGGATGATAGTTTTGCTGTGGGACATAAGGCTAGATGCGATCAGTTCTGTGAAGACCTGAACAACATTGTTCCCATCAACAATCTGGGCGAGTTGCGGTAGTATGCTGGTTGTTGTTTTTCGAGGGATTGGGCTGCTGGTACTTTAACCATTTCGCAGCAGGCGTTCGCTGAAAAGACTGCGGCGAGGTTTGGCTAGTTCTGGGAGGAATAACTCGCTTTCGACTGGTGTGAAGCTCGAGGAGTTCGACGAGAATGAACCCGTGGGCAATTGGCCTTTCCGCGAGTTGGTGGGTTGCTTGATGTGGCTTGCGAACCAAACACGAACCGGATATTGCGAACGCGGTGAGGGCGGTAGCGAGGTACACGAATAATGCCAGGGACGTACACTGGAGGACAGCAGTCGGTATTTTAGAGTATGTATTTTCTACGAGTGATTTCGGTAAACGTTTCAGAAGGGTAGCGGGCTTGAGCTGGTAGCGTTTGCAGATGCAGACTACGCCAACAAAGCCACTGACAGGAGGTCAGTTTCCGGTGGGGCTATCATGTGTGCTGGGGCGTGTGTGTGCTGGTTTTCTAGGACGCAGAAATGCGTCACACTCTCAACCACTGAGGCCAAATATGTAGCACTGGCAGACAGTATCAAGGAGGCAATGTTCATGCGCTATGTATGGAGTTTTATTTTTCCTGGGTTTAGGGAGAGATGCATTACGGTTTTCGAGGATAACGAGGGGGCAAGGAGCCGGGCACAATATCCAGTGTGCGCGTCGAATTCGAAGCACATGGACATACAACTCCACCTTTTGCGGGAGCTTATTTTTAAGAGGGAGTTTGTTATTACCCATGTAGAGTCGAAGGAGCAGCATGCAGACTTCTTGACAAAGCCGCTCAACAACACGGTGTTTCGCTACCACCGGGATTTTCTGATGAATCTTTGACGCGGTTTTTCAGAGGTAGAAGGTTTTATGTTATGATTTTAGAGTGAAGGACTTGTCTGAACTACGTATAAATCCGAAGATGCTGCCGTTTTTCCCTGATTAATTCCGAGGATGATACCATTTTGTTCCTGGAGATGAATTTCGAGAGTTTTTGGTGTTTTCGAGTTGTTTCAACGTCAAATAAAATTCAAGTGAAGGAATGTATACTATCTCGCATTACGGTCGCGATCTGTGTATCCATGGCGGGAGTAGGGGACAAGGGGAGACTCTTGTCCGGAGGAACGGGGTTCCTTGCGATCTCTGGCATTCAATTTCTTAGCTTAATCTTTATTTTGATGAGCATTACTGCAGTAGTACTGTGATGTTTTCCATGATTTGCATTAATTTCTCATGAAATAGAGGGAGAGGTTTTGGATACGGTTGAAGAGAGGCTATGAAGCGCCTGGGGGCGTGTGCGGTCCGTATTAAATGTTTTCTGACCTGGAAGGTTTGGGTAGTATTTTGGAAATCGAGAGTTTGAATTTTGGTTCTTGAAAAAATGTGTTTCTGCATTTCAAATAAGTTGGTCATAATGCGTAGTATCTCTAAGTTCACGTGAGATGCCTGTTTTGTTCACAACCGACGGAAATAATTATTTATAGTCATGGGCTCTACCGACGGAAACTAAATGACTTAATTTGTTGAGAGGCAGAGAGAAGAGAAGAACAACCATACTCGCCCCGTGCCCCCTCCTAGCTTCTCGTGATAGGTGCACGAGTAGAGCACGGCACTGCTCGCTGCCGATTGATAGGCCTTGAGGCTAGGCCTACTGTTGTGGTTCGCCCCGTGCCCCCTCCTAGCTTCTCGTGATAGGTGCACGAGTAGAACACGGCACTGCTCGCTGCCGATTGATAGGCCTAGAGGCGAGGCCTACTGCTGTGGCTCCTGTGGTGGTTTCTCTGTTGCGGTTCCTCTTCACGTCAGCAGCAGGCAGCAGCAACACCGGCGGTTGGCGAGCTGCAGCATCACGGAAAGGGAGGAGGATGAGCAGGGGCGACGCACGCTTTCCCGGTACGTGTGCGAGAGGCTTGTGAGAGAAGCGAGGGTCCGGGAATGTTCGGGGTTCTTAGACCTTGAACTCGAGCGCAATAATTAATTGGGCGTGGGGCTTTCGACTCTGAGGCACAATGACTCATAAGCGTGCCTCATGCGCCTGCAAGCATCGTTACCTCGATCGCTTGGGACCGCCAGCCATGATTTTTCCCACGAAGTTTTTTTTCTTGGCCGGTTCGCTCCGGTGGTTGGGTAAGAGTTGCTTGCACACGTATGAAGGGTAACACGGGTACACTCGTATATTAACTTTGGGTGTCCTTCCTAAATCCGCGAATTCGCGAATCGGCCGTTCACAGGAGGGAACAACTGATGATATTCGCAACCGCATAGACAGGACTCGTACATCAGTAGGGATATTTGACCGAGACGTACCACCGCTGCAACGGGGCAAAGGGCACAAAGTCTGTACCAGATATCATGATATATCCATGCCCTGGAATGGAGATAGATACCCGCACACAGAGTATTTGGCATTAATAGGGAATACTGATGACACCTGAACAGACAGCATATGTGCTGTACGAGCACATACCAGGTTTCGTTTTCTCCTCGCAGACATGCCGCACCCAGGAATGGGGATACATACTCCCACGCACCGGCACATTCTTGACGTATACCGAGTATCCTCGATCTCACAGCTGACGTTGCTATTTCGCTGATTTATATGAACAACGCTTCTTTGCCAGTGCCGATGGCCCTTGGCCTTGTCCGTCACTAACGATACAGATCATACGTACACGTCGCGGGACACAACGTACTGCTGTATGTACCAACAATGCTGTGCCGATGCACTTAAAGGCCGTCGATGGTGAGGGACGTTTGGCCGGTGCAGGTCGCGTGGCCGGCGCCAATGCGTCGGCCCTCGGCCCGTCCCTCACTATGAATAGCGATATATATCATACACGTCGTGAGGCACAATGTACGACTGTACGTACCAACACCGCTGGGGGGCGGGTGCACTAAAAGGCGGTCGATGGTGAGGGACTTTATGCCGGTGCAGGTATCGTGGCCGGCACCAACGCGTCGGCCTGCTGCCCGTCCCTTACGAACGATACTTATCATACACGTTCCGAGACACAATGTATTGCTGTATGTTCCTACGATGCTGTGCCGGTGCACAAAAAGGCGGTCGATGTTGAAGGACGATATGAAGGCGCAGGCCTCGCGACCGGCGCCAACGCGTCGGCCCTAGGCCCGTCCCTCACTAACGATACATCTAATAAACGTCGCGGTACACAACGAACGATGTAAAACACCGCTGCTGTGCCGGCGCACTAAAAGGCGGTCGATGGTGAGGGACTATGTGCCGGTGCACGGCTCGAGGCCGGCGCCGATGCGTCAACCCTCGGCCCTGCCCCTCACTAACGATACCTATCATACGCGTCGCGATAAATATATACCTGGTACCTGGTAGCGATCTATGTCATACACGTCGTGAGACACAATGTACTGATGTACGTACCAACAACGCTGTACCGGTGCACTAAAAGGCTGTCGATGGTGAGGGAAGATATGCCGGTGCAGGTCTCGTGGCCGGCGCCAACGCGTCGGCCTGCGGCCCGCCTCTAACTAACGATACATACCGTACACGTTGCGGGACATACTGTATTGCTGTATGTTCCTAAGACGCTGTGCCGGAGCACTAAAAGGCGGTCGATGGCGAGGAACTATGTTGCCGGCGTAGGCCTCGTGGCCAGCGCCAACGCGTCGGCCGTTGGCCCGTCCCTCAAGAACGATACTTATAATAAACGTCGCGGTACACAACGAACGACGTGTGTAACAACACCGCCGTGCCGGCGCACTAGAAGGCGGTCGATGGTGAGGGGCTACTGCATGTGCCGGTGTACGGCTTGGGGGCCGGTGCCGATGCGTCGACCCTCGGCCCTGCCCCTCGCTAACGATACTTGTGTTACGCGTCGCGACGACTGTAGCGATGTATACCATACGCGTCGTGAGACACAATGTACTGCTGTACGTACCAACAACGCTGTGCCGGGGCAGTAAAAAAGGCGGTGGATGGTGAGGGAATATATGCCGGTGCAGGTCTCGTGGCCGGCGCCAACGCGTCGGCCTGTGGCCCGTCCCTCATTAACGATACTTATCATACACGTTGCGAGACACAATGTATTGCTGTATGTTCCAACGACGCCGTGCTGATGCACTTAAAGGCGGTCGATGCTGAGAGAATATGTGCCGGTGCAGGCCTTATGACCGGCGCCATCGCGTCGGCCCTTGGCTTTTTCTCACTAGCGACACATATAATGAAGGTCGCGGTACACAACGAACGATGTATGTAACAACACCGATGTCCCGGCGCACTAAAAGGCGGTTGATGATGAGGGACTACGTGCCGATACACGGCATGGGGCCGGCGCCGACGCGTCGACCCATGACCTTGCCCCTCAATAGCGATTATTCTCATACGCGTCGGGTCGAGTATAGCGATATATATCATTCACGTTGTGAGACACAATGCACTGCTGTACGTACCAACAACGCTGTGCCGGTGCACAAAAACGCGGTTGATGGTGAGAGAATATATGCCGGTGCAGGTCTCGGGGCCGGCGCCAACACGTCGGCCCGTGGCCCGTATCTCACTAACGATACATATCATGCACGTTGCGAGTTGCGAGACACAACGTACTCCTGACGTTCCAACGACGCTGTGTCGGTGCACTCAAAGGCAGCCGATGGTGAGGGACTATGTGCCGGCGCAGGCCTCGTGGCCGGCGCCAACGCGTCGGCCCTTGGCCCGTCCCTCACTAACGATACATATAATAAATATCGCGGTACACAACGAACGAGAAGACCGCTGTGCCGGCGCACTAGAAGGCGTTCGATGTTGAGTGACTACTGTATGTGCCGGTGCATGGCTTGGGGTCGGCGCCGATACGTCGACGCTTGGCCCTCCCCTCACTAACGAGAGACACAATGTACTGCTGTGAGTTTCAACGACGCCGTGCCGGTGCACGATAAGGCGGTCGATGGTGAGGGCCTATGTGTCGGCGCAGGCCTCGTGGCCGGCGCCAACGCGTCGGCCCTTGGCCCGTTCCTCACTAACGACACATACAATACACATCGCGGTACACCATGAACAATGTAGGTAACAATACCGCTGTGCCGGCGCACTAGAAAGCGGTCGACGGTGAGGGACTATGTGCCGGTGCACGGCTTGGGGCCGGCGCCGATGTGTCGACCCTTGGCCCTGCCCCTCACTAACGATACATATCATACACGTCGAGATAAATATATAGTGGTATATATCATACACGTCGTGAGACACAATGTACTGATGTACGTACCAACAACGCTGTGCCGGTGCACTAACAGGTGGTCGATGGTGAGGGAAGATATGCCGGTGCACGTTTCGTGGCCGGCGCCAACGCGTCGGCCTGGGGCCCGTACCTCACTGACAATACATATCATACACGTTGCGAGAGATAATGTGCTTCTGTGTTTTCCAACGACGCTGTGTCGATGCACTAAAAGGCGGTCAATGGTGAGGGACTACCTGGTATATGCCAGCGCAGTCCTCGTGGCCGGCGCCAACGCGTCGGCCCTTGGCCCGTCCCTCACTGCCGATACATATAATAAACGTCGCGGCCCACAACGAACGATGTATGTAACAACACCGCTGTGCCGGTGCACTAGAAGGCGGTCGAGAGTGAGGGACTATGCGCCGGTGCACGGCTTTGGGCCGGCGCCGATGCGTCGACCCTTTGCCCTGCCCCTCACTAACGATACCTATCACACACGTCGCGATATATATACAGTGATATGTATCATACACGTCTTGAGACACAACGTACTGCTGTACGCCCCAACAACGCCGTCCCGGTGCACTAAAAGGCGGTCGATAGTGAGGGAAGATCTGCCGGTGCAAGTCTCGTGGCCGGCGCCAACGCGTCGGCCTGCGGTCCGTCTCTCATTGATGATACATATCATACACGTTGCGAGACACAATTACTGCTGTGTGTTCCAACGACGCCGTGCCGGAGCACTGTAGGGCGATCGATGGGGAGGGGCTATGTGCCGGCACAGTCCTCGTGGCCGGCGCCAACGCGTCGGCCCTTGGCCCGTCCCTTGCCAACGATACACATCTTAGACGTCGCGGTACACAACGAACGATGTATGTAACAACACCGCCGTGCCGGCGCACTAGAAGGCGGTCGATGGGTGAGGAACTATGTGCCGGTGCACGGCTTAGGGCTTGCGCCGATGCGTCGACTCTTGGCCCTGCCCCTCACTAACGATACTTAACATACGCGTCGCGACGCACAACAACGATGCCGTGCCGGTGCGCTTTAAGCCTGTCGATAGTGGCGGGGTATGCGCCGGCCTACGTCTCGTGACCGGCGCACCGGCTTACAGTCGAGATTGACCGGAATGCGCGCCGGTCTTACAGTCGAGATTGACCGGAATGCATGCTGGCGCATGCGTCACCCCCCCCGTCCCACTAGCGATACATTCGTACCTAAGACACAGTCGTGTGTCACCCCAAGGAAAGCTCTCGGCCGGTTCACGAGATACGCGGTGCGGAGCACCAGATAGTGGATGCTGTTGATAGGAAGATGTCGGGACTTTGCAACCTTCAAGCAGAGGATGGCGAACGAAGTCGCCCAGCTCCAGGCGGCGCTCCAGAGATCGATGAATGACACTATCGAAGCCTCCCGCCGTCCCGCCGTCGGGGGGGGGGGCGCCAGCAAGTTTGGAACGCATCCCGGCAGCTCTGCTGCCGGGGCCTCCCTGCTGGACCACTCCCCTAGCACCGCCCTGATCGGACCGCCCGCCGGACAGCCGTTCGGGAACCCCGTCGCTGGGATCCTCCTGCCGACTCCCAACATCGCTGGCCAACCCGTTGATGGGACCACGGGCGCCCGCGCGGGTCTGCGTGGGCTCCCCAACCCCGAGCAGGGCAGGCTCGCCGTAGGTTCGGGGCGGGCGTTCTGCCACGGCGGTACTCCGGGCGGCGCCCCTCTCGGAGAGGCAGGTCCACTCGCCGTGGTCCCGGGAGGGCGGGTACTGTAGTGTTTTGGGGCGGTACCGGGGCCACCGTGGGCCCAGTGGAAGGAGTCAGCTACGGTGGCGCTTTGACCGGTACCGAAACCGCCCGCGCCCAACTCGGCCAGGCGGGCGGGCTCGAAGTGGGTCGGGGGGGGGGGGGGGCTCGGCTACGGGGGCTATGTGGGCGGCGCCGGTGGTGCCGGCGCCTTCTCCGGATAGGCGGGTGGGCACGCCGCCGGCTCGGCTACGCCCCGGGCGGGGCAGGAGCCAACATCGCGCCATCGATTGCACTCGGCCACGCGGCCCGCGACGGGCCGGGTGGGCTTGAGGTCGGCTTGGACGTTATACGGGTACGGCAGCGCCAGCAACCCGCTTACGCCTTGGGCCTATAGGTCAACCAGATTATGACCACCCACGCAATGGCATCGTGGGCCAGCCCCACGACTCGGCAATGGCAGATCATCTGCGGTGGCCGCCTGGCGTCAATTAGAGGGCGGCCGTGCAGGGGTACGTGGGAGCCACGGTCAACATTTCGGCCGGCGTCCATGGCATGTTGGAGCGTTGGACGACCTCGACTTCCTGGCCTTCACACCGCGCGGGGGGCAGGCATCAACCGTCCACTGGCACGACACCTGAGCATTTTTGGGGTACGCGATCGTTACGATCGCGTCCCGCGAGCTCCTACAAAATGGCGGGGACCTCCATGTGGCGCGCGCTCGCTTGGACGCGCTCGGACGAGCCTTCAGCGCGGGGGATACGATCCTCAACGACCACGTTATGGAGCACTCTGCGGTCGCCGATCGCCCGGCAAACTAGGTCAGGCTGGCGGCTCTGGTCGCCAAAGAACTGACTACCTTCACGCTCGACCTGCGCGGTGCCCCCGACTGCTGCGGCCACGCTTGGGCCTACCCCCCGCCGGCGGAGTCCCTTTCCTGCCATTCCGGGGCCGCACTGGCCACGCCTTTCCGGCTGCGTCGCCAAGGCGGCTTTGTCAACGCCGAAGTCCAGCAACCTCGCCTTTTCTCCACGCCGGCGGCCGGGGTCGGGGGTGGTGAATGCCGGCAGGGGGGGAAGACCGGCAGGTGCCGCTTCGGTGACACCTGCGTGTTCTCCCACGTCGGTCCCACTCGCAAGACGGGCAGCGGTAATAAGCGCAAGGCGGCTACCGGCGGGGGGGGTCGGCCGATAGCGGCGTCGCAGCCAGCGGCGCTGTATCCGGGGAACCCTGGCCAAGAGGGCCAAGGGCAAGGGCAGGCGGGGGCTGGGGGTGGCGGTGCAAGTAACGGGAGCAGCAACGGCGGCAGTGGCAGCGGCAGTGGCAGCGGCAGCGGGGCGTCGAGTGGGGGGGGACTTCACTCGGTCGGCGACTGCCAAGGCTGAGGAATAGGGGGACGGGCCTCGCCCCTCAGTGGGGGCGAGGCCGATCGTAGGGCGCATGGAAACAGCAGCGCGAGTTGCACAGCTTGTATGTCCGGGGTCGGCGTCCGCTGGGAGCCCAGGTCTTGGGGCCAGCGGGTGTCGCGCTATGCTCAGTAGCGCTGGTAGCCAGCTCATCCGCCAGTCGGTTGCGCCGTCATCTCACCGAGCTTACACGTCAGGTTTCGGTCTCGAACGGTTATTTTTTTCGGGGGTTAATAAGGGTGGCTGCGTTTTTTGACACGCCAGCCTCCACTACGGATAAGATTCAGGCGTTGCTTAAGTTCGTAGCATGATGTGCGTTGGAGGGCAACCAAGCCGGTACTGTTGCCAGTAAACTATCAGCCGTGTTCCACCCAGTAAACTTACAAGTGGAATTTCCCATGCCGTCGCCGTTTGTTAAACGTACATTGCAAGGGGGGCACGGTCGCACATTGCCGCCGGTCCCTCATACAAAGAATCCGTCGCCCTATTTCGTGGGACACGTTGTTGGGAGGACAGGGCCGGTCCGTGTCGTGGGGCCCGGGTGGTCGAGTTCTTTGGCTGTCGTTGGCATTGGGCTATTTAGTTATTTTTTTCATGGCGAAGTCTGACGAAATATTCGCTTATTCGCCCGGAGTTGTACACCCCGTGCGTTGCTTGACGAGGGGTGACGTAGCGTTATTAGCGGGGGAGCGGCGGTTGACTTCGTTGCAGTGGCATCAGGCCACCAGCATCAAGGTCCTGTTTCGGGGCCATAAAGGGTCCAGGCTCAGCAAAGATCGGGTATCGTTCGCACACGCGACGACGCCTTCGGGGCGCGTTCCGGGGTAGGAGCAGGCGGCGGTGCCGTCGCTCTTATGGTGGAGTTGTTGTCGGGATATCCGACGCTGCCAGAAAGCGCCCCCCTGTCGTCGTATCGGTACAGTAAGGAGGTCAAAGTTGGGAGTTACACGCAGGCCCTCGGGGCACTTCGCGAAATGGAAGCGGAAGCAGGAGACGGTGCTAGCGGAGTCGGCCTCCACTCATTGCGTATTGCGCAACCAATACGCTGAGGGCCAGGGGAACTGCCGTAGAGGGCGATCTGAGAGAAAGTAGATGGAAGCCTTCAAAGTTTCCTACACGTGCATTTGCAATAACCCAGAGGACGCGGGTATTGTTACTCGTAAACTAGCAGAGACGGAAAGATAGGGCAGAGGCTTCCAGGCCAGGGCACTGTTTGGGGCCTAACTATGTAGTATCGACACGACCTCGATATTGGGGTATGTCAATGGTTTACTACCATTGGGGGTCTCGGTCGTTCAAGACTGCGTTTGTTAGAGCCCCGGCCAGTCGGCTGGGGGGGGGAACTTCCGGGTACTGGCAGTAAGTACGATAGGCAACGAGAGTCAGCGGCCGGTGTCGCGGCTCTCGTACCACGCCAGTGGATTCCCCCACGTCGCAGAGAATAATAATAACATGACAATTCGAAGAATATACAACAAAGCGTAGTATCTCTAAGTTCACGTGAGATGCCTGTTTTGTTCACAACCGACGGAAATAATTATTTATAGTCATGGGCTCTACCGACGGAAACTAAACGGCTTAATTTGTTCAGAGGCAGAGAGAAGAGAAGAATAACCATACTCGCCCCGTGCCCCCTCCTAGCTTCTCGTGATAGGTGCACGAGTAGAGCACGGCACTGCTCGCTGCCGATTGATAGGCCTTGAGGCTAGGCCTAATGTTGTGTGTGGTTTCTCCCGCCTACCCGTCCCTTTCTTCTTTCGAATTTAGGTGGAACGGAGCGGCCACATGGTGCTGGCCACACCGTATTATACTTTTATTATTGTCTGCGATTAACTGGTTGCGATTCGGGGCTCTCACTAGGAGAGTGGGGTATGTCAATGGCTTACTACCATTGGGGGTCTCGGTCGTCCGAGACTGCGTTTGTTAGAGCCTCGGCCAGTCGGCTGGGGGGGGGGGAACTCCCGGGTACTGGCAGTACGATAGGCAACGAGAGTCAGCGGCCGGTGTCGCGGCTCTCGTACCACGCCAGTGGATTCCCCCCCCGACGTCGCAGAGAATAATAATGACATGACAATTCGAAAGATATACAACAAAATTGAGATGTTTCAACCCAGCGGAGTCGTACATTGTCTTGTACAGAGCTGGGGGGATATTGAAGTATAGTCGTGCGTAATGAGCAGTGTGATATGAGTAGAGTATTCATGGGCTATAGATATAGATAATACGTTGCAGTCTTGTAGTTTCACGAATACGAGAATAATCCAAAGAATGGATTAACCCGGCGGATATTCCGTTAGTCGAGAGTATCGTTATTTTAGGAATGTTCCCTAGGGCGGATAGCCCGTTAGACGAGAGTAATGTTCCTTGACGCAGATAGGACTACGAAGTGAGAAGTTCTTATATTAGCAGAAGAATGATCGGTAGCCATAGGAAAGTTCTGTTGGAGTACATCAGATAAGAGGAATTTAGGAGAGCTTGTGGCGTGGGGTGGGACGAGTATATCTGGGCGTCGAGTCCCGCCCCCCTACCTCTCACTTCTCTACCAGAGCACCTCCTCAGCTCTTGCCATCAATAAGAAGATCTAAATCAGAAGAAGCGAAGCACTGCTTTCCAGCTGCCAGAACAACCTGCGTCCCTTGCCACTACCCTTACCACTACCCTAGAGCGGGCTCCGCATCACATCTGACGTCGTCGCATTCAACGAACGTTCTGGCCAAGCTTGGGACTGCAGCGCTTCTTCTAGATCTTCTCATGATCATGTGAGCCATCTCTATCCGGGAGGCATCTGGTTTTGAAGTCAACTTTTTATTTATTTGTTTTTGTTTATGTTCCCTGTTTCTCTTCTCTTTCGTTATTCTTGCTCTCTCTTTTCTTTCGTTTTTTCTTCTTTTTTTTTACGAACCTGCGTTACTGAGTGCGTTTATAGTGTAGAGCGTGACAAGCTGCCTAGTGGCATAAGTAGGCGCTTCTCCCCTCCCAGTATAGGAGAGTTGACGCTTCTCCCCTCCTAGCAGGCACCGTCAAATCGCACGTGCAAGTACGTACAACCAGCTCTGTTGTTCGTAAGTATTGATTGGTGCTATTAACAGTGCTATTAGCAGTATGATCGAGGTTTGTTTTTCCGCTCCCTATACCCCGTCTCCGCCGTGGAATGACGAGATCGATATCCGCCACGATACGTGACACCACGTGGTTGAATGCACCTGGAGACCCCCCAAAATGACCTCGTGCTCATCGCACAAACCAAGCAGCGTTTTCCTTTGTACCCCTCCGCCTCGATATGCCCGCCCTTTCACAGGGAATGCACGTAGTAAGTACTACTGTAGGTGGAACTATTGGCACATTCTTGCCCGCAGATATTTTGTCTGCATCTTCCGGTTTATACCCGTGTTGTATGGGATTTGACCCTAACATGACTACAAAGAAGCTGTTGTCGTACTGATAGGACACATACAGCAGTACCGACACCTTATTCTTTGATACGTGATATGTATGCCGGTGGTGTGACTTACTACGCCATCGTTAGTATACGCATCTGTGAGCAGCGTACAAACGGCTCGACCATCATTTCGAATTGTATCCGCTGGTATCCATCGCATGGAATATTCGCCTGCGAGTTCTTGAGAGGCCATTATTATTATTATTATTATTTTTTCCTGATACGAGCAATGGTATACGTATTGACTGACCTTACTTGCGACCCCCTGATAGCGAGAAGAGCCATATATATTGTTTTATTTATTTTTGTTTTTCATGCCCTTTGGTTACTGGATTTCAAACCACATACTGGCCTACAGAGACTGGTATACGAGCGAGGTACAAATAATTAATAGTGATACCATAGTACGTAGTAATAATATTACGTATGTAGTAGCGAAAATTCCCGTGAACCCCCCCTCGTTCCCTGCCATATATTTAGGTAGCCAAACGATGCACAATTGGGTCGGTCCCCCCGTCTCGATGTGATGGAGTCGCACATCCATCGTATAGGAACGCATATACTCGCAGACGAATCTTATATGGTTGCACGTAGTATTAACAGCTCTTTTGGGACCAGCGTACATATGTGCACCCCTCTTCAGATTGGCCCATCCTTACGCTGCTTCTACACTACGAGGTACAGAACAAGCGGCATGATGCACCTCCTGCGGAGCCTTTACTATATAAACAGGGCGCATGTTGCCGAAATTGACCAGATTTCTGCTACCTTTTTTGCCCCACCCCCACAGCCTCTATAGGATACAAACAACGGTCATTATTTTCATTTTTTTTTGTTATATATATATATATATATTTTTGCTGCTGCTCTTTACGTGCACGTTTTTTTCAGCGTTGACGACATAATAAGACGGCTTTATGTTGCTGAACCTCGGCCCACGGCTGCCTGTGTATGCCTAAATTTCCCAGTTTGACGCCAGAAATAAGGTATATGCCGCACAAATAAGTCCGGCTACAGCTCCCCACGTGCACGATCTTCCGCGTTAACGACACAACGAGGCTTCATGGCGCCCACAACCTTGTCTGACTACTGCTGTTTACGTCTACCCCCCCCCAGCTGTACTACATTAACAGAATGTACGACACCTGATCTGGTCCGAATATTCTGTTTGGTCGTGTTTGTTTTCTCTCCCTTTCCCGTTTCGCTTTCGTCTTTTGTTTTTTCCTTTTTTTCTTTTTTTTTTTCCCGACTTTTAAGCCAAAGCAGGGTAGACACTGTTCGAGTTTGTAACAAGTGTTATTTTCCAGCGTATCCCATCCCCACCCGCTCTTACAAATATGCAGGGTACAGGCTGCCTAGAACTGTAACAGTACAAAGGCTACACAAACGAGTAACATATCATATGTTTATCCCTTGTTTGTACAGCTTCTCACAAAAACAGCAGCTGCCTGCTGCTCATATATGGAACATAATAACTGTGGCCCGGGCAGTGACCAATTCCAAAGAGATTAACTAAATGCTGGCCAAATTAATCAAAATAATATACAATTTTTCGCAGCGGATTAGAGTATTGGACCTCCCCGCAGGAGCCGAATGATACCCTTTTCCACATTTTTACGTACCGGGGTCTAGTTATTTATTTTTGTTTCCCACTAGTGCTACTTCTACGATGCCCTACGTATCTCACATCGTATCGGACCTCGCGACGCCCCGAAAATGCACCGGTTGCTGTCTGTTTTGCCACGGAACGACAAGCTGCCCACCGTTTAGGGAATCGCCCGATATTCTGTGCAGCTACTAAATAGTGCCGGTATGCTGCATTTTTTTTTTTCCCCGACTCGACCTTCACATTTTCTTTACGGGTACTCTTATTTGTATCCCAACGAAAGGTCTTGCACTGCCCACGCTCAGTAAGCGTCACGCCCTGTTATCATTACGAACTTTGGGCATTTCAGACGGAGTTATGTTCAATTCTGTTCAACTGATATCACTTGAGTGACCCCGGCGCGACTACCGTCAATCAAACGCGAGGCGCCTGGCGCTAGTTAGATGCCCTCAACTATAAAAATATCCTTCGACGGGCACTAAAATCGTGGCACGCACAACCTCAACACCCCCTATCGTACGTCCTTACCGTCAGTCCTTTCTCTCTCCTAGATCGGTTTGTTGGTATTGTAGCCGCCTACCCTGATCCAAGCCTGGATCCACCCGCCCTCTCCATCTTCCACCAAACCTTTTCCCGCCCCAGTGCAAGCGTTCCACCCGCCTAAACATGGCCGAGAAAGCTTCCTCCACCAACATTCCCGGCGCCCACTCCCCCGACGCCACCAACCCCCGCGAGGCGAGGTATGCCGCAAGGGCTTTTCGCGCTACCGACGACGACACCCCTGGCTTCGAAACCATTCTGAGCGACTTCACGCTACACCCCACCACACCGGGATCTTCTCCAATGGGAGCAGGCACGACCAGTGCCGGGCCTACCATCAACCCGGAGGTCTCTGCACAGGAAACCTCCACCCTGGCTCTCAATCCGGGGCGTTACCAAGGCGATCCCACGGCCCTCCGTGAGCGCCGTGCGGCCCTCAAAGCCCACCACGAGCAGCTCCTCCTTCTCGCGAAAGAGGGCGCTGACCTCCTACTCGTGTTCCCGCCGTCCCCCACCCCTTACTCGAACCCTTTCGACTCCACCTATGGGACTACAGCTGCGACCGCGGCCACCACGGCCCAATCGCAGCCGTTCGCTCCTCACCATGGGCACCCTATACGTCCGCCGCGATGTCTAGGACCACCACCTCCCAGCCTCCCAAAAACCAAACTGGGACCATAATGTCCCAGGCACCACTACCGGCCCAACCCTTGCCAGCCCCCATACCCACTGGGCACCGGCACCCGCAGACGTTCGGCTTTGAGCCCAATGACTGGGTCTTCCTCGACGCTAAGCTCCGCTGGATGCAGAGTACACGCGACGCGACGGTCTCGGATGTCTCGCTAGAGGTACACCGTGTATGGCAGCTCTTCACACCCCGACTGTAACCCGTCGATCACTTTCGTTCTGGCCCGCGCCGCCACCGAGGGTGTTTCTTCCGAGTTCATCGGGGCCGCCCATACCCGTTTACTCGAGCCACGGTATTTTCACTCGAACGCCGGCCGCGGCTACGTGTGGAACCCAACCGTCTCGACCCGCTCCCCCGACACCCTCAACCACCCGCCCCACGACGGACATGCCATCGCCGGCGACACCGCCCCTTCCCACCTCGACAGCGCCGCCCCCTACGACGACAGCGCCCCGCTCCTCACGAGCGCGCAGCCTGATGACGAGAGCCAACACGGAGCCCACGACGGAGGCGGAACGTCGTGGTGTCCCACGCCCAAGCCCTACGAGCTCACGGTGACCACTGCCCCAACTGCAATGGCACGGACATAGTATGAAGACCTGCCCCCTGCGCTTCGCAACACGTTCGGCATCCTCAGCCCGGTAGTTGGACACGCCTAGCGCCAATGGCAGCAGAGGATGCTCTTATATCGCCGTGGACACTACGAGCACAACCTGGAGCGAAACTCCAACCGCTACGACAACAACAACCGTCGAGGCAACAACAACAACAACCGCAGCGGAAACTACAACAGCAACCGCTCCAACCAGAACCACTCCCGCAACTACCGCGGCAACAACGGGCGCTCCGACAACTGGCGCCACAACAACGGCCGGTCATACGACAACGGCAACCGACAGTCGCCAGGGCAACAGTTCCAACAACAACGCATCGAGCCTGCCCCCTCGTCTTCCGCGTTGACATACCCCTGCGACCAATACTTCCGCACCTGCCGCCCCCGCGAACATGCGGATGGGCAGCACCAACTCGGGTACCCACCCGAACCAACGGCAGCCGGGAACCTTCCGCACCAACCGACAAGCCGATGGTGGAGCAACTGCCGCATCTCCACCAACAGCATCTACTGCGAGCACCCGAGGCTCCCAGGACGCACGAGTAAATCACGTGCATCACGCCTCCCCGACCCCTGCCCTCCAATGCCCCCCCCCTACCCCAGCCCATTTCACAGCCACTTGTTCAAGCACTGATCATCTTGCCCAAGTGATTGCCTTGAGGTGTGGGCGGGAGGAGGCCAAGACGCCGAGCCCCACCGGGATGCTCCACTCGGCGTCTTCTGGCGGTGAGCAACGCTGCTTGCCGACTGTTGCCGAGACCCCAGACATTGCTACCCTGGGAAACGTCTCGACGATTACGGCTACCAGCGGTTCCGGTTCACACGAAACTAGTGTTTCGTCTACCGGGCCACCGCCCCCTGAGCCTGCCTCATACTGGCCGCTCCATACGCGCATGTTCCAGCATGCGCGCTTGTGACAGCGTTGAACCCGCGAACGACGGCTTCCTCCAGCTGCCACGGTGTTGACACCACCGCTGTCCCTGAGCCTCGAGGGACAGTCCCGTTTTAAATACGGAAGACTCGCGACCAACGTCGACCAGGGTCTGCCCTGAGCCCCCTGACCCGTCCTCCTCGCCTGCTTCGCGCAAAGCGTGGACACGGACCCCAGGTGTGGCATCCCCTAGCGAGTATGCCCCTGTTCTCCAAAAGTTGGACGATAGGGCGCTTGAGGGTCGTCCCGCCCGGCTTATAAGCCCCGGCGAGGACCGCCCCGGTACCTCGGCTTTGCCGAGCAATTCCCCCGCGAACACGAGGGTTCCGGCCAGCACCGCTCGATCGTTGCTGACTCTACCTCCGTCGACGCCAGGCGGCGATAGGAAAGATTATCGTCGCCCCCCACCCCCAACACAAAAGACGCCATCATCTGCACACGTCACCGCAGAGGCCGCCTCATCTTTCCACTTCTTCTGGGACTCCTCTTCGGTCTTTTCGCAGTGGTACCTGTGCGACATCGAACACGATGGCGTCACATACAACTGCGCTGAGCAGACGATGATGGCGCAGAAGGCCGCGCTCTTCGGGAACATCACAACTGAGCGCCGCATCAAAGCGACCCGCGACCCGGCCCGCCAAAAAGCACTTGGGCGAACCGTTTCCGACTTCGACGAAATGGTCTGGGAGCGACACCGCTACACCATCGTCCTCTACATTAACTTCTCCAAGTTCCGCCAACACCCGGAGCTACGGGAGGAGCTAATGGCAACCGGCGACAAGCACATCGCCGAGGCCAGCCCACACGACCTCATCTGGGGCATAGGCTTCAAGGCCGACCATCCGGACGCCTGTGACCCGACGCGTTGGCGTGGTCGGAATTTGCTGGGCAGGATACTGATGGACGTTCGAGAAAGCCTCGGCGCCAATTGCTCCACCCAGCCTCCATTTCCTCCCCATCTTCACGACCCGGAGCCAACACCCACCCCCACCGACTCCACCCGGGTCTCCCCCCACAGCCGACGGCATCCACGAAACAAGCCCGACCCCTCCATGGCAACCGCCTACCTCTCCACTTGGGCCACTCCTACCGCCGTCCACCCCCGACGCCTACCCCAGCAGCCACTTTGCCCAAGTGTCCACCATCAACACCGCAACTCACAGCCACCTCCCTACCCGCCGCCCGCCGATACCGGAACACGGACCATGCCTTACAAGCGGCATCATTACCGTCGACGACGCGTCGTTCACGACGAAGTACTCGTGCACAGCGGCCCCACCGCCACTACGCGCCGCGAACTCGTGGCACTGCTCGATACCGGCTCGCCCCAGTCGTTTATCACCGCAACCGCGGTGGAACAACTGAAGGCTTCCCAGGCAGCCACCGATACGTGCGAACGGCACAGTTCCCCCCGTTCATGGGGAGGTTTCGGCACTTCAGACCCCCTCTCCACCTCCGTCTCCATCCGCTTAAGCATCCAGTTTATGCGCCTCCAGTCCCCCACTGCTGCCCTGGCAGTATGGGCCTGCGTAGTTCCTGCAGGAACCATGCAGCACCCCATCCTTCTGAAACGAGACAGCTGGATGCGCTTCGAGCAACGCTCGTATACCACGCTCCAGCAACAGCCCACCCCCCCCCCACCAACCTACCCGGCGAACCCGCGGTGAGCTCTCCTTGAACCACCATGACCCCAACGGAGCCTCAGCATTCATTCCCGACGACCGTTCCACTGACGACGTCTACCACCTCCGATTCGCCGGCAACAAAGCTATATCGCTTTCCTCCACCCCCAAGCTCGTTAAGGTCAACCTGGCGCGCCAGTCAGGCGCTCCAGCATTTACCGGGAACTACATGGTGAACATGCTCCCCCGCGAGAACCCACTCTCCGACACGGCCATTTTCGTTCCGACGGATGCCAAACGGTCCCCCTATCTGGATCTACCGATCTCGAGCCGGGCGACCTCCTCGGAACCTCCTACTCCCCACTGGTACAGGTACCACTTTCCACCCTTGGACACCCTTCCTTGGCCCCTCCCCACCCCCCTCAAATTCCGGATGTACATGCCCTCCACGACAACATTCCCGTGGCCGACCAGAGCCTATCGACAGATGACCCTCCTACCGCACCAAAAGCCCCGTACCCACAACTCCTTGCACGCCTCAACGCCGACCAACGGGAAAGCTTCCTCGACCTCTGGGAACGTCTGCCGTTACACCTACGCGACGTCAACTTCGACCTGCACGGTTCTAGATGAACCCCGTCGGTGATCAACAACCTGGGAAACGTCCTCTGCGAATTCCAGGACGTCTTCTCCACCACCAAGACTGAGTTCGGCTCGTGCCCGCTCATGCCGTTCAAGATCACCGTACCCCCGGACAGCCCAACGGCTCGAGCTCCTTTCAGCGTACACCTACACGCTGGAGTACCGGAAGGGCACGGCCAACGGCAACGCCGACTTTCTCTCCTTGTTTCCCCAACCAGCCACCGACGCCGACCGCACCGGACGCAACCGCCGCACTGGCCCCGACACCGTCGGCATCTACCTCATCCGCCCCTGCGGCTTCGCGCCGAACGACCCTTCCACCCCGGGTATCGGCTTGGGTGGGCTCGTGTCCCCCCCTTCCGGACCCATCCCAACCGTCCAGCCGCTCCCCTTCACCGACGACGACTTCCGCGACTTTCGCCTACTCGGACCACGTATGGAGCACCCCACCCTTTCCCCCGCAACCCACACCTTCCTCAGGCCTATTGCGACCCGCGACTCCACCACCGGACAGCTTGCCGGCACCGAGAATGCCGCCGTGAACACCGGAGCTCCTCCAGGCTCGGCTTCCATGCCGTCCGTCGTCTCTCCGCCGCCCACCATTGGCGCCACGACACCAGCCCTTCCAGGTCTGATATCTTCTCGGACCCGCCATCGCGTCGCCGCTGCCGCGGGACTCCCTCGGCCTACAGCCGACTACCGGTTAGGACGCCGACCGCCACCCAAGCCATTGGCGCCCACTACGCAAAGAACGACACCCTCAACAATGCCCTCTCCGCCGGCACCAACACCACCGGTAGTGCCCCATCTTGAGCCCGTCGTCGAACCCGATGACGACCCCTACCTCCTCGCCTGCGTCGAGCACTACACCTAAAAAAAAACTGGGCGCGAGAAAAACGCGCGGAGCCCCTGTGCTGCGCCACCATCCGCTTCCTGTCGTTGGACTCCCCCAGCCCCACGCCGCACGACCTCCTGGACTTCATCCCCCCGGCCCGGCGCCCACAACTTTCGGACGTCCTCCAAAAGCAAGCTACACCGTACCGACGACGAAACCACCCTCCTGGTCCAACGACCACCCACAACCTCATCCGGGAACAGCCTACCACCACCCGCCCCCTCTACCCCACGCGTCTACGTGCCAATGTTAATGCGCCTTTGGGTGCTGAACACATGCCACGCCACCACCTCTCTACACCTGGGAGTCACCCGAACGGTCAGCATGTTGGCACGTTTCTTTTGGTGGATTGGCATGGACGCTTCCGTCCGCTGGTGGATCCGCCGTTGCCTTCAATGCCAGGTGCGGAAGACCTCCCGGCACACAATTCGTTGGCCCATCCTTTCTCTTCCTTTGCCCAACGGGCCTGGCATCACCGTCAGCGTCGACTGCTTCGGGCCCCTGCCGCTCACGCCGCGCGGGAACGTCCACATCCTCCTCTTCACAGTCCGCTTCAGCCGCCGCGCCGATATGTATGCCGTTTCAGCGGCGCAGTTCACGGCCGCCGGCACTGCCGACATCTTCCTGAACGAGTACATCCCTCTCTGGGGGTGCCCGGTTAAACTTCTCTCCGACAACGGACTACACTTCACCTCCAAGCTTGCGAACATCGTCTACGAACGCCTTGGCATCCACAAGGTCAACACCAGCTCCTACCACCCCTGCACCAACGGCGGCATCGAGCGCGTCAACCACGTACTGGCCCAAATGCTCTCTATGGTTGGCAACGAACAGCAGACCGACTGGGACGTGCTGCTCCCACACGTGTCGTCGGCCTACAACAATTCCGTGAACGCCGCCACAGGGCTTGCACCTAACGAAATCCACATGGGCCGCCTTCCTCGCCTCCCGCTCTCAGTCTTCGAACCCGACAATATCGGCGGTCACCAAAGCCTGGACCGCGATCACCTGGTTTACATCAACCTCGCCACCGACCGACAACGACGCGCCTATTCCCTCGTCCGCGAACTACACTGACTCACCGTCTCGCGTCCTCAGCGCCGCAATGCGCCCATCATGGCCGCCCTCCTAGCATCCCCCCCCCTTCACCGTAGGCGGCTGGGTTTGGGTCTACAACTCCGCCTCAACCATCCGCCAAGGCGTCAAAGAGGGCACCGACGCAACCGTCCTCAAGACGAAGCTTTCCCTGAACTGGAATGGCCCCTTCAAGGTCCTCGCCGTAGGGCCGACGCCCGCCTCAAACACCCCCGACAATCGCCCCCTTCACGACAAGCTATTTTTCCTCGACCTTCCATCCGACCTCCCGGGACGGGACTCCAAACCACGCGTCTCCGTCCAACGATGCAAACCTTGCCGGAACCCCGACGACACCAGCGACATCCCCAAGCATCTGCCCGCGGACCTTACTACATACGTGCTCATAGCTTCTGCCGCCAAGTCCCCCCCTTACCACGTCACCGTCGACAACGTCACTCCTCCACCGGAACGCCTCGAGGTCGAGCAGATCACTGGCCATCAACTCGTACGCGGCCGCGGCGGGGTCATCGCCGTTCTGTACGAGACTCACTGGACTGGACTTCTCAGCCCCTCTTGGGAACGCGAGCTGGACCTTCAACACTTCCGGCGCCACATCCTACTTTACTGGTCACGATCACCAACCCAGCACCGCCAGACGAACCGCCTCTACCGCCAGATGCGCATCGGCGCCGCTCACCGCGAACTGGCCCGATCTCAAGGACAAATCTTCCTCGCCCCAGGCTACGCCTTGGTCTCCCGCAGCCTTTGGCTCCACAACTTCAGCACCACCATCCTACACTCCGGAGCACACATATGGTACAAGGCGCGCGACGGCCTTTGGTGGCTGGGCAAGGTCGCTCACAGCTCACCCCCTGACGCCTCTTCGGGAACTCCGCCGGAGTCTTCACCGGGAAGCTCCTACATCGTCCGGTTCCTGGACGACCCCGGCCCGATCAAGATCGACCTCCAACCCGCCCGCTACACTACAGCACGGAACGCCGTATACGGATCGTGGTGTCTTCAACGCCATGGGAATGGGAGCCTAGCACGTGGGGTGCCGCGGAACTCTGATGTGTCCCGCGGAACCCCCACCGTTTCCACTCCCCCCCCCCTGGTTAGCCTTAGTTTAGTATTTTGTTAGTTCTGGGTATTTGGTTCTGATTAGTCTACAATATCTTAAGAGTAGTTCTTCAGGGTTAGTCTTCCATAGTCATCAGCAGTCATCTTCTTGGGAGTGTTTGTTTCCATCTACCGCCACCGGTATCGCTTGACCGACCCCGTGTTGGCTACCCATCCGAGGCCGTGTATGTTTCCTTTTTGGGTGTGTTTGGGAGTATCATCGTCCCCCCCCCCCCCCCCCCCGTTGTTTTTCTTCTTATCTCCTACGGCTCCGTGTAACCTCCTTACGTTCAGGTCACCGACTCGTAGCGATACCTTCATTTGCATTTGTGTTCGTACTCCAATAGCCTACAGCCAATTATCGGCGATATCACGCCGAGGTAAAATCGTGTTGTAGCCTGAGCTGTACTCTGACCTTAGTCGACTTCCGCCGACCCGTGTTTCAGACGGTCCTCGAGCTAAGACTATATCGAGCTTCCAGCTCACCCGTGTTTCTTCCATGTTTGACAAGTAGGGTCCCGATAGCATTGCCGCCCCGGAAGGCCGCTGAGTTATCGGCCATACATATGCGGTTCGGACACGATCGATCTCTCCTGACCCGTGTCCTGCTTTTTGTCTGTTTTCTGGTCCCGATGGTATTTCGTTTTCTCTTTCCCTTTTCTTCTTCTTTCTTTCTTGTCCGGTATCCCGCACACCCCCTCTGTCCTCTGGCAAACGACACCACGTTTAATGTCGCCCCGGTTGACCGAGTTGCACACGCTAGTTTTTGGGCCCCGCGCTATCTACAACTTCGAACTGCACGCATTAGGCCGATTTTCTTGCGGATTTTCTTGCGATTTTCTTGCCGCCACCGTCTTTGAGTTTGTTTTTGTTGAGTTGGCTACCTTGCTACGTTTGCTGGTTTTGTTCACACCACGGACAGGTCTCCGAGACGCCGCGTTGTTTGTTGCGTCTCTCGGTTTTAGTAGTCCCTAGTACACGCAGCCCTCATAGCACTCTAGCTGTGTCCCTTCTGTCTCGCATGATGACTACCATGTTAGGACCTTCGCCACAAGACAAGGCATGGGCCTAGCGGATATATATCTATATATGTTTTTGAATTGTGATCGCTGTCTCCTTTTTAGAGTTTCCTCGTTCGCCAACCCGGTTCAGTGAACAACCCTTTCGTACTTCCTTGGGCCCCAGACAATGGCTCCAGTGAAACGCTTGTACGTCCTTCTTTTGCCTTCATTTGGGTCTTCGTTTTCTTCTTCGGCCTTCGCTTCGGTTTCTGCCTCATTTTGCGTTCGTCTTTCTTTGTTTTCATTTTGGGTGATTTTTCCTTTCGCCTCTGCTATGAGTTCGGTGTCTCTTTCTCCTTTAGTCTCCCTTTCCGTGGTTGTTCGCAGCGAACACCCCCTCTTCGTAGTGTTTGGGTTTTATTACGAGGTGTGGGGGGATCTATAGCCTCATTTCTTTTGTTTCGAATAGCCGCATCTTCGGCCACCTTTCCCTGGCCGTTCGGGATGAACTTTGTCATCACCCTCCGACCATCTTGTGGTCTGCATATACGACTATTCAGGGTGGGCTAATGTGATATGAGTAGAGTATTCATGGGCTATAGATATAGATAATACGTTGCAGTCTTGTAGTTTCACGAATACGAGAATAATCCAAAGAATGGATTAACCCGGCGGATTCCGTTAGTCGAGAGTATCGTTATTTTAGGAATGTTCCCTAGGGCGGATAGCCCGTTAGACGAGAGTAATGTTCCTTGACGCAGATAGGACTACGAAGTGAGAAGTTCTTATATTAGCAGAAGAATGATCGGTAGCCATAGGAAAGTTCTGTTGGAGTACATCAGATAAGAGGAATTTAGGAGAGCTTGTGGCGTGGGGTGGGACGAGTATATCTGGGCGTCGAGTCCCGCCCCCCTACCTCTCACTTCTCTACCAGAGCACCTCCTCAGCTCTTGCCATCAATAAGAAGATCTAAATCAGAAGAAGCGAAGCACTGCTTTCCAGCTGCCAGAACAACCTGCGTCCCTTGCCACTACCCTTACCACTACCCTAGAGCGGGCTCCGCATCACAGCAGGGTGATACTGATTGTGCTCAGAAACACGACGGAGATGTTCCATCTAACATTAGGGAGTTCCATATATTGATATATGGGATTAAAGGAGAGGGATATTTAGACGGATATTCTGCGGGATAAACGTGAGGTTCATTCCCGCAACCTGTTGGATAATAACCTGCATACGTTGTCATGAGCTGTCATTCGACAGCTCGGATATAATATAGAATACGCGCGCTCGGTTTATCACAATAATTGTAAAATTAGGTAAAAATGGAATATAGACGAGGCGTATTACGCAGCTTGCAAAGTTGAGTATCAACTATTTAATCAGTCGAACTCACAGCTGACGTATTTCAAAATTTATAAAAATATATATATATGTATATAAGAGGACTTCCGTGTTACTGTCTGGAGTCAACCACGCGTTCCCGTGCCAGCTGCGTCTATACTTTTAGAGATCAATCAACAGTTGCCCTCGGCGCTATACTACTCCAGAATAATGGCGCTGGTCAAGACAGCGTTTACAATGACCCTCCAGCAAGGACCGCAGGCTGCGGGGTAATGGTCAGTCTGTGCACGAACTTCGAACTTGGGCAGAGTGTGAACGTGGCATGTACGCCCAGCATAGAGTGGGCTGGAGCTCTGGAAAAGAATATAAACCTCAGCGTGAAAACAGACGCAGGGCGAAAGGACCCCGGAGAGGTAGCGTCTATCATGAGTGCTACGCATGCAGATGTTGTGACTACTCTCCCAGAATTGATCCCCACCGCTTTGTGACAGTACAGCGGTGGTCCCTATATTTTACTACAGTAGTAACATGTACCAGGTAAATCGTATTGCGCTTGATTTTTTTAGGAGGAGCCAGATCACAGATGATCCACCGCAAGCAGCACAGCAGTCAATAAAATACTGCACTGCCTAGGTACAGAGGTAGCCATATCGACTGCGAAGAAAGTACCTTTTCATACTGACGAATCGGGACAACATATTCTTACGTACCAGAACATGGGCCAAGCTCCGCTTCGAGGAATCACGAGAGAGGCCCTCAACGGCTTGTCGACTGGTGGTAGATGAGGAAGAAACCGAAAGGAAAGCAGAACAAAGAAGTCAGCAGCGATGCGGCGCAATGGCTACCCGTACGTACGCGGCGAACCAGAACGCCTTCCAGGTATGAACTAGCTCGTCGGCCACGAGCGGCTTGCACCGGATGACTTGGCTATCGTGCCTTTGAACGAGCCACAATCCCATCAACGAAAAGAGCAGACACGGGAGTGTGCTACCCCGGGACTCGCACATAGTCTGGGTCTGACCTTATCTGGGCGAGGTTACAGCAGTACGTCATTGCAGGTGAGACCGGCCTGTGTACGTACACTCCCACGTGCTACGACAGACTACAGGCGCTGTACTCGTAGTACAGGTACCGGTACGTCAACACGCAAACCGTCTCATCGTCGCAACCAGCTTCTGAGAACCTGGGAACCTGGGTACCTTGGAAGGTCGCTTGCCTGATAGCATGGACAAGGGCTCCATTTTTAGATTGAAGCCGGCCACTGGACTGGAGATGGTGTCACACGGCCATAAAACGCTGCGTTGGTGTGCATTCGGTAAAGGAAGGTATGATCGGCAAGCCTAATCGACTGGCACCAGTGCACCGCTTTTCTGACGTATGATTTGATATGACAGACAGCAGTCTCGTACTCGCCAACATCAACATACATGCAAAGTTACTGCTGTAGATTATGTACGAGTTGAAATATGCATGCTACAACCAGTTGCGGTGAGAGAGATGGCGAATCAAAAGATACAACAAACATGCATACATACGCACAGCAGCAGTGACTCCCGCAAACACAGCAGTGCGGTAGTGCGGTGTCTCGCGCAAGACATGCATGTGCTATATAGAATACCTGCGCTCGGTTTATCACAATACTTTTATAAATTTTGAAATACGTCAGCTGTGAGTTCGACTGATTAAATAGTTGATACTCAACTTTGCAAGCTGCGTAATACGCCTCGTCTATATTCCATTTTTACCTAATTTTACAATTATTGTGATAAACCGAACGCGCGTATTCTGTATGTGATTCCTTGTCAAAGATATAGGCCAGCGGCTCCCCTGGATGCTGCCCGGGTCAACAATACTTGTAAAATTCGGTAAAAATGGAATATAGACGAGGCGTATTACGCAGCTTGCAAAGTTGAGTATCAACTATTTAATCAGTCGAACTCACAGCTGACGTATTTCAAAATTTATAATAAAAAAAAATAGCTAACAGGTTGCAAGCCACGACGACAGTATCAGGACACGATACTGCTTGTCCTGCCAAGCCTACGAGTACTGGATCCTTTTCGGCTCGAGCTCCTCCTTGCGTGTTTGTGTGTGTGTGTGTGTGTTCTTCACAATAATACTCTTAACACTTGTAAAAATCAGTAAAAATGGGAATAGACGAGACGTATTATGCAGCTTGCAACGTCTAGTATATATCAACTATTTAATCAGTCGAACTCACAGCTGACGTATTTCATAATTTTATAAAATAACCCTTTGGGACCTCGAGATGACCTCAATACGAGATAAATATGGTGGTATTAACCATCTAGGTGGAGCAGCATGAGGGGCCAGAACTAGAAGTACCAGAAGTACGGGTAGGATTCGTCGCACCCGTGCCGTACGACTGCTGTTTGCATTTTCTCTCGGATGTCAATACTGCTTGTACAGCAGTATATGTCATCGCCTTAATCACCCAGTGGCCGTTGCTGCTATCGTCACATTTTCGTGTCAATTTTCCCGTCTGAAGTCCCGTTCTTCTGCTCGTCGACATCGTAGTGTACTATCGTACCGCAGTACGCTAGCTGCACTATTAATAGTACCTGGTATACTACAGTAGCTGGTACTGCTGCTGTGTCGTTGTGTATGAAGCTAAAGTAGAAGTGTCATGAAAGGAGCCATTGATTATCCACTTTTCATGGTTGTCGGCTTACATAGTTGATTGAGTTTCCGTACTTTAACTGTTCACTTTTTTTTTTTTTTTTTCAAATTTCCAAACTTTAACTTTCCATCAAGGTCTGCTGGTGAAAAGGGAAAAAAGGTCTCGAAAGAAAAATTGGAAATTTGGAAAAAAAAAATGGAAATTTGAATATTTGGAAGGAAAAAACAGTGGACAAGTTGATGGGGTCTTATTCTGTACCTGGTACTTTGTATTATAGTACCAGAGTCAGCATGTCGCACAGACAGCACTGAGAAGCTCTCGGATGAAAGCTCCAGAATTCAAAATACAAAATTCAGCCCCTCTCCAGTAGGCCTCCAAACAACTAAATTAACTTCTGGGATACGTATAGAAAACGGGGAATATATACGTTAGAGAGCCGGCTCACAGTTCGTGACGGTGCACTAAGAAGCGCACGGCAGGCCCATCAGTACGTACATGTGTTCGCTACAGACCGCTTCCTTTAATGTTCGGGTATGCTTTATGCGATATATGCGGCGTACCTAGCCCCCGCGAACTTGTGTCACTCTCCCCGAGCTGTGTAACACGTTACTTGTGACGCCACCAACATCTTCACATTCAACGGACTTAGGTCCGGCTCTTCTAATCATCACTTGTGTTCCGTCCAACTGCCGGCGCTTGCAACCATTTCCGATGGCCCAGCTACACGTGGGACGGGACAGATCGTAACACGCCTCCTTGTATCTTAGCTGGTATACCTGGTACCTGGTATATAGTACAAGCTCCTACAGCTCCGCCGCATCCAGAAGCCGCTCACCCAACGTGACTCTAGCGAACGGACATGGAGACGCCTTTTCCGTGGCCGCCTATGGTGGCGATTTCGATCGGCCTTGTGGCGCATTCGTACGCCCTCAGCAGCCTGTTTCCCTACGTGGGCTACATGGTGCAATATCTGGGGGTCACCGACGACAAGGATGAGGCCGGCAAGTTTACGCGCGTTTTACCATTATAAAATGCGATTCTCCGATACCGAAACCGTTCCGGGAGGCATTTGTTTGGTTCCTGAAGATACGATTGATTGCACGATGCCAGTCGACACCACGCTGCCTCCTGACTGCTGAGTGTCTGGGCTTGAAGCGCGCATGCATCCCTTGCTGTCTCGACCTGAGCATATCGGTGCGATGTCATATGCATCGCGCTGTCACTTCATTGCGTGAACCATCCTCGATAGCCCATACGGCTTTAACCTCACTTGCTCCCCCCTGGTAATGTATCGCTGTGTGGTTGTGTTGCCTATGTGCTTGCGTAGGTCTGTGCATAGGGTTTTGCGAGGGCTGCCGCTTAGCATTATCTTGGGTGCCTTTTAATCGCACTGCCCATTGCTCTGACTATCAGTACTCGCTGAACCCCTCTGTCACTGCTAATACCATTTATACCGCTGTATGTGCACCAACGTGATACTGCCCATACAGGTTTTTACGCAGGCTATTTGTCGTCGGCTTTCATGATCGGGCGCTTCGGGAGCTCGTACTTCTGGGGCCGCTTCGCCGACCGCTACGGTCGACTGCCGGTCATGTACATGGGGCTTTGTTCCATAGCATCCCTTTCGGTCGCTTTCGGTTTGTCGACCACATTTGTCTGGGCTGTTGCTTGCCGGTGAGGGGAGCGGTATCTATGGTTCAGGACAGTTTACCTCGTCGTGTCTATGGATTGTGTTCAACCTTTGTTCCAGCTCGGCCGAGCATCAATATATCTCCCATTCGCTGGTCTACCATCGTCCTATAGCACAGGTCGCGGTGCAACCTGAAAGAACCTTGGGTATACGATCCCATCAACCATTCTACGCTATACCTTGTGCATTATTACGTAAAGAAACACAAAACCGGCCGTCCTCTCGCCGTCGTCAGCCTAGTGATCTAACTACAGCAGTACATGTTTTGAAACAGCTGACATGCAAAATCTACGTGCTGCTAGACACGTACAAAATCATCCAGTAGTGCTTCATCCATCGCTCGTTGCTGACGGATTCCTGCATCGCTGCGTCGACGTAGGTTTCTTCTCGGTGCAATGAACGGCCTGATAGCCATCGCCAAGACCATGATCTCCGAGGTGTGCGGAAGAGAGCACGAGGTGGTTGGCATGAGCTTTGTCACAGGTGATGCGATGATTGCGGAGCTACAGTCAGTGAACTGCCTACCATACTAAGCGGTCTGGTTCACATTTGAGGGCGAGAAAAACAGGCCGATAGGGCAAATTTTCACCGCTATCCTTGTAACTACTATAGTGGCGAGACGTCACATCATGAATAGAGCTAGAGCAGTACCTTGAAGAACTGCAGCCAGGTAAGATTGTTCCTGAAGACCTAACCAGGTACGTTGCAAAGGTCTCCCGAAATTCCATACTGATAGACTGCTCGAGGTGCTTTGATGATCGATAAGAAGCGACATCAAAGAACGTTTATTCTGACCAAAGTAAGGCTAGGCTGTTCTCACCCTTTCCGCCTCCTGCTCCAGACCCCTCTGCATTGGAATGCCTTCTTTTTTACTGCGCAGTTGGTATTTTACCCCCGCCGGTTACTGTCCTTGACCTCATACCAAGTGTTGCCTGGTACACTCCACACGTATTTTTCTGTTGCATCCCACACGTTTTGTCTGCAAACACTTTAATGTACTTCGCAAACCCTTCGCTCGGTCCGTGTGCCTTTCTCACCGTCAAGGGTGCTGGTCGATTGGACTCGTCCTTGGTTCCGGCCTTGGTGGCCTGCTGGCGAAACCGGCCAATCACTACCCCGGCGTGTTTTCAGAGTCGGGGCTGTTCGGAAGGTAATCGTCGCACGAACGATAGTGTCTCATCGATAGGCGCTGCTTCTAACCATCGCCATGCGCGGCCTACAGCAGCAAGAGTTGTTGCCGGTGCTTCTCCGTCGGATTGATTGTGCCATGTTTGGTTGTGCCGTAATGCACAACTTGCGCCGTTGACTCCATCTTTGGGTCTCCGCCCCCCCCTGGCGCGCTTCGAGGTTGACCTCGATTGTTACCACTGCACCAGTTTGCACCGACGCAGATCAGCCTCGAGAGGGAGTGAGCCACCGCCTTCTTTCGCCCTAGAGAAAGGGCCCAGCGGACGAAATGTCTCCGTGAAAGGCACTGGCTGAGTCTGAAACAACCTAGGGCGAAATTTCCAGCAGCAACGGCTTTTGCGTTTCGTCAGCTCACTCTCGCCACCGGTCGGCCTATACTCGCCACAGTTATGCAGTGGTACAACACGAGATTTCGTTTCACGCCGAAAAATATTGGGCTTTGTCAACCGAGAAAGCGTACGATCAACACTGCAGACGTTGTCCATATGTTAATGTTCAGAAGTTTAGTAGTTTGTCCCATGAAGCGTGAGTGAAGTTCTAAAGGGGCTGTAAATCATTTCTCGTATTTTTGTCGCTCGGGTTCCCCCCTCTGTGCTGTGTGCCGACATCTGAACTATACCAGGTTCCCGTACTTGCTGCCGAACATCCTCGGGGCAACCCTGGCCCTGATAGGCCTGCCTCTGGTATATTTCTTCCTGAAAGAGACCTTGGATGCCCCTAAGCGTGGCGGCAGGTATTATACGCACTAGGGGCTACGAACATGATGGGGCTAATATGATTCACCCTGCTATTTCAAAGGCTAAAGAATGCTATCCACCCCCACTTCGGGGACGTTAATATGCCGGTTAGGGCAGAGCCCTGGTTTAGTAAGTTATCGCCTCATCGAATACCGTGAGGGGAAAAAACACCCACCGTGCGCCGGGGTAACACCACGTTTCCTTGTCTGGTCGAACTATTTCTTCCCTATCCCTCCCCCGAAAAAAGCGTCGCAGTTGCAAACCTTTCTACAACACAAGTGATACCTGGCAAAGTGTCAAGCATTGTTTGTGCCCATGACGGACCAAACGTCCCAGAACCAGACAGTTGGTGTACCGAAATAATTGTCCAGGACGAGTTGGTGTGGACCGCCAACCTTCCATAACGACAAGTGAAATTCGAAATGGTCTGCCGTGCTTAATCTAATTTCACCGCGGAGGAAGAAATTAGTGAGGTGTGTCGGCAAAGTAGCCTATCCCATGTCGGAAAATGCTGTGAGGTACAATTTGTACTGGTACGGTATATTTGCCTCATGTACACGGCCTCAGCAATTTTCAACTTGTCTGGATGCAGGCGGGGCTTCGAGCCCCTCCCGACGTCTGAGGCCGAGCTGCACAGTCAGGAGGCGGCAGCGGACGAGGGGGGAAGAGTCGAAATGCCCAATCTCGACAATGCGTACGATCCCGAGCTCGCGAATGTGGACCGGGTGCGCTTGCACTCCGGCGGCGGCAGGGGGGGGGCGACGCCGGGTAGCACGGATAAGGGTGGATATGAGATCGTCAACAACGGTGGATGTAACGGTAGCTTCGCCCAGGCACGAGCCGAGGAGCAATTACCTCTTGCTCGGCGACGCTCGAGATCGTCTAGCGGGGCGCAAGATCTGGAGGCAGGGGAGTTGCACAGCAGTGTCCATGGCCGGGCCTATGGAAGCTCGCGGTTGGAAGGGGCCGGTGTTAGACAGGGCGGGGGGTTTGACGCTGTCGGTGGCGAGAGTCGGGGAGGGGGGAGGAGGAGGAAGAATCCCTGCCTGCGGGAGTGTCTTCTGCCGGTTAAACTTCTCGAAGAGAAGCGGGTCCGCACCATCCTGTTCGTGTACGTCTTGTTTTCGGTGAGGACAGAGGT
Source organism: Macrocystis pyrifera (assembly GCA_031763025.1). NCBI lineage: Eukaryota > Phaeophyceae > Laminariales > Laminariaceae > Macrocystis > Macrocystis pyrifera. The sequence goes on along the minus strand of JASSKH010000001.1, from coordinate 20,987,932 downwards.
TTTCTTGTCCGCTTTATGCGGTTGATGCTTTGTGCATTAGATGTGGTCGTATCGCTGTACCTTGTGATTGCTATTCGTACGTGTGCCTCCCCAAGAATTTATGACGAGGAAATTTAACGACTTTTGTTGGGTGCCCCCCACTTTCCGTCCGGTCAAGTGATTTTTCTGCAACTAGACAATGTGCGTAAGGGCTAAAAATCACGAAATCGCAATTTTCGCTCGGACCCCCTTTATCGCGCGTCGCCTTTCAATCGCAGTTCATATCCATTGGATCCCAGGAGGTGTACCCACTATGGGCGCTCAGCACTTTGGCCAACGGGGGTTTGGATTGGACGACCAAACAGATCGGACAGGTAATAATGAACGCCTCAACACGATTACTTGACATTTTTATCGTTTCCTTCGTGCGCTTTCTCACTTTTTCGCCGATTTATTTATCGTTCCAGTTTCTTGACATTGGATTTGACGAAGCGTACCCTCTGTGGGCGATCAGCAGCGCCGGCAGCGGGGGCTTGGATTGGACGACCCGAGAAGTAGGACAGGTGTGGGGCACCTAATGATAGGCCTCAAGGAAGCACGCGCCCTCGCATATTGTCCTGTCGCTCTGCTTTTCGCACATGCGTGTGTTCTTCCATAGGTTCGTATTACTAGTCGGTCCGTGTCTAGCCGAAACATGTATTTCTGCGAGGCCGTTTCGTTCCAGGTCACAGTGTTCGTAGCAGTCGTCAGCGCTTTCCCCACGTCCAGCACCCAGCGCGCAGCCGTGGTATATTTCGCTGGCACGATTGTGGTAAAAATATACTGTAGCGCTGCTTGTGGGCCAAGGGAGGCAAGGTTTGCTGCTCCCACGCCCCTCCCATTATGACCGGGAAGGCACCATATAGTGTTCGATGGTTGGCCGCGGCGTCCATCCAAAGGAACAGTGGAACGTGCATGTACTTCAGGTTGTGCTCGCCTCCCGCCGCAGCAGTAGGTGTTATAGGCGGCATGAGCCTCTGGACTTTGTGTCGACCTCCCATCTCTCCTTTGTGCTAGACGGCGATTGGGTGGCGGTTCGCCGGCTCCCGTCTTGGCCTGAAATGGACGATTTTCTTGGGGTTCTTTCGGAACCAAAAAAACTCAAACACGCCCCGACCCTCGCCTCTTGAACTCCTTTGAATATTCCGCGAACGGCTTCACACATCCTGTACATTTGTCTCTAGCCCCTGGGTTGCGTTTGCACCGATATTGTCCCCCTTTTGATGTTGCGCCCGCCCGCTCTATACTGCTGTAGGCTCTTTCTGCGTGTGGCGGAGGCATGCTCATCTTCCAGCTATTGATTTATCCAAGGATTGTCAAAAGGATAGGCGCTAAAACGTCACAGCGCTGGGCCTGCTGCATCGGAATCCCCGTTTTTCTCACCTACCCCTTCCTCTCCCGGCTGCACGATTCCGAGCGGACTCTTCTGGCTGCCTCGCTGGTGCTGCTGTTCTTCACCAACGTGGCTTCGAACGCGGTGGGTGCCACGCTTGTCACCATTCTGCATATATCTATCCCACGCATGTTCCTAATGCTAGACGATGTTGATGTCAACCATCTTGGTGTTTAGAAACGCATCGACCAGTTTGATGCCGCTGTATGATGGCGCTATGCAGTGCCGAGCATCTTAGTGCTACTGCGCGACATCGTTATACAATGGCGCGGTCGTACAGATGGTTGCGAGTTTTGTTCTCGTGGCTCTTGGAAGCTTGGTTGGATTGTAGTCGGTGAGGGCATGCGTCGCGTTCTTACAAGCAGGAGGCCTCTATCCTCAGGGTCATTTTCTTATGGTTGGGACGATCCCGGAGGGTTGGCCCCCGGGCATATGTTCATATGTGCGTCTTGATGGGGGGGGGATCCCCGGAAGCCGGCTGGCTGGATGTGGAAAGGGGGGGGGTCTATGTTGTCCACCCCGGTGCGCTCGATTAAGGCATTACCACCATCGATTTTGAGTCCCCGTGGACGCTGCGATTAAGGCGCGTGGTGTTTCACCGGGTTGCGTGCGATCCGCTGGGTATGTATCTGTCTCTTTCTCTTCCTATCTGCCTCTCTCGCTCTCGCTCTCCCCCTCCTTTCCTCTCGTTTTGTCACCCTCTTCTTTGTCGCTGTCTCGCTGCCTGCCTGCCTGCCTGCCTGCCTGCCTGCCTGTCTTTCTGCCTGCATGTCCGCGTGTTTGTCTCTTTGTCTGTCTATCTGCCTGCATGTCTCTCTGTCTGTCTGTCTGTCTGTCGGTCTGTCTGTCTGTCCGTCTGTCCGTCTGTCTGTCTGTCTGTCTGTCTGTCTGTCTATCTGTATGTATGTGTGTATGTCTGTCTGTCTGTCTGCCTGTCTGTCTGTCTGTCTGTCTGTATGTCTTCCGTCTGTCCGTCTGTCTGACTGTATCGGTCTGCCTGCCTGTCTGCCTGTCTGTCTGTCTGTTTGTATGTATGTATGTATGTCTGTCTGTCTGTCTGTCTGTCTATCTGTATGTATGTATGTATGTCTGCCTGCCTGCCTGCCTGCCTGCCCGTCTGCCTGCCTGCCTGCCTGCCTGCCTGCCCGTCTGCCTGCCTGCCTGCCTGCCTGCCTGCCTGCCTGCCTGCCTGCCTGCCTGCCTGCCTGCCTGCCTGCCTGCCTGCCTGTCTGGCAAACTGGCGGTCTGGCGGTATACCTGCCTACCTGTCTGCCTGCCTGTTTGCATGTCTGGTTGCCTGCCTGTCTGCCTGCCTGTCTGCCTATATCTCTGCCTGCATGCCTGCGTGTCTATCTGTCTGTGTTCCTGTCTGACTTACATATGTTTATCTCTCTATGTTGATATATTTCGCTCTCAAACGCGAGTCAGCGTGTGGATAAACTGTACCAGGCATCTTCTATCTTCGCTAGAGCTGCGCCAGCTCGATTTCGGCGTTGCACCTCCCGCACCTAAGAACAAGGCACCTTTGATGCGGCCTCTCCGCCCCCCTCCTCTGCTATTCCCTTCCCCCCTCTACCCGCAACAGGTATTCATTAACGTTGCTCTGGCGACCAACAACGCTGTAGACCCCTCCCGACGCGGCACCGTCAATGGCCTCTCGATGACTCTGGGCTCGCTGGCGAAAGCAGCCGGTCCGACCGCTGCCTCCACCATCTTCGCCTGGTCCATCCACCGCCGCCGCCCCTTCCCGCTCGACTACCACCTCATTTTCTACCTCTTGACCCTCGGCATGGTCGTCGTTACGGTGGTGAGCTGGAACGTTGTTATCTCCCCCGTCGAGCCGGAGCCAGCCACTACTGCTGCGCCTAGGGTGGTGGCCGAAGAAGCCCCCGAAGAAGGCATAGGAATCGGTCTTACCTCTGGAAAGTAAAGCGTCGTTTTTGACGAGCGGCGACGGAGAGGGTGCTAACCCCGGCGTTCTGCAAGACCACGATGAGACAGTGGTAATGGTTTGTGTGTTTTATTTACGCGCTCCGGGGCGTTTTTGATTTTGTGGACGGTGCATCCGTCGTCGTCTTCCGTCGCGAAACACGTTGGGGTTCAAGAGGTGTGAACAACAAAAAAGCAGTTGAGAACTCTCGGCAGCGTTTCGCGGACCGCGTTGTGTGTGGCTTGGTCGTGCTGCTTGCGGAACAAGCTAGGACTCACACGACGCAAACAACGAAGTGGAACGTTCGGAACGGACCGGTGTCGTCGTGCTTCGTCTATCGAACCAAAGATGTTCGTACTACGCTCAATACTGCTGTACGGTACGCGTGGGCAAGCGGTGCATTCCTCTTCCTGCCCTTGACCACATTGCATGCCGCGACCTGATTGTTTGATCTGTACGGATGAAGAGACTCGTGCTGCGGCGGTGGCGCGGGCGGCAACATCAAGATCGGGGACATGTTAATGGAGATGCGTGACCGGATATGGTTGGTGTCTGCTGGCTGGGGCATGGCCGCCGCACCTACGGTAACAGCAACGGAGTCAGCGGGGGTGGGACGCTAGGCGACCAACAAGCAACACGATAGCGAATGTTCGGTGGACTGGGACATGGCCGAATTGTATATGCAGTAATATTTTGTGCTGGTAACATGAAGCCCTCGAACAAGAGCTGCGGTGCGTACAAGCAGTACCTTGCTGATCAATAATTCCTGTTGTGAGGTTGAACTGGTGGGCTGAAGTTGCAACGCCGGCATCTCAGGTGTAATGTGTGCGTGGGTTGTGCTTCTGTTTTTGTGCGCACGGCGAATTCATGTAGTACCTGGTGCCTGTTCTTTCTGTCAGAATATAAATATTACCGGTAGGATACAACTGCTGTAGGATCGCTGATGATGAAGACTGAGACTGCAGAAAAAGATCACAATTACGCTAAAGGTTTACGAGTCTAGGTGCTATATGTTATGCAAGCGAGTGTACACCATCCGCGTACGTGCGAGTTGAAGCAGGTTCAGCGAGAGTTGGTTCAGGTTTTCGTTAGTGCTGCGTTTTTTTACTTCCTGTTTTGTGTTTTGTCATGTTTTATTCATGTTCGGCGAGAACAAACAGCGTGAAAAAAACATAGCTGGATAGATCGCCGACCCGGCTCAGGCTCTCTGTGTGAAGAATACGGTGGAGATTATCCTTGGTTGTTGGTGTCGCTGTATTGAGCCTTGGGGGTAACGTGCGGGTGGTCTATTCTTGATGCGGCAGGGTAGGCACAGCAAATGGCGTGCTCGTCGCGTGTTACACAGCATCTAGTACCAGGTACTCTTGTGTGTCGTACCAGGGCGTTAAAGATGTACAGTATTCGAGTACTGGTGTTAATAGTTACATGGTAGTTTGCCTTTCGTACGTATTGTCTAGATGTTCGGCAAGGCATCCTGATTAGTTCCGTCAAGTGTTTAGTTTTTTACTCTTGAAATCTAAAGTGTATCCAAATGGCGGCACACACTGTAGAGCGGCGTCGCTGGGTTCGTTTTGAAGTAAGCAGGCGCGACGCGGCACCGTTTTCTGGGAACACAGAGCTGTATGTCAGTAGCATACACGCGCATACGTAAACTCTTCTTTAGTTTTTGCTGTAGAAGTGTTTCTTTTTGCCAACTGCAGTGCAGCGCCTATTCTGGGCGTGGCGTGCCGATCTTCAGTTTATCGTTTGTTCATGTTTGGGCAGTTACTGTCTATTGCAAGTTGACATGAACGAAGAAAATGAAGCTCTAGTACGATGCTCGTACTACACTACTACTTACTACTACTGCTGCACTGCAAACTACGCGTGCTCGTTCGCACCCCATACTTCAAATAATTAAATTGTACAATCGTTTCGGCTTGTCGGTGTTACTTGCCCGGTTACTTCCCCCGTGGCTACGAAGTTCTTTTTTATGTGCGGTTCAAGATTTATTTTTCAAAGTGCTTCGTTCTTGCCTGGTGGCTGCTACGATAATATTAATATCATCATGTACGAGTAGATAGGTACGAGGAGCGAATGCCTGCTGTGTTCTCCCTGTTCAGCTTGCGGAACCCCCGGGATTTAAAGACAACCACAGTCCCGGGGAACCTTGTACCAGGTGTATATGTGTATAGTTCCAGCCAGGTATGTGATGCGTAGCAGCATCAAGCAAACAGCACCCGGCCGTTTATTCCCGCCTGAGAAAAGCAACCAGGCGACTATGCAAGCGACCCTTACCGACTCTTATGGAGGAACCGCGTGACGGGCATCCTCTCAACAAGAGCCAATAAGCGAGAGTCGTGGCGGGGATGAGGTATGGGCAGCGAGGCGTGGATTATGCCGCTCGCGAATTCGCCTTATGATTATTCTTGAGATTTGTTCAGAAAAGTGTAATGTAACTATTAATACTCGTAGAGTCGACCTTGTGACAAATACCGGTAACGTACAGCCGGCCTTCACTGTGCTAATATATTATTCCCGGTAGGCGGATAACCTCGGTGGGCCCCGAAGAAATGTATGATGGGGAGAGCGCAACAGTCTCACAGCCGGCTTCCAGCGAGGGGACCTACCACCAGTCTCGCTGCTAATATTTTCCCGCGATAACCTCGTGAGAGACATTCGGAGATGGATGTGAGCTGAAGAGTTTAATTTTGCGCAGTTATGGCGGGCGACCAAGACAATCACACCGCGGGCACAATCTTCGGCCACACGGGCACTGGGTGTTGTTACGAAAATGTTATTGCCCTCGAAGAAAACACGAGCATACAAACACGAAATGTATGGGAGCGCTGTTCTCGTTTACTTGTCTTTTTTTTGTCAAGTCGCAGGTAGGCGGATAACCTCGGTGGCCGCAACAGTCTCACAGCCGGCTTTGCTAATATTTTCCCGCGATAACCTCGTGAGAGACATTCGGAGGATGTGAGCTGAAGAGAGTTATGGCGGGCGTGGTCACGGGCACTGGGTGTTGTTACGAAAATGTTATTGCCCTCGAAGAAATGTATGGGAGCGCTGTTCTCGTTTACTTGTCTTTTTTTTGTCAAGTCGCAGTTGGAGCTGGTGAGGGTGACGAAAGAGACCAGTTGGCTCCATGATCCCCAACAAGCAGTTCCGCAACAACAGGATTTTTTCCGACGTATTTTGTGGACTCAGGCACATTCTGCCTACGAGTACTCGTAGAGTTGGGTTTCATTGGGTAGAACTCTAAAAACAAAACCGATATGACAGGTGCCACCACTACTACTAGTATACTACGTACTACTGTACTACTATGTACTGCTGTACCGACATCTACAACAAACAACAGCAGATCTTCTCCTGCTTCTCTCCGTCCCCTCATCAGTAGTAGGAGGATGGACCTGACAACGCCACCTGCAGCATGTCTTAGGACACGGCCCGCACGTCGCTGCGGACAGGCACAGTCTGCCTACGTGTACTCTTTAATAGGTAGAACTGGAAAAAACAAACTGTTTGATGTTTTTCGGTTCTGTTTTGCCAGCCATGTATGCCTACACACGTTGTCGCATCTACTGTTGTAGCTCGACCGACTCGCGCTTCGCGCTCGCGCGCCTCATTATTATATCATTTGGTAGCAAGCTTCTTGGCATTTTATGTTCATGCTTTTCGTCTCCCCGAATTCGGAAAATAAATAATTACCTCTATTTCCAGTATGATTTATGTGCATCCGTCTCACACCAGGTCCCACCGAAGTATCATCGCCCCAGCGAGTACGTATATCTATCAAGGTACCAGGTGTTCATTACTCGTATAGACGTACGTACGAAGTACGAGTTTATTGATTCATTAGAAACAGGCTGCAGAAGAAAAGGGGGAAGGGGGGAGAGGGCACTCGCTCGCATGTCATACACAGCACATACACATGATCGATATCGGAAGTAATAAGCATGAAACATGCTGTAGTGCATAGTATTCATATCAATACCATACGCCTGCGGACTGCCTATCGAGAATCGAACCCAAATTACTGCTGCGTGTAGAGCTAGATTATTGACACGAGTACAGCTATAGCCTACTGCATAGCAATCTACCGGAGTAGTTTCTCTGTGCCGAAGTTTTGTGACGGCAGAACTTGTACCTATCCAGGATAAAAGATTCGGCTCGGACACTGGTTGTTGTGTTGGATGTCGACGGGTAGAAAGAACGGTTAAATGTGAACAACGCACACAATCCAAAGACGACAACATCATGCTGGTCTCTGCGGTCTTCAGTCTCTAGTTTCGACCTTGAGCAGCGCAGCAGTGTACGGCGGTATCAAATGTCTGCGATATCCTGCTCATGATGAGCGAACGAATATCTTTCGGGGTTCTGCAATCTCCAGTTTGTTTTGTTTTTTTATTGTTGCACATCCTGGCCAAGCCAAAACGCACAGGACAGCACACCGCACAGCTCTGCAGCAACATGCAGCAGGAGCAGCCACATAGCTCTGCAGAAACAGTGCATACATAGCATCGCCATACAATCCGAACCTTCAACCCAAGTACAACCCGCCTCTCGGTGGCACACAAACATGAACGGGGATAAGAGATCCCCAACAAGCGGAGAGGGAGCTGATGACCCTCTGTTGGCCAATAAAAACATGTCGGTTGAGACAAACGACAGGCTAACAAGAGATCTCTGTACCGCGAAATATTAGAGATCCCCAATAAGCAGATCCGCAAAGACAAATGTATTTTTTGCTATTATTATATCATGAAATACGTCAGCAGTGAGTTCGACTGATCAAGTAGTTGATACCCAACTTTTGCAAGCTGCGTAATACGTCTCGTCTATATCCCGTTTTTACTGAATTTTACAAGTGTTATAATAAGCCGAACGCGCGTATTCTATTTTCAACAGCGGGATTATTATTTTAGTACCGAAATATGCGATGAGGATCGCAAAATGAAGAAAACATTAACAATGAGGAGGCTCACAAACATGAACGGGAATAAGAGATCCCCAACAAGCGGTCGGAGAGCTGACCACGTTTTGTTGGCCAATGAAAACGTATCGTGGGTTGTTTACTACAAGGTATTAAACGACAGATTGACAATAGATCGCTGTACCGCGAAATGTTAGAGATCCCTCAAGGAATGCTCTTCCCGTGTTGGAACAGCAGTCAGTATGGTATCTATACTCGTCCCTGCTTTGTCGCCCTAAAGGCATATGCTAGTCTTGTGCACTTGACGCTCTATCTAATAGTATACTCGTTCCTGCTCTGTCGTCCTGAAGGCATATGCTCTCGACAAAATGTGCACTTGACGCATTTTCAACAGCGGGGTTATTAGAGTTGGCACAGCAGTATCTATACGCGTTTCTGCTCTGTCACCCTGAAGGTATATGCTCTTCTTGTGCACTTGACGCTCTGCCATTGCTCATCATATAAGAGATCCCCAAAGAGCGTTTTGGTACTGTACAGCAGTATGATATCTAACGAGCGATAGCAAGCTCTTGTGCACTTGTTGTTGTTGCTATTGTTCTTCGGGGCGATCGTCACAAGCGCTTAGCGGACCCACTTGGTCCTGTATTAGGATCAACGTTGCGGGACACTTTGTATCCCTCGAGAGGCTTGCCTTTTAAGTCGGTAATCGTTGGTACTCACGTGTGTTGCTTGCTTAGCTATAGAAGAAGATCAGTTTTATTCCTTTCGTGCACGCGGAGACCGAGACCAAGCTTGTGCGTCTCTGGAAAACCCCTGGTTTTCCATCTAAGAAGCGCCTTCCAAGTACTGCAAATACGTTCCCAGTGACTGAACCCAGGTAGTTACCGGGCTTTCAACCTCATACAAAGCAGTATCATAACACTAGCCCACTCTGATGAGCCGTATATGCAGAATTATGGGAAATTCGTGGAAATCCTGATTCCACGAACTAGAACATGAGTCGAAGATGCGGCTCCTCAAAACCCACTTCCACACCTCTGAACGGCGAGGCAACGAAGCCGGCAAAGTACGTAAAAAAATACAGGGAAGACCTAGCCTTAAGGGGCAGGAAGAAATCGTCAATGAAAGCCATCGCCATGCCGCCCGCACGGGGGGGAAGGCGAGGAAAAGGCATGGAAAAGCGAAAAGTGGGTACGGGAACGAAAAGAAAAATAACACGGAAGACGGCAAGAACCACCTAAAAACCAGTCCACAACTCTAAAAGCGCGTCCTGGGCCGCAATTGAGCGGCCGAGTGCCCAGACCAGTCCCGACACTGAGCGGGGGGGATAGGCAGGACAAAATACGCAAAAACACAGCCCCAACCCAGCCCAAAAAAAACGGAAAGCACACCAGAAACATACCGGGCAGACAAAAATCACCCCCCAAAGTCCAGGAAGACGACAAAAAATAAATGAATATCGAGTGCAGTCAAGAAGCGAAAATCAGCCATCCACGGCGGCACCTCGAGATTCATCTACATTACGCTGGACCCCCCGTGCAAACGCGCTAGCCAAGTGAATTTGCAGACACCAAGAACCTCGCACAGCTCTCGTTGAAGTCGTGTAGCGCGCCGGAGAAAGAGGAAGCTTGATTGGTCCCGGGTCGTCCAAAAATCGAATCAAATATATTCCATCTGTTGGTGTAGTTGCGCTGATTTTCCCGAGCCATCACAGACCGTCGTCGCCCTTGTACCAAAAGTGGGCCCCGTTGGGAAGTACAGTGTTGCTGTATCGGCGGAGCCAATCGGCGTGCGATACGCAGCCATAGCCGGGTGCCAGAAACCGCTCGCCGATACTCCGAGAAAGCTCCCGTTGTGCCGCGCCAATTCGCATTCGGCGGTACAGGCGGTTGGTTTGGCGGTGTTGGTTCGGGGTGCCGGCCCAGTAGCGCAAAATTACGTGGCGAGAAAGCTGAAGGTCCAGTTCTCGTTCCCAGGATGGCCGGGATAGTCCTGTCCAGTGCGTTTCGTACATCACCGCGATGACGCCACCTCGACCTCTAACCGATTGATGTCCAGTAATCTTTTCCACTTCGAGTCGTTCAAGAGGGGTCGAAACGTCGTCCTCGGTGACGTGGTACGGAGAGGATTTCTTGGAGAAATTATTGAGCACGTATTGCGTCAACCCCGCCGGCACATACTTCGGCATGCCGCCACAGTCGTAGCGGTTGGCACAGGGCTTGCAGAGTTGAACAGATACGCGCCGGCGAGCCTCAGCGCCGGGGATATCGGAAGGAAGGTCCAAATACAGGAGCTTTGCTCCGGGAGGAGATCCATCCGGGGTGTCCGCTGAGGAGCAGGGGCCAGCTACGATAACTTTGTAGGGGCCCGTCCAGTTAAGTGAGAGTTTGGCCTTGAGGACCTTTGCGTCCGTGTCTGGTTTCGCGCCCTTGCGGATGGTGGTCGCCGTATTGTACACCCACACCCAACCACCAACGTCAAATTTGGGGACCGGACGCAGAGCGTCGTAGAGGGCGGAGTTACGGCGATTCACGCGAGCGACAGTGAGGGCGTGGTGTTCTCGAACGATATCGTACGCGCGCTGCTGGCGGTCCGTCGCCAAGTCGCAGTAGGCGAGGTGGTCGCGGGCCAAGCTCTGGTGGCCGGCGACTCCAGCGCGCTCGAAAATCGTGAGAGGGAGGCGTGGGAGCCGACCCATATGTACCTCGTTGGGAGCCAGACTAGTGGCGGCGCAGACGGAATTGTTGTACGCAAATTCGACGTGAGGGAGCTGTTCATCCCAGTTGTTTTGGAGTTCGTTGATGACCATTGCCAACATCTGGGCCATCGTGTGGTTTACACGTTCCACCCCACCGTTGCCGTTTGGGTGGTAGGAGCTGGTGGCAATTTTTCGAACCCCGAGAAGCTGATATACGGCGTGCGAAAGCTTGGAGCAGAACTGGCGGCCGTTGTCCGAGAGGATGCTGCGCGGGCACCCCCAAAGAGGGATATACCGGTTGATGAGATTGTTAGCCGTGCCCTCAGCGGTGAACTCTGCCGCTGTGACGGCGTACATGTCAGCTCGACGGCTGAAACGATCAGTGAAAAGCAAAATGTAGGTATTACCTCGAGGCGTCACCGGGAGGGGGCCGAAATAGTCGATGCTGACGGCGATGCCGGGCCCTTCTGGCAAGGGCAACGTGATGGAGGGCCACTGGACCGTCTGCCGCAACGTTTTCCGTGCTTGTCACTTTAAGCAATTGCGTAGCCACCACCCGGTGCAGATGCTCATGCCGATCCACCAGTAGAAACGTTCGAGCATACGTAGGGTGCGCGCGGTTCCTAGGTGCCATCAAGCCGTGGAATGGCAAGCCTGCATGACCCAGGGCCGCATGAGCAGCGGAACATAAATGCGAGTAGGCTCGTCTTTCAATAAGCAGGCCGTACGACCCACCGGGCGTGGCGTATCCAACGCAGGTGGGGGGGGACGGCTGTCGGACAAGTAGAACGATGCCCGCGTCGGTGGTGTGCAAGCGGCCTTTGTTGGCCAGCCCCTGAACCTCCGAAAAGGGAGGGCGCTGGTGCGAAGGGAAACCCGATAAAAAAGTCGTCTGGCCAAACTTCCGGTCGCCCAGTGTAGCACATGGCGGCATTGCACGCGGGCTCAGCCTGTTGTTCCCGAGCCCAGTCAGTGTGCGAATAGCGCGCTACGGAATCACCGAACTGAAACTCGGCAGCTGCGCCGAGGGCGTCCAGGTCGGTCGAGGTGACGGGAGGTGCGTCAGTTGGCGGTGGAAGTCGTAAAAGAGGGGTTCCAACGGGCTCGGTGCGGTCGCGGCCGGACGGGATGGGTACCGTCGGGACGGACGAGGCGGCAGGAGTCGGGGCCAAAACGACGGATGCGGGCGGTCGCGGCCGTGGGGCTCGCGGCGGGGTGATAGCACGCCGGGCTGGTGATCTAGCTGCCCCGCCGGGCCCGAAGCCATAATCAACAGCAGGCGGCACGGTGCCAGCGGCGGCGGCTGTTCGTCGGCGCGTCCGAGTTGAGATGCGGCCTGAAGACGGCAAAACGTTCGGAGGCGCCGGGTTGCCAGGCGGCGATGGGGTAGACGCGGCCGGATCAGTGATCACAGCGGAATATTTTCTCTGTAAAGTTCTCGTCGGGGGAGCAGCGCGCTGGGCGACAATCGTCGCTGCATCGGGGGCTTCTGCAGAGCCCTGGCGTGAAAGGGAAGACGCGGCCGGAGCGGTGCTCACGACGGAATCTTCGACCTGTAAAGTGCTCGTCGGGGGAGGAGCGCGCTGGGCGACAATCATCGCTGCAGCGGGGGCTTCTGCAGAGCCCTGGCCTGAGAGGGAAGACGCGGCCGGAGCAGTGCTCACGACGGAATCTTCGACCAGTAGAGTGCTCGTCGGGGGAGGAGCGCGCTGGGCGACAATCATCGCTGCAGCGGGGGCTTCTACAGAGCCCTGGCCTGAGAGGGAAGACACGGCCGGAGCAGTGCTCACGACGGAATCTTCAACCTGTAGAGTGCTCGTCGGGAGAGGAGCGCGCTGGGCGACAATCATTGCTGCAGCGGCGGCTTCTGCAGAGCCCTGGTCGCCCCCGGAGGGAACGACAAAAACCGAAGCGGAAGCAGCGTTGGCGGGGGGTGAAAAAGCCCCCAAGCCAAGACGGCGGTCGACGGTGGCGACGGAAGCAGATACACGAGCGACGAATCTCCCCGAAGGAGCAGAGAGGTCGTCAATCTTCATACGTGGCCCGTGTGTGCGAAAATCGCGAAAATCCGAAGAGGCGAAAGGTAGCCCACCCAAGACGGCACTTTCACTGCGGGACACCAGCCCACCCAAACCGACACCAGGGGTCGGCGAAGAGCGAGTGCGAAGCCCGCAGGCTCGGATGAGGAAGATACCGCAGTCCTCGACGGGGTTGAGGCAGCTAAACCCACTGCGGTCGTGTTCTGTGGCGGGCTCCGGCAAGCGGGAGAGGAAGTCAGCATTTCCGTTGGCGCTGCCCTTGCGGTACTCGAGGGTGTAATCGAACGCGGTGAAGAACTCGAGCCACCGCTGGGCTCGCGCGTTGTGGTCCCCTACTTTGCCGATACTCTCAAGTGCTTCGTGGTCCAAAAATATTCGAAACTTCGTGCCTCACAGGTAACCTCGGAGTCGTTTGATGGCCCAGACAATGCTGCCAGCTTCCAGGTCCAACGGTGTCCAGTGCCTCTCGGAATCGAGGGTAGCGCGGCTGATATAAGCAATGGGCCGCACCGAGCCGTCCGGTTGTTCTTGTTCAAGCGCGGCACCAAAACCGTCGATGCAGGCGTCGCAGTACACGTGGAAGGGGCGGAGCCGTCGGCCACGGCGTCCCAGTCAGGGAAGACCGAAATCGGTGGGGCAGCATCATAACATCTGCTGCTGTGTGTTGCAGACGTGACTGCTGGCTGCTGTTGCCGTTGCGGCTGCTGCTCCCTGAATCCATCGCTCTCCCTTTGCATTTCACCTCCTCATATATCACTTCATCACCTTGCACCTTCACCTCACTTACCGGTATCACTTTGCACCTTCAACATATGCTCTTCTTGTGGTCCTGGTGCTGCTGTTTGTTGCAAACGTGTCTGCTGGAGCTGCTGGTGCCGTTGCGGCTGCTGCTGCTCCCTGCTGGTGCCATCGCTCTCCCTTTGCACCTTCACCTCATATATCACCTCATCACGTATGCTCTTCTTGTGGTCCTGGTGCTGCTGTTTGTTGCAAACGTGTCTGCTGGAGCTGCTGGTGCCGTTGCGGCTGCTGCTGCTCCCTGCTGGTGCCATCGCTCTCCCTTTGCACCTTCACCTCATATATCACCTCATCACGTTGTACCTTCACCTTACTTAGTACCTCATCGCATTGCACCTTCAATGCATGCTCTTCTTGTGTACTTACTTGATGTGATATATTATGTTGGTGTATGGTACCTGGTATGATGGTACTACGGTTTGATATACTATATGGAAAAAATGCGGTATGGGATATGGGATATGTTGGTGGTATGGTATATGGGAAAACACCGTATGTGGTGTGGTATGTTGGCGGTATGGTACAGGGAAAACACAGTAAGTGGTATGGTACGTTGGCAGTATGGTACGATTGTACGGTGTCGTGGATATATTATAAGGCTAAATTTGCCTGGTGGCATGGCGAGTTTCTGTATATAAGGTCCGTAAGGGTCGAATACGTCGTACGAACATCTGAAACGGCCTAATATATCGACCATGTGGACATTATTCTAAAATATAAGTCATGCGAACAGACAGGCAAGTGTGCAATTACCGCAGCTGAGACTCAGTTTTACAAACCACGAACATGGATATATATAAATCGAGAGCATCATCCAGGAGTCGTTTGATCCCGTTTGAGAAACGCAAGCAACCTCGCAAGCTTCTCTCGCGAAAAACACTTTTGCGATCGAGTTGCCGATAAATCGCATGCCGGGGGTATGCTGGACGAGAGCCGGTGAGCGAGAGTGGTGGTGGGCGTGAGTCGCGGTCACAGTGGGGTGGGGTGAAGCTCGAAGTTGAGTTCTTCGCACATCGTTCGATATAGGAAAACAAAATACAACGACAACAATGCCTGGAGGAGCCTGGGAGAACGGAAAAGGGGGACAGACAGCATCCGAATTCCCTCACAGATACCTAGGTAGATACTTGAGAAAGCACAAGGTCGGCACCACACAGCGACTCGTTCCGGTGTGCTGGGGGATTTCTTCACAATGCGCAAGTCTATAGGCCTACCGCAGGCTTGTACCTTCGAGAAAAAAAAGGGCCGGTGCGTAAACGACTCAAACACCCCCAGCCATCTACAGTAACCTACTAGAAATACCTCTTATGCAGAATTTCGGCTACCGGCAGCTTCATGGTACCGCCTACATCTTGTACAAGGAGCACATTGTACTATTGCTCGACATGGCTGAAGTCAAAATGTTTCGGGTTTCACTATATTTAATACCTGATTCTTCATAGGCTGAGTGCGCCACCATACCGTAGGCGATGATTCTTTTAGTCTCTGGCGATGATCGTAAGAACCGCCTGACCCATCGATTGGCCAGGGGTCGAGTATTGGATGCACCAGGACCATGACAGTCCACTTGCCGAAGACGCCACAGCGCTGGTCCTTCGCTCGGGGAGAGCGCGAGGCAGACAGCGAGGCTGAACGACTGCAACACGAAAAACAAAAACCCTTCAGATTTTCTCAATTTCTACCGTTTTTTTTCCTGCTACACAACAATTCCTATTGTCTGTGACAACTGAAACTAAGCACCAGTCACGACTGCTGTTACATCTGTTCTACACCCCCCACACGATGGATAGCGGGAGACCATGCTCCTCACCAACGCCCGCTCGTCTTGACGAAACCCGTTCCGAGGCTAACCAATCGCGCCAAACTGCCAATTTGCCTCACGAGTTTGCCCTCGGCAGGAGCGAAAGCTGGTGCCGTCTAACAATCAGCAAGAATACCGTGGTGCAATTCTCTCATGTCTCAATGCAACGGCCAGGAAATATTCCTACGGGTACGAGTATAAAGACAACGTCCAGAACATTCTGGGAAACACGAGTATCATATCCCCAGAATATTCTGGGTAATATCTCCCACCATGAGCAGAACGCTCCCAAAACATTCTGGGAATCTGGGAAAATGTCAAAGCAGCAACTTCTCGATTCAGCACGTGTTCTACTCGGCACGAGTATCACTAACTGTTCGTCCTCCGAGTCAAAACTGAGAGTAGCTTCAACCGCTCAGGTACGCACACCTTTACCGCCGTGTGCACGAACGAAAGAGAAACGCAGAATAACAGCGCAAAGGAGAGGCGAAATAAAGGGCCAGAGCAACACCAACCACTCTTCTCGCTTAATAGGGAGACCAAATAACGTCAATATAACTACCACAAAGAATGAGTACGTGTGTACCGGTCAGCAGAGCGCTGTACGCTGCGCGATTGCTTCAACTTCCATCTGGCAATCATCGCTTCGCACAAGAGCGAAGGGCGAGGGGATAGGAGCAAAACAACGTCGCCGACACTATTGTGCCAGAACGCGAACGCCTCGATCACAAACCAGTACCCCGGGCTAAATACCGCCCTCCCTCCTGCCCCTAAAAAGGTATTGATAGTCTCCCCTCCCGCTCTGCCTCTCTTGCTGTGCGTTCTTTCTGCGAGGTGTTCTGGCCCTTTCCCCCTAAAGAAACCTTGCCTCTCGCTTGCTGTGCTTTCATCCTTATTTACTCGTTATTTCGCCTTTCGTCGTGATCCTGCCTTTTGTCTTCCTGTTGCCTCTTGCCTTCGCTCGCATTTCGCCAACTCCTACTGCTGATCACACTCGACGCAAGAAGCTGTGAGCAGAGCACTGCTCGAGAGACATCCTCTGGCGCGGATCCAACGACATGCATTTGTCCAAGAAATCGGCAAGGTCGACGACGGTGTCCTTCTTGTCTTGCGCACCTTTGCTCCTCATGATGTCGCCCTTGATGGGTCGAGACGGAGCTGTAACCGTCACCAATCGAACCGTCGCTTGTCCTGCAAGCAAAGGAGTCCCCAAGGGTTCCGACGGATTTGGAAGAGTGTCGAAGGGGTTACAATGGAGAAGGGTCAAACTGGGAGCCGTAAAAAACTAAAATCAGTTGTTCACCTCCAAGCATCGCCATGACCTAGCTCGTGAGCACAAAACCGGTTCCACTATTAATAGTGCGGCACACGGAGGCCGAGGGACAGCAGTTGCTTCTCCCGGGTATCACGTTATTGTCATCGTGCCGTCCTTCGTGTGCTCATCGGTCATCTCTGGACCTCGTCAAATACCCCTGACACACATGGCAACTCTACCGGTGCTGGCGTCACGACTAACTATCGACCTCTGAAGTACTGGCGATACAAACACCTACGTAACGAATGTCGAAGTTGCAAATTTTGTACGTTGACGCTACAAAAACTAACGATACGAGTGTTGACTCCATGAGCATCTACGTTGCAAGTGTTGGCGCTGAAACCCTCGAGAACTGCATTCCCGCTTTCGGGCTTTTGGGGGCAAATTGCATGGGAATAACATGGGATCATTTTCCCACAAGCTACACTGTAAAGCGTTTTACCAGGGGTATAAGGGTACGTGCACGATACATAACTCGACGTAACAACCCGAGCCAACGGCCTGAGCCAAGGTCACCAACACCGCACGGCAACTCGTGCAGTCGTCGAAAGTAGCGCCTCAACAGACGAATATCACCTTTTTCGAAATCAAAAGCTCAACCCAACAGTACCACGGACGTAAAACCGTGAAAACGAAACCACCATTTGACATAAAAATCGTGCCGCATTGGCAGTGCCGTGGCTTGTCTGACAAGTTTCTCTCCGCGCTTGAAAATTCCGTTGCCATCAACCATCAACTATCTGCACCTGTCACTGGGTCAGGTTCCTGCTGCATGAACTGCTGCCCCCCTCCGTAAAATGAGGTCGAATGCCTCCCATTGTCTCGAACGCCCGCATGTGGCTCTTGATCATGCGCGTGGGAACCGGCCCCTTGAATTCCATCATCCGCTTGAGCATCTTTCGCATGCAGCGTCACACAAAAAGGAGAGGGGGTGGAATTAGCGGCGAATCGCGAGAAAAATACTGTTCATCTCCCTTTCGTCTGAGTCAACGGCGAAGAAAAAACTTCGGCACGTTGCAGTTGCCGGCCAGAAAAAACGAAACTAACCTTAGACCGCCCCCCCCTCTCCCCCCCCCCCCTATATATTACATACCTGGTGTATATATATATATATTTATGTTAGGTTGGCGTCGGTTGGCGACGACGCTGTAAAACACGCCTCTCACTGCATGAGCTAGACGGCCAGAGTACCGTTTTTTATTTTCGGCGGTTACCACGGTTGGCAGTCAAGCGAGATCATTCTTGTGCGGGGAGAACCTATACTCCGCACAAGGGGGATGATGCTATCACGTATTGTGTATATGGTGAGGCACCCACGGGGCAACCACATAGTAAAGCTATTGCTGTCTCTTGAAGTGGTCACACCAGAAAATAAATCAATTCATTGACGCTGTCATCCATATGCAAGAAAATCCGCCTCTAAAGCGGTTCTTCGAAAGATGCAGCTCACCCTTCTTGCGACTCGCCCAACACCTCAAGGCGCTTCGCGCTTGGTGCGAGCAATGTCTGCATGATCGGTGAAAACCCGACGTGCTCCATCCCGGCATTGTAGGGATGCGAGGGTCTATGGTCATACGACCACGGCCATGCATGATAATGAGTACACCCCCCCCCCCTTGAGTGGGCTCTGGCGCACACATAACCGTTGTGGTGAGTGTGGAAGACTGGCCGATATATCGATGTATCACGCTCCTGGTCGAGGCCAGCCAAACCGAACTGCGTCACCAATATCACCACGACCACCACTCAACACCAACAAAAGCGCAACACTAATAAGGCACAAACAACGTGAACACATCTACAGAAACTAACACCAACAACACCAACACCAACACCATCACCACCAACAACAACACCGACACCCACACCAACACCCACACCGACAACCACACCACCAACAACAACATCGCCACCGCCCCTGTCAACAGCTCTACCAACAACCCAACAGCAAAGTGTATCGAAAGCCCAAGCAACGCACCTCGTTGTTGTTGACGCCAGGCAAGATCGGCGACCCCTTGTACAGCTCGAACAACGTCACGGCGACCGACCACAGGTCGATCGCCTTGTCGTACTCCAGCCCCATCACAATTTCAGGGGCTCGGTACCAGCGACTGACGAGGTACGGCGTCGGGTCGTTGTCGGGGTCGCTCTCGCGGAAAGCCGATCTGCGGTGTCAAGAACAACACCGATGAGGGAGGAGCGTGGTTACAGCAGGCGTGGACACACACGTCTTCTCGTGGGAATGAAAGGGAAGGTGTGCATACCGAGGGGGGGGGCTCGAGGCACACATGGCAATGATGACGGTGGTGACGATGACGGCGACGATGATGGGAATGATGGTGACGAATGATATTGAGGATGCCCCTCTCACAAAACACGTACCCTGGTACTAGTACTAGATATAGATAAAACCCGAGAAAATCGAGACATCTTGACCTTTAGAGCCGAATTACGTGCCTCACGAGTTTTATACGTACGGACGTCGGGTATAGTCGATATTTTCGCCATGCGTGGTCCGCAACACACGAATATATGCTTTTGGGGTATTTTTACCCCAAGCATATATTGGTGTTGTCTTTTTGTTGGTAGAGCCGAATTTGGCAGATAAAATTGGAAACAGCCTGTCCCCTCTATTACCCTGCCAGCAATGACAACACAACAAACAACAGTAGCAGTGGCGGCGGCGACTTGGTTAATGAGTACGGCAGACGGGTGCTCCCTTGGTCGCAGAGAGGCAGATGCACGATATGCCCCGGTTCAGCAGCACCAGCACAGCATCCAGTGCTCCTGCTGGGCACCTTTTGTGCCGGAGTTGCCCCAAACCCATTTCCCCAACACGGCACGCCCCACCGTATTAGAGAACAAGCCGGTAGCGCCTACCGAACCTTTAGTTTTTGGCGGACACATCTCAGCACGAGTACGAGATGCGTCCGCGCTGCGCCCTCGTCTATGCCAAGAGTCAAACCCATGGTGTACGCGGGCGCTGTAGCCTACCGAGCTACCTAGAGAATAAGCAGCTGCAGCAGCAGCCACGTGCTCCAGCCCATGCGGTGTTCCACGTGTTTGTGGACTTGCTGATTCCCCCTGTTTTATCTCACGTTTTTTCTGGCAAAAAATCCGATATTGAGTTTCATATTGAGGGATTTGCGTGTACGAATAGAGCGATATTGAATTCGGCGCAAAGAGTCGAAATATCACCCTCTCTTGAGTTTTATACGTGTCTACTGACTGATACGATACAACTACTACACGTCAAAATGCTCCCCTTCACATGCGTAACCGAACCGCCAATACCGGCAAAAACAGATGCAAACACAAACGCTTCCAGCGTCGCTCGATTGACGTACCCGAAGTCCGCAAGCTTGAGGGATCCGAAGCCCTGGTCGACAAGGATGTTGTCGGGCTTGATGTCCGCGTGAACTAGGTTCCTAGACGCCATGTGCTTCAGGGCCGCCATGAGCTGCTTGCCATACTTCTGGACCGCGTGTATGTTGATGCCGGTCTTACGTACAGCAGTAGCGCCACAAACGAAACGAAATGAAAAAACAAGGAGGAAGAACAAGCAGAAGAACGTCGCAAGTGCTAGAAAAATGGGAAATGGGGAACGATTAACATTGCTTAACTGCGCTAAACGTGGAAGTCCAACGGCAGCAACAACTATGAAGAAGCAGAAAGGGTCAAAAATTAAAACCACGCCGGTTGCAAAAACTGTCAAAAACAGCTACAGACTGCAAGTGGCTGACACGGGATGTCGAGGACTGCTGGGCACTATCACAGATCATCACGGACCGTCCAGAATTGCCAGGGACTGTGACATGTAGTCAAGGACTCCAAAAGACATTAAGGACTGCCGCGGACAGTTAAGGGCAAGGTGAAGAAAGATTTAAAAACTGCCAGGGACTGTCACAGGCTGTCAAGGACCGTCACTGACTGTCAAGAACTGTCACGGACAGCCAACCACTGGCAAGGACTGGCAAGGCTGTCAACAACTGTCACACAGTCAAGGACTGCCAGGTCACTTATGAACAGCCACGGACTGTGACAAGCTGCCACGGGCTGTGCGGACTGTCAATAACTAACAAGGGCTATCACTGACTGCCACGCACTGCCAAGAACTGTCAGACTGGACACCGGACTGTCAAGTACTGTCTACACCGGGGGTATCACAGGCTGTCAAGGACTATCACGGACTGAGCAGGACACACATGCGTATCGCGAAACCGACGGGTTGTAAAAAATGTATCAAGAGCAGATCTGGTACATCCCAACACAGGCAAAATACAGCGGCGGGGGTCACACGCCGCTCAGGGATCAACGAGTGCCGGACGATTGCCACACGTCAGAGGACACCGTAAATATGCTCGCGTATGTGCGTCATATTCAAATGCGTGCCAGAGTATACAATAAGGATGTAGAGGCCCGACAGAGTCCTTGCGCACGCGATTCCAAGGGAAATCGTCACCTCGCTTGTAAAATTGCAAGCCTGATGCCATCCCTTCGCTCCCTCGGCACTGGCTCCTTCCGTACCTTATTCCCACAAAAATCAGGCAGGCCAACTCCAACAACTCTTAACCATAATACCGCTGTCTCGGGTATCACAACTTTGCATGCCTGATCCCTCCCCCGGCCATGCATGATATAAGTACCCCCCCCCCCCCCCGCCACACACATCTCTGCCGACTACGACCATGCGTGATATCGAGTACACTATCCCCTTCCCCCTCCTCGATATTCCCCTGGGGAGCCGTTCCTCACCTTGCGGCCGAATTTCTTCAAGGTCTCACGCAGGTTCATCTGCATGGCCTCGAACACCATCACCACGTGCTGCTTGTGCTCGAGGCTGCACAACAGCCTGCGTAAGTCAACCCGTACGGTAAGCGGTAAGGCGCACCAGGGAAGGGTCGCACACCGCCAGCACAGGAGGGGGAAACAGACAGCGCTCAGCGAGGGGGGGGCGTCTTGTTCAGACTCGAGGCAAAAATCAAAGAGAAAAAAATGACAAAAAAAAAAACATGGGTAGATTTTACGGGTTCATCCCAAGATTCGAACCGATCGCGCGACGATCAGAGCTCGGTCTTTCCTACGACGCGCACACCCACCGAATACGTTCGGAACAGTCTTCGAATACGCTCGGAATACTCTCCCACAGATCTAGGAATACTCTGCTCCGAATATCATTGGAATATTCTCGGGAGGGAACTCTTGGAATACTCACCGAATGCAGTGCTTTCTGTTGGTCGGGTCGTGCTCTGCCAGCTCCTTCAGGAGGGATATCTCCTTCTGAGCGGCCTTGCGCATGGTATCATTATTCCGGATCATTTTCAATGCCACTTCCGATGCTCCTCCCACGGCCGCCGGCCCCGCTCTTCGCAAATCACACACACAAGGACAAACCGATAAAATCGTAACAAAGAAATATAAATCGTGTGAACGATCCGAATAAACATTCGAGGAATGATCCAAGAAAAAATCGGAAGAAAAATATAAATAAACGTGACCCGAAGTCCCCGATTGAAAGAGCGTTCCCGAGAGCGTTTAAAGGAACGATTCGAAGAACGGTCCCAAGAACGATCCGAAACGAAAGCAAAAACCAATCACCCCAAACCGAAGAGATAGGATGCAGCAGGAAGCCAAGCACCGAACAGCGAAGGCCAAAGCAGCGAAGGCCCGAGCAGCGAAGCGTACGAACAGAAAACACGACACAGCCCCCGGCGAAAAAAGCACACGGGGGGGGGGGGGGGGGGGGGGGGGGGGGGGGGGGGGGGGGGGGCGGGGCAAAGGCTTGACAGCGTCAGTAGTCAACCTCGAGCCATTACTCGTCGAGCATCGGGTGGCTGTGTTCGCTGTAATTAGCAGGTGACCACTTTACGCGGTACATAATAGTGTTTTTTAAACTGTGGCAATGATTGCCACTCCCGGAAAAACAATACTCCCATTTACCAAGGATATTAGTACCACCTGACTACGGGCTGCACCACGGAGAGCGGTATGGTGTTCCAACTCTAACTCTAACGGTTGGTAGCATAGTAATGCCAATAAGCCCACATCCTAGTTGTCGTAGCCCGCGCCCTCGCTCCCCTAAAGCATAAGATGATAACCGCGATTGCCGCTTGTGGCCGCATGTGTATTATCATATCCAATTTCAGGGCACACACTCCTTGACTTACTTATACGTAAACAAAGCAGACACCTACTGTAACGAACTCGCGAGAAAAAAAAACAAAAACACACAAAAAGAGTCAAAACCAAGACCAAGACAAACCGACACACACCAACACCAACAACTACAACAACACAACACAAACACACACAACAATCCCGAACACACAACACCCGCAAAACAAAACCCAACAAGAGCGCCTCTCGCGACGAAACGCCTCTGGTCTATTTTGACCATCTACAAAGTACAAGGTCTACATTAGGAATTCCACAACGCCTAAGACATGGGGGGTGGGTTGGGGGAGCATCCATGACAAACTATCCCAACCCCCTGTGAATCGCACCGACGTTTTGGAAAAAAACGCTTGAAACTAGAGCGGGCAAATGTTGGCAGTGGAGAAAAGGTGGACTGACAAGCGAGGGAATGTAAGTAATAGCATCAAACCGTGCCCCAAACAAAAACATAAAACGAAATGACAGCGAAAATGACGAGAAAAAGTAAAATACCACATGCCCTTGAAAAATAAAAAGGCGTCTCGAGCGAGCGAGAGGGGGGAGCTACCTCACACGTCCCCTCCCCGCCATCGCAGTCCCACGTCCAGCAAAACTAGCAAGTGGCTGGCCTCGAGGAGCCACCAAGCCCTGGGTCGCCATCAGAAGAAACAACGTCAGGTTTTGCGAGTATGGAGATTGAAAATACAGAGCGGGGATGGGGGGGGGCGTGCGGTGCGGTGCGGTGCGCACGACCGGCTACATAACGAGAGCTGCACGATCGTGAAACGAAAAAGAAAGCTACGCCGACGAAAGGCACGTGATGTGAGGTGAGGAAAATCAACGCACGACAAGGTAAGACACGGCATGGCAAGGCAGAACAAGTAAGGCGGGCGGCGACGGTGGTGGTGGCGGCGACGGCGGTGGCGGTGGAACAAGCACTAGACCCGATGGATGAAAAGTATGAGTACAGGTACAAGAACACATTAAAATATCTGGACAGTGGACAGCGACTAATAAAAACTGTATAACTGCGGCGTTGTTGTGGGCTGCTGCCAGTACGATGGATTCATGTACGCGCGAATGGACTTGTTCCTTCGATGGAGTCGGGGGCGACGGAATACTGACCGAATATTCGTGTAGAGTATTATTTTCGCAACCATTGATGACGAAACGCAAGCACAGCGTCCATTTACAATTCACACGAGGGCGGAACGGCCCATCCTTCCAATCAAGGTAGGCTAAGGTCAGGTAACGAACGGAAAGGCAAGGAAGGGCAGGGCAAGGTAGGGTAAGGCAGGGCGAGGTAAACCAATTCAAACCGAACCAACCCAAACCAAACCAAACCAATCCAAACATAAGCTAACTAAAACACACCAAACAAAAATAAAACAAAAAAAGCAAAAAAAATGTAAAACAAACAAAACGAAAAAACACAGAAAAACAGAAGCACCGGACGAATGACACGAGCAAAGCGACAGCAGATCGCCCTCTCCCAAGCAAACTCGGACCCTTTGAGCTCGTTTCAGTTACCTTGTGTCAAGGCACTTGAGGACCGTGCTGAAAACGCCCTGCCCGACCGAGCCGAGCACGGTGTACCTCCCCCCGATAACCTCCCCCACGCGTGTCTTGTAGTAACCCTCCACGTCGGTCCAGTTGCCCTGCCAGCAAAGCGGGTCCGTGCATCGCATGGGATGCGTGTTCAAGAGTCAGAATGTCAAAACGTTGGGGCTGACCAAACGTCGCACGTCCGTCAGTGTGTTCGTCCCTCGCCAAGGCAATACCCTTAGCACTCTCCCGAGCTACAAGAGCGTAGAGCAGCCTCACGACAGTATTCACAAAACACATTAGCCACGAAATAGTAGCCGCAAGACAATACGAGCTACAAGGCAATAAATAGCCTACAGCATTCCCGCCAAAAGCCAAAATATAATCACAAAAGGAGTTTTGAGTTTGTCAGGCCCCACCCCCTCGGCCTTAACGCCTCATCAAATATTCAAATGAAGGCTTGTCATGTCTCCACAAGGTCAAACAGAAAACGTTTTCCGACATCTATCCCCAGAGTTTGGACACGAGCTACGTACCTACACCGGGGCATCCAAACCGACGCAAGCGACACAGGTATTGCCGCCCTTCCCGATAACATTTGGTGTTGAAGGCAGATGCCTCGGAATCACATGCGAACGATCAACACCAACTCACAGAAAACAAAGGCCAAACACGATTGACAGAACCAGAATGGGCAAGCTTCCACACGAACCTTCCACACGATTGGGAGACAAACCAAAAAGGCAACCTCCTGCGCGATTGCAAAGATAAACATAAACAATGTTAATTCTCCCTTTGCAGCTCGCAGCCAGGAAACCCGCCAGGAAGCGGACTGAGTGGGGGGAGGGGTGTACTCATGTACTCGTGCCATGCATGGGCGTAGTCGTAGGACCATAGACCGAGTTGGGGGGAAAGGGTGTAATCATGTCATGCATGGCCAAAGTCGTCTGACCATAGACCCTCGCATCTCTACAAATGCCGAGACGTAGCACGTCGGGCTTTCACAGAGGGCACAAACAGCTATATCGTCAAAACCCCTACAGCTCACCTGGTCCCCGCCGCCATCATCTCCCAAGTACGACATCCCGTGCCCTCCCCCCCCCTTGCCCCCCATCTTCCCCCCGGGGCCAGCCCCCCCCGCCGCCGCCGACGGAGACGCCGCCGAAAACATGTCGAAAACCGGCCTGTCCTCTCTTCCCTGCTGCGCTCGCAGTTCACTCGAAGACAGCCCCCCCCGTCCCCCAACCCCGACCTCGCCGCTCCCGTTAGCAGCCTTGCCGTTGCCCCTGCCCTCGCCAGGGATGGGCGCACCGTTCCGCGCACCCGATTCGTCATACTTTCCATCCTCCTCCTCCTCCTGGACTCCTCCGTCGTTGCTACCGTCCTCTGACCCTGCGGCCTGCTTGGTGATCTCGATGGGACCCGCATCATCGTCTTCCTCGCAATCATCCACGCTGTTCATGACGGGGTTCGACAACATGGAGGTGGCGTTCTCTATCGCCGGGTCTCCATTTGATGATGGAGGCGGTGGCGATTGCAGGTCGTCGGGTTGCAACGCCGCGTTGTTGATGGCGTCCTTCGCACCATTTGTGGCCGAAGACGCTGGTGCCGCTGCAGCCGCTGCTGCTTGCGCCGCTTCTGCGACTTCTCTCCGTGCCTGCTCCTCCTCGTCTTTCTTTCGCTTCTGCAGCGCTTCCAGCTTTTCTCTCCGCGCCCTCCGTTGCTACCGCCCATAGAGAGAGGGGGGGAGAGGAGGACAGAGAAGGAGGGCGGGGGTAGAAACAGCGAGGGGAGGACGGAGAGCGTGCAACTCAACGGCGAACAGTCAGCAGCGTTTTTCCCCGGCGTGCAAGAGGGGGCCGGAACTAGCATCCTGATGGCGAACGGTGGGCTCAAGGTAAAGCATCCAACCCAACCCAACTTACAACCTAACCCAATTCATTCCTCCCAACCTACGCTTATAGACACAAATGCGAACCGTCGCGCAAGAAAAAACAAAGAACAAAACCAGTGACAACGCCGAAAAAACACCATGACAAGCGATGACCATCTTGCTAGAGGGGTCTGCTGGGGGGGTGCGACAAACACCTGAAAACAGTTCAAGGACACGAGACCCCACCCCGTCAATCAGGTCAACGCCCTGCCACCTGGTGCCCGGTGTCTACTTGAGCAATATCTGTAAACGAGGCACCTGCCGACATGTAACAATATACCTACATACATGTCCAGGCAACTGGTCTATATAAAGACAGCGAGCCATTACCAAAAACCAACACGGCGAAGTCTTCAACCAACCGACTCACGAGCATGGTCGAGAGACACTCTCCCCCCCCAAAAAAAGAGCCAAAAGACGGCATGAAACCTGCCTCACCTCTTCAAGGCGTCGCTCTTCCTCCTCCTCGTCCACCATAAGCTCGTCAAGGTCGAGTTCTTTCAGTTGCTTGTCCTCGTCTCTCAGCTTCCGCTTCCACATATCGTCAGGGGTTTCCCCGCCCCTTTCGCCTCCCCTACCTCTATCCCTATCCCCGTCGTCATCACGCCTCCCGCTCCCCCTCGAGCGCTTGCGGTCCCTCTCATCCCTACCGTCCCGGTCACTCCCATTCCTTCTGCCCCTCGCGTCCCGAGGGTGGTAAAGTCGATCTCTATCTCTAGTGTCCCTTTCCCTGTCTCTATCCCTATCCCGACCGTCATGCCTCCGGGAGGACGAGTCGCCCTTGCGGTCGACCGAGCGGCTTCGACTATCGCCCATGCCCCCCCCCTTGCCGCCGCTCGCGCCGGAACGCGACGAACCTCGCCTATCGCCGACATCGCTGAGGCTGTTGCTGTTGCTGGTGCTGTTGTGGGTGTTGCCGGCGGTATCCTTGTCGCTACGGCCACTTCCCCTCCTCTTGCTGCTGCTGCTGCCACGCACCGAAGTAGAGGAAGAGCGGTTGGTCTTTCCCTTGCGCTCCTGCGAGCGGCTACGGCTGCGGCTGCGACTCCGGCGGCCCATGTTAATCGATTAGATTGGCCCTATTATACTGCTGCCGCCTTTAGTGGTGAAGCTGCTATTGCTGCTGCTGCTCCAGCTGCTGGTGGTGGTGCAGTTGATGTCGCTATTATAACTGCGGCTGCGGCGGCTGCTGCTGCTGCGGCGGCGGCGGCGGCAGCGGCGGCGGTGGCTGTTGCTGCTGCTGCTGCTGCTGCTGCTGCTGCTGCTGCTGCTGCTGCTGCTGCTGCTGCTGCTGCTGCTGCTGCTGATGCTACGGCCGCTGTTTGCCGTTTACTATCGCGGCAAGCGTGCCGAGAGGGCGCTTGCCTTGCCGGCCGGTACCTTTACAGCAGGTGCAGTAGGTATTTAGAGGGCCTGCCTGAGTAGAGGAGGCAATAAAATAGCAAAGTAGGCGAATGTTGGGCTTTGATCAAACATACGGCGGCAGTATCATATCGTATTAGTAGTACGTGTGCGACAAGTAAATGTGTGTGCTGTACTCACAATACCAAGTATTAACACATCAACACGTACTACTGCTGTACGCCATACACCTGGCATATCAGGTACCATGTACCTGGTATAATATAATGCGTATTGCATAGTACTACTGACCATGTACTGACTGTCGTGCCCCCGCAAACCAAGGTGCAGCCGGAAACATGCAGACATCTGGGACAGGCAGCAGGGTACATGAGTGCCTGGTACCGCCCGTACGTGACTATTAATAGGTAGCCCGCAATGTAAAGGGAGTGGGGAATACTTGTCGAACGCCATGATACGGCCCATGATGCTTCTGCTGTACCCGGCAGTCCTCTACGCACGTGGATGACGTAATAGCAGCATGTATGATCCGGAATAATATTACTACCCTAGGGTATGTGTTATGCGAGTTTTGACGTACGAGTACCAGGTAGGCAGCGAGTTCGTTGCGGACAAAGGCTACAAGGGCAGTAGCGAAGACGGTGAGTGTTTTTTTTTTTAATTCTAAAGTTTCTCGGTGGTTCGGGAACTGCAACTGCTGGACGCACGACGACACTTGACCGTTTGCCAGTACCATATCCCCTATATCCGGAAAATTAAGGACGTTTAGGTTTACATCTGAATGGTCAAACTGTCCTTATATTGACGGTCAGAGTATACTATTGTTAGTACACCTGGTACGAGCGAGTACGTACTCGTACCATTAATACTAATATAAGTAGGTGTCAAACTTAAAGTTCTGATCGAGCGGGGCAGGAATAGCAATCGGAGTCTCAGAGAACACACCAACACCACCAAGCCTCGATGTCGACGAAAACACAAAGGCTAGGAAGCTGCGCCCGCTGCTCGTGCCCCTTCTCCTTTTCGTGCATGGAGATAGGGAACACAACCCAATCACTAAACCTCACGCACGTCATGGCAACGACAACAACAAAAGTCATAGCGGACGAAAAAGCACGCCGTTTGCCGGATCAGGACCGGTACCCGGTACCCAACGAAGGCTCTGTTCCCAGCACCCAGCATTGACCCTCGTAGTGTCCGCCGTAAAACAGAGAGAAGATCCGTTACTACGAAAACTCGCGTGCCTCGAAAGCGCACGCAGGCGGTGCAATCATTTCGACCATCGCCACACACAGCACTCTGCGACGCAATCATCATCAGTCTACGAAGCAACGCAACAGCAGAGAAGTTGCCAGCCGGACCCACGCACTCTGAATTTGTGTCAAACCCCAAACAGTCCGCGTGATGAAAATAAAAACAAAGCAACAGCCGCGTATAAGACGAAGGGTGGGGCGGGGGCCGTTATGTGTTTCATCTGGCCATCTCACCTGAAGAGGGGGCGGCCGTGTGTTGGTCAATAGAGCTTTATCGGGTTTGGTCCCCGCTTGGGTTTCCCGGCGTGGAGAGGGTGGGGCACCTATGGAAACCCTTTACTTTATTTTCTGGTAAGGGGTTAGGGGTCGGTGTTGAGCGAATTCGGTTTCATTTTTCCGTTTCAGTTTCTTTTTGCAGTTTGTCTGTCGTACTTACTTACTTTTTACCTTTTTATCTCAACAAGCTCGCAAAACTCCTACCAGCACATACATGCCAGATAACGGTATACAGCAGTACGCACGGCACTCCACGTAGCACGGGACACTGCACGCTACTCAAGGAAGTGCACGAAATGTACACCAGGCAGACCTATTTCCCTGCTGGCCCTGGCGTTGGTCCCGGGGAGTTGCTGGGTGCTAAAAAAAAATGTACTACTATGATTGGTCAACGACGGCCCCTCCCTGCTGCCAAATAATGCTTACTGGAAAGTTTAGTTTTACTCGTCATCGTGACGCTGGCACGCTCACAGGAATACGTCGTGGTAAAGGTCTTAGTCCGTTGGGCTGCTGGTAAAAGGCCAACCCATCGTCTACCCAATCTAAGCCTTTTTGCAACAACACTTTCCCCCCCTTCGGAACAGCGAGGTCCTTATTAGTCTAAGTGTGTGAGGTCGTACGTGACCGGGTCCGTCCGCAGTTAGTTCTTCTCAATCAAGGTCTCTGTTGTTGTTGTTGTTGTTTTCTTCACATTAAACCGTTCTTTCTACGCGTCGACATCCAGCACAACCAGTGTCCGTGCCGATTCTTCAAACCTAGAGAGATACAAGTTCTGTGGTCACAAAGCTACGCCACAGAGATACTACGTTGCCACGTATGTAATGCAATGCCATGTCATCATACTGCGTACGACAGGCACGACATACACATTCCATGACCTAGAGAAACAAAAACGAAACAAAGAGAAGAAACAAAAACAAAAACAAAGACAATTCGAAAGAGAAAAGAAACAAAAAAAGAAACTAGATACACCTGGTATATGTATATACTTCAGTATAGCAGCAAACCATCGTACCCCCACGTAGGGGACGTGGCAGACACTTGAAAAGAACGAGCTGGAAAAAAAAAGAAAAAAGAAGAAAACACCACTATTAATAGTCGTCAACAGAGTAAGACTAAGAACCAAGGGAAAAATAACAGGCAAACCAAACAAAGCACAAGGCATGCTCCAGGTAACGGCAGCAGTTTATGGTACGAGTAGCACAGCCAGGGTCTCCCTGCTGGCCCGCCTGGTACCTTGCTACCCTGTCTGCCACCATCGTCCAGCGTTCGTCAACTATGCCCGGCCCCTCGGCGTCAGACAGTACGAAACAAGCAGAGCAGGCTCGTCATCCACCCACGCCACACGACTCCTTCAATAAGGCTTATCAATCGGAGAAAGGAAGAGAAATGAAAATCACATAGGGTCACCGCAAAGAAGACAATAAAATGAAATAAAAAAAAACAAAAACAACAGGAAGACAAAGGAAGACCACGTTCGAACCAGCTGCACCAGTTGGTGGTACGAGTAGTATAGGCATCTTCTACTTCTTAGTCTGCCCGGTACCTGGCTACCCTATCTGCCATCTCCTTCCTACTTTCGTCCACTGCAGTTTCCCTGCTACTCCTCCTCTTCCCCCCCCTCTCCGCATCCCTTGGTCGGGTTTTCTGCTACTCCTCTTGTTGCCCCTCCTCCCCCCATTCCCTTGGACACCACCCACGGCGGATGCGCGGCGCTGCCTGCTCAGCTCAGCCTCAGCCTCGTGCCACCTCACCATGAACCGTTCGGCTGCTTCCAGGATCCCCCGGTACCACTTCCCCGCCTTTTTTGCAGCAGTGGGCCACAGCAGTGCGGTCTCAACTCCAAACACCAAGGGAGCAAGTTCCGTTGACCCTTCGGTGGCGCGGAACTCCCTAAGGTCTTCGACTACGCATCTATGCCAAGTCTTAACCTGTCCGCCAGGTCTCGGGTTCTCCCCACCACTCTCTGGGGACTGGGGACTGGGGACCTGAAAGAAGAGTGAAGAAGAGTGGCTATCTGATTCTTGACATGAGGAAATTCACTTTTTTTTCTTGTAAAAGCGTTTTCATGGTGGATGTGAGATTCGAACTCACGACCAACGAACCATGTCCTGCCGTCGACGCCATTTGTTGAGGTCTTAGTCCGTTGAGCTACACTGTGAAGAGGGGGGGGCAGTCAGATATTTATTTATTAAAGAGCTGGTAAGAGGCACAGGGATGTCGATGCTGAGTAGGGCACACGCTGCTTGTAGATCACGGTCTTCTTATTATTGCTCCTGAAGTGAGTTGAGGGAACGAGAGAACTCGCGAGTGAGCGAGGAGGGGGCATCGTCGGGGACACCACTCGGCTCAGACTTTGACCAAAACTAACCCGTATGCAGATACAGTCTATCGGGACGTTGTCATACAGAAGTTTCCCCTAACTATAACAGAATGTTCTCTACCGGGACGCTGTCATACAGAAGGTTCGAAGACCTATTATAACAGAATGTTCTGCTCACAAAGGGAATAAGTCTACACTGGCTCCACTGTGAATATTCCTAAAGAGCTACGTAGAAACCATACGTATATAGATTCGCCTGCAGATATATTCCTCAAGAGCTACGCGTGCAACCATATAAGATTCGTCTACAACAGGTATACCTGGTATTCCCAAAGCGCTATGTGCAACCATGTAAGGTTCGCCTACGAGTTTATGTCGTTCCTATACGATGGATGTGCTACAGTACTCCATCACATTAGCCCACCCTGAATAGCCGTATAAATGCACAGATCACACGACGATAAACAAGCGTCCGAACCAAGGCTGATTGCCTCTGGTCAGGCGGCGAAGAGACGTGGCGAGTGCGCTGGAGTCAACCTGTCTTGGTACTTTGTATCTCACAGTGTGACTGACTGCTGCTGCTGTTGCTGCTGCTGTACAGCAGTGTAGTCTACGAGTACGTATCCACGGAGAGGTGTGTGCGCCGAGTGCGCTTCTCGTGGTTTCAAGGCCCGAGCCCCGCGCCAGCCCACTGCAGTCTGGCCATGGAGGGACGCGCCGCCCGCCGACCGCGCGTCGGGCGCGGAGCAACGTCGCTATATAGCTGTGTCACCATCCAACTCATCGATCGTTCTGCTGCTGTTTGCTGCCGTGGATAACATCTTGATTTTTTAAAGAGCATACCATTTTTCGATTTGAAAATCCGATGACCCAAATCGTCGGATTTTGGGCCTTAACCCAACGACTTGGGTCATCGGATTCTCAGGATAGTTCTGCAGTGGTAAATGATATTGGGGGGGAGGTGACCGGGAATAAATGTCCCTGGCATAACTTACTACCTCTCGGGAACAGAGTTTTCCCCAGTTGTTTAACAGATCCGCCAGAAGGCGAGAATCAAATCGAAAAAATTCCGGTCGGATTTTGAATATTTATTATTCGGACTGCATATGCAGGGTCATCCATTTTTGATATCGAAAAATAAAAATGCGAAGCTCGAAATTGAACCTCATAGGGAATAGCCTTAAAAAGAATTGTCAAGGTGGACGTGAGATCCGAACGCACGACCAACGACTCATGTCCTGCCGTCGACGTCATTTCTGAAGGTCTTAGTCCGTTGGGCTACTGGTACAACAGGTTAACCTATCGCCTACCCAATCTAACCTATGAAGGGCCGGTCTAAACGAGGGAAAAAAAAAATTAAAAAAAAAAGAAACGAAATAAAGCACCGAAGAGCAGAACTAAAGAGCACGTGAGTTTCATTGGTCAAATTCAACGAATTAGAAGTAGAGATCCCAATACCTCCGTTTTCACATTTCGTTTGTTCAAGTCCCAGAGGACTTAGGGCGTGTCCAATCAGAATCGAAAATCGAAAATAAACAAGGCGGTGATTGGTCCCTGGCCCAAACATGTTCCCCTTCGTTTTTAGGTTCCGAGAAAATGAACGATTTCACACCTTGGATAACGTAACGCTCGGATAACACATATCTACGTTATGGGTTCCAACACAGGAACGTGGCAACGTACTACCATAGTGTTAGCACTGGAGGGGCAATCACGGCAACGTGGTAACACAGTGTTAACTGGAAACCCACGAACGTGCACGCGCCTTAACGTTACGTTGCTGCTCGGTCTCGTCCAGCTCTGGTACAGTAACATTATGTTATGCCGTGATCAGTCCTTGAACCAACACTGTAACACAGTGTTAGGCTTTGACCAAACACGTACGTTATCACTCGAACATGCCCAGATCGATACCCGCATATTTACTAGCACGATAACATAATGTTATTATCGACGCAGCGTTAGATGTAACACACTAACATAGTGTTACCCTAATAGGAGGAGTGCTGTACATAACACCCTAATATAACGTTACCATGTTCGCCAGCACTACAAACACATAACATTGTGTTACAGATAACACACTAGCATAGCATAATGCAATGGCCAGCACTACTAACACTACGTTATCTGGACCCCCCATCTGATTGCCTTAGGCTCGGATAACGTAACACTTAACGTGCGTTAGATACGTTACAATCTTAGCCGGTCTATACGTAACATTACGTTAGGATGTCAGCCTAAATGCGGAAGTCCCTTTAACATTATGTTACGGTGTTACCGTCAGTAAAGCTCTGATGGTAGCATTCCGTTACCGTGTTACCATAAAAATCGATCCGAGTCGAACGTTATGTTACTGAGTTACTGTTGGGGCCGAAGTCGTTCTAACGTAATGTTACTACGTTACCCTTTGGATCTTCCCGAGATATAACATAAGGTACTTGTGTTAGTGGTAAAGCGGGCGTGTGGGAGTAACATAACGTAGCCGTGTTATCCAATTTCGCCGACAACCCAA
This sequence comes from Macrocystis pyrifera, assembly GCA_031763025.1. Taxonomy (NCBI): domain Eukaryota; class Phaeophyceae; order Laminariales; family Laminariaceae; genus Macrocystis; species Macrocystis pyrifera. Next base: position 20,953,662 of record JASSKH010000001.1, on the reverse strand, counting down.
TAGGGGATACCTACAAAAATATCCCCGAGTGGGGGAGGATAGCATGACATCCCCGGTAAAAAAACGCCTCCATATTTTAAAACCCCAAAACGGGGGATATTTAGGAGGGATCCCCGCAAAGTGGAAACCCTGCCAGTACGTTATCCATCTATAACACATTACGTTATCCATCAATAACGTAATCAGACTCTGCACACTCGCACGTACGAGTTAACACGGCAGTAACATATTGTTGATGTTAGTTTGGGGGTATACGTCATCTGCGAACTTGTGTCACTACATGCATTGCATACGAGTTATCACATTATCATAATGCTATATAGTGTTTTATCGATCATATACGTTATGCGCTTGACGTATGTTACGTTATGGTGGCAAGACTTCCGTAATACCCTCACATAACGTCGCTCGATACGGACTGCTGCTGCGGCTGATACGATAACATAATGTTAACGTTGTATTGACCATATACGTCATCCCTCTAACGTGTGTTACGATAGCCCCTAGGAATTTCACGAACAGACTAACATAGTGTTATGTACGCGTTTATTTGGCCGTGTACGTTATCCGTCGAAATGGTGTTACGGTGGCAAGTAAGAATCCCGCTGACACACTAACATAACGTTACTCGCTACGGGCTGATGTCGCTAACACGGTAACATAATGTTAACATTTAATTGACCATGTACGCTATCCCTTCAACGTGTGTTACGATAGCCACCAGGAATTCCGCTAACACGCTAACATAGTGTTACTCGCTATGGGTTGCATACCCTAACACCGTAACAGATATACTGCGGCCAGTACGGGATCAAGGTAACACTCTAGCATAATGTTACGCGATCGCCCGCCAATATCATAACACACTAACACCATGTTATCACAAAATCCAGAAAGTAGTTAACGTAGTAACGTAAGGTTACGTTTTTTTTTCCGCTGACGCCTAACATTAACATACAACGTTAAGTGTTACGTTATCTGAGATGTGAACGATTTGCAATCCAACGCTAAAACCAAAAAGTTGACGGCTGGAAATCGAAAAGTAAATCGAAACACGAACAGCATCAATTCAGTACGTCCTACTGGTCAGCGTAGCCACGTGCAAAGATCACATCAGGACCGCCGTACACAGCAGCATCCAACTCACAGCTAGCACGGCAACACAGCCGCACAGACCCCCGTAAACAACCAGCAGGCGAACCACAACACCAGCCCCGACGTTGTCGAGCCAAAGCGAATATAGTTTGAGTAAAATTCAGGATGGTGCTCTCGAGAGCGCGGTCGGAAGTTCGTTCTCAGTATAATTTTGATCCCGAGGCGTCAATGTTGGACGCGCCACCACCTCCATGGGAGGCTCAACGAAGTCCCAGAATCGAACTGCGGTCGCGTTAGCCTGCTTCTGTGGTGGATCTGTGTTGCCGAGCACTAGATTGCCGGCATGTGTGCACAGTTTCGAACGGCCCAAGTAGGGTGTGCTCTCCGTTGCTTTTCGCCTTGATTTCTATTTTCAATTTTCGATTCTGTTTGGATACCTTTTGGCTAATTTTTATCGAAGTCGAAACGAATTTGATTTTCGATTCCGCTTTTCGATTCTGTTTGGACATGCCCTTAGGGCCGGCCCTAACGAGGGAACAAAAACGAAATAAAAAACGAAGAGTGGATAGTAAATAGTACGTGAGTTTTATTGGTCAGATTTTTAAAAAATAAGAGATCCCGATACCTCCGTTTTCACATTTCGTTTGTTTCAAATCCCAGAGGACTTAAATTTATTTTACGAAATGGGTGCCAAACAAACGAAATATGGGTTACCCAGCGTCGAAGAGGAACAAAGGAGGAGCTCGAAGGGTTGGCCTGAAGTTCCGATAAAGTTTTATGACCCATTGGCAAGCGCACCATGGCCGAGGTAGTGCATGTGGTTACCACGGGGCTTGTCTGCTGACGGCGCGAGCACTTACGGGTAAGGCATCACCAAAGGGTGCTCTCGCAAAAAACTGGGGGATCAGGAGGTGGTATATTTTTCGACATGAGTTCCATTCAACATTCAAACGTCTGCCATCGAACAGCGATGGCCGATACACAGGCTCTAGAGCACTCCGGAGGGAGCGGGTTGGACCACGAGAACCGCCTGCTGTGGAGGGTGCCTCGCGCTTGCGAGTTGTGTCTATCCACCGTCGTTGTCGAACACTATCGCCGGAATCACGTGCTGCGGCGGTTGAGTCATTCTGAAAAAATGCACCGCGTACAAATTCGACTTGGCTTCTTCTTTAGCTTCGTTTTTTTTCTTCTTTTTTTCTCGTTGATAAGAAAGGGTCGTTTCTATTGAGACGAAAAAAAATCACGATTCGTGACCTTTTGGCATGACTAAAGATCACGATCCGTGACATTTCGGTTCTAACGAAAAAAGCCGAAAAACGTCACTTTTCGAGATATTTTCAATTTTTAAAAATTCCGATGTTTCAAACCCAACGATTTTTGCGGGTGGAGCCAACTCTCGCGAGTAGGCACGGCCAGGCCGGACCGGGCCGACCGCGCCTGGCCCGGCCGGTGATATATTCGAAACCCGGGCCGAAGCCTGTCCCAGCCTACGAGATTACAGTCTCACCGACCGTCGGTCAAGCCCGGTCCGCGAGATTCCATCTCGCAGGCCGTCTGCCCGGCTTGGCCTGTGACATTCTCAGATCCTTTTGGCTTTTCTCTTAGAGCTGTGGCTCCTCCTCCTCGAAATCTGGAGGCCACAACGTGCTCATTAGCCTGCGCCCAACGGTGTCTTTGGGTTGCCGCCCGTTGTCCACAAGCGGAGTACGAAGCAGAGTCTGCCACCGTGGGTCCACGTGGGTTGCGTAGTGCCTTGATCAGGCGAATTTCGAGACACGACAAATCATTGGGCTATGTCAGTAATTATGTTTTTACTGTCATTGCCCATAGCGACAAATGTCACGAAATGCAGGCTTCCGTAGGAAACTGGCGTTTGTGACGCGGGTTGAATTCGAGTAACGGAATAGTCTGAAATAGGTCGAGGTAAAAGTTTCGACGCACGCGTCCAGCCTCCAGTCGGCGTAAGACAGCGGAGGCAACGAGCTACGAGCACGTCGGAGCGGACGAGGGAGAGAGCTGGCCCTTTCAGTCGCAGCTGGTCCGGGTACCGTGGTGTCACAACCTTCGCGTAGTAGATGACAGCGAGACCATTTTGATCGGTCGACTTTGCCTGGTCCTTGCCCCGTACAACGCGCAGATGCGAGACGTGGTCGTACAGGCCAATAACGCGGACCTAAAGGACGCCATGTACAAGCTCGCCGTCGACGCAGCAGTCGTGCGGAAGCAGCACCCCCCCCCTCGTCCCACTTCCACCGGGCAGCGGTCCTGTCTTCCAGCCTCTCGCCTTCAAGCAGCTACGGGAGCTCGTGGAGAAAGGCAGCACGAACAGTGTTCTGGTCGTGCGCTCTGAGATGTGGTCCTGTGCTCGCGCGACCGCAAAGGGTGGGGGTCGGGGAAGCGTAAGACCCCCGCCGGTCCCAACGGACGGAAGACGACCTTCGCGAGGGACGGTACGGGCTCTTGGGGGCGGGAGGGACCCCCCCCAAGTCGCGGCCCGCCGCCCTGAGTAACCGACCAACGCGTGTCGTTACGCGTGGAGCGGTGACGACTGCCCCAGACCCGCCTGTCCGTTCGATCATCACGTCTCCCCAATCAGCCCTCGCTAGGGGGGCAGGCTAGGCACGAAACATGTCCCTCTCCCCTCCCTCGCCCCCTCCCCCTCCACCCCAACAGTTGCAAGCCCCGGGTGCCGGAGGAAGCGGCGTAGCTGGGGGGGGTGGGGAACGGCAGCCGAGCTTCGCGCGGTTCAGCAGGAGATACACCGGGGGCGGGAACGGTGCGGCCCCTTCGGGAGCCGGAGCGGCCAAGAGGGCGGGGGCGGCAATTGACAATACGGGCTCTGCCGCCAGGCAGGGTTGACCGCGGGGGGGGGGAGCCAAGAGGAGCAAGCGAGTTGTTCGCTGACGCCTCGAGGTCCGTAAGACTTCACCGCGTTCCCACACCCGGATCGGTTTCGCCCGCCTTATTTCACGGTGAGTGTCTGACGGACAGCGTGGTTTGAATACGAATTACGCAGCGCAAAGAGTGAATGCGTGCCACAAATGGGTTGGTGGTAGGAAAAGGAGAACAGCAGAGCCGGTGGGTTCGTTTTGCAGTGTCGGTGCGCCGCAGTCCTGGGTAGGTCGATTCCCGAGCCGTCCATGTCAAATCGTTTTTTCCCCCGCCCTCTCCTCGCACGAGCGCTGGGACGTGTTTTTTTTTGCGTGGTGGTAGCAGGATGAACACGAGTATGCGCGCAATAGACCCCCGCGAGGGCCAGGTTCTCTCTTTCCTCTGAGACATGACAACCGTTCATAACCTACAGCTACCCGAGAGCGAGGGCTTGGCCTGTCCAGGGCTCGGTTCCCCCTCCCCGCGCGTGTCGGCCGTACCGAACCGCGAGACGGCGCATTCAACCGTCGCCGGCGTATCAAAAGAAAAAAACAACACCCGGGGGCTAGGTTCCCCCGTCATGTCCACAGAACAGGTCTCCAACGCCCGCAGCCGCGCGAGTATGAGGGCTAGTGTTCCCCCTCCTGCGAGCGCCGGCCGTGCCGACATCGCGAAAGGCTCGTTCAGTTTTGACGTTGTTTTTTTTTCAGAAGGCTGGATTCCCTCTTTTTTTCCCTTTCAGGCGGAACACCAGTTCACAGTCTGCAGTTGCGTGAGTGTGAGGGCTCGGGCCCCCAGGGCTTGGTTCCCCTTTCCGTGCGTGTCGCCTGTCCCGAACCACGGAAGGCTCGGTCAACCGCCGCTCGTGTAGAGGGCTAGGTTCCCCAGGGCCCCGATTCCCCTTGCCCTGCGACAGGAGAGCGTTCATAACCTGTCGCCGCTTGAGTGCGAAAACTAGGTTCCCTAGGGCTAGGTTCCCCCTCTTGCGAGCGCCGGCGGTATCAACATCGCGAGGGGTTTTATCCACTCTGCTGTTTCGCTGTCGAGGTCCGGGTTGCCCTTTTTCCCCGTTGTACAAGACAACCGTTCGCAGCCCACAGCTGCGCGAGTACGAGGGACGGGTCTCCCCCGGGCTTGGTCCCCCTTTCGCGCGTGTCAGCCGTATCGAACCGCGGGAAGGATCATCCTACCGTCGCCAGCGTACAAGGGTTAAGTTCTCCGGGGCTAGGTTCCCCCGTTTAGTCAACAGAACAAGTTTTCACAGCCTGCAGCTGCTTGAGTGCGAGGGCTAGGTTCCCCTGGGCTAGGTTCCCCCTCCCGCGAGCGTCGGATGTGCCGATATTGCGACCGGCTCATTCACCTAGGGTGTTTTCGTTTCCGAGGACTGGGGTCCCTTTCTCTCTTTCAGACGGGACAAGAGTTCACAGCCGGCAGCCGCTCAAGTGCAAGGGCTAGGTTCCCCTCTCGCGAGCGCCGGCTGGGCCGACATTGCGAGCGACTCATTCAGCCAAAGGTGTGCTTGTTTCCGAGAGCTCGGTCCCCTCTTTTCCCCTTTCAGACTGGACAACAGCTCACATCTCGTAGCTGCTTGAGTGCGTGGGTTAGGGTCCCCAGGGCTAGGTTCCCTCCCCGGCAAGCGTCGGCCGTGCCGACATCGCGCGAGGCGCATTCAGCTTCGGTATGTTTGTTTTCCGAGGGCTGGGTTCCCTATTTCCCTTTCAGACGGGACAACAGTTCACAGCCTGCAGCCGCTCGAGTACGAGGGCCAGTTCCCCTAGGACTAGGTTCCCCCTCCCGCGAGTGTCGGCCGCGCCGACATCGCGGGGGGCTCATTCAGTTTGGGTCTGTTTGTTTCCGAGGGCCGGGTTCCCTCTTTCCTTTTCAGACGGAACAGCAGTTCACAGCCTGTAGCTGCTCGAGTGCAAGGGCTAGGTTCCCCCCTCCCGCGAGCGTCAGCTGGGCCGACATCGCGCGAGGTGCATGCAGCTTTCGTGTGTTGGTTTTCCGAGGGCTGGGTCCCCCCCAATTTGTTCCCTGTCGGACTGGATAACATGTCACAGCCCGCCGGTGCCGGAGTGCGAGGGTTGGGTTCACCAGGACTAGGTTCACCCTCCCGCGAGCGCCGGCCGTGCCGACATCGCGAGAGGCTGATTCAGTTTGGAGGTTTTTTCTTTCGTTTGTCGAGGGCTGGGTTCCCGCTTTTCTCTTCCGACAGGGCATCCAGTTCGCAGTCGGCAGTTGTGTGAGTATGAGGGCTAGGCCCCCCAGGGCTCGTTTCCCCCCTTCCGCGCATGTCGCCAGTACCGAACCGCGGAAGGCTCATTCAACCGCTGCTTGCGCATGAGGGCTAGGGTCCCCAGCGCCCCTTCCCCCCCCCTATATTATATACTTGGTATATACAGGTTGGGTTGGTGTCGGTTGGCAACGACGCTGTAAAACACGCCTCTCACTGCGTGAGCTAGAGAGCCAGGGTACCGGTTTTTTTTTAGCGGTTACCACGGCTGGCGGTCAACTTAGATCATTTTCGTGCGAGGAGAACCTTCACTCCGTACAAGGGGGATGAATGTATCACGTGGTGTGTATATGGTGAGGCACCCACGGGGCAGTTACATAGTAAACCCAATGTTGTCTCTGGAAGCGGCCACACCAGAAAATAAATAAATTCATTGACGCTGTCATCCACGTGCAAGAAAATCCGTCTCTAAAGCGGTTCGTAGTAGGACTAACTCACCCTTCATGCGACTCGCCCAGCATCTCACGGCGCTTCGCGCTTGGTGCCAGCAATGTTTGCCTGGTCGGTTAAAAACCCGATGCGCTCCGTCCCGGCATTGTAGGGATGCGAGGGTCTATGCTCATACGACTACGTCCATGCATGATAATGAGTGCCCCCCCCCCCCCCCCCCTGTCGGAGGTCAATGTTTCGCACGCCCGCAGCTGCGTGAGTGCGAAGGCTCGGCCCCGGTTCTAGGTCCCTCAGGGCTAGGTTCATTGTTTCCTTCAGACAGGAGTACGTGACGACCTCGCGCGAGGCGTAGTTCGAAAAAAAAAAGAAGCTCCGAGGTAGTGGGACCGTCACACCTAATTACGCCGTGAGCGTACCCCGAACAAACACACACCAGAACGCAAGAAAAAGCGAAGAAAATAAATAAATAAATAAATAAAAAGTAAAACAGAGAAGATACCCTCGGGCCGGCAGCGGTTCACAACGATGCCGCACCCGGAGCCAGAGGGCCGTAGTCCACCTTTCGCGCCACCGTACCGACCCGGCGTAAGGATCGCTCAGACGGACCGTGCACCGGTGACACATCGCGCGTACTGCCCTCATGCGAAATATGGAATGCCAGCTAAACCCGTCCGCGTTCGAACACGTGCACATTGCAGGATCGAAACAGTGGCCGTCGGAGCCGCGGCGAGGCGAAATACGCCGGCCACATGTAGCCAAGCACATGTTCGATCCGGTCGAGTCGAGGACAGGTAGCGGGTCAGCACGCTCGCGGCTTCCTGATGGGGAGTCGCTTCGTCGACCGCAAACCGAACTCATGGTACGGACCTGGCGTACAGAAAAAGCCAACCTTGGTAAGGAAAACATCGATGCACGCACCAAACAGGTACTGCTGTACAAGCTTGCCGATATTTGCACGGACCTGAGGAGACACTACCGCGGCGTTGTGGGCTACGTTGCCAGATCGCTGGGAGGGTCTCTGATAGCCCCACCGGCAGATGCCGCGCAAATACAGCTGTATTTCGGTGACACAAAAGGTTTTGGTGCCATTGATAAACTGATCACGATAGTTACCAGCGGGGTCTCGGTGCAGCCAGTACCGCACAGACGGGGTCTGGAGCGCGCCCCACAGTAAGGTAACCACCGCAGTGCCTCCGGGCACATGTCAGTGATTTGGGACAAGCTTCGTGAAGATGTACAACGTCAGAAACGCCTCGTAATAAAGAAAGCGGTCGCGCACGAAATCCCGAACCTAAGAGTGCCACCACTGGGAATCATACACAAGAATCAGATAATTAACGACTACTCCTTCGAGACGCAGAGCAGCAAAAAGTACTCTTTTTTAACGCTAGGATCGGCGTGGCGCCTGCCTCGCCCGGCCCGAACAAACATACGTCATCGGAGGCTAGTGAGGCCGAGGACGAGTCTGCGTCTGACTGCTGCGCCTTAAGTAAAAAGTAGTCGTCCACGTATACGGTAGCGAAGAAAGGTCCGACTCCTCCCCCCAACGACTCGCTAGAGTTTTTAAGTCGGCGGGTACAGTCGTTGGGTTTCCTTCTTCCCACCGGTCTACGCGTGAGCCATCATGTATGTTACCTCTCGCAGTATCTGGGCCGACGCCACCGTGGTGTTGCAGTGAGTGTGTTCAGCGGCTGCCGACATCACGCCCCAGAAACCCGGGGACCCTGACCACCCGAATGTCAGACGGAAATCGATGACCACCAATTCCCCTACCGTGTAGTAGAAATTGCGAGCCTCGTCAGGGTCTATTCTGACGTTGCGAAAGGCATCAGACACGTCCCTCTTGCTCATCAAAATACGCTTGGTCGGGTATTTCTTTCGCAGACTACCTAGTTCCGCGAGGAATTTGGGAAGGGCCTCTGCGCACAGGCACGGGAGGAGCGAAAGACAGGAGGGCTTGCTTACTTATGAGAATGCTCGGCCGCCTCGAAATCAAGGGCGAGTAGAGCCACTCTGCCAACCAAATACCCGGCTTGCAAAACACTTTAACGGATGGCATATCGCGCTGGCCCCGAGCCGAGCTGGCAGAAAAAAATTAGGGAAGTGACTGGAAGTAACGACTGGGTGGAGCAGGATAGCCGCCGGGGGTCAAAGATTTTTGACGTCGTGCTCGAAACCAAGAACGGTACAAACCGACATGACGATCGGTCGTGGGACATCATGGTCAACGGACGGAACTCGTTTTGATTTTGCATACACGGCGCGCCGCGGGGACTAGCGCGGGGACTATACTGCACCCCCCCCCTCGTTTCCCCCCGTTCACTCTACGTTTAACCGGTGGCGCCCACAGGAACAGGGCAAAGAAAGATGGAGATAAGAAGGAGGTGGTACGTCTGGTGGAGACGCTGGCGCTGGGATCGGTGCAAGAAAGTACCCAGAAAATTACTTGAGGTTGTGGAAGATCTGGGTTGCGGGAAGGGAAGCGCAAGGCAAGCTACGTGCACAGCAGCCAGCAGTCCACTGTGAGGGGGTATCTTGCCGCTATCAATTTTTCCACAAGGTGTATGCAACGTGGGAACTCCCCACTTCACACTGCATGATTGTTGCCGTAGGAAAAGGGATTGACCACGCGCACAGTGAAGCGCAGAAACCCGTGCAGGTTAGGTTGCTACTGACCTGGGCCAATTTAGCCCACGGTAGGTACGTGGTCACAACGATGGTAGACGGGGGTAACGTCATGTGGTTGGGTCTTGCGTTGTCGTACTTTCTGCTGTATTGCGCGTCGGAGTTGTGGGCTTACGCGAACGGAAAAGTGCACCCCGAGTTCCGTCTGGCGCGAAATTGTCTCACCTTCTTGCGAGGGGGGGGGGTACAGGTCGCGATTGAGAACAGATCGATCGCGGACTCGGTACAGGTGCAGTTCGTGGCGTCGAAGACCGGCCAGAAGAGGGCGGGATGCACGATCACTCGACCGCGTGTAAATCTAAAGCGAGCTACGCCGCAGAGGGTCCAGTGGGTGCTTTCGAGGTGCTGCTGCACCTCCTCGCCGTTCACCCCGTTGCTTCCGGGAGGATGACCCTTGACGGTTAGGTGTACGCCACATGGGTGGAAGCTTTTCACGCGGACGGAAGCCCTAGCAGCGTTGAGATTCATGATCGGGAGTAGCGGTAGAGACCCGGCGCAGTACGCGCTGCACGCGGGAAGAATCGGAGGTGCAACCCAGCTGGCTGCGCAAGGGGTACCTGAGCTGCAAATTCAGCGCGTAGGCAGATGGACGTCGCGAGCGTTCATGACGTATGTGCGGGAGAGGCAGGGGAAGGGGCAGACTCTGTCTCCGTCGCACTCGAGCAATCGGGGTAGATCGGATAACGGGGTAGTGTACGAGTAGCGCGGGAAGTACGATTAATAATCAGGCTGGCCTTATGGTGTGAGATGTTACTTAGCCCCGCAGAGGAAGGCGCGAGGCATAAACTGCGGGTTAGCCGGTCTCTTTAATCTTCGTGGGGTTTCGTAGTGGATAAAATTAATGGGGACGCCACGACGGGTCCAGGTGTTGGTGGCAGATTGCCACATCACTGGCAGGCCTTTTTAGCACGCCGGCGAACGTGCCTTACCTGCAGTAGGAGGAAAACTAATGCGAGAATTCTTCGTAATTTTGGTTTTTTTAGAGCCCATCTTAACGGGGAACGCTAAGGTTCGTTATTTGGAAATAAAATTTAAGTTTCAATGAAGTTTATTTGATTTTGAAAAAAAACGTGTTTGTATCCTATCGGGAAACGGCGTATTCATTGTCAAACGAAAAGGAATTCGGAACAACCTGGAATAACGCAGCGCGTTACACAACGCCCAGCCGACAAACAGCGACGAGCGTAGACGAGAGCGAAGGTTTGCGGTGTCGCGTGCGCGCTCCCGCTAGCTTCTTTTTCTTTTCGGTGGCGCAGGATAGGAAGCTATCACTCTCAGGGTTGTCTTGGGTGGGCGGAGGGAGCTCTCAAGCGCCACGTGCAGAACAGCAACGGTGATGCAGCTATCGAGGTCTCGAGCGTATCCTCTGATTGATTTTCGTGATGGTTGGCCGATCGAGCAGGCCGAAAAAATGGGTTTGCGGCCGCCATGATCTCTTTTGAGGCGCCACCGCCGGGGTACGATGTGCTATGGTCTGTGGGCGTCGGCGTGGTTATTGCCCCCGTCGCCTGTCGTTGAGGTTCGCGTTTCATCGCCTCGACAGTGGTCACCGAAGCGGCCAAGAATCACCCCAGACTGCACCGGGGGTGTTGACCCATCATGAACATGCTACATCAAGGCTGATCAACTCCCAAATTCGAAAATGAAATTTGAAAAATCACACAAAAAAAGTCTTTTGGGACTTTTCACTCAAATTGATTTTTTTTAATTTGCCTTGAGAATGCCTGATTGGTGATCCACTCTTCGGCCAATCAGACACAAATTCAATTTGAGAAAAAATCAAATCAAATTAACAAAACCGAAAGTCCTCGATAAGATGGGCCCTTAGGGAAAGACTAAAAAGATTAAAAAAAAATCACGATTCACGACAAAAATCTCACGAATCGTGATTTTTATCCAACCTTTTCTCCTTCCTTGCGTATACTCAATTGAAGACGTACTACCACCTTTTACCGATATATTTTCACCTACTATGTATCTATACGCCCTGGGTCCCTCTCCGCATCTACATTCCATCCCCACGCCATGGGAAGTAGTCCTCCCTCCTCCTCTCTTCTCCCCCTGGTGGCCTGGCGGTCTCGCAGGGCGAGCTTATATCGGTGCACCCGGCGGGAGATCGCGACCTGGGTGGTCACCGATATGATCTGGAAAAGATGCTCCTTACAAACAACTTTTCTTGCTAGAGATCCCCCGTCCGTTCCTCCGATGATGCTCGTTGCCAGCTGGTCGATGCAATCGCTGCCTTCCTTCCCGAGGCGCCCAAAGCTTTCCACCGCGAGGGTGACAAGTTTATGGCTGCGCTCGTCGAAGGACACTTGTCCTGCACGAGCGTAGTGGTTGCGCTTTCGCGCCTCGGAAGTGGAGGCAGCTGATCCGTCTCGATCAGCGCTGCCAGCCTGCATGTGGACTCTCGCTTGGGGGTCTGCGTGCGTGATGTCGAGGAGTATCGCCTTGTTACGGTACTCTGACGACGTAGCGTCTCGGAGGCCTCCCCTCTCGATCACTATATCCATGCGGAGGTTTCTGTCGACGTGATTTTTATTGTTCGTTAGGCTGACTCTCTTGTGGGACCCGAAACCGGAAAACAGAACAGGATCACCAAAATTCCTCGATAAGATGGGCCCTTAGGGACAGGCTAAAAAAAATCGAAAAAAAAACATGATTCACGACAAAAATCTCACGAATCGTGATTTTTATTGTTCGTTAGGCTGACTCTCTTGTGGGACCCGAAACCGGAAAACAGAACAGGATTTCCCCTTTATGGTGTTAAAACCCACACAGCCGATGGGAGATATTATTTGGTCTGCCGTGGCCGCAAAAAGCTGCGATTTCAACACACAATACCCACCACCGCCGATGGCTCCTCGCTTCATCGGGCACGAGATGACGCCACAAACCTTCGAGGTTATATGCTCCACTGCTTTGAGAGTGCTCGCTACCAAGTTTGAGGGTCGTTGATGCTGCGTGGCCGGACTCTCCAGTTTCGTCTAAGGAAAAACAGGCCAGGAATGGGTCAAGCTGTCACGTCTCGAGCGAGAACTCCGGCCACACAGCATCAACGACCCTCAAACTTGGTGGCAAGCACTCTCAGAGCAGTGGGGCATACGGCTTCGAAGGTTTAACGTCATCCCGTGCCCTGCGAGGCGAGAAATCGGCGGCGGTGGCGGCGGGTGAGGTATGTTGAAAACACAGGTTTTCATGTTTTGGCAGTGATCGGAAATGGCTCATTTCTACCGACGGCACTACCCTGGGGTTTCTACACGAAGAAGGGAAATCCTGTTTTATTTTCCTGTTTCGGGTTCCCATAAGATTCAGCTTTTAGGAACGGCCCAACACTACAGTACTGTGTATAGCTGCTGTTATATACAATTAATTCGTGCGTAGTTCTTGCCTATCCCATCCCGTTTCTGGAGAGTTGTTTCGTTATTTTACCGCGCGTGACAGTTTGTTTCTCCTCGCATCGGTTATTCCTCTAAAAGCCCGTCATCGTGTGGATGGATCGGATGGATGACGGTTTTCCGCGGGTTTCGTCTTCGCCTGGTGGGCGATGGACAACATGGTCCACGGAAACCTTTTTCTTGTTTAATCATCACTTTTTCTTTCCGGCCTATCTCGTAGGAGGTTTTTACCCTCAGCGATCTTCTGGACAAGCCGTGGTCATACAGGTGTCGTCCTTTCTCCCCCCATGTACGGGCCTTTATTCTTTGTCGCGCATAGGGTTCAGCATTCAATTTCCCACTGCTCGTCCATTGTCATCGAATGTAGCTAACTTACGCTCTCGCGCTTTCCGCTAGTCAATTTTTTATGCAAGAAAAGTCCCTACGAGCATGCACTCGGTGAGACTCGAACCCACGAAATTGATCTTGACAGGCACGCGGACCACCTACCAAGCCACCGGGGACGAGGATACTATTATTAATAATATTAATACCAGCGTGTCATCATCGTTTATTATTTTATCACCTTCATTCACTTTCGTACGTAGGAGGTTTAGGTTTTACCCTCAGCGGTCTTCTTCTGGCCGTGGTCGCAGGTTTCGTTCCTTCTTCTCCCCCCCGGCACACGTGCCTCCATTTTATCGCGCATAGGGTTCAGCGTTCCCACTGCTCGTCGATTCTCAACGAATGTAGCTAACTCACGCTTTCGCGCTTTCCGCTATAATATAATCAGTTTGTATGCAAGAAAAAGTCCTTACGAGTACGTATGCACTATAGGCGGCATTATCCACGAAAACGCTGACCGCTCGCTCGAAATCGACCGACGGATCCGTCTCATGCGAGCATGCCTCAAGCGGTTCGGCCCGGAGTTGTATGATAGGCCGACCGCACCCCTTAGCCTGAAAGTCTGAATGCTGAAGGCCGAGGTGATTGAGGCTCTGCTGTACGGGTGTGTGACGTGGACCCTCCGAGCGGAACACTTTGCCAAGCTTCGAACAGCTCACCACCAAGTCCTGTTGCGAGTCCTTGGCTTCCAGCGCCGACTTCGTACTGTGACCATGCCACCCTCTCGTACGCGAAGTTCCTCAAGATGACACGTCGCAAGAGCATCGAAACGACCATTCGTAAACGGCGGCTCTTCTTTGCGGGGAGCGTGGCACGGCAAAGCAAAGAGCGATTACCCAGTCGGGTAATGTTCGGGACGATGGCTGGTGGGGAGAACCCGAGACCTGGCGGACAGTTTAAGACTTGGCATTGATGCATAGTCGAAGACCTTAGGGAGTTCCGAGCCACCGAAGGGTCAACGGAACTTGCCCCCTTGGTGTTTGGAGTTGAGACCGCGCTGTGGTCCACTGCAGCAAAAAAGGCGGGGAAGTGGTACCGGGGGATCCTTGAAGCAGCCGCGAACGGTTCATGGTGAGGTGGCACGAGGCTGAGGCTAAGCTGAGTAGGCAGCGCCGCGCATCCGCCGTGGGTGGTGTCCAAGGGAATCGGGGGGGGGGGGGGGGGGGGGGGGGGGGGGGGGGGGGCAACAAGAGGAGTGTCAGAAAACCCGCGCAAGGGAATGCGGAGAGGGGGGGGGGGGGACAGGAGAAGTAGAAGGGAAACGGCTGGACCATAAAGTAGGAAGGAGATGGTAGACAGGGTAGCAAGGCCCCAGGCCGACTAGGAAGTAGAACATGCCTATACTACTCGTGCCACCCAATGGTGCAGCTGGTTCGAACGTGGTCTTCCCTGTTCTTCTCTTCTTTCCTTTTTGTTTTTTCTTTTTTTTCTTCCGCTGATCCCCTATGATTTTCATTTTATTTCCTTCTCTTCCTTTCTTCGAATGATAAGCCTAACGGAAGGAGTCGTGTGGCGTGGGTATACCGTATGTATGTGTTGTTATATACCTTATATTGACGAAATATAACATGGAATATTGAACGGAGGAAATCTGGGGCTTGTTGTGGAGGGGTATACTGAATCGTGGGCATGTTTGAGAAGAAATGATGGGGAGGGGCATGAAGTTGACAACGGGTGCGAATACCATGTATCTGCAATGAATGATGGTGTTTGCATCGTACACGAAGAGGTGAGTTTGTGTCGATCGCATTTTTTTATCAAAATATTTCTAATTTTATGCAAATTTTCGTTTATTGCAGAATAGTCTAGACGCGGAATTCATGAAAATGGTATGAAAATAGTACGAGACGTTCTTCTTCCCCGAACGTGGTATGTACCGAAGTTTCACATGTTTTGTTTTGCTTAATTTTAACGTACGTTTTGGGTGGTTTTTGTTTATAGAGCATGTGTTCGCATATCCGGTGTATGACGAACCCGCTTTGCGTATTTCGTAGTGTCTGACGCCGAGGGGCTGGGCATAGTTGACGAACGCAGGGCGGAGACGGCAGTCAGGGTAGCAAGGTATACCAGGCGGACTATTAATAGCAGGGAGAACCTGGCTATATGCTGCTCGTACCACAAACTGCTGCCGCTACCTGGACGGTGCTTTGTGCTTTGGCTTGCCTGTTATTTTCCCTTGGTTCTTAGTCTTACTCTGTTTACAAGTATAGTCGTGTTTTTCTTCTTTTTCTTTTTTTTTCCAGCTCGTTCTTTTCAAGTGTCTGCCACATCCCCCGCGGGGGGGGCACGACACAGTTTGTTCCTTCCATTTTTTCTTTTTCTTTTCTTTTTTTCTTATTTTTCTCTTTCGATTTGTCTTTGTTTTTGTGTTTTCTTTGTTTTTCCTTTCGTTTCTCTAATTTCATAGAATGCGTATGTATGCCGCCTGTCGATATCCAATATCACATTACAAGACATTACATTGCTCACTACTGTCTGCGCTTACTGCATACATACGTGGCAACGTAGTATCTCTGTGGCGCAGCTTTGTGACCGCAGAAGTAAGTCTTGTATCTCTTCTATTAATAGGATTGAAGAATCGGCACGGACACGGGTTGTGCTGGATGTCGACGGGTAGAAAGAACGGTTTATAATGATGTGAAGAAAACAACAACAACAACAACAACAACAACAACAACAAACAACAAACAACAACAAACTGCTGTAACAACGTCGGTAGGCACGCGGACCACCTACTACCAAGCCACCGGGGACGCCGCCAGTATTTGTGAAGAGAAAAAAACGAAAAAACTTGGCACTAATCGTGGCATGGGGAATGCAAGATGAAGTGGATAGGCGGTAGGCACCCGTGCTTCCTTCCCATACATACCACCTCCAAGCGCTCAGGTGAACAGGTTACCACAGGAATTTTCTCACGTACGTCCTTTTGTTCTTTCTCATCAAAAATGCCTTCAACTGTTTTTGGAACTCCCCTATCGAGGTAGCAACAAGCCTTGCTACCACCACCTGCTCAACTGTTCCAGTGTGAGCGGCTTCCTCTTTCTTTCGAAGGCTGACTAGCCCACATTCGTGCAAATCGTTGTGAGCACCGGTTGAGATGGAGTCGTCTCAGCTTGACCTGCTTCGTACGGACGAGATGGACATTGCTCTGAGGCTGAGCTACCTGGAGCATTGCGAAGGGCCACCATCAGGGTCCCCAGCGGACGACAAGGAAGCTCGGCGAAAGGAGAAGAAAAAAACAAAAGGACTTGAAGGTGCCCGCCCATGCGTACTCCATTGGCGATGTGTGCATTGCGCCGTGCTCCTGCGTGGCTTGCTTGGCAGCGTATCCAGGAGTTGTCTGCAGGTTCTGCTCAGTGATGAACGTGGATGTTTATTGTTTACTTGCTGTCGTTCCTTTTGAAGACAGATGTGCGGTTGGCCCTGTCCCACTCCATGCTGCTTCGATTGCTCATAAGATGACAAGCCCTGTGGTTGGAGAGAGCTGGACATAAATACGACGTTAGCAATTCGCAATGCCGCCGTCACATGGCACAAGGCGTTGTCGTCCCTAACGCCGTTGGGGACGGCAGGAGCTCCTGATTTTAGAGCTAGATAGTACGTGTACCACGAACCTGTTGTATCTCGTACCTCTGACCAGTGCAACTTACGCACAGCCAGCAAGCAGCAGTAGCGGGAGGTAGGAGTGTACAAGAGTATGCACGTGGTACGTACACGCACCATACCTCTTGCCATCTACCAGGTACCAGGTATCACATATCCCTACTATTTGAAACACCCCCTTGCATACAAAGGCGTGCAACACCCCTGACTGATTAATCGAGGCTAGCCTTCGGTCGGCCGTATTTTTTTAAGAAACGCAACCGAAAAACTCCGCGGGGCCGCCCGGCCGCCCCTCGAGCCCCCGAAAGGGTTGGGGTTAGGGCTTACTACTATAGCTCGGGGATAGGTTTAGGGTGGGGGTCGGGTTGGGTCTGGGCCGACGTGCAAGGTACAAAGTGGCCAAAAGGCGCTGCACGAGTCTATTTGCAAGGTGGTGTTGCAATTAGGGGCACCCTATACGTCGTAAGTGTTGTACTACTGTTATCACACAGCTTGTAAAATTCAGTAAAAATGGGGTATTGACGAGACGTATTACGCAGCTTGCAAAGTTGAGTCTCAACTATATATAATGCAATCGAACTCACAGCTGACGTATTTCATGACTTTAGAAAATATGTTGACGATGCTCTGTACCAGGTACTCGAACTTCAGAGTAGTAATATTATAGTGGTGATGTCGGAATGTGATCATTTGATCAGTTATACAAGCGGTTCGCGTCGCGGGCGCTTCCGCCCGCTACGCTCCGCTCACGAAGAAGAATGGAACAGAACAGACGGTCCGAACATGCCGTACGTACGTACATCCCCCAGGTAGGGTACTTATTTTCTTCTTTTGATATGCTGTATGTACGAAAGAGAAAGCACAGCACGGCACAGCAGCACCGCAAAACAGTAACAAAGGAGCGAAAATTCGGAAAGTAAAAAAAATCCCCGTCCCCTCTCATGTATTTATTTTCTGTCTGATTGGAACACCTTGCACAGGTCAAAAAGAAAATGAAAATCGAATAGCAGAGCTTCTCTGTCAGCCTCGTACCGCCCGCCCCTCTCGCGACCATCTCACTACCGATTCGGTCCGGGTAAAGCTTTCCTCCCCCTCTGCCATAGTGTGCCCCGTCGCCCGCCTCGCGTGGAGCCCGGTGCTCACCGTGGCCCTCGTTCGCCAGCTCGACAATGTTGGTGCTCAGAGTGCGTAGCTCTCTCTCTCTGTGAACTTCGGCTTGGTCGCAAAATTAAGCACCGGCCGAATGTTATTTCGCACTCCCGAACGACCCTTAAAGACTCGTACATATTATATCCAATTCCACAAATGGAGGCCAGACAGAGCCCATTCATGCTTCCCTCGTGTCTCCAGGCACACGCGACGCCTAGCCACGACAACGGCGAACGCGTTCCTTGCAACCCCCCCTCTACCCGCCAGCACCCGCTGACACTCGCGACGGCGCCGGGCTCGCCCGCGGTACCATTCGCGGAGTACACGCACGCACACGAAACGAAGGAAGAAAAAAGGAAAAAAGAACTGAAGGTGCCAAAAAAATAGGGAAAACAAAGAACCGCTGGAAATGTCCGGCAAGTAGTCGAAGGAGGCGGTGTCCAAGTGGGAGCTCTAAGAGGCCAGGGATGCACCAACCGAGCACGCCCAGAGAGATTATATCTGTAGGTAGGTCTATATGAGAGCTCGTGGCTTCTGCAATACCGCAATACCAGTACCCTCCAAGTCTACAAAGGATTCACTCTATTAATACGTAGTCCTGTTGCACAGCTTCGTATGGTGTAACCACGGGTATCCTGGACATCTAACCTTGCTTGGTCGAGCTTGTTGTGCCCTATATATCAACAGCTTTACAGATTTTCCAGGCGGACCACCCAATACCACAGTTGCTGCCGACGTACGTACCATGTCACCATATCATACCTCTACGACTGATACGTACATTATGTGCATACATTATTCACGGTGTTGTATAGCTACTGGTGATCGCACACTACGTACGTACGTAGTACTACGTACAGCGCAGTCGGTACACGTTGTCTAACGGCATCATAGACGTGCTACGACAGTAAATGTCTGGTACCAATACCTGGTGCAAACATACATCGTCGAGTCTACGCTCTCAATATCAGGCACCTGGTACGTATAACTCTGAAGACTTCTCGATTATCAAGAGTCAAACAGTGTGGTAGCCTGGAGCTGGCCAATGGCAAATAACGCAAGAAAACAAGCCATAGCGCCGCCGCCCGTACCTTGCATCCTCAAAACATAGCATCAGAGTCCATCGCTAGATCAACCGATTGCTGTGTGAGGTGCTGTGGTACGTGCGACAGGTTGACGAGCACGCCCTCGTGGTCGGGGACGGTTTCTCCTGCTTGCGACAGTCCTTACAGCATGAGCACGGAGCCGAGACTAGTCGCGTACTGTTCGCGAAGCTTGACACCATGTCAACGTCTTTCTCCCTCCCTCGATCCCATTTTGATGTCCGTTTGGTCGTCAGTCGACTCTATCGGTAGCGTAAACGTCGATACTGCTGGCCTAATATGTCTGTACGCTCTGTTCTCTTTTTCTGTCCGACTGCTGTGTCGTCGTTTGGCACTACTACAGGAGTACGAGCAGTATAAGGTTCAGAGGTGATACTACTTTTAGGAATACTATCACTACCAGTATAGAGGTACTAAAGCATATGGTAAAGTACGGTGTAGGTGCTCATCACTTTTCTACCTGGTGCGTACGTTTTGTGTTTGGTAGGTGATGAAAGCGAAAGAAGCCAAGAAAAACGCGTCCACCGCTTCGGTGACCAAGAAGGACAAGTTCGTCGGCAATGCAGCGGGCGCAACGGTAAGCGCCATCCACCTACGGCGACCACCAGCTACCGTATATATAAACGCCACCACGTGCTTTTTCAACGATCCTCGCAGCTTTGTCGAGCCCCGGGACCTGGTTGTGCTCACGGTATAAATTGTGAAGTACATGTTGATATACAGTGTGTATGTATGCTGCGCGCGTATTGTTGTACCAAATGAGGTTTTTACCTTTTTTACTGCCTGAATTATCCAAGTCCAAATCCAAGCGCGAATTTTGTGTTCCAGTACGGCTGGTCACTCGTCCTGCTAAAAGCACTCTAGTTCCAACTATTTTTTTTTCCTTGAAACGCGGGTGTATTGATGATTGCCGGGTATTTAATGCTACTACTGTAGTGTTGGTACTGCTTTCGATTAGCATTGATATTGATGTTGGCTACTATTGATGCCGGTGTTGATATTGGCAATGTTACTGTTGTGTCGAAATTTATCCAGGCGGAGGTTGACGTGAACACACCTGTGGAGCTATCGTCTCTAGTATCGTCGAGCGACCTTCCCCTACGAGAAGGAGAAGGAGAAAGGAAGCCATTTTATCTCACAACCGCTATCAACTACACCAATGGTGAGATGAGCCTCAAGACATGGCAGCATCGCCACTGTTGAACTTCCCTTGCTACACGGGTAGACAAACAACAATGTACGGAAAGCGATGTCATGGTGATAGCAGCCGGTCTCCACGCCGAGCTCCGGCCAGGCGGCGATGACGAGCACGTGCAAGCCCGGCCACGCGCGGCAAGCCGCCACGTCGAGGGCCCTGGCACCAATGCCGGAGATTTCTTCAGGCATCTCGTCGCCCCGTACCGACCGCATCCTGCCACCAGCGTGATTTGTATTACATACACAGAGAAACCATTGCAATGCTTGATGTGCTGAATGCGGGAAATGTGGTACCAAGTATGTCTGCTCTGTAGCCACTCGCTGGTATGTCAAGCATCGCGTGAAGGCAGCGCTGGTGTCGCGTTGTGTTGCGTTGCGCACGGGTGTATATGTAGAGAAAGACAAGTGCTCTGCTCCGCCACGTCGGGTGTGCTTTGTGGTCGTGCCGTGCATCACCATCAACGAGAGGCTTAAGGAGTACTAGAGGTACTATTGTATAGAAATCATCCTATCTTACTCCGGGGAAGACGCAATTGGGCGCACCAGACGCGACGACACCCTTGCACACCACGGACAGATCATCTGCAGATAGATCATGAACTACCTGGTACAGTAAATCATCTAATTCCTCGCCTGCCGTTGCAGTTGTGAGAGCTTGTGCAGGGTCTGAATAGTGCAGGTACCAACTCAAGAAACATGTGCTAGATCTTTCAGGTTACACGGGTCCCATCCGGCAACATGACCTAGAGCATGCAAGATCGGGAGTGTAAGCGCCTTGAAAGATCTACGTAGATCATGAACTGTCCGAGATGTACATTCTTGCGACATGTCACAGAGCTCCGCCCAATCTCGTCACGGTGTGCATGCACCCTGCAGCATCGGCGAAATAATGGGGTTTGCTTAAGCTTCCCTCGTAAGCTGCCAACTTGCGGCTGGCGTACTTATGGTTCTTGGTGTGCTTGTCATTATTGTAATCCTCGCTCTAGCGCGAAGGTGTGAAATATTATCAAGCAGTCGTGTCCATGTTCCGCATTAAATGCCCCCGCGCTTGCGAATGCTCACTTGTCCTCGTCATTTTCTTGTTTTTCTTCCTGCTCTGTTGCGTGCTGTTGCTCTTGCTCCATCTGTTTGCACTTGAACTTGCTCTTGCTCTTGTTCCTGCTCCTTTCTCTTTTCTCTTTGCTGCTGCCCTTGTGTTGCTCTTATTGTTACCCATGCTATTTGCTCTTGGTTTGACAGTGTTCTTGTGCTTGCTCTTGTTCTTGTTCTAATGGATGTGCTTATTTTCGCTCTCATGTTCGGAAAAACCTGCACACCCAGATTGATACAAACCAGGTATATAGCTTTTACTGTGTACCATACTCGTAGGGCCCCACGACCGGCCCGTGGCCTGACGGTTCGCGCGTCGCGTTCACGGCCTCCGACGGCTCCTGGGGCGGGCTGATTATATTTCTGCAGCTTGTGGGTTGGAGCAGTGTACCAAATGGGATCATATCCTGGTGGGAGCGGGGTGCCAAGGGGGGGCAGGGTGTGCCAAGAGGCAGCAGGGTGATTCACCCTGCTCCCACCCGGATATGATCCCATTGGGCACACTGCTCCCATCCACAAGGTGCCTATATATAGTCAGCCCTCCGCAGGAGCCGCCAGGGGTCGTGAGCGCGAAGCGCGAACCGTAAATCGAGAGCGCCAAGCTTGAGCCGTAATCCCCCATGTCGGTCGTGGGATCAGAGTTCTTGGTGCACTACGAGTACACAGTGAAAAGCTACCAGGTATGTATGACAATCTGTGTGTGCAGTTCTGTGCACCCAACAGGGCCTGCGGAACTTTTTCGCCCATGGCCGTTCTTGTTCTTGCTATCTAGTCTTGTTGTACCTCTTACCCTTGCTCTTCTTATTGCTGTTGATATTTCCCTTTCCCCTTTTCCCGTCCCCTTCCCCCCCTCCTCTCCCTAACGAAAACCTCCCACTGACATAGGGGACCCGCACATCGGGCACGCGTACGAAGCGATCACGTCGGACGTGCTGTCGCGATACCAGCGCATGAGCGGCAAGCGAGTTTTCTTCCAGACAGGCTCCGACGAGCATGGACAAAAAATTGCCAACACCGCGGCGGCTCTCGGTGTTGAACCCATCGATATCTGCGACAAGTACGCTGGTAAGATAATTGGTACCAGGTAGATAATATGGTATAAAATGATACGATTACGAGCGAAGCAACATGCCTGCAATAGTATTACACGGAAGCCTGAAAAACAGGGCATGCCTTGCTTTCGAGCTGGGTGGTGAACCAAGCCGGAGATGTGTGTATATAATGTATATGTATACATTTAGTTGAATCAAACTAACATCAGCTGTGAGATCGAGGATTTCGAAGCTGCTGAGAAGGTGTTATCACCACAGCCACAAAGAATTTTCGAGGAAGCATCGGAACAGCTGCAAACGTTGTCCAAGCTTGTTTGCTCAGCGATGATGTTTTGCTTACTGCGGACTGCTATACTACAATGTATGGTGAAGCTACGAGCAGCCGTTAGAGTGATTGCCCCTCTCGATATGCTCGTCTCGTCTACCTCATGTCGTTTGCCTGGTCTCATTTATAAAGGCAACTTCCAAGCGCTGAACAAGCGTCTGCTGATATCGAACGACTCCTACATGAGGACCACGTCTGCCATCCATAAAGAGACCAGCCAGCGCTTGTGGAAGATTTGCGCTGACCAGGGAGACATATTTTTGGGCAAGTACGAGGTGAGAATAAGAATGAGAAAAGGTCAGCTTCGAGAGGATGGATTGATTGAGGGGCAGATGTGAGTGAGAGGCTGCTTTGCTTGAGAAGCAGTTCTTCACCCCGCACAAATTTTCTAACTCGACCCACCGCCAGCCATGGTGACCACCAAAAACATATAGCAAGGTTCCCTTATTGTCCACGGTAACTCACGCAGTGATTGGCGTGTTTTACTGCGCCGTTGCCAACCGACGCCCGCCCAAACTGGTGGGAGTGTAGTCATACCCTGTATGGCCGTCGTCAAACTGGTGGGGGGGGAGGGTTATTCACACCTGGTATTCCATCACCGCCGGCCCCGGCAGTTGGCGTCGACCAGGTAGCCCCTACCAGGCGCCTCGCGCTGTTCGAGAGATTCGCTATTACGGGGGTCTATAGTTAACAGGACCTATGGCATACATAAAAACCTATATATTTAGGTATTTTTACTCTCAATATTTGGTCCTGTTAACTATGGACCCCCGTAATAGTATTTGTGGTGAGCGTCTATCGGCGTTTCGCTTGCTTGGTCTGGGGTTTGCAGGGGTGGTACGACGAGCGAGAGGAGAAGTACGTCACGGACAGCGACGCCGAGATCGCCCACTTCAAGGACGCCTTCGGTTCCCCTTTGAAGCGCATGAGCGAGGACTCCTACTTCTTCAGGATGGGAAAGTGAGCACAAGCACTACTAAATAACCACATAAATAACGTTGATGATGGGAAAAAAAAAAAAGTCGCCGCATCGACCTTTGGCGATCGCCTGCGACTACCGTTGGTCTTTCACACCTCAGCAAGATGATCGATTCCCACATTACTACTATCAAGATATTTGAAGGCAGATATATTCCCAATCTTGTATGATCCGTGTGATCTAGCTCAGGTTGCCGGATAGGAGCTGTAGAATCTGCATGATCTGGAACAAGTTTGCTGGGTTGGATCTGTGTTACACAGATCCTGCGCGGCACCTCATAACACCAGATTAGGAACCAGTAATAGATGAACTAGATCATGGCCTGTCCGAGTTGCTTTCTTTGTTTGGTACCTGCGACCACGGAGAATATCTGTGTGTTGTCTGATGTCAATCGTTGCGAGAGGGTTTGTGTGTCGAGGCAATATTTGCCATGCACAGTATTGTCGGTGTTGTCTGGTGTCAATATTTTGAAGAGCTTTTTTTTTCCCTGCAGTTTATCGTTGCCCTATCGTTTGCGCCTGAAGTCCATCGGTTCAAGGATGGCTAGAGTGTCTGAAGTCAATCGTTGGGAGGTTTATGGACTCCTGGTAAGAGTTATCGAGGGGTGGGCTAAGGGTAGGCCGACGCTGTGTGACACCTAGCGCAAGGCCCCTCCTTTGTGTGATGGGTAGACGCCGCCGCCTTGCCCCTCTGGTAGGCGTTGCTTTTATGTATCACTCTTTGACTTGCCCCTTTGCCTTGCCCTTGGCCGATAGAGCAAGGCGTTTTTTTTTTTCCCGCTCATCATTATACTCCTGTAGGACCTTCATAGGATTTGGCTGGCCATCAAAGGGTGATGCATAAAGGTGACAGTAGACGAGATAAGCCGAGGTAATTCCCTGACGGGGGTGATATCGGCACTAATTGGGTTTGTAGGTACCGCGCTTTCAAACACAAAGCATACCCCCCGTCCACTCGACGCTGTCATCCATATGCAAGAAAGTCCGCGTCGCAAGTGGTTCTTAGTAGGATGTAGCTCACCCTTCATGCGACTCGCCGAACACCTCACGGCGCTTTGCGCTTGCAAGCTGTGTCTGCCTGGTCGGTGAAAACCCGACGTGCCCTGTCGCGGCATTGCAGGGGTACGAGGGTCTATGGGCATACGACTGGGACCATACATGAAATGAGTACCCCCCCCCCCCACCTTTTTTGGCTCTTGCTTTTTGGCGAAGATACATCGACTGGCTGATCCAGCACATCAAGGACAACCCGTCCTTTATCCAGCCGGAGACACACCGGAGCCTGATCCTCAAGCGCCTCGAGAAGGGCCCCCAGAACGATCTCAGCGTCTCAAGAACTACATTCAAGCACGGTGCGAACGATAGTGATCGGCGGGTGCAAGCGAGCGAACGAACGTTCTGTTGCACTCGTACAGGCAGTTTTACGTACCACTATATAAATAGTACAGCAGTTCTTTTGTTGTCATCGGTATCTTTTTCCGTTGTTTTCGCTTACGACTGCTCACTGCCGATACAATTTGCCATTGCGCAGAGCCCCGGTGTTTCCTCTGTAAAGTTGTTGTTGTACAGTGGTATTACGGGGGACCATAGTAAATAGGACCAAAAT
The DNA here is from genome assembly GCA_031763025.1 of Macrocystis pyrifera. Lineage (NCBI taxonomy): Eukaryota > Phaeophyceae > Laminariales > Laminariaceae > Macrocystis > Macrocystis pyrifera. The sequence goes on along the minus strand of JASSKH010000001.1, from coordinate 20,928,444 downwards.
ATTGTTAGTAAAAACAGCGAAATATATAGGTTTTTGTGTGTACCGTAGGTCCTATTTAATATGGCCCCCCGTAGTAGTGCCGGCTGCCAGCTATATATGATATGGCGCCTGTAAAATCGCTTGGCAGACATGAGATTAACGACTGTGGCAGGTGTGCGGGGTATTTAGTGCCGGTTGGTTGCCGCTACAATAGTGCCGGTATTCTTATTGGCTGGCGCATATGATACCGGCACTGTAGAGGGACCATTACTTCCTTTAGTATTGCAGAGGGAATAGTGGAGGGTCGCGTCTTGCCCCCGCTTTTGATGCAGGTCTCGAACCAGTGCCGTAGAAGTGTAGAGCGGTGTTGAGAGCCTGGCTGCCTTGGACTTTGTTGACACCACAGAGCTGCTGGATATCCCACGAAAGCTGAAGCGTGTGCAATGAAACCAACATGCAGAGAGCTAGGCCTGGCTTAGCGCAGGCGAGGCCAGCAGGCTCGGCTCCGTGCCTTCAAGTCAACAACTCACGCAGTTTTGTTACCGTGCGCACATGGACATCCAAGGATTGCATAGTGCCCCACACGCTTCATATCTGTTACTGTTATTCGCATTATTAGTCTAATACCTAGAGGCTTGAGTCGGCGGCTTTTCGCGATTACTAACTACCGCTAGGACCCGAAACATGACCGTTTCATGTGCATATTATAGTCCAAACAAGTTTTATATCTCGGGTCAGAGTGATAGTCGGTAGGGGCCCTTAACCAACTTACTGACTTTAGTCGGCTAATCGACTGGCGAAGCCAGCTAGCTGATGGCCAGCCGGCTTACTGTAAGTCAGACAGCTAAATCAGCTCTCTCCGGTCGAGGGGGTCCCGCGCCTCCCGAAAAACCAAAGAGTATCATCCCACATTCCAACAATCCATTGTACTATTGTTCGGATGGAAACCCATGAGTCGGATGCAGTTCTCAAGGGGTTAGTACCGTGCTAAAACCGTCTACAGTAAATTTAGTTTCGTTCCTTTTTCTCATCGGGTTTCTCGTTCCTTTTGCGGCGTTTTTCGTCAGGCATCCCCGTCCCGGTGGGATTCGACCAGGAGCACGTGATGTACGTATGGTTCGACGCTCTAACGAATTACCTTTCAGGGGTGCATGCGCTGGTGAGAGAGCACTTCGGGTGTGTGGGGGGGGGGTGATCGTGTGTCCGGACAGCAAATAGGGAGTGTGAGTAGCCGTTGCTTTTGCGCATGCGGCTGCTTCCTTTATATTTGGCGACGGCTAGGATGTAGGATGCAAGAACATTGGCTACCTACGATAAGGCGTGCATTTTTGTAGCCATGTACCGTGGGATGAGTTTTGTCCAAACTAATGGGGACATACAGTGGCTTTGGAAATATCTCATGTTTCTCATCTCCTGTTTCTTGTCCCTTGGCATTTGGCGAGAAAAACGCCTTTAAAACTTCGTCGTAGGGTGTGTCAGTGTCAGTCATCATTCATCATTCATCATAAGTCTCAAGAGTTGCACGGTACGGTGATGTACTGAAAATTCGGAAGGAAAGCGACCACGTCCTATGTTGGCTCATGTAGGCACCGATTTGAGGCGAAATGAGTCACGACACAGATGACAGGTACGTATAAGTGTGGTGAGGTTAAGAGTTACCACTATGCGCTTAAAGATAAGACTCCTTTCGATATCATCATCGCTATATTCGTGTAGCAGGCCAGAGTGGTATATATTATGGCAGCTTTTCACACCTACTTGTAGGACAAATCATCTGCAGATAGATCATCTACAGATAGCTCATACAGATAGATCATCTACAGATAGATCCTTCCCTGCCGTTTTGAGATGTTGTGCAGTATCTGTGTGGTACAGACCCAACCCAGAAAATGTGTTTTAGATTATGCAGATTGTACGGCTCCTACCCGGAAACATGGGCTCGATCATACAGATCGTGCAGATCAGGAATGCATGCATCTATCTGTCTGTCTGCGCCGAAAGGTCTATAGGCCATCAAGTGGAAATGATCTACTGTACTGTGTCTGAGGTGCGACAGTACTTTCTAACCCTTCCGCCGGAAGATGAAAATAGAAAAAACAGGACTTTGGCGTTATTGTCAAAGCCATTTTGTTTATTGTTGTTTTCATGACGCCCATGCTCCTAGACCGAGGAGTTCCTGTTTTTTGGGGGAGGCGTGGTCTTGCGGGGATGCTGCTGCTGCTGTTCCTAGCGCTCGTGAATACTAGTGTTAATCAACAATGTTCTTAGTAAGTACCTTGTAGTTGTCAAAGCTAACACCCTACGTCGACCGCAACAGCAGCTACCCCCCCCCGCGCGCGCGCTCGGCACTGTGTTGCCACCATGTTGCCGCTGACTTGGCGCTAGCTCAATCTTTGCTTGTCGCCGCCATGTGTCCTCAACCGGTGTTTTCCCCTTCTCACCACGGCACCCGCGTTTCGGAGACAAATCAGTTGAAACTAAAGTGGAAAAAATGTGGTCAAAGTTTTTTCTTTTCTTTGATCGCCCCGGCGGACTAGTAATATTACGGGGGTCCATAGTTAACAGGACCAAATATTGTTAGTAAAAATACCTAAATATATAGGTTTTTATGTATGCCATAGGTCCTGTTAACTATAGACCCCCGTAATAGTAAAAAAAGAGGTTTAATTCAGTCATTCATCCATTAACACCCCCCTTCTTTCCAACGCAATTGCCTCATCTTCTACACCGGTGTCCGCTTCGCGTGTGTCCTGTGTGTGCGCGGCGTGGTGCGCCGTTTGCACTGCCTTTAGGACGCGGATAACCCTTTGGCCTCGTTCTGGCCCGCGAACGTTCACGTCATCGGCAAGGACATCACGTGGTTTCATTGCGTCATCTGGCCGTGCATCCTCAAGAGCGCCGGCCTGTCCCAGCCGAAGACGGTCTATGCGCACGGTTTTGTGGCGGCGTCGGATGGGCGGAAGATGAGCAAGAGCTTGGGGAACGTTATTGATCCCCACGCCATATGCGACGAGTGAGTTGCTGCAGTGGTTTCGGGGCTGCGGTTGGGTGTGTTGCGGTGTGGTACGGTGTAGTACGGTGCGGTTTGTTGCGCTCGGGTGTGTGGTGGCGGGTGCTTTGGTCTACGGTTGCGACTAATAATAGAGGGAACTTGCCTGGTGGCAGTTTTGGTAGTGGTGTTGTGGTTGCTGGCGATGTGGTTTGTTGTATGCTGGTGTTTGTCCGAGTGTGGTCGTGCTCGTTCTTGTTCTGGCTGTTGTCGTAGTTTTTGCTTTTTTGGTGCTGTCGTGATTGTCGACCACCCGTGACCAGGGCCAACGGAGTCGAGTTTAACGCCATGGGTCCTGTTCTCTTGAGGGTTTGCCAACGGCGTTTTTGGTGTCGGCGGTGCTTCAGGCTAATTCTAGTCAGGGAAATCCCTACCTGCTGACTGTCGGTACGGCAGCTGTTTTCTTTTTCGATTTTTTTGTCAGGGCTCTTAAGGAGTCGGGCCACGCCTCACGGTTCGGGTTGACCCGAAGCCACCTGACCCGACCCGTGATATTTTTTGCTTTCCCATGTTCTCTCAGGTATGCGGTGGACACGTTCCGGTGGTACATCTGCCACGATGCCATCTTTGGAGGCGATCTGTCATTCAGCAAGATGGGCTTGGTGCTCGCGCACAACGCCGACCTGTGCAAGACATTCGGCAACCTCGTGCACCGATCCCTTTCCCTCATGGACAAGTACAACGACGGTGAGTGGCCGGGCTATAATATTTCTCGCGCTTCTTTATCCGACCAACCTCAAAGAAGCACCATGCATGCATACACTATCTGATACCAGGTACGGGTTTGTGTTTGAGTTGTTTGGTCATAGCACCTATCGCAAACATGTACTTCCCAGGCACCAGGGTGTACATCGCTTGTCATGTTTGCGCTCGGCACGTTGTTTTTGTTTCCAGGTGTGACCTCGGGAATTCCAAGGAGCGGCCTTACATACGTCGTGCTCGTGTAATTTTACCCTCGCGGCGATTTCGTTGTTGTTGTTCTCTCTCCGTCGGCCAAATTTGGAGGGATGTTCTTGGTCGCGTGTGACCCTGGCTGTGTGTTTTTTTTTTTTTCTTTCTTGGTTGCTTCTGGTCACCGATCTCGAGGGACGGCTAGTCTATTTTCGTTATGATGCTTAACGTTTCGTACCCATTCATCCAACCACCAACCCAACCCACCCTCCCACCTACCCTCCTCTGTGTCATTTTTATTCTAGGACGCGTGCCTGCGCGTCAACCGGGGTTCGATTTCGCGCCGTTCGATTTCGCCGCCACAAGACGCGGCGTGGACACCGCCATGGCCAACTTTGCTCTGCAGGTTCGTTCTTGTTCTCTTTGGTCTCGGTTTGGTTTTGTTTCGTTTCGGTTCATGTTTTTGTCCCTTTGTTTCGTTTCGCTTCAAATTTCGTTTCATTTCGTTGTTGGTTCGTTTCGCTCTCGTTTCGGTTCGCTTTGTGTTTCGGTTCGTTTCGTTTCGGTCCGTTTTTGTTCCGTTTCGCATTTTGGTCGTTTCGCTTTTGTTGCGTTTCGTTTCGTCCAATTCCGCTTCGTTTTCACGCCGAGAAACTCGGCGTTGTAAATTTCCAGGTTTCTCTTTGAATGCTCTCTACGTATTTTGGCGTGTTGATTATTTTTTGCGCAACCGCAGGATGCGTGCGCGGTGGCTATGGAAGCGCTTAGAGAAACGAACAAGTTCCTTCAGGAGGAGGAGCCTTGGCTGAGGAAGGCGGAGGAGGACAAGCCGAGGAGGCTCGAGTCCGTGCGCGTGTGCCTGGAAGCCTTGTACGGCATCTCGCACATGCTTGTCGCTTTCTTGCCAACTGCTTGCACCCGAGTCTTCGAAAAGATAGGTGAACAGTCAAGGTTTTTTTAGTATAATAGTGGGTATACCTAAGGGCGGTGCGTTGGGTAGACTTGGCATTCGCCACTAGATCTTGGCTGGGTAAGTAAGCCACCAACTAAATCTCGGTTGGGTGGCGAAGTAAGCCAACTACAGCAGTAGTTTTTGGTTGGGTGGCGAAGTGAGCCAACTGCATCTTACAGCAGTAGAGATGGGTGGCGAAATAAGCCAACTAAAGTTTGATCGGATGGCGAAGTAAGCCAACTAGATCTAAGTTGAGGGGCGAAGTGAGCCAACTGCAGTAAGTGACTGACTTAGATGAAGATGCATAACGTGCCAAAGTCAGACACAAAAAGTGTGCCACGATGACCGAAAATATAGCACCCATTGGGACTCTGAGACCGATATCAAACGATTTTTATATTTCCGGTCAGAGTGGTGCCAGGTAGGTATCATAGAACGCCGCACATTTCCGCACGCAAACCAACTGCTGCAATAGCTAGCCTGCTAGACTAACAACTGGCCGGCAACTTATCTCCAGTCAAGCTACAGCCCTGGTGTAGTATACGTAGACTATTGCTACACTAGAGCTGCGAGTCGGCGGTATTTGACGACCAATAATCGGCAAGGGGCAGTTGGCCAACTAACTGACTTTAGTGGGAAAGTCGGCTAGCGAAGCCAGCTGATGCCCAGCCGGCTTGCCGACTTAAGACAGGCAAGCGAGGCGAGGAAAATCAGTTCTCCCCGGTGGAGGGCGCCCCGTGCCGCAAGAAAGAAAAAGACGCATCCCGCATTCGAACAATCCTTCCTACAATACTTTATAGCATGGAAACTTGGAAAGTCGGATAGTCGGATCCCTTGATTTTCGATGTGCCGTGACTCCGTGCGTGAGCACATCATGAACACGAGTGCCAGCCCGAGAGATAAAGATGCCTGATGTGCTTGGCTTTCCGAAAAGCCTACCAACGGCGATGAAGTCGAAACTCACGCCAAGCTAAGTTTTCGTTCCCGCTGGTACGTGTTTTTTAGGTTTTTAGCGGTTTTTTTTTTTTTTTGTTTTGCTGCTGTACATAACCGGAGAGGCTAATAACTTCAGAGATTATTTCAACGATTCTAGGCCAATATTTTATTTTTTCGGCGATTTAGAGGGTTAAACATTCAAAATCTTCATGAGGGATCTACGTGCGCCCTCAAGTCATGCGGACTCACGGCGCTTACTCTAACGGTACACTGCAGACCCTTTCATAAGACATAAGAAAGAGTCTCACCGTACGTGAGGCATGCTATATCTCTGAACGGGGAATCCTTGGTTCTGCAGCGGTTAGTATACTGACGTTAGCGAGGAACGCTCCCATTCTCAAAATTACTAATATAGCGCGGGCCAAGCCAGCGTCTCGGCTTGTTACTGCAGCACGAGACGATTCCTTGTTGTTTGTTTTGTGGTTGTACGAGTGCACCTCTTTCTAATTTTTTCCACTGGTCTCCGGACTACAGTTGCATGGCATTTGTAAGATCCGAGGCCATAGAGTGAGGGTAACCCCCTCTCCGCCCCGCGCGGGTCTTCGTTGTTCAGTCCACTTCACTCCAGTTTCATCGTGCGTCAGGCGCAGGCAGTTTGCAGTCACCTATGTATAGCACTCCCTACGCTCGTTGGTGTTTCATCGAACCGCACTTCCCCCCGCCAAGAGCGACCTCCTCCGCTTAGTTTTGTTAGCGACGACAGGCGCGCCGCTTGGATGTTATGACAGGAGACAAGTACAGCGATAAGTTTAAGGCGTGGAAACCCTGGAGTTTTTTTTCCTTCCGCTCTTGTTGGTCGAAACACTGGAACACCGTCCCCCTCCCCCCCCCCCGATGTACGCCTCCGCACACATCAATGTAGGCCCTCTTACGTTCGGAAGTAAGAGAAGGAAGGCATTGAAACCGTCGAAATTTTCTGCTCTAATACAATAGTATACGGCTCGGAACACTGACGAACGCCGCCCCCCCCCCCCCCCCCCCCCCCCCCCCCCCCCCCCCCCCCACACACACACCCTCTTGCATGCCCCCGTGTACGGGAGATATTATTGACTCTACGAGATCATGTCAGGTATGTTGGTAAGAGAGAAAACGGCGTGTTTATGCGTCTGAAACAGGCCAATATATATAGGCATCGAAACCCCTACTACGAGGGACCGTAGTACATAGGACCAAATATTGTTGGTAAAAAAAGGTAAATATATGGGTTTTCGTGTGTACCGTAGGTCCTATTTAATATCGTCCCCCGTAAATAGAGCGGTGCGTGCGTAGAGAAATTTTTCGTGCATCATAGAAGCGGGAGGGAGCACGTGAACACACCTCGGAAGAAAGTTATGACATATTGCGCGAGCACCAGACACTACCGTAGCCGTCAGGCTGGCTGTATAGCAGCCACAGCGCTGTTGTTCTATTTTTGTAGACGCCATCATGAGGCTGGTAATGGTCACCTGCAAGGTGTTTAGTTCACACGGCGGTGAATTTATGATGTATATCACGGCATACGTCTTCTGGGAGGAGGCTTTTCTATTGAGGCTGAATGGGTCGTGTCTTTTGCGAGGAGCGAAAAAAAAATGCCTCTCTTTCATAAAGAAGAGCGAAAAAAAATACCTGTTTTTCACGAAGAAGCTATGTACCTGGTACCAGGTGTCTGTACTACAGCTGTGCTGTACTCTGTAGTGTAGTGTAGTGTATGTACCTGCTGCACGTGCAGAGAGGGGTATGTACACGAAAAAAAAGTAATGGGAGCCACACTCGGCACCATGTCGGTACATAGCGGGTTGGGATTTTCGTCAGAAATGAAGAAAACTTTCTTTTTTTTTTTCCCTCGTTTTTTCGCTTGATTTATCCCCCGATCTGGGACTCGAAGAAAGAAGTGGGTCTTTTTTTTTTTTTTCGGGTACCCTTTTTGCCTCGTTAATGTGTCTACCATACCTGGTACGCATTTCGTATACTTCGTGCTAATATACTACATGGTATGTTTTCAATCTCTTTTTCATGTGGTGTCTTCTCGTAGGGGCCGCCCCTATGCCAATCGGCTCTCTCAAGGCCGACTTCACCAACATCCCGCCAGGAACGAAGCTCACTGTCGGTTCTATCCTGTTCAGCATGCTCGACCTCCCTGAAGAAACCGCGGCGGCCGAGGCAAACCCCGGCGCAGCACCAGTAGCCGGAGAACAGACCAAGTCGGCGGCGAAGCAGTCTCCGGATTCGAGCTACGCGAGCGGCACAGCCCCTGCCTCGGGGTCGGTGGCTATCGCCGGGGGGTCGGGGGCAGAGGCGGGGGCAGCGGGGAGCGGGGAAGGTGACAGCTTTTCGAGGATCGAGATCCGAGTCGGGAGGATAACGAAGGTGAGCGAGGAAAACAGAAAGAAGCAGCCGCCTCACAGCCTCTCTCGGGATCAGGTCGGGTCAACTTATCCACGCGCCCGAGGTAGCATATGGTAGTATGTAGTTTCGTCTGCTATTGCATCTGGAGCGGCGGGTTAATTGACCGACGACGACACGTATCTCTTACGTACGGGAAAGTGTGGCGAGCTTAACCTTTCTTTTTACGAAACCGCCGGAGGATCGTATTTGTCTTTATTTTTTTTGTCGAAATGTACGTCGGGTCTGCAACTTCTTGAGGTCAGGCCGGTCCTCCCTCGCTGCCGTTTGTTGCTTGCAAGACATTGCGAGGTAATGGTAGGTTGCGATGTATCATAATGGAATGCTGCGAAATTCGGAAAGACTGCAAGACTGCAAGACGTTGTAGTAGCGGAATGATAACAGATAGCGTGTTTCGATATAACGGAATGCTGTGAAACAATGTAATGCTGCGATATCGTGGAACGATGCGAGAATGTTCGCCGAGGTTGAGGAAATGCCGCGAAGGAAAAGACGTTGTTGGTGCTGAAATATGATACACTACGGCGCGTTGGGGCGGTCTGCCTTGTTTATACCTGGTATGTTTATGTACTCCTTCCTGCCTGCCAATGAAAAACAAAGGTCTGGAACCATGAGAACGCCGAGCGCCTCTACTGCGAGGAAATCGATGTCGGAGAGGGGGCGCCGAGGAGCATCGCCAGTGGGCTGAGAGAGCACCTAACGCTCGAGGAGATGCAGGGGAGGCTAGTGCTCGTCGTCTGCAACCTGAGACCCGCCAAGCTCGCAGGCTTCGTTTCCAACGGGATGGTGCTAGCTGCAAAGGGAGCAGACGGAAAGGCGAGTTCGCTGGTGGCGATGGCACAGGTGGTATAGGTGATGGCGGTGGTACAGGTGGTGGTGATGTTGGTGTCGGTGGTGGTTGTGGTAGTGTTTGCGGTGGTGGTGGTGGTGGTGGTGGTGGTGGTGGCGCTGGCGTCGGTGTTGGTGCTGGTGGTGCTTCCCTTCGGTGGCGTACTTCGCAACGATATAAAACATGTACCCGGGTATATACCCGGGTACGAGCAACACAACCAGCCTTGGTACCCGGGTATACCCTGCTATACCCTGGTATACCCCATGAGTACTAAACACCGCCTTGGGACCCTTTTATGGCATGTACACGCCGAGTAAATCGAATCCGACAGCACTGTTTCACACCCTTCGGCGTCCAGAGGGACGGACGTATAAAACGCATCTCGCGAACTGCTATCCGGAAGATCGATCGGATCCCCGGTCCGGCCCGCCTGACAGCTGACGTGGCTGTGGCCTTTTGGGGACCCCATGTATGTGTGCATGTACCAAAATCGAGAATTGCGGTCGAATGAATATTCCAATCTACTATTATTAATATTAGGTATGCCTCACAGGAAGAGTGGGCAAAAACACTACAAGTATCACCATGAAGCGCACGTGTCGTGTATGGTGGTAGTACCTTACAGTATATCATTGTCGCGTATCATAGCTTCAGACGTTGCAGTTCGGAAACATCCCCTGCCCCGAGAAGCCCGGGATTTTAAGCCGTTTTAGTTCTGCACTGTGCTGCACTGTGCACGAACGAAACGTGTTTGCCCTCTGAGGCCCCCAAAGGCGAAAAAAAAAGGCTAAAGGGCTGCAAGCCTCGCCTATCAATACCGCAGCGTTACGTGCCCGAATGGAACAGAACCGGACCGTACCGCCCAACACCGCTCTATCTATGTACGATTGTTTCGATAAGCGCGTTTCGATTTTCAACGCGCTTGTTAGGTTGTGAACCAATGACCCTCGAAGGAAGGAGCCTAATAAGCTTGTGTGTGTTGATCTCACGCTTTCTTGTCACGCAATTTTCTGGCCACGTCTGTTTTGGCATCATCATCATCGCCATGATGATGATAATCGTCACCAGGTGGAGATGGTTCGACCTCCGGAGGGCTCCGTGGTGGGAGAGCGGGCGAGGGTGGAGGGATCGGAAGGGGAGCCAATCACGCCCGCGCAGGTAAGCTCGCCCGATACTGTATGCCTGGTAAACCGCGACACCTGCAGGGAGTACACCGTATCTACAGCACAGCAATCGCCTTTATGGCATGCTTGATAGGGAACGATTTCGTTGCTTTCAAACCTGTATATAATTTGTAGGCAAATCAAAACTCTACTAAAACCTACGCACTCCGTAGAAGGCGCGATCGAAGTATCACTATTATGATATCACACCAAAGCTTGCAAATACGATTTTTGGGTAAGCTTTGGATCTCACAGCTTCGTTTTTTTTTGTTCCTTTCTTTGTAACAGAGATATGATACGTAGGAGAAGTAAGTGCTCGCTCTGGGGAAAAGGTGCTGAAAGTGTTGCGCTTCGACAGTCATGGTTATTGTCATGGTGACAGTGGTGGTCGGGTCATGGTGGTGATGGTCATGGTGACAACAGTGACCGATGATGATGTTGGTGGTGAGTATGTTTCAAAAAAAGCAAGTTTTTTGTAGCGTATGCACGTGCTCGAACACTTTTTAACCTTCGAGCAACTTCCGGGCGCTTTTGAAGGTGGTTTATTGTTCACGAATAACAACAGACAAATAAACGTGAATATTTAATTGTCTCGGACAGATCATCGACTCCCACTTGATGATCTCATCCGTTAAATAGGCAGACCTATCCCCCGATCTTGTAGTAAATGATCTAGCCGTCATTTCCGGATAGAACCCGTATACTCTGCGTGATGAAGCACATGTTACCTCTCTGGGTTGGATCGGTACTATGCAGATAGATAGATCCTGCACAACCTCTCACAGCTGCAGGTGACGAGCTATGCATAGATCATCATCTGTGCTACGGTAGGTTTGAAATAGTTTGTTTCACCCGTGCAGGTCTAATTTTGGATGAAATGTGTGTGTGTGTGTGTGTTTTTTTTTTAGGTGAAGAAGAAGAAGGCGTTCGAGGACCTGGCGCAATACCTCAGAACAGACGACCAGAAGGTGGCCAACTACAAGGGAAGGCCTATCACCACGACAGGCGGGGCGTGCGCAGCAGATAGCATAGCGGGCGGTACCATCTCTTGATCTCCACTACGTGTTCATGGCTTCATTGAAATATTGGCTTTTGAAAAGTCCCCCTGCTGCTACGGCTGTAGTGGGAGATGGTTGGTTGGTGTTGTGCTGTTCTTGTCCTTAATTGGTGGTGTCATTCCCGAAGTACTATTACTAGAGTACTGTTTGTACCAGGTCAAGTAATAAGAAGAAAGTAGTACGTAGCCTTAGCACAATAGCGTTATTGTATAGCTCTACTATATGCCTGGTATAATGGAGGCAACGTCAAACCACAGGGTAGGTCCGAACGATGATCCAGTCGTGACCTACATAATATTCTCCCACTGCAGACGTTGCTCAAGAGGGTGACCTTTGCTTTCTGCCCTCCTCGTGGTTTCGTCTGTCTGTTTGGCAGTGCGTTCGGTTACTATTAATACTTTATTCGCAACAGCAACAACAAGCAGCGGTTAATTTTTAGTATTGATAGTAGGGCGGGGTATTTTATTTTCGGGCTGGCTGTACGCTAGTACGTGACGATGTGACGATGCAAACCATCCCATCTGTACGACATGATTCAACCAACCGCTGTTTTGGCCGTTTTGGCCGAATTTCGTACTATTGTGACGAAGAGATCGATTTTTCGGGCGTGCGAAAACCTCTTAGGCCGCAGTATACTGGTTATGGTGAAGGGTGGCGGCCAACCAAGGGGTCAAACCGCCATCTCCTACATGGTTCATGCAGTGGCTGTCAGTAGCTATACTGCAATGCTGCTTATCCTTGAAGTACTGTGGGGACTGGCTGTTTGTTTTTGTTGTTGTGGTGCACGGAGTGGCTGAAAGTCTGGGGAGTATTTTCCTGTCTGTGTCTGCGCATGTGTGTGTGGATCGAACGAGTGCCGAAACGCAGTGCGCTTTCGCCGCTCTGCGTTTATGAGATTAGTTTCTTAGTTCATGCACCACCTACCTGCTTGCGCACGACATTAAATTTGATCTAAATTCCAGTTTTGTTTCTAAACCCGGATCCCGTTGAGGACTGCGACCGACGCCACGCGGATGCTCGTACCCTGCACCTCCCTGGGGTCATATCGTATCCCTCTATCCCCCTAAAAAATAGGTACCTTTTTCAAGCTACTACGATAATATACCAGGTATTCAATAAAAACATTCATTCCTTCTATTTCAGGACAGAGTGGTACCACCATATCCTGGAGTAAGTAGTACGAGACCGGTACTTAGGGGCACTTCAAGTCCTCATTACACCGGTTTTAGTATGGGGGAGCTTTCTGCCAAGGGGTTAAATCGCGGTATGACCACACCTACCTATATACCTTGGTGTACATACTGCTGTAGCAGTACAATAATTATTGCTGTTCTATACCACCTGTTACGAGATACAGCAGACGGTGCTAATTGGTGCTGTCACTTCAGATGACGGGTCACGCGACGAAAACGAAAAGTGCAACCCAAGGATGAAAAAGTACCAGGTACAGTGTCAAGCTATACATTAAGTGTAGTACAAAAGTATCAAAACATTCTAAAATGGTACCACTCGGACCGGAAATATAATCACCCATTTGATATCGGTCTCAAAAGTACAAATGTGTGTTAGATTTTCGGTCAGAGTGGTCTACTAATTGGAGACGGCGGTTTGACCCCTAGACTGACGGCCGTCTAGACTTTACATACACCTGGTAATAGTTTTAGTGTAGCTCCTACGTATTATAGAGGGAAATCAACAAATAAATCATGTCAGGAGACTGTCCAGCGCCAAGCTAGCTGTTATTCAAGGCTGCGAATAAGCATCTGTTGTCAGGAGGGCCGTCAGGAGACGGTCTAGGTTCAAGCTGTCAGTCAGTCCTACCATTTCTTCCGCCTGTCTGTTTGGAAACCCTCCACTTTTTTTACTTTTTTGTGTTGAGGATACTGTTCGCGTTTTGCGCCCTCTGGCGTGATTGACGGCGCTGACGTCCTTGCGCAAAAAAAAAAACGCGGCACTGGCCAGGTGGAAATAAATGGGTTCCTCTGCTCTTAATGCTTCTGCACACAGCGACTTCGCGGGCACTACAATTAATCACCAGGTAATTATTTTCGTGAAAATCGGCGGCGGGGGGAAATAACGTCACAACAACTCGCCATGCATCGAGTTCTATAATTCCTCCTACATACATTATCTGTTGCATCTGCGAGGGTGACAGCTACCTGTACCTTAATTTACACCACAACCTGCATCCGCGAGGGTGACAGCTACCTGGTGCCTTAATTCACACCATCCATTGAACTGCACATTATTATTTGAATGCGGTCAGTAATTGCGATCATTTTTTGCTGCACGCGCGCAGCCCACTCCAACAACGGTGGTGTTTTTGGGGGTGGTTCGTTTGTTGGCTGCTGTCGAAAAGTAAAAATTGAAGCAAGAATGCAGCAAACCAAATAATGATTCTGACGACTGAAGCGGGGGGGGGGGGGGGGGGGGGGGGGGGGGGGGGGGGGGGGGGGGGGGGGGGGGGGGGGGGGGGGGGGGGGGGGCAACGATACTAAGCTAAATGAAAGGCGCACCATACATACTTAAAATTTTTATGATACGTATATGCCCATCGTGTATTATTATCTGTCATGACCCCAACCCGGCGCACAGACATAAGAGGCACAATTGTCAAGCAGATGATGAGGAGGTAAGACACGGAAACAGCTGTTTTCCTTGTAACTACACAGTACTGCTGCATCATCACTCATCATAAATAATGTGAAAAAATAAAGATTATTAATACAGTAGTAATACCATACGGGATTTTTTCCAATATTAAATTGTTTCGCGATGCACACCACCGCCACAAAATCATCGACGTCCCAGAGGTATGTATGCCAGGGTACGCCATACCGACCCGCATACTCCACACCTGACACAACAAATAAATTAGAGAGGGAGGGATGCAGCCAGCAAAACAGAGCTATTGATAGCACCAGCAATAATAGACCAGGCAGCATCATAGCAGCGGCAGCAGAGCGGCAGTATAGTAGTAGAGTAATTGTTGTAAGAGAACAAACAAAGCAGATTTACTATTTTCTCCTTGTTTTTCGTTATTTTTTTTCAAACTAAAACGACGACCGGCTACCCACCCCACCGGCGCCCGATGGTACATCACTCCCGGCCCCCCAGCCTCGTGAAAACACCGACGCACGCCAATCAGTGAGTCACCCAATCATCATATTAATAGTTGTTGGGACTATCTCAGCGGTTCTCACTCACGTCTCCCCCCCCCCGCCCCCACCCCCTGTTTTTTCTAGTTGCTTTCTTGCTTGGGGGACACTTTTTTTCTCACCCCCTCCCCCCCCTCGTGGCTATTCAAACGACGATTTGCGCCTCTACTACAGAAACGCATAAATTTCAAGCGACAAACTGACTCGCGCATCACGCCGATGCCGCCCGCTACAATAAAATTGGTCCAAACCAATCCAGCCCAGCCCAACTCCTTCAAAAAGTTCAACAACCCAGCCCAGCCTAATCTCAAGCCTAGCTCGGTCCAGCCCCCCCGGAAGCAAAGCCTAAATAACTCGAGCTAGCACGAGCAAGGCAAGTCTGTTTCCCCTCTTCTTCCCTCTTCGCACCGTTGCGATCGGGAATAGATGCTGTACACGAGAGAAAGCAAGACCGGGGTAGGTGGGAGGTTGGCTAGTATTGATTGGCTTGAAACGGAACGCCGCCCGCCGCCAGCTCGCCTACGTCTGCTTGTCGTACGGCGGCGGCCCAACCAACATATTATCTCTACAAGCAGCAATTTCCGACCGCGCAAACACGAATCAATCACAGTCCGGAGACGCTCTAGAACCACCCAACACCCACCACCACCACCACCACCACCAGCAACAGCCTCAGTCAGGGGCTTGCTTTCACGGTTCCTCGGGGTGCTCCCCTCCGCCCAGTTCACCCACACCACTTTTCACTCCCCATGATGGTCTCGCTATCCGCAGTGCTCACAACACCGACAAAAAAAGATACAAAATAACGCACAACACTGCAGGCGGGCCGCTCGCTGACGCGATTTTACCACATATGGCTCAAAATCAACTACGCGCGATATGAAATCCTGCTGCAAGAGAACCTTCCATCTCCCCCCCCCCCCTCCTCAAACCCCATGCCCCGCCTCCAAACACCCACCCAAAAACACGCCCTGCGACGAACGAGTAAAGAGCCGAGAAGGGCCAGCCAATGAACGGACCCGATCGATCAGCCCCTGTCGCCAAGAAGCACAGGCGAACGATATCCCCTCCTCTACACATATTCAGCTAGAATGTACGCACCTCAAAAGTCAACATCGACGATTTTTTTTGCTGTTCCCCTGTTTTTTCAACTTCCCCGTTTTTTTTTCAACGCCCCCGTTTGTTTTTGCAACGTTCCTGTTCTTATTTCAACGTACTCCGAATTTTTCAAACGTGTCCGTTTTTTCAACATCTCTTGTTTTTCAACGCGTCCGTTTTCCTAACTTCTCCGTTTTGGAACGTGTGTTAACATCTCCGTTTTTTACGTCCCTGTCTTTTCAACTTCTCCGTCTTTCAACGTGTCTTAATGTCTCCGTTATTCAACGTCTCCGTTTTTTCAACATGTCCGTTTTTTCAACGTCCCCTTTTTCTTCCGACGTCCCTGTTTTCAACTACTGCATACAGCCCCCATTCCGTCCAACCCCACCGCGTTTCAAGAGTCAGCACTCCAGAGTGGACCACAGGACCCCGACAAGCACAACATCGGCCGAAAGAAAAGCTGTCAGCCAAAATTTGCAAAGAAAACAACGTAGAACCCCACCCAACCACCAACCGGCGAGCCAGCGAGGAAGGGGGACGGGGGGGGGAAGGGACGCGGGATAGATGGGGAGGGGCGTGGGGGGGGGGAACAAGGTGACATAAATGGTTCCCTGATCCTCTACTAGATACTGCACCAACCAAACCAACCTACCAACCAACCAACAAACGAAGAGCCGGTATCACCACGGCTCAGCGTCGGAATCGGAGTCGATATCGTTGTGTTTTCGACTGCCGCCGCCCTTGGCGCTGACTTCCATGATGAACGCCTGCAGGTCTCGGAGGGTAAGGTTGTCCATGGAGTCGATGTCTAGCTCGATCTCCTCGTCTGAACTCCCCAGCGGCATGCGCGCCTGGATTATCTCCACCACTCGCGTGAGGTTCGTCTGGTCCAGCTTGTTGATGGCCACACTCAACGCCTTCTTCTCGTCGAACGTCAGTGGTACCGCCGCCGCCGCCGCGGCCCGCGCGTCCTCCGCCGCCTTCGCCGCCGCCGCTTTCGCCGCCGCCGCCTTGCTAACCCGGGGAGTTTTACTACCCGTTCGTTTTTCCGCGCTGGAGTTGGCCCCTCCCCGGGCCCCGCCGCCCTTCTTCGAAGTGCCGCCCTTTGCGGCTTTCGCCCCACCTTTCGAGCTCCCCTTTCCTTCTCCTTTAGCACCGCCAGCCTTGGACTTTCGTTTCGAACCGCCCGAGGCACTTGATTGCCTTTGCGGTGTTTCCGTCTGAGATAGATAGGTCGGCCGGGGTTGGCGGTTTTGGTCGAAAGGAGGGGAAACGGGGGTGCAAATAAGGCAAGTGCTAAAACAAAACAAGAAAAGAAAAAAAAAAAAAACGCGATAAAAGACGCGAATCTCATCTCGGCTCGTACGCACGAGGGCTGTAACAAACCAGGCAAACCGTGCCGCTATCAAAACTATCCCTTCCCATAAAGGGAATTGTAAGCAAACTTTGCTGGCACCTACATAATAACTCCAGGTAAACATTACTGGTACGAGGTCCCGGGTAAATAATTCAGCGCAAGCTTGGGAGTGGCTCCCTCACGCCACACGAACACTCAAGAGATATTTCAACTTGCGTCACGCGAGCGATGCGGTAGGTAGGACGCGCAATTCAAAAACAACAAGACAACACCAAGAGAAGGAGAACGCACTTGTTGGTCGGAATACGAATGATACTACAGTACAATAAAAGCAAACACTATCGACTTCAACGTTGATAGGAGCTCCACCGACTCAATATCACGAGAGAACACACATCGCGGGAAACCATACCCATACATACAGAGTATCGTTCGGCAGTGGTACACGGTGCACGGAGACATCATACCGAGCCAACCACGAGAGATCAGCCCACCTACGTATGCCCACCCACCGACCCACCCTACGAAAAGAAGCTTCACCGTGCATACAACACAAGCGCAAGCGACAGGGCAGAAACACAAACCAGCTCGAAGGCCGTCCCCCGTTCCCACACAAGTAAAAAAAAAAACGCCGGCGTGCACGAGGAAACCATGCAAACGTTCGCTGGCTTCCATATCCTGCTGTACACGGGACACCGAGAATCGCGGAAAAACAAGAGGACACATGCTCGCTGGCTTCCCTGCACTCTAATGTACGTACGAACACGGGAAGACACGAAGAACGCCTGCTGTACACGACAGAAAACAAAAACCTGAGCGACACTGTACAACGAAAAAAAGCAACACACGCCTCGCCCGGCATACATGCCGGATGACGTCGCCATGCACCCTTGAAAAAATATCACACTCGGCTTGCAAAGACAACTTTTCGACGAAATCTCGACGTCACCGAAAAAAAAAAACGCACGCCACGTCATGCCTCGCGCGGTGTATCAACTCACGTCGTCTGAACGATCATAAAATATCATACGCAGCATGCAGGGCAAAGATGGCTTTCGCCGGAAAAAAAAAAAAATGAAGCCACAGGTTATGTCATCTTGAACAAAAAATACTATCCACCACAACCAACCCCACCACCAACACTGGAACTAGACACCAACACCATTACAACTCTTACCGCAGGCTGCGCCACGACCTGCCCTTGCATCTGCTGGATCTGAGCCTCCATCTCCGCAATCTTGCGCTGCATCATCAACATCGATGGAGGCATGTCGCCGGCGGAGAACTCCTCCTCCTCAGGCGACGGCGGCGCGACCACGGGCGGCGGCGGAGGCGCCGCCACAGGTTTCGGGGTCGGCGCGGGCCTCGCCGGAGCCGAAGACGTTGCGCGCTGCTTTTTACTCGCCGATCCACCACCGCCTCCTGATCCACCGGAACTCCCCTCGCCGTTCGACTTGCTCCCTCCCCCGTTCTTGCGTTTTCGATCCCTCTCGGGCTCGTAGTCGTTACTGGCATCTCCCGCGCCGCCGCCGCCGCTACTGCTGCCGCTGAGAAGCGCAGCGGCCGATTTTTTCCGTTTCAAGGGAGGGTCGTCCAGGTTGGGCCCGAGGGCCGCGAGCTTCGTCTCGAACATCTCGTACAGCTCTCTCGCCGCCGTGTGAACGAGACTAGTCGGGTCGGCGTTGTAGAGACGCGCGTTGCTGAAGACCAGGCGCACGTCCGAGGCGAAATCGGTCGTTTTCTGTTCATGGCGGATGGGAGGTGGGGGGGGCAGGAGGCGAAGGCAACACGGGCTAGGAGTAAGGAACAATTAACGCTGAACTCGTGATATCGTATAATATGAACAAAGGTAGAATGTACGAGGTAGCACTCTTCACTCTGTCCATGAATGTAAGGGCAATTTGTACATTCGCAATTGAACTATTACGGAGGATCATAGTAAATAGGACCTACCGTGGTGCATACAAAAACCTATATATTTCCCTATTTTTACTGACAATATTTGGTCCTATTTACTATTATCCCCCGTAATATTAATAAGGCCATCTCTTATGGCGAACCGGTTGTGGTTTCTGGAAATCGAGGTTTTAGCACCATCGCAGGTGTGTTCGATCAGGGAAACGGGCGAATCGGGCAGCTTTTCTTGGAGTCCCGCCAGTCATTTTGCGAGAGGCATGCCACGCCGTTTGCCGTTTCTTCAGGATAGCAGTTTGAAAAAATGTTGATACACTCCAGTTTCTTCTATTCAGTTTCGGGCGCGATTTATCTGAAAAAGATGACCTTTTTTCGGCTGAAACGTCCATGTATACCTGAAAATGCCTTGATTTTTTTGTTTGAAAATGACAACATCGTAAAACTTCGAACGACACCCCTGGAGGAAAGAAAAACGGGTCTAGACACCTCTCCCCAAAAGACTGCAAGTATTCAGAGAAAAGCGAGTCTGATCCGGTTGGACTCCGGGTCTAAAAAACGTGAAAGCACGTATAAACCCAGTTTCGGGTGAGCTTTTAGGTTTTCAAAACCTTCCCATAAGAGATGGCCTAAACGCCCTTCCATTGGAGTAACATCGAAATCGTGGTATAGGTGCCGACTCGACGGAAGGTGGGAGACTGCAGTCTACATCAAGGAAGTAATAGTGGGGACTTTTATCTTGAGCTTAGTGTGAGGGAGCAAAGGAAGCACAACACGCCAAGAAAGCAATTACTTTTTCGAGAAAATAGAGTGACAATAAGCAAGCACGCAAAGAAACCAAACAACGCAAAGAAATCAAAGGTCGTAGAAGCGGCAGGTGGTTATAATCAAGTGAAAAAAAAGGCAAAGACAAATGTATGCAAAAGTTCAAGGTACCAGGTATTTATTGTACGTGATGAATTTCATGTGAAAAAGGTTGGAGACGTGACACCTTTTTCCCACTCCCAAAAAAAATCAACAAGAAGTTCAAAATGGATTCGAGACAACAACACGGGCGAAGGCAGGCAGGCAGTAGTGGATGCCATTTCGCTCAAGGCGGGAGAAAACGCGAGCATGGGATTTTTGAAAACGCGAGCATAGGATATAGTCTGCACAAGACAAAAAAAACACGGGCGACAAAACACAACAGCAGACGGACGCATCCGCCACCGGAATTAGGATTTAGGGTATACCAGGTAAATATACGTACCTGGTACCTTTTAGGCATGTATTACACCTGGTACTGCTGTACAGCAGTACACCTTTTATCCAAAAACTGAATCCTTCCTCCAAACACTGGAGCTACACATCGGGCGGGGGGGGGAATACCCTCCGAATCCAACACTAAATCTTGATTAAAATATGTTGTGAGTACGACCACGAGAAAGATAAACGACGCTCAAAAAATACCTGGTAGCAACTTTCGGTGCGTGCATAAACACGCAAAGAAGCGGGGCATACTCGTAGCTGATAGACCGCCGTGTTTTGTTCATAAAAACGTCCCACTTCACAATGTACCAGGTACCACGTTTTTTATTTAATTTGAAATTTGAATAAAAAGGGCGCGCTGGAAAATGCTGAACTTTTTCCATGCCGTTGGCAGCTACAGTAACCAAAAAACTACTGCTGTTGATCATGAAGAAATAATACGATTGGTTTGTCGGGAGCAACAGATGTATACCAGGATACGAATAGAAAGCGGCTCTCGTACACAAGCCAAAATGCGCTATTGACGGCAAAATAGTGGAAATGCTCGCGTGATCGTTTTGGCGGGCGCTTGCTTTTGCCCCTTGGGCAAGCGGCGAAATGATAACAAGAAACAAGCTGCTCCATGTGGCATTGTTTGTGGCATTCGCTACGAAACCCTGTAGAGAGTACAAGCTGCCAGACAACGGATAAGCGAAGCGACACATTGCAAAGACTAGATCAGATGAACACTACCACCGAAAACGCGTGCGTGGTCAGAACGACCAAAATGATTTGAAATGTGAATAGAAATACGCAAAATGTGTACCACGAATACTACTGCTCTAAGATGCACTATTAATACAAAAATCAGCTTCACAACGCTCATGAAGCTTATAATAAAGTTGTACGACTCGCACACTAAATCAGGCAAATGGTATCTGGTAGGCTGATAATACTGTTGTACCAGGTATTTTTCCAGGTGCCAGCATGTAATACTATTATACTGCTGCACCATTCTTCAACATCGTCACCACTGAGGGAGAGGCATCTACTGCTGTTTAAATACTCGTACCAGTTACGTGAAAGATCTTAAACGCACTGGTGCGGGTTTGAAAGTATCTGAATTTCGGCAAACACATACCAGTCTGACCATAAATATAAGGTACATTTCGAGGTTTTGTTGCCATCAGAACCTCCCTTATATTTACGATCAGACTGGTATCTTCTTTTCTCAGCCGATCGCCTACGCTTTTCCTGCTCTGGGGATGCAAATACACTACGCCCAATACTATTACTAGTAGTACTACTGCTGTTGTATCAGGCGTCAGTACAACGAGTACGATGCACCACCCACATGCAGCAACGTCCGGAAAGGCGAGCAAACACTAAACACAGTAGTAACCGCAACCTTCAATTCACAGAAGCGTGCTACTACTACGCAAGTAGTACTGTATACCGCGCGTGTCTCGAAGCATCAGGACCGATCGTATTTTTCTATTAAATCCAATCGGCCCTTCTAATTGCGGAATAGAATAGTACATCCGATGGAGCAATGCTGGCGCGATAACATCGTGTACCATACACGGATGCCTTCAAACTCGAAACCCGTAGAGCACCGGACACACCCACAACCCAGTAAAACAATGATAAAAACAAGCAACATCGACGGGAGAACTCGAAGTCCGTGATAAACGCACCTGGTACATGCCTCCCTCCAGCCTCTTCCGAACGGTCCCCAGGTCCATCGGCCGCTTGATGATCAGAGGGTAGTCCGTCAGCTTCAGAGCAACGTGGTCAACCGGCTCCAAAAACCACTCGCTCTTCCCCCTGACCACCGTCAAGCTCCTCAGGACCGTAACGCACCGCCGCAATCCGTGCGACAGGTGGGCAGTTCCATCGTTCCCGATGTCCTTAATAAGATAGGAAGGCGTGCGGCTTACTCTCCGTCCGGCCCCCGCCGGCGCCGGCGACTCTAAGCTCGCGTCCTCCGCCATCGCCGCCACCCCCCCCCCCCCCTCCCCCAACGCCTCCGTTCGAGCAACCCGCCGACGGTAACGCCGCCGCTGCCAACGCCGACGGAGCGTAGACGGCAGGCGGCGCCGACTGCGGATGCTTCCCTCGATTCGGCATCCTCCCCACCGACGTAGACGGCGGTGCTCTTCGCGGCGGCGCAGGGGAGGCGTGGTGCGAGCTAGAGCTACCGCGGCGATGCGACTTCGAGGACGAAACCTTTTTCGCGTACGCGCGGTAGACCTCCAGCCGTCGGTCAGCGCCGAGCCGGCCCGTGATCGAAAACGCCCCGTACACGTTCCTCCCGCTCCCCTCCACGTTCCAGCCGCCGGCAGAGTTCTTAGCAAACGCGAGGTGCAGCTCGTTCTCCTCTACCTTCGTCACCGGCTTCGGCGGCTGCCGTACGAAAAAGTGCCCCTGATACCTCCCAGTATATGGAAACCGCGCCGCCCCCCCGCTCCCGTTCCCACCTCCGCCTGCCGTCTTAAACTCGAAGGGACTCGCGCGAGTCTCAATCCGGGCCGCCGCCTGGAGGTCGGATTTATTCATCGCCCACGTCCCCGCGCACCGGTGCACCCCAGTGATGTGGTCGACCTTGAAGTTCCCCACCATGCAGGGCATCGCTTGTGTCGGCAACGGCAAAGGTGGCGGAAGCGGCTCGCTTTCCACTTCCCCATCAGCCCCCCCCGGCCCTTCCTCGTCGTAGCCGTCGTAGCCCCCACCACCACCACCACCGTTGCGCGCCCCCTTGCCATTTGGCGAGGGAGATCGGGTCGGAACGAAGCGCGCAGCGGCCAGCGCACGATCCACGTCGGGCGGCTCGACCTCCTCCGACAGATCTCGCCCCCGCGGTAAGCGGAAGGTCATAACGATAGGATTTCGCGCCGCTCGCCCACCCCCAGCCGCCGAACCGCCGTGCCCCTCCGACTTCGTCGACTGTAAGGTAGCCCCTGCTGTTGCCCTACTGGAGCTGGAGCTGGGAGACGACGAGGCGGCTGTCGATGGTCTCGGCGGCCGCGGCGACGTCGGGAGCCTCGTCGCGGAGGCTAGAGCCGCTGCAAGAGCTGCGGTGGCAGCGTCCGACGCCCGGGCCGCGTGCTCGTCCACCTCCTGCCTAGCAGCTGGCGGCGTGGCTGCTGCTGCCTTGACAGCGTGTCCATTGCCCCCAGTCTCGCTCGCCTTCCGCTTTGCTTCGACTGGCCCGTGGTGTCTAATCGCCTGCGAGCTCTTCTCCACCTCCTTCTCCTCTTTCTCCTTCACCTCCTCCACCTTCCCTTTCACAGCCTCCTCCTCCTTTGGCCCGGGACCTTTGCTTTCCGTCCGTCCTGGCGGCTTGGGGCTTTCCGCTCGCTCCTCCTCCTCGTCGTCGTCGTCCCCTCCAGAGTCTGAGCTGGTTCCAGCGGCCTCCGATCCATCGTCCTCCTCCACAGCAGCAGCTTCCTTGGCACCAACATCTTTGATTGACGACGGCCCCCTCCCTATCCCATTCGAACTCACGGCACGCTTGGCGGCAGCTACAGCCGCAACAGCAGCCGCTGCTGCTGCAGCTCCGTCGCTTTTGCCGTTCACAGAGCTAGAGGGCGTCTGAGGTTGTGTTTCCTTGCTAGGGCCTTCGACGACGCTGCTGTAGCTGCTGGGCGCGCAAGTGGATCAGATTAAATGGTGGAAACGGGCGAGCGAACAGAAAAAAGTGCGGACAACAAATACAACATTCAAAAAAAGAGGAGAAAGAAGAGACCAGGAGACTGGTTAATGTTTTTGCTGAGTGGACACCGCGAACAAGTCACGGCAGAGCGAATGCCAATGCTCGCCACAGCGAGGTGGTCAGCAATGTTCGACCGAGCAAGGAGCAAGCACTGCACTGCTGCAGTCCGTTCCTTCCGTGGAAGCTATTTTTTTTTGCGTGTCAGGTAGGAGATCAGATTGAAAAAAGGAAAAGGCGAAACGCCCCTAGGGCAGAGCACACTCCCAAGACTCCAGCCCAACAAAAACAAACAACAGACCGAAAAACTCGGGTTGAAAAGAAAAGGGCTCTGGGAGAGAGATTGGGCTGAGAGGCTCATCCTCGGACATGTGAGATCGGACAACCTTTTCAGGGGCAGAGCGGCTGCATAGCACGAGGCGGGCCAGAACCCGGCACGATAGCTCACCTGTGAGCCCTAAGAGGCGAATCAGCCGAGGGACTCGTGACGGGAGTCGGCGACGAGATATCCGCCGTCATCTTATGCGCGCCGAGTCCCCAGCTGGTGGAGGTTGCGGCCATCACCGGGAGGACCGGCGAGAGGGGGATGCGGTTTTGAATCGGCCTGCCCACCGCTGCGCCGAAGATCGACGGCAAGCGTCGATCAGATGGTATCCTCTCCCGTTGTCCGAAGGGCAGGGCACGGGCTCTCGGAGCGCGTGCTTAGGGAAGGTCGACCCCGAGTCTCGCTCGCCGAAGGCTCGCGGGAAGCGCCGAGGCAACAAAATAAGCCGCAACTCCGGTTTCTGTCGATAAAAAAAACGCTCGCGCCGAACCCAACCCGGAAACACCACACGAGACCGCAAAAATAATAGAATCACGCACAGGCCCCGTCCACACCGAGGGGGCAACCGCTCGCCGAAGGCAGGGGATTCGCCGCGCCCGAGGGCCGATCACTCACCACCACAGCCGAGGAGCGCCCTCAACAACCACGCCTTTTTTTTTTTGGCTCGGCGGCTTTACTGAGGCAGACACTGAGTCATACCTGACACTAAAATCAAGTTGTTTCACGGAATTCGATAGAATTGTTTAGGTCACGAAGAAGAACTGAGGCAGAGGGGGAGGGTTGATCACGTATTATTTTTTTTGTTTTTCGTCTCTTTAGACATTCGACCAATCAGATTGGGCTACTACGCCCTGATTTGGCAGATCGTGTCAGCAGGTCCTAAAGAGGGCAAGGGATGTCAGACACCGTCGCTACGGCCGCGCTGAAGGTGGTTCGTCCTGAAGCCACCTGTGGATCACCTCTGAGCTGATGGTACCGTGGGCTCCTCAAGTGCGGATACACCAGATATCTGCCTGTTGACCGCGTGTGTTTGCTACGAGACCGGGTGCAAGACTAGACGAAATAAAGAGTCTGGAACCATATCCCCTTACTTGAAGTTAGGTTCTGATCAAGCGAAAAATGCACGATTCGTTTCAGTTACGGAGCCCCGAACTGCTGTTCTGCCACCCGTCTCTGCTGCTGTTGCGCGGATATTGTGCCTGCCGGACGCCTTGTGTGTGTCATGTGTGTACCGCTTCTCTTGCAGCATGTGTAACACATAGAAGGAGCACACTGCGAACCACGACGAGCCCCCGCCATATCTTCACCAGAAGAGCAGAACACAGACACACAGAAGAAAGAACGAACCGTACAAAAACGACACAAAAAAGTTCCATGTCTCTAAAAATAAGTTATCTCTCAAGCGCCTCGAAGTTGTGACGTCAGTCGGTCGACATCATGGATCCACCACCTACCCGAACAACCCTAAGAACGAGGAGAGAGGAGAGCAGAACAACGAACAGCAGCGAGCACGCACAACAGCAGCACGCGAGAAAAACGGCCACAGAAAACAAACAAGGGCGGGTGCGATTCGGTGCCAACGTTAATAGTCCAGTGTTCATTAGGAGCGCCATATCATTTCGTTGCTGCAACAATAACACAATAACACACTCACGATCACAAGATACTAGCAGCACCGCAAAAAAGGAAGAGAGCTTCAGAAAAAAACAACTTCGACTTTATGCACTCCGCAGCCCGCAACTAAAAAGAATCAGAAACGAGACAGATTTTTAAAAAAATTAAGTTCCCGAATGGTGTATGTAGGTCGGCTACTTACGGCTTGGCTGCACCAATAAATTTGTACCACGTGTGGTGCGTGGAGGCCGACAGCTGTTAGGCCTCCCGTCTTGGAACTAGAGAAACTGCACTACCCTTATTTTCGTGTATAGCTATTCGTTCGACCGCACTACTTTGTGTGGCTGCAGAGTAGAGTACTTTTACTACGATTCAAGAGCAAATACACACACGGTATATTACGCAATGAAACAATTAATATCTGTATTCTGCAATGCGCATGCACGGAACACCCGCATAATATAAAAGCAATACGATACTGAAATACGACATGGGCAACCACCACCAACCTCCTGACTGTATGAGATCCAGGGGCACGGACGCGAGCGCAGACAGACTCAAACATGAATGCAGGTACCGAGTGCCTGGTACCGAGTGCCTGGTAGGATATACACTAAGCGCAGACACTAAATACGAACGATAAGCGCAGACACTAAATAAGAACGAACCGCATCCCCGAACCCCCGAAATCATAAGAATGCCTTCTTGCGAGCAGCCCGTTCTTCAAGCATCGCCACTCCCGGCCAGCGTGTGGGCAAACAATCATAAGCTCGCAAAGGACAGACAGGGCGACCGACGGGGGGCGCAACCTTAATCTTAAACCTTTTATGGATCTTACGATCCTATGAAGCCTGCTCCCGTCCTCCAACGATAGGGGAGCTCAACACGGCGTATCCTGTGGCCACTCCCCCTTCATCAACGCCTTCGAGCTTCGTCCTGACCAAGTAGCCCGCGTACTCATTCAGCAGTTCCTTCCCCTCCCCCCCGCCCAAAAAGGTCCCGTATACCCCAAGCTCGCTGATCGAATCCCCGACCACACATCGACCGCGACTAACCATCACGGCGGGCTGCGGTCTGGGAAAGATGCGCTGCATGAGAACGAAACTGCGAAGCTCCTCGTCTGTGGCTCCCCCGATATCAAGTTTGCTTTTCAACTCGGCGCCATAGAGGTTGTTGCCCCCACCCTCCCGCTGCGGCTTGAGCACGTATCGGTCGGGGTGGGCGACTGCATCTGCCGTGGCCTTAGCGTCTCCTTCCGGTCCAACCGAGTACAGCCCTGCGAAGCAGCGCCGCACGGCTGCACTCTCGCTCGGTCCGAGGAATCGCTCCACCTGGCACGGAGAGGCAATCAGCGTCGGTCTCGCGAGGAAGTGAAAGAAAGGGACGACCATTCACTCTGCGCCGCAGCTATACAACTGTACCTATCAAGATACCACCACTACTGGTAGCAACATCCGACCATAATAGTTATGTCTGAGAAATGTTCGTACTTTTTCGACCATATCTCTTTGTACGAGCCCTTTTTCCACCATATGTACGTACGCGAGTGTTCAAAAATAGACAGTCGCTAGGAGACATGACCGGCGGCTGGCGGCAATAATCGAGCAGACCACGGGGAAAGCGCTTCCGAAAAAAGTTCAGAAACAGCAGAAAAACGAAAACGCCTTCCGTCTCATGTGTAGTACCCCAATCACATTATTCTGTGTTCGGTGAGTATACAGAGAAATGGTTACAAGCGAAAAAAAAAAACG
The DNA here is from genome assembly GCA_031763025.1 of Macrocystis pyrifera. Taxonomy (NCBI): domain Eukaryota; class Phaeophyceae; order Laminariales; family Laminariaceae; genus Macrocystis; species Macrocystis pyrifera. Next base: position 20,900,989 of record JASSKH010000001.1, on the reverse strand, counting down.
CGACGCTTAACAGTCGTTCAACTTCATTAACGCTATCAGCAATAGATGACAAAACGGCGGCCCGACTTGTATTCATTCCAACGATCGAAGCAATCTGCCATACCATGGAACAGGCGCGAATGGGCATGTTACAAGAACGCGCCTCCCATCCCGCTTCCAAGTCCGTTCAGTTCCAACACAGACCCCAGAACCGCTGCAATCTCTGGGCGATGGAGGTGCTACCGTCACGACGTCACCGCCGAACACGTCAGTCTATATATATATCACCATCAATCATATCACCGTCAAGCACATCGGACCGACAGCGTATATAGCGGAGGTGCTAACCGACCCACTACCGTCGCGTCCAGTCCGATCCCATTTTGACCTACAGCACCTAACAGGCAGCAGCATATACCTCTCACCTGCCCTTCTTCCGCTAGCACCTGCTGCACCTTTTTCGTGCCCGCCAGGTGGTACCCTATACTAGGACTCTTGATTGCCGTCGAGCGCTCAAGCTTCAAGCGAGCGTCCCACTCCGTCTGGCCAAAGTAGTCGGCGGGCGAGTAGCCTGCTCGGAAGTAAACAACCGCTATTTCGGTCACGCCCCCCCGCCCACCGTCAGCGTCCCGTCCTCGCCCAGAACGCCATCTTGCTCGATCTGGGTATTGCACAAGCAAGCGGTGCAAACATTGGTGATTGTGCCATACCGCCAAACCAGGCTACTTAACTAGGGCTGTGAGTAGGCTGTATCTCACGGCTAGTTGTTTGTTGGGTCGCGAGAGGAAACCAACGAACCGACTTGCTTCCCAGCAGGACATAAGCTGAAGGTCGAGCTTGCCAAACGAGGCACACGAGGGTAGTGACAAAACTAAATATGCAGAGTACTATGAAAGCCGGAACACCTCGCAAGATAGGTCTACAGACCTTCCATGTCGCAAAACTGGATTACTCGCGTCTCGCGATACCCTGTTACTAGGATACTCGTACTGTCGCTGCGGCACTCTCCACAACACTCATGTCTGCGGGCAACAAGAACGCAAGCCAAGTGAGCGATTGACCTTTGTGGTTCATTCACGCGGCGTAACGTTTTCTATTTACCGTCACTTCGAGCTGATAGCACTCTACAAGTACTTGCCTGTACTTTAAATACAATCATGTGTTGTGCGTGTGAAAGCCCTCATAGACGCGATTAAAGAAAAACCGAAATCAGGCGAACCTCGCACCGAGGAACTATTTCCCGCTGTCTATCGACGCCCATGAATCGACGCTCAACGCTCACTTCACCTCACCTCGGCAAGCGACATGCGCACCACGCGCACACCGTGGTCATCCCAGAGTTTCATCTCCAAGAGCCTCTGGTCCACTGCATTCGTCTCGCCAGGCTGAACCACAAACAACACCACCGCCTTTTGCTTGCCGTAGCACTTGTGCGCCGCCGCCAAAGCCCCAGGCAGAGCCGTGAGGGTCGGGTTATCTGGGATCATCTGCCCTAAGTCGCCATTTCGCTGTGATGGGTGAACGCCAACAGACGCCGCGTGGTCTCTAACGGCTTTGCCGGCATCTGAAGCCTCCGCCGCAAACCGGCTGAGGACGTGGCGGTGCAGACGCGCGGTGAGGGCACTCATGCACCCAAAAGAGGAGGCAATGGTGTTCAGTTCCACCTACACGAAACATTACAATATTACGATACGGGGGAGAGAAAGGAGAGGGTTGTACTCATTACCATGCAGGGGTCGTGTGGAGCTCCACTTGGAGTGAGGCATGCAACAAAATGAGCAAACACTACAAGTCAAACACCATCAGACGGGGTTGCACGTACGTAAAATAATGTATGATGCCGAATATGGGAGGGTGGAGGAGGAGTGCGACCGAGCAGGCGTGCCAAAGACAAGATATCGAGCAGGCGCGGGATTCAGATAAGTAGAGGGCGAGGCGTAGGGTCGTTTTCTTCCAGGTGGGAATGCAGGATTGCCTGGCTGGCCATCGGGGCAAGCAGCCCCCGTAATCACCGAACGGCAGGTAGGTGCAGGCTCAAACTACTGACCGTAACGGCTTGCCACCTGCTCACAACGCAGGCATACATACCCGCCACGCACTGCATGCACGGCACAAGCGCCGAACTGTAAAATACGTACCTGGTACATAATACAGGGCGCTTCGCTCCGCGGGCGGCCTATGCCGCCCGCTACGCTCGCTCAGGAAGGAAACATCATCAAATTATGCGAAGCGGGCATAGGTCCATGATTGAATTTTTTTTTTTCATGACCCCTGTAGTTAGCTGCAAACTGGCGACTTGATAATGCCAAGAGTCCCGCCGCCATGCTTCAGGAGAAAACAGCTCAGACGCCACATATGCTTCGCGTCGCGGGCGGTTTTCCGCTACGCTCGCTCACACGTCGTACATGCGTACATACCCCAGGTATGGTACTTGTTTTCTTCTTTCGATATGCTGTGTCTGTGTGTACGAAAGATAAAGCACAGCACGGCACAGCAACACAGCAAAAACAATGAAAATGAAACCGAAAAGTTCTAAAAGAAAACAAATCCCCGTCCCCTTTCGTGTAATAATTTACTACCTGAGTGGAACACCTTACACCAGTCAAGAAAAAAAAAAATGAAAAAAAGAAAAAATCCTACAGCAGAGCTTCTCTCTCAGCCTCGTACACCGCCCGCCCCTCTCGCGACCATCTCGCCATCGATTCAGTCCGGGTAAAGCTTTCCTCCCTCTCTTCCACAGTGAGCCCCGTCGTCCGCCTCGCGTGAAGCCCGGTGCTCACCGTGGACCTCGACACAAGCTTGACAATGTTGGTGCTCATTCGGGGTACCTCCCTCTTGTGACTTTCAGTCCGGTCGCAAAAAGAAGCACCGCTTGAATATTATCTTACAATCCAGAACGACCCTTAAATACTCGTACGTAATCTATCCAAAATCACAAATGGAGACCAGACAGCGCCTATTGATGAATCCCTCTTGTCTCGAGGCACACGCGACGCCTAGGCACGAAAGCGGCGACCGCGCTCCTTGCAACCCCCCCTCTACCCGCCAGCACCCGCTGACACCCGCGACGGTGCCGGGTTCGCCCGCGCAACCGCGCCCGGAGTACACGCACGCACACGAAACGAAAGAAGAAAAAAGGAAAGAAGGACTGAAAGTACGACGAGAAATGGAGAAAACAAAGACTCGCTGGAACGGTCAAGCAAGTAATAAAAGGAGGCGATTCCCAAGTGGGAGCTCTGAGAGGCCAGGGATGTACCAACCGAGCACGCTCAGAGATCGAGATCCAAGTAAGTATATCTATTATATACAAGCAGTCTATGTGGCTATGGTGCAGAACAACCGAGATTTTTTCTTGCGTACGCTTGTATGGGTACCGGCTGCGACCTCACCATAATGGCATTGGAGTTCTCAAACAAACGCCTTCACGGGGCGGTACGAAGGCAAACCGAACCACCTAATGCCGATCTTAGGGCCTGAATTGACGAGGAGTTTTTTATCGCAGTTGAATACCTGTTAAAAAAAAAAAAAAATGGTTTGATATACTCGTACATAGAATATCGTGAACACTGCTTTGACTTTGGGTCCTATCGAGGAATGGCGTATTCTGTCGAAAAAATCGAATACCAGGTACGTGCTAACGCACACGGGTCAACGAACACGCGAAGGCAACCAACGAGGCGAGCGACGGCCCGCGTCCTCCTCGGGGCGGCGCGGCCAGCGGCTGATTAACTCTGCTGGCACCGCCCAACAGACTATCGCTGATGGGATGTCTTGGGTGGCTGGCGCAACCCCGAAGCCCTTCGCAGGCAGCAGCGACGGGGATACAGCGATCAAACTTCTGAGCGAAGTCGTGCCCTGACCGGTGCTCGTGTGGTTTGGGAGGAAAAGAGAGACCAAAAACAGGGTTTGCGACGGCCTTGCGTTTTTTTTACGTGCTGCTGGTGGTTTCATCTGAGCTATTGATAGGGGCCGTCGGACCTCGCGCTGAGGCTGCTCCGGTGGCCGTGCCTCTCGGGAATGGTGGATATCGCGTCTGAAACAGTTGACGGCACGGTTCAAGTGTGGCTTGTTCCGGATTCATGGAACACGCCACGTCGCGTAGGACAAACCCCTCACATGGATTAACATGAAGAGCAAAACAATTGCCAAATCACCTGTTATCGAACTCGTTTTTTTCGAATTTCAAATTAAAATGCCTGCTTTGTAGTGATTCACGTTTCGACCAATCAGATGCAGACCATTGTCTTTTTTTAAATCATCTCTTTCATTTTCCAGCTTAACTCGTAGTGGTAGGAGGTTTTACCCTCAACGGTCTTCTTCTGGACAAGCCGTGGTCACAGGTGTCTTCCCTTCTTCCCGCCGGTACGTGCCTTCATGTTTATCGCGCATAGGGTGGAGCATTCCCACTGCTCGTCGATTTTCATCGAACGTAGCTAACTAACGCTTTCGCGCTTTCCGCTAATCAAGGTGTATGCAAGAAAAAGTCCACACGAGTATGCACTCGGTGAGATTTGAACTCACGAAATTGATCTTACCTGGCACGCGGATCACCTACTACCAAGGAACCGGGGACGCCCGCTCAAATGAAACGAAAAACACATTTTTCGAAATTCACTGAAAAGAATCCTCGTTAACACAGGAGTTCGAAACGCGTCCTTGGTATTTGACACACTGCCGTGCTCCGATTTCGGAGCACAAATGTGTGGGCTACTCGTCCAGGAACGCCTCCAAAGATCGAACCTTTTCCTTCTATTAGCAGGGTATACCGAGAGTAGTGGAGATACGTGATACCCTGACAACAACAGACAGCAGTGTAGACAATACACCCATCGCATACATATATGGTGCACAATACAGCAGTACGAGTAGTACCTTGTAGTATGTACGTACTCGTGGTGAAAAATGGAAGGAGAACTACTGCTGTAACCTCAAAAAATGCGAAATAACGATCTAGCGATTGCTGTTGTTGTTGTTGTTCGTTGTTCTCGCACAACTCATCACCATAACCTACGCACGTACGGTATGATAGTCTGTGGTCGTAAGACAGGCTCAGACATACAAGGAAAGCCGTCAACATAACTGATACGAGGTACCTGGTGTACAACAGTTAGTGAGTAAAATACCGCACACACAACGGTCCACAGAAGATTTGGGATGATTGTGCTGCCGTAGATAAAGTCAGTATACAGCTGCGAGTATCAGTACATCCGTGCTCAGTGCAGCTGTACGTTATACGGCGGAGACACACCGGCGACGTTCGATGGGGGACCGGAATTTAGACATACGATATGTTTTTTTAGATATGCCGCTCTACAGAAGCAGCTCCGGAGTAGGTGGGTCTGTACTGGTACTGCTTGCTGTACAAGGTACACGTTACCAGGTACTCCGTAGTCTATTGCTGTAAGACCGCAATACCAGCACACCTCGCATGGTATGTTACATGCAACAGAGCACCAGTATTCATACCGTGCTCGCATAAAATAATGATAATATGATGGTATTGCCTTGACCCATTTGAACATCATCATGCCATACTCGTGCCTCATGCATGCTGTATTATGCATGAATATAGTGCTTCGGAGTAAAATGCTGTTCGTCGAGACGGCGCTGTCTGCTGCTGGGCTCACGCCTCTACACAAAGAATGAAGGGGCAGCACCCAATCGTCGGCCCTAAGTCAGCTATGGGTAGCTGCTCAGCTGTTTACACACAATCTCTAGTATAATGGTGCCCCTGATTACAACACCTTGCAACATGTTTCGTCAATTTCAGTCATGCACGTTGGCCAACACCAACTCGACCCAAGACCTAACCCTGACCCCAACCCCAACCCTTTGGGAGACCTTAGGTCGGTAGGAGCGGTCGCGCGGTTCGCCGCGAGTTTGCGTGGCATATTATTTTCTAAAAAACTGCCTGTCGAAGGACCAGCCCCGACCAATCACAGTGGTGTTGCGCGAGCGAGTTTGTTTTTAGAGATGGTGTGGTGTTGCAAATAGGGGCTCTGTTAGCAGCCGACGTCATGTCGCCATGTTGGGTCTCGGTGGCGGATACGGCCGACGGCGTGTGGTGATGTGGTGAGAGGAGCGCATGCCACATGCCACGCACACACGCACAACGTTGGTATCGCTTCGGGCTCAACGCACAAAAACACGCACCAGGCATACGGTGGAGCGTGGGATGTGCTTGACATCAACCATACTGGAGAGTAGGAAAATGTCCTCGTCGCAGACGAACGCCGTAACATTTCCGGAGTTTCCGCCGTCAAACAATCCAGGGCGAGGCGTTACTCTGTCAAGCTGCATGGTATTATGTACTCATCGTACACATGGTATGTACGAGTTACAAGGTACACCAAGCGAAAAGTCGTAACAATCATCTCAAAAACAGGCAACGTGTGGCGGGCACGAACAAAATCTCGCAACACCATCCATGACAAAGGTTATGGTCATCAACCGAGTTTACGTATCGCTATCATGTAAATACAGCAGTAACAGAAGGAAGAACCTTCTGAAACACTTGGCAAACCCAGCAAATCCGCGCCAACAGCTGCAAGTCTGCGCGGTGCTTTACTTACTGTTACGAGCAGAATGTAGAGTCATGAAAACCTGTACGTACCTGGTACGAAAATACAACATAATAAATGACCTGTTGAATCGCAACGAAAAAATAATACCAACATCAGACACGGAGGTTGGGGTAGGTCGGCACACACCTAGGAGTAGAGGTTGAAAATAATCCATGAGCTAAGCCCGCTCCGGCCCGCACCGCCGTCTCAACTAACAGCAGGAGCATGTGCGTACTCCGCGTGCGGGGCTTTTCTATTGTCGCTCTGACTGACCTGGAGCAAGTGCGGGTTGGTCACCCCGTCCTGAGGAGCGTGCAGCATGTAGTCAGAACGATTGATGGCGAGGCATACCGGCTGCCGCGGCCCTCCTTCCGCCTCGATCGTCTCGTGTATACGGACCAGCTCAGAGGTAAACTCATCCCCAGCCTGCAAGGCAACAAACACAACAACACCACAAAACCACCGCCGTACAATGGCCGAGTTACGGGGGGGCGAGGGGCCCATATTATAGGTTGAAGTCGCACAGGACGCGCATGGTCTGCTCGGGCGGGTCGGGTAAGTCCTCGCCGAGGCTCTATGTCGGTATTTGACCTATACTGACTGTACCTGGTATCATATTTATACGACCACTTTGCCCGACAATACAACAGCAGTAACATTGGTATGTATTGCAACATACATGGTTTAATAGTAATTAATGGTTGCAACATACCTGGTTTAATAGAAATTAATGGTTGTTTTTTGCACATATGCACTGACACAAGCGTGAAAAATGTAAACGAAGTGAATAAGTTACCAGCACGTGGCCTGCGTCGCGGTATCCACACGGGAGTAAACTCGTACCGGTGACAGCCAGCAGCCAGCAGCCGTCTCAGCATACATGGACGTACACTTTCACACGGAACAGAACATGATGGAGCCATTGTCTCGAGCCTAGAGACTGTTCTGTGGAGGGCACTAAAAAAAAAGCGTTCCACCGCCGCGAGTAGGGCGGGAACAGGCTCGGTCACCCCAGTCTCATCCGTCAAAATGTCAACAACACCGCTGTTGCTGCAGCTGCTGCTGCTGCTGCTGCTGCTGCTGCGTGCCAAAAAAGCAGTCCCCGAAAAAGCAGTCACATCAGGTGTGGTCTTCGCCGAAGGCAAACCGTATAAACACTGGCGTATTATATACCACGCCGCACGGTGAAAGGTGGCGATGTTGTTTGCTGCGTTCGACATGAAACTCCAACCAAAAGGCCGTCCGTCTTGCCTCGATCGATCACTCGGAGAGATGGGACGGTCAAGCAAAACGCACTCCTCGTGATAATTGGCATAAGTAGACGTCAAATCTCACCAGCACATCCGCCAAGACCTCTTTCAGCCACGGCCCGTCACGGCTGATTTTGTCCACCAAGGTATTGAACAGTGGAGCCAGGACCTTCGTTTGTTCGTACGAGTCAGCCGGGAGCGCTGCCGCCGGCAATATAAACAAACGTCACATGTGTCGAAATAAATTTCCAGATCGCGTGCGGCCGTTCAGGTGGAAAGGAATCAAACTAGACAACGAGCGCGGCCAAACGAGTATGGCACTTCGTTATGGTGACCTGAATGAGAGGCAGGCGCTGGCGATTCGAGTGCGCAGGGCACGCGCGGGGGGTGGAAAGTGTGCTCCGTCGTTCGTCGCCCGTCTGCACCCGTGAGAATGAGATGAAGAAATAAAAAAGAAAAGAAAGAAACTCACCGTACGGGAGCAGGCTGAAGGGGAGGTGGGTACTCGTGAAGAGACCCGTGTCTTCGTTCACCACCATACCAAGTCCGTTCGTCGCTGCCCACGCAACTGCGTGTTCAACGAGTGAGCTGGGCACCTCATCGCTGGGCTTGGTCTTCGAGGGTGTCGATGCCATGCCTGGTGTCGTTGCTGCTGTGCTGGGAGTTGCCGCACGTATGGAGAAGCCTTCAATGCGAGAGAAGCAGCACGCGAGAAGCAGCAAAGAAGCCGAGGAGGCGCTTCTCATACCTCAACTAGCGAAGAGTTTCCCCCGCCGCGGAACGTTGCCCTGGTGGGAGCTACAAGGGAGGGCTCTCTAATTGGCACCTTGCGGGACGTTCGGCTTGCTTTGTTGGTGTCGCTGTTTGCTCTTGCTCGCTTCTAGAGAGCACGTAGACGTGCTTCCATGCTGGAAATTATAATCATAATCATGGAACCACATGAAATAATCCGCAAAGATCTTCCAATAATAATTGCTGAGCTTCCGATGACTATGACTGCTGCTGGAGCTGCGAGTAGCACGATTGATAATCGACGTTCGAGGAGTACGGTTCTTGTAGGAGAGTATGTCCGATTCACGGACGACGAGCGATGAGGTGAGACTAAGTCCTGCGAGATACGCACGACCAGAATATGGTATTGCGTGATTGTGTGTTTTTCGGTTTGCTCTGGTTTGGGTGCTCCAGAATCGTTGAGTTCTGATCATAGTAGAGCACCCAGGGGAAGCTGGAAGGAGCAGATTGCATGGTTTGTATCGCTCAGCTGAAAAACGTGAAGCTCGCGAGACTGGCGTCACGTCGCACCGCAAGGCGCGGGTATTTTGTTGTAGAGTTATTGCGAAACATTCTTCACCTAGAGGCGTGTGCTCTTCTCGAGAGCAAAATGGAATGCCATGTATGTTCGTTGTGCTTATTATTATTACGATCAACTCGACATCAGAAGAAGAACGACGAGTACGTAGAAGACATATATATGCTCAGCCGCCTACACTGCTGTACATCACCGTTGGAATATACGATTATACTTGCTGTGTGGTACTCTTCGTACTCCGGGGTAATCTGTATATCCGGTATATGTACAATAATTAGTGCCTTGCACTTGTCTGTCTCTGTCGAACTCCATGCCATGGTGAAGGACGAGGATAGCCGGGAGGAACGAAGCTCTGATGGGGAGACCAAGACCTACCAGGGATCTGAAGCTGGCTCTGGCTCAGGCGAGAGTAGTTCCGATAGCGACGATCTTTTGAGTGGCAGTGGTAGCGGTTCCGGAGAAGAAGAGGAAAACAGCAGTGGTGCTCCGACTGATTCGGATGTGGTCAGCGATGAGAAGGAATCAGACGACGACGATGAGGTACAGCAGCAGTACGTGTGTGTATGATACGTATCATACCAGGTACCGTCAGGTATCACAGAAGTAATTTCGTTATTTTGCCATTTCCTTCCCGTGGCAAATGAAAATATTCAACATTCACGAGCAAGGACGTTGCGACGATTTATGTGATTCAGACTTGTTCTGTGTGTACGGTATCATTAATATTAATAGTGTAGCGAATTCCGAACGGGGGCTCAAGTATGATACGAGTGAGTGTACGTACGGTACAGCGGTACTCGTAGTACCAGGTGTATCGGAGCTGGAAAACCCAGCGGATGCAACCTGCGATATGCACAACAGAAAGACAGCAGGATATTCGTTCGTCGTGGTAACTGATACCAGGTTCAACAGGCAGGAACGTGGGTCGTTCTACGAACAAAATAAAGTAAAGAGCATTCTGCTGCTGGGCTCAACGCCAATCCTGTCAGCATACTACTAATAGTACTACTATTGTTGAGTAGCCCCTGTGCTCCGGGCGCCCTTGTTGTTGTTGCCGAGGGGGATAGCCCGATGCTCGGCGGAAAAGAAAGACGAAATAAACCCTATAAACAACCCGTACCCTTGTCGTGGCTGAGGAGCCCTGTTGATGATATGAAATGTATTGAAGCTGGACTTGATAGCAGCGGTGGCGGTGGCGTGTTAGCCCCTGGGTGGACGGACCCCCTTTTGTACGGTGGCTGATTAACCCCGGTTTAGTAGTTTGGATTGAAGGACGCGGAGTCCTGGACACGGAGTCCTCGACACGGAGTCGTCGACACGGAGTCGGGAAAGGAAGTAGATTACAAGAAGAAGTAGCAAGCCACAGCGTACGTCACAGACACATGCGGCCTAAAACACAATTCAGGGGTAAAGATGGTATCCCGATCGTAGATCCACTCAGACACGAAACCCCCCCGAATCTCCGCAATACCTCACGGGATATTTCCTCTCAAGATAATCTGACAATGCTGTGAGTATACTTTTCAGCCCCCCTGCTCGCGACATTGTCATGATTTCGACCCGAATCTTCAACTCTTCGTCAAATTGTCATACCGGAAATCATACTTGTACTCATTCAATACAGAAAACAACGTTCTCACTATCATTCAAATCATTCCTCAATCAATACCAAAAATAAATTCCAAGAAAATCAAACCATCCTCGCATCCTGGAATTCAAAAATATTTCGAACAGAGAAAATAACTCCAACGATTCAAACATTGTTTTCGAAACCTACCCAAATCGTCAATGTAAAACGGCAATTCTGCGAGGTTTCATCAATCCTAAAATGTAGTCCCTTTTCAAAATCGCCAGGGTAAAACGGCAATTCTTCATTTCTTCAAATATCCAATTTCGTGAAATCGCATGGTAAAACGCCAATTTCACGTCAAGGTATCAAAACTAAAAAATATAGATTGCGCAGTGGAAACCACCCTTGTAAAACGGTAATTTCATGTTATCCTCCACAAACTGCGCTCCAACAGAACCAGAAAAAACATGCGGTGTCACCAAGTGAAAACGGTGAACCCGACAAACTCCATAAAATCACGAACACTTAATCCTCCATCTGAAAACAAAAACTGTCATCCGAAAAATCACCTCAAATTCATCACAAAATTCCGGTGGAACTCAAACTCTCTCTCAGGCAACGGCTTCGTGAGAAAGTCTGCGTGCTGGTACCTCGAAGCTACGTGAATAATTTCCAATTCCTTCCTCTCCACTAGCTCCCTCAGAAAGTGGTGCCGCACGTCAATGTGCTTCGAGTTCGAATTCGAAATCGGATGCTTCGCGATCTGAATCGCCCCCTCGTTATCCTCAAACAAAGGAATGCACGGCATACCAGCCTTCGGCAACATGAACCGCCATACCTGCCTCAGAAACAAAATATCGTGCGCAACCATAGCCATGCTCACATACTCTGCCTGCGTCGTAGATGTTGTCACACAATTCTGCGTCTTCGAGATACAGCTGACCGGCCCCCCCGCACACAGAATCACTCCTCCTGACACCGACCTCCTGTCTGCTGCCTTGCTTGCGTAGTCAGCGTCTGCAAATGCAACCAAGTTCAGCCCCTCGACAGTACCTCTCTGAAATGAAATACCAAAATGGCTCGTCCTCACTGCATACCCCAGGATATTGAGCGCCGCATTCCAGTGAATCAGTTTCGGCGAACTGCAATACCTCGCTACTGCCCGTACTGCGTTCAAAAGATCGGGTCTGGTCAACCGAGCGACCCACAGAAGCGATCCGACCAATTGTCGAAAAGGTTCGTTCACCTCCGGCTCATCTACATCAAACTCCCAAAGTCTGTACGTCGTGCTCAACGGCGTACTTTTCCCCCACGTAACACCGTATTCTCCTGCCAGGTTGTCGACGTATGTCTTCTGGGAAATCGTCAATCTTCCTGCCTCCCTGTCTCTCTCGTAATAGCACCCGGAATACCACGTCAAATCCCCCAAGTTCTTCACTGGAACCAATTTGTTCAGGTCTTCCTTGAACTGATCACACCTTGCCTGTTCTCCCACTGCAAAAATGTCGTCGACGTGAACCACCAAGAGCAAAACGACTTTTCCTTCCTCAATCAGACGAAACACACATGGATCTGCCAGGCACTGTTCGAAACTCAGACGCAAAAGACATTTCTTCAACTTCGCAAACCACTGCCTGGATGCCTGCCTCAACCCGTAAAGACTCTTGCCCAAATTCACGATCTTCCCCGACAACGCACCACATCCCTGCGGTAAACGCATGAACACCTCTTCCTCGAGTTCCGCTCGGACGAAAGCCTGATCAACATCCAGGTGAAACAACCCCAAGTCAAGCTCACACGCCAAGGCTGCCAGCAAACGAACACACGACACATCTACAGTAGGTGCATACAGTTCCCCAAAATCCAAGAATTCTCTCTGCATATCACCTCTGGCAACAAGTCTCGCCTTCGCTTTCACAGGCCAACCGAACGCATCAACCTTCCAGTCAAACACCCATTTCGACCCGATACAATTGTCTATCTGCTGTTGCTCCGGCACAGGCTCGAAAACCTGTCCTTCAGCCAACCCGTGAATTTCTCTCTGCATGGCATCTGAAAACTGCACCGAATGATCACCCTGCACGGCATCCCTGTAACTTTTCGGCACGTGAAGGTCACTCGCGTGTCAAGTGGGCATTTCGGGACGCTGAAGAGGCGGAACCTCGTCACGAATGACCGCATCGATATGCTCCCTCGTCGCACAGGCAGTCCTCTCCCACGCCGCCATCACGTTCGGCCCGACCTGAGAAGCAAGACCCAAACGGTGCCCATCTCCCGGCGAAGACTCCGGCAGCGGCGAGTTTACGGCCCCATCCACCATCGGGGAAAGCATCCTCTGCTCCGCGATCGCCCGTGCTTGCAGCCGAGTGCGCCCTTGAATCCGACGATCCCCTTCACCCCCGACCTGTCTCATAGCATGCGGAGTGAGAGGCGGAAATCTCGCGGCAGCTGCCGGCGGCGGGCGCTGTTGCCGCGACGACGCCGCCGGCGTCGGCTCAGATGATGATGAACCACCAAGCGAAGAAGCTCCATGGATCGGGGACGGAGACCATGCCGGAAGCGGGTGCGAGCCGGACGACGGCGCTCCCGATGCTTGCTGCGGCGACGGCGCCGGCGATGACGCGGCCGGCGCAGAAGACGGCGAAGCTCCTCTGGGCAGCGGCATGGCTCCGAACCTGGGCGGCTCCACGGACAACGGCGACGGCGCGGCGGCCCTGAACGGCGGCGGAGCGGCAGGCCCTTGCGGCGGCACGAACTGGATCTGGAAACCTGGGTGCGGGGGCGGCGCAGGCGCGGAAGGGGAGAGAGGGGACACCGACTCCACGTGAATTCCCCCCCCCCCGACGACGGCAGCGACGCCCACGATACGTTGCTCGTGTAGCAAACATGCCCCGTGCGCGCCTTCACGACCTTGACGCAGCAGTCCGCGTGGTTGTCGCCTCCGTTCAGGTAGTGGCAGACGACGGCCTGGTCCTCCATCTTGTTCCGCCGCTCGACGCGCATGTATCCTCGCTGGAAAAACGGCAGGACACGGAAAGGCCCCTTCTTCCCGGTGAACAGCTCCTGCGGCGACCGGCGGCCCTCGTTTGCGGTCGTCCCCGACTGGTTGAACGCCTCCGTCGCCCATTTTGCAGACTCGGCCCACAGCTTGTCGCCGCGCTCGTCGAGGCCGGGGATGTTCGAGAAACCCCCAGGCCCGAGAAGACGGGCGGCACAGCGCCGCGCAGCCATCCCCGCCTTGTTCGCCCGCCAGATCGCGCTTTCGGCCACTCCGTTGTACTGCTGGACGCCGGGCGGAGAAAACTCGACGGCGATGCCCGCGCTCGCGCAGAAATCGCGGAAAGCGACGCTGGTCCAGACGGCGTCGTTGTCCACGCGAATGCAGCGGACGGGGCGCTTGGCGATGCGAGCGAGATCCACGATGAGACGCTTGAACACCACGAGACCCTCCGATCGCCGCCGCAAAGCGTACGACTTGGAAAACCGCGTCGCGCTATCCACGGCGTACAGCATGTAGCAATTGCCGCCGAGGGAAGCGCTGTACGGCCCGCAGAAGTCGAGGTGCACGAGGTCGTTCGGCTCCTCCGCCCGCGAGCCCGCCCTTTTTCTCACGGGTGTGTTCCTCCCCTTCGCTGCCATGCAATCCCCACACGGCTGCATCACACCTGTGAGAGTGATACCCTGTTGGCGGGCGGTCTCTCGCAACAGAAATTCGGAAAGGTGGCCATTCGCACGGTGGAAGTCGTTAACGTCGATGTGTGACGTGCGGTTTCCCACAAAGAACGGATTCGAACCGGGACCCAAAACAGCATTCGCCTGCTCATGCTCTATTCTGTCAAACTGTCGCGCGTCCATTTCTGCTTCACTCTCTGGGATCACTTCAGGCGAGAAACACCAACTGGAACTCTCATCACAACCACCGTCAGGCCTCACGTCACTCAGAACTCCCTCGACTTCCCGACCGAGGTGCATGTCGGGATGCGTTTCTGCACACAAAGACAAGTCGAAAAACGAATTCGCAACATCACGTACGTCATCTGATGCAGGCGGGCAAGACGGAGTCGGAAACAATCGGGGAACACTGATCACCTGCCTGCTTGGGTCGTTGGGCAAACGTGTGGCATACAAGAAATCGCTCGATTTACCACGTGCAAAGTTGAGTTGCCCTTCCATGAGGTGGGTACCCGTGGGATCGAGGGTAACGACCTGGCGGTGAGAAGCTTTCCACGCGGAAAAAAGGTTGAAGCCGATCTGTGGTGCATACAAAACTTCCTTCAATTGCACGTCAAAATCCTTCACGAATCCGTCTTCATCATACATGTGGAATCGCAAGTTGATGCTTCCTACCCCTACCACGGGAATCATGCCTTTGTTTCCAATCTGGATGAACTCGCGGTTTGGCTCAACGTCACGCAAATCGTACATGAGAGTCTTGTCGTCCGTTACGTACGACGTGGATCCAGAATTAGACGTCCATTTCTCACTTCCGGGAGGGGAGGGAGTGAGCGAGGATTGGGGTTCGCACAGCAAAGCAGCACTCACAGCAGATTCCGTCACATGCGCACTCACAAGCACAGTCTCACTCTCCTTAGTCACACCAGACTTGCACTCAGAAGCAGGAGATTCCACACCGAAATCAATCAAGTCAGACGCCGAATCAGACACCAAATCGGACACCAAATCAAACTTGCCTCGAGACACATTCAATGCCACACAGCTACGAAGAGGCCCTTGAGACGACGGCGATCCGGAAGAGGGAGACGACGAAGTGAGAGAGAATGAGGCGGCGCTGGCGGGCTGCTGAACTCCGTATTGCTGTTGCTGCTGTTGCTGCTGCTGCTGCTGCTGCTGCTGCTGCTGTTGCTGCTGCTGTGACGCGCCGTTCGGTTCCAGATACCGCATCGGCTGAAAGGCGTCTGGTCCAGCTGGAGAGTATCCTGCGTAAGAGCCGTATGTGCCATCGCCATGAACGGCGGGCTGCGGCGGGTAAACTCCCCCGCCGCCGGAGAAATAGCCTGAGCCGTATCCTCCGCTCACGTCTCCGTAGCCTTCCCGAGAGCCGCTCGCTTGAGCTGCGAGGCCGTACTCTTGCGTCTCGGGGGAGTACTGCTGCTCCTCGTAGGATTGCCATTCCGAAGCAGCCCAGCGCTCGTCCGCAGTAGCGTTGTACCCGTAGCCGTCGTTGTGCCCAGCGTAGTTCGCGTAACGCGGGGGCCCGTTGTGGGTGGCAGAGCGAGGTGGAAAATTAGGGCGGAAATTCGGTGCTCTGCTCGCCCCCCTGCCGCCGGAGGAGGAAGGACGCCCGTCCGCGAAACCTCTCCCCCCCGGTTGGCGACCCGTGTACCCTGCAGGCCCGCGTCCACGACCAGGTGCCTGCCTTGGCGGGAGGCCTCGACCCCAATTCCCGTCTGAACGTTGTGGCTGCTCCCTGGGTCGATCTTGCACGAAGTCCGGGCGGCGAATTCCGTCAATTTCCCGCCCCGTCTGTCGGCCTTCATGCGCAAATCCCTGGGCTCCTCTCTGCTCGCGGAAGGCCAAGAATTCCTCGAACTCCCGTCGAAGGGCCACGCAGTCCGCGGTGTTGTGGGAGTCGTTCGGGCCGTGTCGTCTGCAGAACATCGGTGACTGTTGGTGAGGGCCTCGCTCGCCTGCTCCGCCACCGTTCCATCCGGCAGCGCCTGCTCCTCCACCGTTCCATCCTGCAGCGCGTGCTCCTCCACCGTTCCATCCTGCAGCGCGTGCTCCACCATCATCCTGGCCCCTGCCGTAGGATGGTCCACTCCGACCCATGCCGCCAGTGTAGAGCGCGTGCCTCGTCTCCTCACTTCGGTGTCCCTCTCCCCCGGACTGCCGACGCTCGTGCTGGGCCTGTGTCAAGGTAAACTCCAGGTGTTTCCTCGAGAGATTCGGAAAAAAAATAAGGGATTCCCGAGCGCGGGTAAAAGAGGTGTTTAGACGTCGGGCGATATGACGACATACAACATCTTCAGGCTTTTTACCGTGGCCACTAGGGCCCAAGCGGGAGTTCATGTTCATCACGATAGTCTCCCCACGACGAAGGTATTCCAAGACATCTTCACCATCGCCCTGCCACAACTCGTTCCATTCCCTCTCTAAACGCTCTCCCTCCATGTCATATCCTTCTCTGTACTGTGACACAAAAATCCTCCATCCTTGCTGAGGGCTCCCAGACGCGACGATTCGGTTTTGAGTCGGACCGTCGGTGATTTTTGTCAGCAGCAAGTTCCATACTCTCAAAGACTTCTCCACTCTTTCTGCACCTCTGTTCAATTTGAGCATTTCCAAATCCACGCCAGGCAACCCTACGGGAATGTCCTCGTA
This sequence comes from Macrocystis pyrifera, assembly GCA_031763025.1. Lineage (NCBI taxonomy): Eukaryota > Phaeophyceae > Laminariales > Laminariaceae > Macrocystis > Macrocystis pyrifera. The sequence continues at coordinate 20,883,976 of JASSKH010000001.1, read as the reverse complement.
CCCAAGAACGTCAGACAATTTCTCAGCTGCCAGATATGCACGAAATGAACTCTCAAACACCCTAAACTTAGTGTGAAGGCTTTCTCCTTTTTCCTACCATACCAGTCCACTCTCTAATCTCAAGTTTAGTTCGTACTTCTACAGTTGTAGACATGCCTGAAGGGTGGGCGGGCCCGCTCTGTTGCCCAACCCCTTGACGTATCAGATCCGCCAGGATTGTCAGCCGCCGGATGTCCTCTGGACTCGGCAGGTCCTGTCGTGCATCCTCCCTCCTTTCCTCTGAGGCCACCCCTCGCTGATCAGCCTCATCCTGACCAGAATCCTGAGGAGATGCTGCTGCTCCTCCTCCTCCTCCCATCGCCATGTCTCCATCGATGACCGGCGTAATCCAAGTCCCCAGATAAGGAATCCTAAACGGGAAGAACCTCATCCTCACAGCCCTTTTGCACAGAAGCGTGGACGACTCGTACCAACGCTAGCGTGTTGAGTAGCCCCTGTGCTCCGGGCGCCCTTGTTGTTGTTGCCGAGGGGGATAGCCCGATGCTCGGCGGAAAAGAAAGACGAAATAAACCCTATAAACAACCCGTACCCTTGTCGTGGCTGAGGAGCCCTGTTGATGATATGAAATGTATTGAAGCTGGACTTGATAGCAGCGGTGGCGGTGGCGTGTTAGCCCCTGGGTGGACGGACCCCCTTTTGTACGGTGGCTGATTAACCCCGGTTTAGTAGTTTGGATTGAAGGACGCGGAGTCCTGGACACGGAGTCCTCGACACGGAGTCGTCGACACGGAGTCGGGAAAGGAAGTAGATTACAAGAAGAAGTAGCAAGCCACAGCGTACGTCACAGACACATGCGGCCTAAAACACAATTCAGGGGTAAAGATGGTATCCCGATCGTAGATCCACTCAGACACGAAACCCCCCCGAATCTCCGCAATACCTCACGGGATATTTCCTCTCAAGATAATCTGACAATGCTGTGAGTATACTTTTCAACTATTATACTATAAAACTCTACGGTAATGCCCAACGCATTGATTACTGCAGTATGTAACTGGTACCTGATCTATTGTCATTAATACAGCAGCAGTTAGAAATAACGCCGCGAAGTTCGAGTGCAACAAACAGGTCTCTCAGGTACTTCGAAACGGGTAGTAGGCCGGGTAGGCGCCTCTTCTTATAGTACGTGCTCAGGCAAGGGCGTCCAGAAAAAAATCCATGACGAACACTCCGTGTTGTTTTCAAATTCGGCCCTACGGGGCTGGGGGGGGGGGTGCACGATATCATGCATGGCCGTAGTCGTACTACCATAGACCCTCGCATCCCTACAATGCCGGATCAGAGCACGTCGAATTTTCACCGGGGCGGGGGGGGCGGGGGTAGGCCACACTAAGATCAAGTGATACGCTAAGTAAGGGATGGTTGTCACAAGCATCCCCTCCCGTCGTACGGTATCTGTGGAACACGATCGCGAACATTCTCCTTCAACGTTTGGAGGGCCGCGTACCTCACCTGAGTCTTGGAAGCGTGCAGATAGGCTTTGTTGTGAATATCTGAACGGGCAGTGCACCACATTTTTGTCTCAAAAGCTTAAGCTTGTATGACGATATGTTGTTTTTTTTTTTTCGGTCCGCCCGGGGGTGGGAGGTGGGGACACGGCAGTGTTCGTCGGGTGTTTTTTTTGGGCGCCCTTGGCTCAGGCGGGTAAAACAAACAGAAGGTTGAGCGTCGCAAACCTATGGCTATAATCCTTAATTTATCTGCCGGTAACCTGATGTTGTAGTAGAGCTTTCAGCCGCGTTGGGTGAACCAGGTATAGAGTTACCCGTACGAGAAATCGGGACCAGAAAAACATAGGACCATTCCTCGATAGTATATCGATGGTGTTCGCATCATACTGCCCTGTGTGTACACGCAGCAACGCGTACCTGGTCAAACGGCGTTTTCACGTTTCCACGTGCATCAAGAACAAAAATGCTCAAGTACCCAGTTGTGCCTCGAAGCGTGCTATCATATTGCCGTATGATACCGTCGTGTCATGCAATCCCCTGCCCCCGGGCCCCTGCCCACCCTCAACAGGGAAAAAAGGCGGCTGACAGGCGAGAAGACTTCGAAAAGATGAAGGAAATTTCTGCCCACATGGACAACATCATCCAGCGTTTCGAAAAGGTATTCTCTTTTCGTGAGAGTCGGGAAGAAACAACGGCACTTCCTAAACAACCCCCCTTGCCCCAACCGGAGCCGGTGAAAGACTCGAGAGATAGGTCGGTGTCTGCAAGGCCCATGACAGTGGATCGAGCAGTGTCTGCTTGGCGTCTGACAACGGATCGGGCTGTTTCGGTGGCAAGCAGTTTACACCTCGACGACGAGCTTTCAGGCAAGTGGCACGCAAACCACTCGGATGGCGGTAGATGCAAGCAGGTCGGCTTTCGAAAAAAAAATCGCGTGTTTTACCAGGGCAGCAAGCATAGGTGAAGCTCCTTGTGTTCATGCTCTCACCCGCTCCACCCCCGAAGGAATGACGTCGCGGTTACGAAGGACTTGCAGCAAAAATGCCAGCGCCTCCATCCTCGTCTAACATGTTTGTCCCCAAACTTACTTTTGCCTCGCATTAGCATTAGGTTCAGCGCAATCGAACACCAAGCACAACGAAAACACAGAGCGCTACAGACGAGGGCAAAGGAGAATGACGGCGCTTAGAAGAAGAAGCGGGGACCGGGGAGGGAGGAACGGAGCCAACAAACGCACGGGTACCCAGAAACGTGACCTAGAAACGCGCAGCGTGAGGACAGAGTCATCTTCGGAGCGTGATACATATAGAAGTAAAAAGGCCGATGAAAGCGATCTGCGAGCACAACCAGGTTCCAGAAAGGCGGGAGGGGGGCGGCGGGACCCACGGGATATTCAAGGGCCTGGGTTCGGTGCCCACGGCTGGCATGAGCGACTACTGTGGGATGAGCTTCGCGATTCATTGGCGGGCGTTGCTAGAAGTGAACCGGTGATGCGGAGCGAATGGAGTAAAAGTGGTGGTGGTGGCGTGATTGAACAAGCAACAGGGGATAGGGCTAGCAAGGAGCAGCAGCGCCGGCTGATCGATGAAGCAATAGCCGTCCTTCTCGAGGGTAGTAGCAGCGATGAGGGTGTAATGGAAACGAATTAGTAGTCGTTGATCGCCTGGTGGGGTGTACCAGGGTATGATACCAGGTAGGCACTGTTTACACGTATTGTTACTTTCACTGCAGCTCGCGTACGCGTGTTGTTGTGCGTACTACAGCAGTAGTGCCTGTAGGAACACGATGATGGTGATTGAAAGAAATTTGGACGGGTGGTTCTTAATGTAAGTAATGGCTTCGCTGTGCGAAGTTGCGAGAATCAGAAGCAAAGGAAGGAATATGTTTTTTCTGTTTTACTGTGTGATCTGTTTGTTTGCGTATTTGTATTGCATCCTTTGGTTTTTTTCGTCTATTTTGACACAGCAGTAGAATATATTGCTACAGCATGCATGCATTGCATGCTCATGCTCGTGTGCGAAACGCACGCTCAGTATTTTATTTACTTCGCACGGGGGTTAACAAAATGTGATTGGAAGTTATTAATAATGTAAAGCCATCCCACCTGCTTGTCTGCTCGATTTCGCGTCCATGGCCTATTCTCGTCCTCGAGATACATCGAGATCGATCATTTGATAACCTTGTATGGTTTGGACTGCACTGCCTGTCGTTACCCTTTGAACGTTGTCCTGTTTGTCAAATGTGACCCGATGCAGCCAAGGACGAAGCCTTGATGTTAGGTTGTATATTGTAACTCAACTGTTTAACTGAACTGTTTTGTTGTCTTCACATCGGTATACTCACATAGATACCAGTGAAGTTCTATAATCAGTCTTCGCCCGCAGGGTCGACTCCGAGATGGATTTCTCATGATTGTGCGAAAACGTACCGGTACACAACACGCCGTATACACATTGTACAGGTTGGGAAAATGCGTCACAGACCTATCAACCATCTATCAAATAGCCAGGTCAATAGCTCCAGCAACTGCTGTATTGACGACGATACTTGTAGATTCCCGGTATATTCCTCACTACTCTCACCACTACCGCTAATGTACAGTAGTGAGGAACTATTCTCTAGTTCCTCGCGCACACACGAAGTGTGTGATGGGGTCAGGGTCTCGGCACGCCGAAGTCAAAACGTACCTGGTACCACAATTTTCAATTTGTATCATACTCGAGACGGGCTTTTCGTCACAGATCTCTATACACGTGGTATATCTCAATAGATACCTCACCTGGTATCCAATTTACAAGGGTCCGTAGTTAAAAGGACCTATGGTATCGATAAAAAAAACTATATATTTACCTATTTTTAATGACAATTTTTGGTCCTATTTACTATGGACCCCCGTAATATAATATCCACACATATCTCCCCGCTTTGAGTAGCCCCAGATGTGTACAAGTGCAGAAGAACAACACAACAGGGCTATGGTTGTCCTCCGAGAACGAACAGAAAGCCTCGACATTCAGAATTCCTCTGCCGTCGAGCAAGCGCCAAGCTTTGCCCGGTACTCGTCTGTCTGTCTTCGATGTCTCACAGTAGGTCTCCAGTAGGTGGAAAAATATGGTACTCGTACGTACAGGTAACTACAGTTCCCTCGCACCTGAACCTCGCGTCCTTCTCCTTGCCTCTCTTGCATTCCGAATGCCCATCGTTCGCAGGGGTGTTTCCTAGCGCTGCGCAGAACTCGATCGCGCCCCACGAATTGTACTGGGGCACGCGTTTCAGCAAGCACGAAGAGGAGAAAATAATCGAAACACGTCTAGGCCTCAAATTTGAAAATTCAAACACAAGACAGGGGACAGCTTATTTCTGTCCCGCCCCGGGGACACAAATGGCAATTTCAACACCCCGCCGCACACGCCTCCTAGATTATCCAATGTCACGTTCGTGTTCATGTGGATGTCGATCTTGCGTCGCTGGCTCGGTCCCACAACACGTGAGCGTCAGACGTAGGAAACCGCCATAGCACCATAACACGCCCCTTGTCCTAGGCTCAGCTAGTCTACATTCCCACCTCCACACCATGCTGTCTTCTCTCAGAGTCTCCGCTAGACGAGCTGTCGCTGCGGCTCCCTCGGCGGCCGGCAAACTCCGAAAGGGTGCTGCTGCTTCCGTTCCTGGCATCGAACAAACCGCGTGCCGAGCTTTTGCGACGGTACCTGGGCCCCGTCTCTTTGACTACGAGACGGTCACCTCGGTGCTGAAGCAGAGCGATGCAGTAGAGGCGATCGAGGCTGCGTTCGGCATGCTCGCCAAGGGAAAGGTGGATGTGCCCATCCCCATGCACATCGGCATTGACGAGTCCGCTACCGCTGGGCCGGGGGATTGCCACATCAAGGGCGGGTACATCTCTGGCACGTCGACTTGGACCGTCAAGCTCGCCAACGTGTCCTTCTACAAGAACATCGAGAAGGTAGGCGGAAGCTACTGCTGCTGCTGCTTTGCCTTACTGTCACCTAGGTATCTTGCTCTGAGCTCTCCTGTAGAATAGTTTCATGTACCTGTAGTACCTGCGTGCTGTACTCGAGACCAGGGGTACATGTCAAGTTGACGTACGTTTACATCAGTACGTACATACTCAACATGAAGGACTGATGACTGGATGAGTGCTGTACAGCACAGCTATTTTCTGGCAGACCGTCGCGCGCCTCGTCTGTCCCTCAGGCGGTCTCTACTGTCTGGCACTCTAAATGAGCACGTCTCCCCGTGTGTACTTGGTGACGTGTGTACCGTGAGGGTCCCCGGTGGTGACAGGGACTACGCAGGGCAGTTTATAGTCAAAAGCCTATTAATTGTCTAATACTCCGCCATATTTTCTAATGCGCAGAGGCCAGACACCTGCCTCCTGCCTACCTTTTTTTTTATACGACAGGGTTCGGAATCATATCATGAGTACTTACGTACGTCCGATACCGCCGGTACAAACTCGTAATACCCGTCATGTATACGAGCACAACCGAAATACCGTACTATTAATAGTACACTGCAGCAGTGTAGGAGTCACTGCTGTTTGTATTGAGTACTACCGCTGTATACCGACGAAACTCGCCGCATGCGTCTTCCGCGAGGAGCGAAGAATATGTAGCTGCTGTGCGTGAGACAACTCCAACACTTACGTATGATACACACCCGTACACGAAGAGCCCGCTGAATCGTGTTGAAAAAATCGAAAAATCGACCACAATCACCTCCCCTTAACGTTGAGGACCGCAGTCCCGTTTTGGAAACTACTTGGAGCTTGAGTGGTTTGTCCCCATATCCGGCGTCCCCGGTGGCTTGGTAGGTGGTCCGCGTGCCTGTCAAGATCAATTTCGTGGGTTCAAGTCCCACCGAGTGCATGCTCATAGGGACTTTTTCTTGCATAAAAAATTGATAAGCGGAAAGCGCGAAAGCGTGAGTTGGCTACATTCGATGAAAATCGACGAGCAGTGGGAATGCTGAACCCTATGCGCGTTAAAAACTTAAGGCACGTACGGGGGGAGAAGGGACGACACCTGTGACCACGGCTTGTCCAGAAGATCGTCGAGGGTAAATCCTCCTACGAGTGGGCTGGGAAGTAAAAGTGATGGATAAAAAAAAAAAAAAAAAAAAAAAAATCGGGACTGCAGTCCTGAACAAAGATGTCAGGAGATGGAATTTTCACCGCTTGACAGACAGCGACCTTGCCTCGACATGCCTTGGCTGACACCAAAGTACTAGTTTTTAGTGTATAACACTCGGCCCTGCACGCTTGACAGCGCGCGTTTTGCCTTGCCTGACGTCTCTGGACGTCTTTGGTCCTCAAAGGGTTCAGCGAGTTGGACCGCGTTGTTGTCGAACGACCTCACGCACAGATGCTCCCAGTTTTTGCAACGTACCCGTGTACCAGGTTATACTGGAAGTTTTGGGGTAGTCACCGGTAGTACTGCCAGTACTCGTAGAGTACTATCGACCAAAACAGCTTACAGCAGTGCCAGCACTGGCAGTATCCGCAGTACGCAAGCTGAAGTACTGCAAAACTACAGTACTACGAGTACCAGCAGTACTCATGTGTGACAACCCCCGAAATACTGGGGAGTATTTACTGCAGTACCTGCGTACCTGGTACGTATCATATGAGCGGTACAAACGACCGAAATATTGCCAGTACATGCTCGCATTGTACTTACTCCGCACCACAGAACCCCGAAAAACTGCCAGCACAGGCAGTACAGCAGTAAGTAGTACCCCTGGTATCGAACCTTGAAGTACAGACAGTACCCACAGTTTATACTAAACCCAGGAATACGTGCAACCACTCGCAGTACGAGCAGTATCGAATCCTTGAATACTGCCAGTAAACGCAGTACCTGCAGCATTTCCCCCCTACAGAGGGCAGTTTACGTTTCGTGCTCCCCACTGGTGTTGGGAGCATTTGGGCACACTTGTAAAGATATCAGCACATTTTTTTTGGAGACGAGAGGGAATCAACGAAAAAATGGCGAATGTAAACGGCGATTTCGACGTCGTCCACATTTGTCTGCTAGACGGACGTACATCGCACCTGGTAAAAGGGGATCATGACCGATCGTGCGATCGCATGCTGCACGCTCACATGGATGATTTTACCGCACTTTTCGATTGTTTTATCGAGCTGTACAGACAGCACTCGTGCGTAAACCTACTGATTTTAGGTGCTGTAGATCCCCAAAGGGCTCGTACCGCAGGTGCGATTATTTGACGGGTTGTACGCGTATATTATGCAGGTTAACACCTTCGAAACTGCACCCCCGTTTTAGAGACACAACACTCGGAATTAAATTAGCAGACTTCTGGAGCTGGGAAACCAGGTATTTTTGAAGTAATGTGCTTACCAGGTTTCGGACTACAGCAGTATGTACTCTGACGTACAGCACCACTGTGTAACCCTTCTGGGTCCTGAGAGGCGCAAAGAGAAAAGAGACGAACGAAAGTCGCGAACGAGCATCGCCCACACCAGTTTCCTGTTGCCACAGTAATACCGGTATGTGTGAACTCACCGCCGCTGGGTTAGGAGTGAGATATGACACAAATAGCAACCCCAACTACGTAGACAGCAAGGAAGTGTGCACCACGCTCGCAGCATGATAAATACCGGGTACTTAATATACCACATACTTGCTTATTGCTCGTACTGCAGATCCCTCACCCTGTTAAAACTACCACGGCATGTATTCCCTTTTTGTGAGCCTACCATGTACAACAAAGTATACCGATAAAAGGCTCAAAGGGTGGTGAGACCGCACTTCTCAATGGGATGTTGCGCTGCACCAGGCAGAAAGTAGCCAGAGTCGAATCCCAGCATTTGGAAGCTCTCGCATGGCCTTGGCGCACTCTGCTGCAGTGCCCACTACATTGCCGCCCCCGAGTCCAGCATCGCCTCTCGTGCTCAATGCTGACGAGATGATTTTCGCACCCCGAAGTATACTGGTACCAGGTATATTTTGTTTGTTGGAAGCAATCACATAAGAATCTCTTGAGCCCGACAGGTATTAAAGTAATAGGACCTTCAAACGAACAGTCAAACAGCCAATTCCATTTTGCTGACGTTCGTCACTTTCAGCTATATTAAATAGCCCCCACGATAACACTCCAAAACTCTCAGGCTGTCTCGTGCTGTGCTGTGCTGCCCGTGTACCACGCCCGAAACACACAACACACAGGGTCTCCCGGTTGGATCCGGCATCTTCGTCGTCTGCGACGCCACCAACGGCGCTCCCTTGGCCATCTTCCAGGAGAACCGTTTCCTCACCGACCTCCGCACCGGCGCGGCGGGCGCGGTGTCCGTGAAGCACTTCGCTGCACGGCACCACAAGAAGGTCGGCTTTATCGGGGCCGGCGTCATCGCCAAGGCCATGGCCCGAGGCTCGGCCTGCGTGCACGAGTTCGATGAGGGGTTCGCGTACGGCCTAAACATCGAGTCCACGCAGAAGTTTGCGGATGAGCTCGAGGCGGAGCTCGGGTACAAAGTGAACGTCTGCGCCAGCGCGGAAGAGGCCGTACGCAACTCGGACGTCGTGTTCACCCAGACCCCGGGGAGCGAGACGGTGCTCGAGCTGGACTGGCTCCGACCGCACGCGACCATCATCGCAAGCGGGTCCGACCAGCCGACGAAGAACGAGATCCCTGCTGAGGTGCAGAAGGCCAGCAAGATGGTCTGCGACCTCGTGCGCCAGTGCAGGCAGGTCGGGGAGCTGCGCAGCGCCATCAAGGCTGGTGTAATGACGGAGGAGGACGTGCACGCGGAGATCGGGGACGTAGTGAACGGAGACAAGCCGGGGCGGGTGGGGGAGGAACTCATCCTCGTCGACCTCACGGGCACCGGCGCGCAGGATGCCGCGATCGGGCAAGTGGCGTGGGACATTCTGTCCAAGCAGTAAATGACGCCGCCGGGGGTAGGGGGGGGGGGGGCGTACTTATTTGTTGCTTGCCTTAGTCATTTGACCATTGACCACGCATCCCTTTCGCCGGGGGTGTGGGGAAGGGGTGTACTTATTATCATGCATGACCGTAGTCGCGGACCCTCGCATCCCTACAATGCCGGGACGGAGCACGTCGGGTTTTCACCGACCAGGCAGACATTGCTTGCACCAAGCGCGAAGCGCCGTGAGGTGATGAGAGGGTCGCATAAAGGGTGAGCTGCATCCTACTAAGAACCGCTTTTGAGGCGGATTTTCTTGCATATTGATGACAGCAGCAATGAAATGATTTAATTTCTGGTGTGGCCACTTCCAGAAACAGCAATGGGTTTACTATGTAACTGCCTCGTGGGTGCCTCAGCATATACACACTACGTGATATGATCATCCCGGGGAGGGGTAAACAAAATGCATGAAGAAATCGAGTCCGCAACAGCCCCCCCCCCCCTCCAGCCTTTGTTGGGGTGGGGGTGCCTGTTGGACAGGCCGACATGTTTGTTGTGGATGTTGTTGACGTGAATGGGTTGGATACCGGCGGGAAGTATGCGTCGTAGCATATGGCGGGAGAAGGGATGAAAAGCCGTGGGGTCAAGACGCGCATTTTTCAGTTGTCAGCAAATCGGCGCTCGTCTGCCTTGTCCTTCAGGGGCGAAGGGAGCGTTTTTGTTGTTTTTGTCGTATGGCGGATTCGTGGTGTGCATTAGAACGGTTTGACAGAGAGTTTTTGATGCTTGGGGAAAAGCAGCAGTAGTGGGCAGAGATGTCAGGAGATGGCCGTTTAGCCCTGTGACGAACGGCCATGGCGGGCTCCTATAATATGACGTGAATGACCGGTGTCGTCGTCTCCTGACATGCTTCCAAGTACTTGATGGCGGGTGATTGTATTGAACTTGCGTTGACTTGCGACAACGGACTGCGAGATTTTGCTTAATGGCCTCCAATGGGAGTCCCCGTTCCGTCCGTTTGTACCTACGTATCCAGGTTTAAGCTTGTCGGCTGCTGAAAATGCAATGCAGGGGTTATTTATGTTGCTCAATACAAAGTCGGCGTGTGTAAAACCGGACTGCAGCTTCAGCTGTAGATGTGTTTACGCTCACGTTGTCAATGCGCAAGGTTCGCTCGTGGCGATGTAGCTCTAGTCTTTCAATAGAACTATCAATACTGCAGCCGAAACGTACAGTAATATAACTTTAACTCGCTGGATTGGTGAGCGCCAGTTGTTTTTTTCATGTTTTTTTCGAACGGTTGGTGGTACAAAACATGCAGCGGTGTCATGGGCGAGGCGTTTTTCTTTAGAAATGAGCGCGTTGTTATTACACAATACTCTGATGTTTTGACCAGAGGTTTGTTCTTTGAATTTTCATGACTGACGTTAATTAATGCAAGCAGTGCGCAAGGATCACGTTGACCAAAGACACTAAAATTGCCTTTTTGTGTGCACCAAGTCCGAAGCAAGATAATTAATATGAGATCCGTCGAGCTGCTCAGACATCACGTTAACCAAAGACACTAGAATTGCCTTTTTGTGTGAACCAAGTCCGACGCAAGATAATTAATAAGAGACCCGTCGAGCTGCTCGGACGGTTTGCGTATTATCCGACAGTCTTACATCATTGCCCGAGGGCTCCAAGTAGGCGGAGAGCTTAACGTGCCGTATAACGCGCAAGATGACACCCCCGCTTGGAAAAAAATCACAAAGATGTGCTCGGAGAGTGCATTGGCCGAGCGATCTGACTACGGCAAGATCTCCTCCGGAGCCACCATTTTTTATCGTACAGCAGTGTGCCCTCCTCGTTTTAGAGTAGAGAACATTGTTTTGGAAGTTCACCCGAGGGGGGGTGTATTTAAATCATCATGCGTGTTGTACGCGGCATGCACACACTCTGCACATATATGCGTTGACTTACGTTTGGTTCTTAACCCATGCGGTCGCAAATCCGACATCGTTTAGAGTGGCCGCAATTGTTGCGTCATAGAAATGCGACATTATCTGCCTATTTCCTCGTGTACTACGGACACGTACTGTGGTATTAGTAGAAACAGAGTATATGCCGCAGTATGCATGGCATTCACGAAGGTTGGCAACAAAAGGACACATCGTGATCGTCTTGGCATGCAAAGGGGGGTAGGCTTTTCGGGGGGGAAGATAACCGGTTTTGTCTAGCAAAAACCTGGAACTGCATCAATCATGATTGTTGTTACCGCTTTACCCCCAAGAAGGACTTTGTGTACCCTCTTGTTAGCAACGTCAACTCTAGCGCACTACACACAGAACATGCGAAACATGCTTAATCAAATACAATAATTCCATTCGTGGGCGGGGTAGCGATTGTTCCGTCCACTTTTCCATGGAAACGCCAAAATCAAACTAGAACTACTCGTACTATTGATAACGTGAAATTTGGAAATTTTGACTGTGAAGTTCCAGGCTCCCTTTGCACCGGCAGACTTCTAGTGTTTACCGCAGTCAAACGCGACAACAGCAGCAGTGAGTGGGACGAGTGTCACGGCATAAAAGCGGCAAACTTGAGCATCTAGATGAAAGGAGTTTCCACATATATAGCCCCGAGATTTTTGTCTGCAGAGGATAGGGGACAGCCGCCTAAACGGCAAATAAAATATGGTCTCTGACGAGCCTCAGTCTGGACGTGACGTCTGTACCTGTAGCAGACACAGATGGACCTGGTAGACCCGTCTTCTGACAGGATCGCTCGTCTGTCGTTAATAAGCATGCCTGTTCTGAGCTTCGAGCGTTTTGAAAAACATATTTTTTAAAAGGTGAATCGCCGTGACAGGAACGCAGAATCACATCTTCTTCACCTTGTCGAAATTTCGCGTCTTTAACGATGCCTTTGACGATGCACGTGCCGCGCATGTCATGAAGACGCGCAACTAACTGTTAATACTGACTACGACTATTAATATTATTTTCTCGTGCGAGCGATCAACCTGCTGGAAAGCCGAACCGCCAACGCATGGCCTACCTGGTACGATACAATGAATCGTGCGGGACTTGACGCAACGTAACACCAATTCCAGCAGCAAAAATGTAGAAAAAGTGGACGCAACGTCCCCCTCGTACGCCACCCCGCATCAACCGAACAATCGGCCGCCTTGACGCCAGATCGGCCCGATTGGAAGTCAAGGGCTGTCTCAACCTTTTTACAAGTGAAAAAAGTGCCCCACACTACTTCCGAGTGATTTCCCCCAAAAAACGTGGAAGTAAGCAACTGCTTTGTTGTCACACCGCGACAAGGCCGAAATTTCCGACAACTGCCAGATTGAGCCAGTTGGCTGTTCGGCAGTCACCTCCTGGTCTTCTGAACCTTACCGTAGAGAGCAACATCACTCGGTTACCACTCGGTTACCGGCAAATACCCTCTGTCCCCCCCCATCCGGTATCGCACCCACGGTGCGCGTGACACATGTAACGCGAGCAACCCACCATTATTTATTATCTCCAGACGATGACTAAAAACAATGTCATAGAAAGGCTCTAGTCATCCTTGCGGAAGCCTGGAACAGCGCCCAACCGCCTGCAATAAAGTAATAGCAGCCGAGACCTTTAGTACAAAGACCATCCAACAACGAGCACGGCATCTATCTATCCAATGCCCGGCTTTTCGGTTGCGCCTGAACCGCCATCCTATCGTAGGAAACCCGTCTTTCATGACGCGTCAATTAGGCTTTCGTATACAGTGTACCACTCTGTCGGGAAATGCAAGGGCCGTTTTAATATGACTACGAATAATAATAGATCGAGATCCTCACAATTCCGGACAGAGCTGGATATAGTGGTAAGTTTTAGTACAAGCGGGTGGTCAGTCAAGGGGTCAAACCGCAGCCATCCCCGCTAACGCTTCCATCGCCGCCAAACTTGCTAGGGGACCCGTTTTTATTTATGAGCCAAAACGTATTTTGGCTTTGATTCAATACGCTAGTTTTAGTGCAGGGAGGCGGTCAGCCAAGGGGCCAAAAGGCGTGGTCTTCAATATTTGACCGCCGCTACCGCTCCAATCGCCGCAAAGATCCTAGGAGGTCATTCTTTTTTGCACGGGTCAAGGCCTATTTTGGCTTTTAGTCAAGGGGTCCTATTTCGGCTTTTAGTCGAGGGGTCAAACCGCGGTCTCCGTAGTTACTTTATCGCCGTTACCGCCGCCTATCACTACCGCTGCTATCGCTGCTGTTGCTGCTGTCGCCGTTATCACCGCGATCGCCGTCACGGACGCTTGGTGACTGTCCAGTCGTCATCCTTCTTGCCAGCGGGGCCACGGTCTTCGAATTCTACGATGGCCTCGATCTCAACGGGAACGTTCATCGGCAGGGCGTTCGTGCCAACCGCTGACCGCGAGTGCACGCCCCTCTCTCCGAAAACCTGGAAAAAATAAACAAGTATGGTCGGGGGTTTGGACACGTGTCAGTTGTGGATAGCAGCCAGTTGACTACATCTGGGGAGCATATTGTAGTTGTGTGAGAAGGAGGGAACGCCAACCATCCAGAAAAATATTAGGTAGGCGTTAGGTTTTCACAAGAGTACTGTTAGCGTTTTCCTGCCGACCCTGGGTTAGTCATATCCCGTGGAATATTCTGTTCATACTACTATCTGTGTCTGGTGGTGTTGTTTCTTGCAGGCCAACAGGCCAACGTCCAACACAAAATCAGCATACCAAGTGTTCACAGTTGCCTTAAATGCCAATGACTGCTATCCTTTCAAAAACACAACAACGTAAAACGTCTTGCATAGGACATGAAAACGTACAGCCTACTCGAAGCGGTATCCTACAGTACACCACTTCCAACAGCTCTGCTCATTGTCGAGACATGTCGAGTAGCAAGAGGAGCACAAGTACATTTTTTAAGAGAGGTCACACCGACTCGGTACGCGCGCCGTTCACTTAATACGCCCGGAAAGGCAGCACAACGCTGATGCTATGTCTTGTACCTGGTAAATACTAAGGATAGGCTCGCAAATGGATACATCCACGATACTATTACTGCTATATTACTGCTGTGTTACTGGCTTGAAGGTATGCAGCCGCAAAGACCCCCCAACAACGAAACAATCTGATTCTCGCCGAGCCCGGTACCGCTCATCAAAGCAGCGCTTGCCCGGACTGCACGCATGTCGGAGCAGGCACACAGGCCTATATCCGAGTGACACGGCGCAGCTTACAGACATGTACATCTCCATCTACGGCTTTATCTTGGAGGACATCATTGAGTACAAGAATTATCCAAGTCTATTCCCAAGTAAATAGGCACCGAAATGTGATAGGCGCAGCTGAAAAGGGGATAATGCTCCTGTGATGCAAAGAGGTGCAAAGCGATTCGTTGCGGCGCCATGCCATGCAATGTGGCGCGATGCGATGCGACGCCGTACCTCCGCAAAGAGGTCGCTGGCACCGTTGACGACCTTGGGCTGCCCCATGAAACCGTCCGTACAGTTAACAAACCCCACCAGCTTTACAATGCGCTTCACTCGGTCCAGGTCGCCCAAGTCCTCTGTGAGACAGGCCAATACCCCCGACAGAGCGACAGAGTGACAGCAAGAATATTCCGAGGAGAAGCGGAAACGCGCCAGTCAGTCGCGTCACACCACGTCATGTCATACGACACGCTATGCTGCGTTACGTTAGGTTAGGCTACGATACGTTACGCTACGTTACGTTACTTTATCGTACGTATATCTTTCGAATGGCCATGCATTGTCATCTTGTAACCCGGAAGGCAACATTGCTTGCAGGACAGGTCATCTCGCGGCCTGTCGCTTAGATATCTGAACATTACCAGCACCATTACTTCCTCGAGTTTTCCTTCGCAAACGGATGGCCGGAGCTCAAACACATCCAGTCTCGGATGTGGCCGAGGCTCCCAATGGTGCCTCACATTGACCTACTCTTTGGGGGATTCAATCCATCCAACCACTAACAATAACGAATGAAACAGGACGATATATATGATGTATACCATACGCAGTAATTACGTTCTCCCTACCATCGAAAGAAAGGGGTGGGGTGGGTGGGAAAAACAACAACGTCGCAAGCTACTAGCCTGACAGCTACGGTACGGTAGTGCCTTGTGCTCGTGCAGCCTGCTACTCCGCTCCAATGTACACTAGACTTGCTGCGCAGCACAATGATTCTTTCTCCCGGGCACTTTCGTCTAGGGGCTAGACCGCGCTAGTGAGCACTGCTGTGTACATGCCGTTCTCTCTACAAAAAAACACAATGTTATATATCGTATCCTCATATAATCTCTCACGTTACGTTACGCAACCTATTACGTTACGGCACTTGCGGTACGTTGCCTTACGTTAGGGTGCAGTACGATATTCTATGTTGCACGTTATGTTAGTTACGTTACGTTACGTTACGCTGCATTGCCTTGCGTTACGTTTCGCGATGCCTCTAGTTATCTTGGGTACCGCTACATTGCGCCACGTCGCGTTACATCGCAAGCTGCGGGCGCGAGGAAGAGCTTTCGCAAGCCCATGCGTTGCTCCAAATTAGTATTGTAATAGAGAAAAATTCGATGCAATGAAAGAGCCAAACTCTGGAAAGTCGGTTCACTGCACTTCCGCATCGGCAACACGGAAATAATAAAGTCAACATTAATCAGCATTGCGAGTAAATGTTCGCCTGACGAGTACAAGCTTCTGCATCCGAGAAATTAACATCATGGCTTGAAACAACGAAATGGTGTATGAAACCCATACGAGGGGCCTAGCCCTACGGTCCACGGTCTATAACGTATGTATATGGCCTGTGCTTTGTGCAAGGCCTCAGCTGAATGAACACCCACACGCTCGGGCTCGACTCACTCTTGATGGTTGCGATGAGCTGAATGGCCACCTTGCGAGCAGCTTCCTTTGCCTCCTCTTCGCTCACTTCTTGTCCGACCTATTTAGCAAATATAAAAATAGGATAATCGAAAACGGTAGGGAGTGCACGGTGTGGTTAAGGAGTTGAAAGTATAAAAAGGTGGACCAAAATTCACCAGGGGTATATGTTAGAGTCCAACGTATGTGCTGCATGCCCGGCTCGGAGAGGTCGTAGCCGGTGAGCAGAGAATGGACACACCCTGAATACGAGCACGTTGTCGTCGAGAATTTACCATGGACAGCACAGCACGGCACGACACATCAGAGGACAGCACAGCAGCGCAATCAACCCTGCGCAAAGCAGCAAAGCAAGTACGTGCCGGTCAGAGCGCGACAACGCAAGCAAGCAGACCGAGTTGGCGAGAAAAACAGCGTTCACGTACATAGAGCACGCTGTGTTCTCCAAACAAACGAAGACATCGGAATCTACCAGCATGCCTACGTGTACAAAACGCATACACACAAACAACCACAAAAGTACTCGTAGCTGCTGGGCGTGATGCGCGAAGGATTTGCCTTTATTTCTGACTCTCAAAAAAATACAACACACTACGAGTGCACTTTCTATCTTGTCCTCTCTGTCCAATCCGTATATGCATGCGACGTCCGAGTTCTTCTCCTGCAGCATGGAGCTCTTGGCATCTGCAAGTCATCAGTTTGCACCAAAAATCATGATGCTCTCTGTCCGCTTCATTCATTCACATTTTGTTTTGGTCTATTCTTCCTTGTGAGCGAGCGCCGCCCGCGGACCGAAGCGCCTGGTGAATCGTACCAGGCACGCATTCTCGTAGCATCCCAACATTGCGGAATGGTCAGCGTTGTCAAACAATAAGGTCGAGATCAGCCATTATTGCTGATGGCTCGCCATTGGCGGCGCCTTGTTTCCAAACACTTCCATTTTACACAGCTGCTTCGACACCTTTATATTTAAGACGCGCAGTTGCACGTCTCAAAAAAGACGGGGGTAATGTGGATACCAGGTCCCCTTCCCCCTAGACACAAGTTTAAGGTCAACATAGGTGACTCACTCCGTTCCGTGAAGACTCGAGACACCAACCCACCTAGGTGTGTCCTCCAGTGCTCCACACCACAACCACATACCTGGTAACGGAGAACCTGCCCGGGGCTCCGCCCCACACACCCCGAAGTATTATTAATGATTTTAGTACCGCAGTCCCGTTTTGGGGACAAATCACTTGGAATTAGAATGGTTTGTCCCCAAATCGGGACTGCGGTACTAAAGGGTGCTGCTGTATTGTTCTGCTGCTGTACCTCGCATCGTACCTGGTACTCTGATACTCTGTCCGCGTTGCATGCACAATGAGCCAGGTAGGTGGGCTGGCGCTTTCCGATCGAAATAATGTAACATCATAGCCCACCTTTCCCGTTGTCAAGTCCCCCTCCAAGCTTATCGGCAGGTGCCCCGAAGTGTACAGCAGGTTCCCCGTACGCACACTCATCACGAAGTTTCCTGTCGCGGAATCATGACAGTGAGTTGTCACGCAACATGTATCCAGAACATTCATGAAAATTTGCGGCGCTTTATTTTTGTACCGTATTTTTTCAGGGCCAGCAGCAACCACTAACCACTCCCGGTATGTGCTCATACTACTGCGGGATTCAGAATGGCGCACATGATCATTGCTGAGCATGATTGACCTACACTGGGCGCATGCTCTGTGCCCAAGCCAGTCTTGAGGTGTTCATCATTCTCGTTAGACTGCTACTATGCTATGGCGGTGTCTGTTGCGTACGTGTCAATCAAACGTAAAATTACGACGTACATACCTAGCGGAGCTTTGGGCGTTGGAAGTTCGATGCCCATCTCCTTCAACTTGGCCTCCGTGTGCACCCCACGCGCAGCCACGCGGGCACGGCCGACCACAGAGGCTAAAGCTCGCCGAAGCATATTTCTTGTCGCAACAGGAGAAGGTCTAAGCGCAGTGGTAGCAGTTCGAGAGAGGCAGATAGACAGAAGAGAGATGATGTTGGTCGCAGGCTAAGGTAAGCCGGGGGGGGGGGGAAGTTCTCCCCTAGCAGGCAAGGCTTCCGTAAGGTGTCCAAACAAAAAATATTGCGCCGCCCCCACCCCCCACCCCTCACCCCTCCATTTTCAGCAAGGGGTACAGGCTGCAGCAGGCGCACACAAGAGGCGACCTCCGGCAATAGATAAGGCTGTAGTGCAGGTATCTGTCAGTTATCATGCTTACGCTTACGTCGCGAGTGGGTTCTTTGCTGCGTCCGGCTTCCGTCCAGACAGCAAGATGTACGGCATGTAGTGCATCAGCAACTGCTGTGCGGGCAATCCACGTTGAAGCTCATTTGCAGCGCATTGGGGTGAAGCTTCCTGTCGCGATTGTGCCCCCACAAGGTAAGCCTAAGAGGTCATCATGCTATGCAGCACAGCAGTGTTGATAGCAGTATGAATGCTATACTTTCAAGCCAACCCCATGCCATGTATGTGACGTGGTGAATCATTTATCTGCTGTTGATTTGGACGATTGATGTTACTGGACGAGCTGCGGTTAGTCTTTTTTATCGTGGGGATGAGACGTCGAACTGCACTCAGCACGCACACGCAGAGAAGAAGCAGCAGAAATCTACTCTGTCGCTGAGACTGTAGCCGTGGGAAGGACCCATTTCGGTGCTAGCAGATGCTCTATGAAATAGTTGCCAAGTACGTCCACATCATCTACCGATTACGAGAACAGGGCGAGAAATGCCTTTCTCTGTAGGGGTCCGTGTAGCTGCGTACGAGGTACCTGGTATATACATACGCTGCTGCTGTATGTATTTTATACGTACTCGTACTCGTACCAGTACCTGGTACCTGGAACGTACAAATGGAACAGCAGTCTTAGACCTAATGGCAACCCGAACTATCAATAAAAAGTTTGAATTCCAAAGATACCCGCCAAAAAAAAATAGAACACGCTTCCTATTTCGTGGGTTCAAGTCCCACCGAGTGCACATGCTCATATAGGGACTTTTTCTTGCATAAAAAATTGATAAGCGGAAAGCGCGAAAGCGTGAGTTGGCTACATTCGATGAAAATCGACGAGCAGTGGGAATGCTGAACCCTATGCGCGACAAAAATAAAAGGCACGTACCGGGGGGAGAAGGGACGACACCTGTGACCACGGCTTGTCCAGAAGATCGTCGAGGGTAAAACCTCCTACGAGTGGGCTGGAAAGTAAAAGTGATGAATAAAAATAAAAATAAGAAAATGGGCACGTTCAGAAAAAAAAAAGTTCCCAACTTTTGGAAAAGCCCGAAAAAAGCAAATCTGGGGCCGATGTTGGGCCAAGATCGGCCTGAGAAAAACTCAGGCCGATCTTTGGTTCGAAGCGGCGAGATTCAGAGTCCTCGACAGACATCGATCGACAAAACCAAAGACTGCGTCATGAATTCTGAACGGAGTGCGCTCGTTAGGGGCTCCGACCCACCCTTGGGTCACCGTCTTCACACAATGGCCACAGTGACGTGCGGCGGGCGCTGGCCAGGCGTACGATAAAAAACAAATAGCCGCTGGTGTGTACAAAACAGAAGACAAAAATTCTCGATCTGTCTCGAATGGCAAAAAACAGGTTTTTTTTCAGGTTTGGGAGGATACCGCAGGACGCCGCCGGCAAGCTCTCGCCCCCTAGAGCATGTATTCACTTTCTATCTTCGATGCCGTCATCTATACTCGTTGGCCTTGCCCGACACCAAGCGGGTTGGCCTTGGGCTGAGTCTATATCGAGATCGCGCATCTATCGTCGCACGAGCTGATTTTTATCAGCGTGTTGACAAATTGCAACGAGAGGAAACAAATTGCGCCGCCTGCAGCCGTTGGAAAAAAGAAAAGAAAAAATCAAACATTTTTTCCCTTTTTTCCCCCACAGCGGGCGGTACGAGGATGTTTTCGGCTGTTTTTTAAAGCAATATTTTTGAAAAAAAAGTTTCGGATTTCGCGTTTCCATTGGCATAGGTCTTAAGTCTGTGATCCTGTGATACACCTTCCTTTTCTCTTCTTCCTTCACAGCGGCCTGTTGTCGGAGTCGTATTACGTACGACCCCAACCTTGAAAAGCCTGTTAATAGTGGGCAAGAGGCAAACGGGAGATGTTGAAGCTTTGGTTACAACGAACAGGAGCATGCTCTGCTGTAAGTGTACCTGGTGTCCTGTACCTTCACCTGGTACTTCGCATGATATACCAGGCATCTGATCTGTGTGGTGGTAGAACAGCAACAGATCACTCTCCGTCCAATATTTTCGCGAGTATTCGAGGCAAGATGTTGATGTCTGTTCGGACGCCTGCCGATGTCGCCGTTCCATCGCGTCCCCACCTATACCCCTAACCCCGCCCTGCATCATCTTCTGCCTTGTTTATGTGTACGTATAAATGTTTGTGTTTGTTTTCATGTCTATCGGATGCATACATACTGTATACATGTTGGCGCTGCCTTTCAGGGAGCTACGTCGTGGGGTACCAGACCGGAAAAGTCCTGTACATTTCTGGACACATACCGATGACACCAGAGGGGGTGCTGCTCACTGGAACGGTACGTTATAGTACTCTGCGTAGGCTAAAGCGCCGTCGCTACGGCTGCTGCTGCTGCTGCTACTGCCACATAGCACCTCGCTCGTGTGTGGAACGCAGTTTGTTTGTTTTTTCCACCCTGTCTGCTTTCCTTGCCCTACTTGTCCGGCCCCTCCCCCTCCCCATTACGTGGAAAGCTTCGGCAGTGCTACCTACGTAGGGGTGTGTACCGCGACATGCACTGTGCCCTATCGCGGAAGCTTTCCTGTTTAAGAAGCATCCCCACTGCATTTTCACAGACAACTATGTTGCCTCATGACCCCGTCTCTTGAGTCACCGCCTCGCACACGAAAGGGTTGTTATACTTGGCTTTTCAAATCATATCCCCCTATATTACAGGGTTTTTCGCAGATCATGGCCCGACCCGCGGCTCGGGTCAGGATGTTTTTGAAATCTCACGGGTCGGGTTGGGTCGGGTCAAGATGTTTTCAAACTCTCATGGATCGGGTCGGGTCAGGTAATGGTCAGATCGGGTCACCCTTACCCTACCTGACCTGACCCGCGAGTTTTGACCCGACCCGTGAACAGCCCTGCTATAAGTACAACCCTAACCCCCGACCGCCTGGGGAAATTCTCGAAGAGAATATGCTACGAGGAGTTGGTGAGGATTATCAACTTTTTTTGTCGAAGCTGGGGCAAGTCGTAAACACCCGTGCTTTTTGACCCGTCTGTAAGGCACTGCCCTTCGAAGGCGTTTTTCTATTCATTGCCGCCAACCGTCAATACAACGAGTTTTATGCTGCTTGTCGTGCTGTACTACAGGTCGGCGACAGCATGAGCGAAGAGGATGCCGCCGCGGCCGCTCGCTTGATCGCCCTCAACATGCTCGCGACGCTCAAGTGTGAGTCCGGAAGATTGACAATGCAGCAGTCGCCTATTGTGTGTATAGTTCTAGGTATGGTGGTAAGGTGGTGGCTTATACGTATGGTGGTGGCCTTGTGTTGCGCCATCATGACGGAAAATAGTAATCATAATCTATTATTGTGTGTAAACGTACGTTAGGAAGATACATGGGTTTTGGGTCACAAAATGGGTTCTGATTGTTACCTACTACTGTACTACTATGGCTAGTTGCAAGTGGCAGTCGGCATCAACCTCAAACGTGGCCACAAGCCAAACAAGCCTGCCATACATTCCGTTACATACATCGGTGCCCTGGTATGATACTGACTGGGAATTGTGATTCTGGCATGCTTCGGAGCTTTTGCTAACTTTGCATCTGTTTACAGAGTAGATTTTCGAGACCATCTGCTGTAGCACATTTTTCGAAATATCTACGTATGCATGCGGTTCACTCCAAGGATTTCAAGTTGTACTTTATAAATGGTAAGCTCTACTTTAGCATAAGAAGTATGAATAGTTCAGGCGGTATCGTCGTAGCCCTACCGTAGTCATTTGGTAGTTCTGCAGCTGTGTTGCAGGCCAAAGGGGCTGTACTGCTGTAATGGGCAGTGGGTAGTGCTACTCACTGCCCTGTTCTACTCGGAGGGGGTATCTGGCATGTCACATGGCGAGCAGCGCGATTGCCATGGCCTGGTGGTGCCGCCAGAGGAGCAAGGGGTGGCATGCATGTATGCATACCAGCAAATAGGCTATATCCTTGAATCAGGTGCCCTATGGTACAGCCCAAGTGTGCAAGGGAATTGTAAGGGTACGGCGTTTTCACCACACCGGTGTGTCCCGCTTGGCATTTGATGAGAGGCAACCGAAAGGAAATCGGTGCACGGGAGCACTGCTGAGAACCTGGAGGTTGTGACTCGCTCGCTTCCCTTTCTCCAGCTCGAAAAACATATCCGGTATGGATGGTAGGCAACCAAATTTTGTGCCGTACCAGACTCCGCACCGGTAGAAGTGGCAGTACCAGACACACCGGTAGAAGTGGTAGTATCAGACACAATTAGAAGTGATAGTACCAGACACCGGTAGAAGTGGTATTACGGGGGTCCATAGTTGATAGGACCTATGGTATACATAAAAACCTATATATTTACCTATTTTTACCAACAAAATTTGGTCCCGTTAACTATGGACCCCCGTAATAGTACACCAACGTTAACCCCTGTACACAGGAGTGCACCCATGTTTTTGAGGTGAAACCACTGGAAAGTTGTGTGGGGTCGTCTTCGTAGTGGCAACGCTACCAAAAGTTTATCAGTCGCCCGCTGCGGAAGAAAACGCCGCGAACGAACATAGGAACGCCCTACAACAGTTGCAGCAATAGCCGTATATGTTCTCCCGTGGGCACAATCGAGGACTGTATGCTGTATACTCCCTTCCGTTCCGATAACACTGCATGCCTGCCTGTCTGTCTGCCTTAGCGCAATATCCGGCAACACTTCCTGCATCCCTCTCAGTCTGCTTACTCATGCATATAATTCGGTAACACTGGCTTGCCCTCCTGCCTCCTGCCAACATGGCTGCCTCTGAAACACGAACGTGTTAGATCAACTGGGCGACCTCGACCGAGTAGCGCGAATAGTAAAGCTCAACGGCTACGTGCAGTGCGTTGATGGGTATACGGGACAGGCCAAGGTCGTCAACGGCGCCAGCGACCTCTTAGCCGAGGTAGGAGTGTTTTATGTTTTCCTCGATTTTTTTTCAGGGCTGTCCATGGATGGGGTCTAACCTCGCGGGTCGGGTCGGGTAACAGCGACCGGGCCCGATCCGTAAGAATTTGAGGAACTCCCGATCCGACCCGACCCGACCCAATCCGACCCGTGAGATTTAAAAAATTCCTGACACGGCCCGCGGGTTGGGGCCACGACCCGTGAAGCGCCCTGTTTAATAGTATGTTGTCCCTACCACTGTTTGTTACTTTTTTGGTGTTTTCCTCGTGTGGATACCAGTTTCCTATTCCCTAGGTCGTACCTCCTCATTTTCACTAGAGCCCCTCAAGGCCATCAATCCACTTCCCTCTGCAAGGTGACTCTGAGATTAGCGTGTTCGTTTGCTGGCCCCCGAGAATCCAGTATCGCCGGACAACCCACCTCCGGTGTGTCTCCGCACCCAAACCTGAACCAACACATCTACCCCGCTACAGCAGTACGGGACTACCTTGGGCCTTTTTTTTTTTTCAATGTGATCCTCACCACCTTCTCACTGACGCGGCATCTCTCGATCGCTGACGGGTCGGTGCAAGAGGCGGCGTGGGGGGTGACTTTTGCGTATCGTAGATCGAGGCGGCTGGCTGCTGGGTGGGGAGGCCTCGCTAGTGCTTCTAGGGAGGGTCGGGGGCTCGATGTTTGGTGGAACCGAGAGCCGCCAAGTCGATTGCCTCGAGCGCCGCCCAAGTTTCTGCCATAAGTCTTGGCTGCCCCGATTAGCGCGAAGGCACAAATGGGAAGCCGATTGGCAATGCGCCACCCTTTTTGCGCACGTGCGCTGACACTGTAAATAGAGACAACAGTGTCGCTTGAGCACGGGGGCTGGTGCTTTGCCCCGCGACTGTTTTGTTTGCGCGCGAGAAACACGCCGTCTTCATCTCACCATTCGTAACACTTGTCGTATTCCTCGTCTTTGACGCATTTGGTATTTTTGAAGACATATTTTGGATATTTTTTATGAGATTGACGTATTGCGATGTAGCTGGTGTACTGTCCTTGACGTATGCGACGTATTTGGCATCTTTCGCGATGCGTGTTCGATGTCTTCAACTTTTTTGTTTGATTTTTTTATGATACGTATGCATTTGATGTCTTCGACATTTCTTGCATGTATTAATGCATTTAACATATCTCGCGTGGAGTTCGATGCGGTTTGCCGCGGTCTGAACGTGCCCGCGTGCTCTGCCTGCTGACTTCCATCAACCGCTCTCATAGATAGCCTGCGCAGGCGCGGGCCACCCCCAAATTCCACGTCTCTCCCCATTGTTTTTGTTTGCCTGAAACCGACTCTTGGCTGATATTTGTTTTTGCCCAAGACCGAATCTGGCTTTTTTTCCCTGTCACTTCCCCATCGCCGTCGCTACCGCTGGCGCTACTGCTGCTGCTGCTACTACTGCTCATTTCGCGTGCCTGTTGAACAGGCCTTTGGCGAGAAGGGTGTACACGCGCGATCGGCTGTGGGTACTAGCTCGTTACCCCTAGATATCCCGGTAGAGCTCGAGGCCATCGTGGAGGTGCACTAGAGATTCCAGAGGGCTACCCGAGGGGGGGTGTACTGGGGGGGGGGGAAGGTCCTACCGAGGATGTTGCGGGAGTTGGGCCGGGAGTGCAATGACCAGCGGAGCATTTGTTGGCTAGTGTTCGCTCCTGCCTGTGCGCGGTGGCCACGTCCTGCGATATCCTTGAGCGTTCCATAGCGTCGCGTAGTTTGTGGTGTTTGTGGGTTTCCAATTTTATTAATATTAATATTATTTTTGAGGTGATATTCGGTACAGTATTCGGTAGGGTAAGCGAAGGAGCGAACGTGGGGGCGACTGAAGTAGCTAACAAGTACAGCACGGGCCCTCTCGTCCTCTTGACTGATAAGAAAGAAAGGGATGGTGGCCCAGGTTAGATTTTTTTATGTTGGGAGTGTTTCCACTAACATCAGTCTAACCTCTCCGGAATTTCTTCTTTCGCCGGAACTGTGAAGGCGTTTCTTGTTGTCGATCTCTTTCTTATGAAGGCATGCCTTATTATGAGAAAACCGGTAGTTCAATGTTTTGCGTCGGTAATGTTTTCTTTTCCGCTGTCAGTGGTCACCTAGAACAGCTATGATATATGCCTGGTACGTACTTGGTACTTCCGTGATGACTGCGTGCGCCGTAGGTTGTCAAATTGAACCGAGCGGATCTGGTGTACGCAAAACTCTCCACGAGTGCTACATGCAATAGTTGTCAAGTTGAAACCATTGGGAGGGAAGGGGCAGTGTTTGTGTGACGGCGAATGCTCTACCAGTCGCCGAGAGCATTCGTGAAAGCCGATTGAATCTCACTCGGCCGCGCCATTTCACGTCCTTCGATGCTATCTACGGTTGACCGAATTCCCACCAAAGCCAAAGGCTAGAACTAGAGCTGGAGCTGGAGCTAGAACTGAACTACAGAGAGCTAAGGCGAAAGCTAGAGCTAGAACTAGAGTTGGCGCTGGAACTGGAGTTGGACTAAGGCTACTGTAGAGCTGGAGCTAGAGCTAGGGCCAGGCCACAGGTAGAGCTGGAGTTGGAGTCAGAGCTGCCCATTCGATCAATTTCATGGGTTCAAGTCTCACCGAGTGCATACTCGTAAGGACTTTTTCTTTCACACAACTTGATTAGCGGAAAGCGCGAAAGCGTGAGTCAGCTACATTCGATGAAAATCGACGAGCAGTGGCTATGCGCGATAAAAATGAAGGCAAGTACCGGGGGGGGAAAGGGACGACATCTCTGACCACGGCTTGTCCAGAAGAAGACCGCTGAGGGTAACACCTCCTACAAGTTAAGCTGGAAAGTAAAGGTGATGATTGAAAAAAAAAAAAAAAAGTCGAAGCCCCTACGCTACGAAGTTGTGGCTTCTTTTGGTGAACACGTGTTCTTTTGTACGGTATGTTCGGTACCTTGTGTGCCGGGATGTATGTGTCCCGCCCAACAGAGGATGTAGGAACACCCGGATAACAATGGCTTTCGCTACGTGCAGGACTGCTCGGCACAAAACTTTGTGCAGGACATGTGTGGTCAATTTCAAACCTTGTACGTCGGCCCAGACTAACCCGACCCAAGACCCAGCCCTACCCCGAGCCCTGAGCCTAACCCGAACCCTAACCCCAATCCTTAGGCGGTTTTCTTGGAGACGACTCTTTCAATAATGCTCACAACCCCGTAACTTCCAGAAGCGGGCTGCAAGTGAAACGGGTGCTCCCCTGTGTCCCGGGCGAGCGAATCCCGTGACCACCTTGCCTTGCCTCTGCCGGGGGGAGGGGGGGGAGGCACGTCGGAGAGTAGTAGGCGTTTTTACTCAGGCTGCGAGGTGGCTGACTGTAAGTCACCGACTAGTTATTGGTTGGCTAAAAACGCTACGGTAGTAAGAGTAGTGAGACTTCAAACCTACCGCAGGACAGATAATGATCTATCTGATCTACCCACAGTAGGTGATTTATAGATAGTTCCTCACCTGCAGTTGTGAGAGGTTATGCAGGATCTGCATAGTCCAAATCTATCCTATAAAACATGTGCTAGTTCATGCGGATTGTTCGGGTTCAAACAGGCAACATGAGCTAGATCATACCCGATCGGGAATTGATCGATCTGCGTCGAATGATCTAGATCATGATATGTAGATGATCTGCCCGAGGTGGGTAATATTAGTAGTTGGATGCGAATAGGCGTGTTTACGAGGGCTGTGTGTGGATTGGCTGACTGAAAGTCGCCGACTGTATTGGGTTTCAAATGCACCTAGTCCCGCGCGGTGTTTTTCGCGGGGCTCTGCGTCTAGAATAGTCTGTATTTCTGTTTGACCGGCGCGTTTGTTTGGGGCTCGAACAATGCTTTTATCAGGATTGCTTACCACATACCTGGTACTCGAGAAAATGGTTGACATACACTGGGTACGAGACGAATATAACTACAGCAACCTTAGCTCTAACCCCAACACTAAGCGAATCAGAGCAACTCTAACCTTGGCCCTAAGCCAAGCAGACCAAATCTCGAATAAGTGGCCTACTGTTTTTTTTTTTTCACAAAATACGTACGTGCCACATTAATGGTCGGTTAGTTAGCTTTTTTCGCCACCTGCAACTCTTGCGGGGGGGCATAGTAATACACAGCAGTAACAAATAGTAATCAGAATCCATTTTGAGACCCAAAACACATGCAATCAGAATCCATTTTGGGACCCAAAACACATGCATCCTCCTACGTTTACACACAATACTTGGTTTTGATTACTAACACTGCTGCCCGTCAAGTCCAGCCCACTCGCAGCCCTACTGTAGTTTATAATGTTTGGATTGTTTTCGTTTACCCGTCACTTTGTTTCATGCCCAACAACTGACTGCAGATTGCGGGGTGGGTGAGTAGTTAAGGGGAAAACGCGTCTACGTATATCCTCGTACATGATATATTTTTGGTTTCAGTATCCTTGCCTTCGAGGACTTTTGACGCTACTTTACACGCGTTCTACGATAGAGAGGGAGCACGTGTCCGCTAAAATGTTTTCTGCGTGACGAGGTTCCTTAGCCCAAAATCGTCGGACGGTCAATCTTGTTTCGAAAAATGACGTCTTGGTATACTTGGGCCACGGGATTATTCGTCGGGATGCAATTTGATTTTTGCTGAAGTCAGTTTTTGGGTGAGGTGTAAGGTATGGAGCTCCTTCAGTGAGGAGCCTCAGAAGAATTGGCGTGAACCTCTACCGTAGAACGCCTCTTAGTATCCCCGGGCTTACACTCAGGTTTTGCAACAACAGCAGCAGCAGTAGTAGTAGTAGTAGTAGTAGTAGTAGTAGTAGTAGTAGTAGTAGTAGTAGTAGTAGTAGTAGTAGTAGTAGTAGTAGTAGTAGTAGTAGTAGTAGTAGTAGTAGTAGTAGTAGTAGTAGTAGTAGTACTAGTACTAGTAGTAGTAGTAGTAGTAGTAGTAGTAGTAGTAGTAGTAGTAGTAGTAGTAGTAGTAGTAGTAGTAGTAGTAGTAGTAGTAGTAGTAGTAAATAGTGGTAGTGCAGGTTTCCATGTAGTGTAGAAAGTTCCTTGCCCTCGGGTGGCTACTGCTGTATGTATTACTTTGACTGATCTCCAGCCAATGCGACTGCCGGCATCAACATTGACCACTCAGGCCTGTCACTCAGATGAACGAAATAACAGGTCTTCAACCAACGTTAACCCCACTATTTATCAATCAGATTGCAAAATTGATGGTAGCAGGTATTAATAGTAGGCACCACTCTGTGAGGATCGCTTGGTCTTTATACTGCCATTCATATATATCCGCTACTCGTACTACCTAGTTATTACAAGGTCTACTGATACAGCAATCGTCTACTTGACACCAATCAGACGACAGACACGCTTCACCGAACGCAGTCCACCCCTCCGCCCCTCAAAAGTAATGCTCGCCAGGGCAAAAATCTATACACGCACCACCACCATCCCGCCCCCCGTACACTAGGAACACTAGGAAAACGCAACAAATAGGAAACCCAGTGCTCGCCAGGCACGGCACAATTTACCTCGTAACAGTCTGCCTCTCCAAGATAATGACTGCTAGGGCCAAACCCTTTGCACCACCCCCCCCCCCCTCCGTACACTAGGGAAAGTAGCCAATAGGTAACATACACGGCCCCTCCATGGTCAATAGGTAACATACACAGCCCTTCCATGGTAATGCCTGCCAGGACCAAACTCTTTGCAAACACACGCCCCCTCCGTATTCTACTGTAGGCAAAAGTAACAAATAGGAAACTGAGTGCCGCCAGAGACACCACGCAGCCCTCCCCTCCAAGGTAATGCCTGTCAAGGTCCGAACACTCTACAGCCGACCCGTCAACCCCCTCCCCCCCCCCCGCCTCCATACACTAGGAAAACGTTACAAATAGGAAACCCAGCGCCGCCAGAACCACAACGCAAGGGTGAAACACGGCCACTGCCACGCGGTCCATGCCCTGAGGCCTCGTGTTATCCGCCCCCCCCTGCTGCACCCTGTGGTGGTGCACCCTACGCGCCGCACCTCCACCACCACCACTATCGCGCCCTTTCCCACCGCTTCCTGCAGGTTTCTCGAGAATGCCCTTGAGTTTGTTGGTTTTGAGCGAGCTTTTAGCAGTGGAGGCAGTGCTCGAACCCTCTTCAAACAACTGCCCCTCGTCGAACAGAAGGAGCGCTTCTACTTTTATCCTGGAAGCGTCGGACACGACAAAGTAACTCTCCTCTTCTCCCCACCCTTCGATCTGCGCACGTGGAGCGGAGCACAAACCGTGGGGGGGTAGGCGGGAGGGGGGGCGATGCGGTGTGTGGGGGGGGCGTTGGGGGTAGTGGTCGGGGGTGTTAGCCGTCGCTACAAAATAGCGACTTGAACCTCAGCGCGCACTTACTGATTCTTACTATTAAAGAAGCAGAAGGTCAGCCGACGTAAAGTCAAGTTAACCGTTACATAAATCGTTTATATCCTTAAAAAAGGTAATGCAGGATCTGTGTATTGAGATCCAACCCAGTAAACATGTGGTAACATCATGCCGATCATGCCGCTCCCACCCGGAAACATGGGCTACTGTACTGTAGATCATGCAGACCATTCGGGGCAGGGATGTATCTGCCCCCAAAGATCTACCCTGGTAGATCATCAAGGAGGGATCTGACCGGTTCCATGTGTGAAATAGTATAGCACAAGCTCAAGTCAGGGATATATCTGCTCCGAAAGGTCTACATCATGATCTACGATAGATCCTTATCTAGATCACGCAGATCAAACGAGGATCTGGTCTGTTCAATGTGTGCATCCATCCCTCCACCACGCTGCAAAACGCATGGATGTATCCAGGCCCAGTAGATAGTCTTCTGAACGCGATTGCGGCACAAGGGCAAGTTTTTCCGAACGTATTTCCGTCACTCGCTCGCAACAAGCAATAGACGTCTCACCATGCTAACTATATGCCCAGCAACTCCCCAGCAAGAAATCCAGGGTCGAACAGGGGAACGTGAGGTAGGAAAACCGCGTACTACCCAAAAAAAAAGTCCAGAGTCAAGATGCGAATATGAGGTACTACAGCTGTAGGAAAAACGAAAAAAAGTCCAGGGTCAAGATGCCAATATGAAGTACTGTAGGAAAACCACGTACACGAAAGAAATTTCGATCATCACACTCCTACTGTACTAGTGATTCCGATACCTAGACAAGGGGGCAAACCTAGGACCATGAATAGATAAAACCCAGTAAACAGATAGGGGGGAACTGTGTGTGTGTTTTGTTTTCTGTACGTAAATCCCACCCCACCCCCTGCTTCGTTTTTCGTTCGGACAACGGGAGAGGGTGTGTGGTGTCATATTTGTTTTCTCTGTGTTGTACCGGTTGGGAAAATATACCCAATGCTCATGGTTGACTTCTTTCATCCAGCCCTCTTTGAGGACGCGGCACTTCTACTAATACCCGTTTTCTGTGACGAATATACACTCCCGCCCACCCACCCACCCACCCACCCACCATCCACCCGCTCACCTCCCCCGCCGACTCCACCACACCATCCCCTCCCCACCTCACAAGCGGTTCTTGGTAGGATGCAGCAGCTCACCCTTCATGCGACTCGCGGAACACCTCACGGCGATTCGTGCTTGGTGCAAGCAATGTGTGCCTGGTCGATGAAAACCCGACGTGCTCCGTCCTAGCAGTGTACTGATGCGAGAGTCTGTGGTCATACGACTACGGCCATGCGTAATGTCGAGCACACACACTCCCCTCCGACGTGCTCCGTCCCGTCATTGAATTGATGCGAGAGTCTATGGTCATACGAATACGGCCATGCATGACAATGGGTAGACCCTCCCCACCCCCCCGACTCCACCACACCTCCCCCCCCCCCCCCCCCCCCAACACCTACCCACGAATCATGAACGCACCTCTTTCACCCCGTCTCCTTTAAGGACGCGGCACTTAGCCACCACACGGTGCCGAAACTTGTTGTGTCCGCTGCCCGCCGTTCCCTTAATTCCCTCCGCCCCCCTCCCCCCGAAGGCACTCCTCGACCACACCGTTGTTCCGCTTCCGTCCCCCCGACATGCGAACGCCGCGGCGGCCTTGCGACTCCCGGAAAGGTAGCTAGACATATTGATATATTAATAGCGTATTGATAGTAAGTGCGGTGCCCGGGGAGGGGAGACCGTAGCGCCAGGCGGGGGGGGGGGGGGGAAGGTCGAATGATGGTCAACGAGTGCCGGAGTCGGGGAATTGCATCCACTAATAACACTTTCATACGTCACACAGATCATCTACAGATAGATCATCTACAGATAGATCATCTAAAGATAGATCATCTAGATCCTAATCAGCTGTTATGAGATGCTGTGCAGGATCTGTGCAGTACAGATCCAACCCCAGAAACATTTCATGCAGGTCATGCAGCATATACGGTTCCCACCCCGCCACATGAGCAAGCTAGGGTAACCATACAGATCTTGGCTGAAAGCTCCAGATAATGAAGTGGGAACCGATGATCTGTGAGTGATTTGTCAGAGGGGTGAACGCTAATTCAATAGTAGCCAACTGCAGCCGACTTCCAGAGCAGTCTGCATGGTCTACCATGTATACGGTAGGAACAGACAAGTCTGTACCAGTATCAAGTATATATTGCAAGGTTTTTTTCAGTAGGATACATACAAAACCATACCCGTGGTCTTTACCCGGGTATTACCCAACAAAGATACCCTCCAAAGAACTTCAGTAAGTCCGTACGTACCCGGGCTTCTGTGGTTGTGTATGACATTCATACACGTGCCCGAAACTTCTGAATGTTCTGTGCGCTCATGCCACAATGCTCGGGGTACGGGTACAACATCCCATACGCGTACCCGACCTTTTGGTACGGCAAATGCCCGCAACATAGGGTAAATATCGGGGTGTATACCCGGGGCCCGACACTTTTTGAAATACCGGGGTGAAGGTACGGGTACGGGTACGGGTACGGGTAGAACCTTTATGTACCCGCCCGGAACTTCTGTGAGTTTTGTGAGACTTTCATAATACCCGGATTTTCTGTGAGTTCTGTAAGGCTTTCATACCCTTAGCCGGAATCCACACGCCCTACAGAACACAACGTTGATTCGTTTACGAGTATTGTTATCAAAATTACGTTGTCCGCTACTAAAATTTCCCTAATTTGGGCGTTACATGTTTAAGCTCCGTATACGTGCCGAAACAGGCGATGGGGAAGAGAGGGAAGGGGTCTCAACAGTATCGCTTGGGTTGCGGAATTGCTGCGACACGAGCAGCATTTTCGATAAATAACTCACATGCCGTGGCCGAATGCTGCACCGTTCTTCATGAGCCTGCTGCCGCTCATGACGCGAAGCCCCGTGTTAAGGATAGAGTGAAAGTTTTCCGGGCTTGACCCATGATACGCGACGGCGTAACCCCCTAGTCTCGCCTGTGACATTCGTTGAAATATCACGGGTTGGAATATTATTGGGTAAAATATCGTTGGTTGAAACGTCATGGGTTGACATATCTTTGGGTGGGAGTATCGTTGGTTGTAATATCTCTGGGTTGAAATAAATTTGGTTAGAATACGAGGGGTTGGGATATATCATCGGTTGAAGTGTCATCGATTAAAATGTCATTGATTAGAATATCATTGGTTGGAATACCATTGGTCGAAACATCAGGGTTCGAGAATAACAGTTATTGAAATATCCTTGCGTGGAATATCATTGTTGGGATACCATTGGTTGGAATCTGATTGGTTGAAACCTCATGAGTTGAAATATCGAACCATCATTGATTGAAATATGATGGTTTGAAATCGGCTGGAATGTCAATGGTTGGAATTACATTGGTTGAAAATATCACGGGTTGGAATATCATTGGTCGAATTAACATGGGTCGGAATCATTGGTTGAGATAACATGGGTTGAAATAACAACAAATGTACCACGTAAGCAGATCCTGCACAAGCCCTGGCAACGGCTCATGAGATCATGCCCTGTCCGAGTGATCTGCCCAACCTACCTCGGCGTCGAAGGCGGGATCGCTCGGTAGCACAACGTCGAACACGTGCGACGGCACGTCCCCCAGATGAGTGCTGGCCACCCTACCGCCAGCCCCACCCTCACCCCCCGCCCCCGATACGCCTCCCGACAAGGCACCTCTCCCGGTAACTTTCGCCCCCGCCAACCCCGCGGCACCAGCACCACCATCACCATGAGTACCAGCCCTGGGGGGGTACGCTGCTGCTGATGATGCTGCTGCTGATGCTGTTGCTCCGGTAGTTTTGGTGGAGGAGGCTGCGGTGTAAGGTGGTGTTGAGGCATGGGAACGGCCTGAGATGCGAAGCTTTGTGGGTAAGAAGACGAGTACGAAGTGCAGGGTGAGCACGGCTACGGGGGGTAGTTGAAGGAGCTCGCCGACGGGGTCCGCCCATCTCAATACCTGTAACAAGACCAAGAGGAAGAGCAAGGGGCAGGGGAAGAGGAAAAGGAAGAAAAAGGGGAAGAGGAAGAGGAAGAGGAAGAGGAAGAGGAGGAGAAAGAGGGAAAGGAAAAGGAAGAGGATGAGGAATTGGAAGAAGGGGAAGAGGAAGGAAAAGGAAGAAGAAGAGGAATAGGAAGAGAGAGCAACAGCAAGAGCAAACGCGAGAGCAACAGCAAGAGGCACAGCAAGAGCAAGAGAGCAGGAACAAGAGCAACAACCAAACGTGTGAGTGTGGTGAGGTTGGATTATCTTTACCCATCCACCGGAAAAAAAAAAGAGGGCATAAACCAGGAGCAACAGAAACAATGACAGCGAGATCAGCAAGAACAAGCACAACATTGAGAGCAAGGGCAAAAAAGAGAGGCAAGCAAACAAGCAAAAAATGAAAAAAAGAGATAATGCACACGAAATAAAAGGAAATACAAACACGTGAAACACGCAATCAGACAAAAAGAGAATGCGTACGAGAAACAGGCCATCGAAACAAATACCAGGTACGAGACAGACGAGAGACAGGCAAACATCCAAAAAAGCAAAAAGAGACAAGCACGATAGACAACAGAGACGAGCACGACAAACACAACACGTCGACACAAGGCCGTGACGGACCGAGATTTGGGGACACACCGACCCACCACCGTGACCAAAAGAAGGCATGACATTAGTCGCGCAGTGATTTTGTTTTTTTTTTCAATACCAAAATACGCTGTGTAATCAAAACTCACGAATTGGCCCAAAAATCATGTATCCTGCTTTCTTTACTCACATACTGGTCCTGATTACTATCAATACTGCTGTATGTTCCCCAGCAAAGTTAGACCGTGGTTTCAGCCCTTTGCCTCGCCGCCCTCCAGCGCAAAAAACAGTTGTTGTTGTTGTTCTCACACTTACGAATCGCCATCATCTAGTCCGCGATGACAGCACAGGCTCTCTAATACCTCTGGAGTGGACAAGTGACTCAAGAAACAAATAAAACTCGATACCTGGTACAGCGATGTACCCATGTTGAGACAAGTCAAGACCATCCGGTTCAAGGCCGTAGCAGAGCAGATAGGACCAGGTAAAGCAAATCGGCTTGTCACGAGGAAAAACTAATTGGGACAAAAACGGGATCACTGCTTCAGTAGAACGGGATCATGTTTTCAGTGGTGAAAAGTAAATATATTAGAGATACGACCACGGTTATTCGAGCAGCTTGCCACGGCGTGGTCTCAAACATGCTCACACTACTGTGCCGTATATTGATGCCAAAAACAAGCCATGGTGAGCCCCCAAAAAAACAAAAACTAGTAGGGTATTTTCGTATACATCATTTTCGTCCAACACCTCTGCGCCACAAACAGCCCCAAGCTCACCTCCATCATACTAGGAATTCCGTCCAGAGACGATATCAAGGTGTGGTACGCGCGCTTGCAGCCCTCGGACTCCAGCTGCTTGGGGAACGGGGACGAGACCGTGTCTCGCCTGTCGACACATAAAAAATCACACGCACAAAGAAACAAAACGGGAGAGCGCCAGAGGGATCAAGGCCCCTTCATACTTTTTGCATTGAGTTCGACGCTGCTTGACTATTTTCACTACGGTGCCAAAGGAATGACCCCTTTCTATTATATATAGTACCAGGTACCTGGTACGTAGTAATCTTCCCCGAATTGTGGGTGGAGCTTTAAGGGGGGGGGTGTACTCGATAGGAGAGATGCACTCGATCTCATGCATGGCCGTAGTCGTATGACCATAGACCCTCGCTTTAAGGGGGGTAGCCCTTTCATTACTGCAAGCAATGCACACGTCGGACAGGTCACGACCTATCTGCAGACCATCAAAATCCTAACCTGCCCTCATGAGATGTTGTGCATGATCGGTATAGTGCACCTCTACTCCTGGAAAGATGGCCTAAATCATGGAGGTTGTACAGATCTCACCAACCGGCAGCATGAGCTACAGTGCTACACTAGATCATACACATGATGAATATACCTTACTTGAAAGATCTAGATCATTAAAATGGGAACAGATGATCTGTCCGAGGTGTGAAGCATGATACCACACTAAAAAATCATGCCGTTTGTCCCCGGGAAAGAGATACAGTTCTATATAAGTGATGCTACAAAAACGTGTGTCGCCTATCAAAACTCACGACCAAAACCAAAAAATGAGCGCCAGGTATATTGATTGATCAAGGCGACGTACTGGTTTTCACGTCGGCTGTTCCATGTGGTCCTTTAGAAATATATATTTATGGACCTCGCAAAATAACACGTGGTCGGGACGGGTTCGGTACCGCCGTACGGGGCCATGCACACTGCTGCTGTTGATTTACTATATAGTTTCTGCAAAACTTTGCGGACCCGGCTGCTTTCTGAACTCCATTTTTTCAATCATAATCGGTTGTTGGAGCTCTTCGGTGAGGCCCCTCAGAAAATGTAGGCTCTACTTACCCCTATCGTATATAGTACTTGCCTCTGCGCGCCTGTCGTATATCTCCCTAAGTTCACCATGTTGTACTTGAGACGCATCCCCACACAGCATAGCACTTATCTCTGCGCGCCTTTCGTATATCCCCCTAGAGTTCACCATTTTGCACTTGCAACACATCCCCTATACCCTATCGCAGTCTTACAGCCTGGCCTATCATACCATGACTAGTGTGGCTAATAAGGCTGTACCCCCTCTAACCCTGTTGTGACTTCAGCGGGGAAAATTGACGATAGAAAGTAATAGTTACAGCAACACGATCATTCCGTGATTGGGGGATGACACAAGTCGGTGTCCGAGTTACGATGCAAGGAGACGCACGGCATGGGCGCAACATGATCCTACCCGTACTGCTGGGCGCTTTCGCTGCCTGTAGACGGCTGATAACACCAAACTTGTTGTCGTTGTTTGGATCGCTGTCCCTTAAAAGGGGTCCCAAAGGGGTTAGGGCATGCGTTCAAGTCACTAAGGGTTTGATACACGGATCATCCTACTGCAGTACGGGGGAGCATAGTAATCATAACCTAATGATGCGTGTAAACACGGGAGTCCATCGTGGGTTCTGATTAGTTGTGATTTATATAGCCCCCCGTAATAGTACGAAGAGTATGGATAGAGCATCGACACAGAAGCTAAGTAAACACAGATACGTTACAACTCACCCACCTGTGCGTCGTGTGGCCGGTGCTGTATCATTATTTATGTTCGACCCCTTTCCCTCATGCCTTCAACTTCCTTCCAAACCGAGTTAATACACAGATACACAGATACTATTGCAGTAGTACTGAAGTATAGCCTGGACACACAAGCCACTGTAGTACAGTATGGGCCCGCCAACAAGAAACAACATACAAGTATATGGTGAGTAAGGCCATAGCAAGGCTTGATCTCCCGACAATGGGACACCAACTTTTGGGAAACTTTGAGCATAAGCTACACAAATAGGTCACCGTGTACATAGCGTTCGCCGCTGACCACGATCTATTCAATTAAAAATTCTTACTGTACCCTGTAGTGTCGCCCAAAAAGCGAGCCTGGCATCCTTGCAAGGTGGCTTCTTATTCGTGGGCATATACGTACAGCATATTGTACTGCATATGATACTGTACAGCATACGTGGTGCTGGTTTGGATCGTTCCAAGAATGACGGTTATACGCTGCAGAGGATTCCACACACCTCCGCAGGCGTTATCATGCGTATTTGGCTTGGGGTGGGAGCATTCAAGGCTCTACTCCCCGTCTCGTTCCGCCTCTAATACAATTAATATAAAATATATCACCCGACCGCGGGGCAGTGAGGGCATCCAAACTTACCGTACGCACGGCATAGTGTACAGCACAACCCACCTGTAGGAAGAGACGGCCATGCCAAGGAGCGCAAGCAACAGGTCGGCGCCCAAGGGGTCTTCCTGTATCGCCGCCACTACCGCCTCGGCTACCAAGCGGGCCCTGTCAGCGCTGGAATGCTCGTCGAGCAAGTGCGCCCGAATCCTCGGCGCCTCTCGCTTGACGCACTGGAGGACCGTGGTCACCACCGCGAGGACGGAGTTGCACGATAACGGCCGCAGGCGTTCGTTCGCTGCCTCCGCTGCTGGCGCCAGAGCATCGTCCTGGAGGGGTGTCAGTCACAGTGGGAGTACGACTAGCACTTTTGAGTCCAACAATAGCATATATCACTTCCGAGCTCCTCAACCATTTTATCAGCCACTATATCAATCACTGCATCAAAAAATTGCGAGTGAGGAGCTCCCCAACGCCTTAGGATTCGCCATGTATACTATCCGCTTTGCATGCTTTTCATATTTCTGTTTGCCCATGAGAGGTGTAATCACCGGGCTATCATAAGCTTGTAGTTCCCCCCTCAAGTTGTTGGGGGGAGGTACAGTTGTCATAGTGGTATAGACCCCTATCGTAGTGGCCACCAGGAGGGCCATAAGGAGGGCCATTAGCCACGAGGGCACACACGACAGGTACCAGGATATAAAATTTATAATGCTGACGTATTTCAAAATTTATAAAGCACAAGATTTTCCTTCGGAGTGGTAAGTAACGGTTAGACAAAAGAAGACTATGTCAGGTGTCCTAAGGTATTACTTTTCGAAGTACACCGGATAGGTATGAAAATGTCCAGACCCAGCTGCACAAAGAATGGTATGGTTCTCAAGTCTAATGGTTATGAAGGTTCTCAGAGAGTGACATACGAAGTACGAAGTAGTCGCATCAAGTACATCATAGATACGGGAAGGGTACACGAAAAAAATCGATGAGCCCCTGAATACATTTTTAGTCCAGACAGGGGGGCTCAAATCAAGTAAAACAAAACTGCACAAAAGCTTGTAATATCTTTACGAAGGCTAAATGTTTTATTATTAATAATCGTGTTTTTCTAAAGAGTTTTCGTACCAGCTATTCATGATACTGCTTGCTGTTGATTCGTGTTGTTGTTGGTGTTGTTTTTTGTGTTGTTCTGTGTTTGCTTGTTCCCGACCGTCGCCAATATGCTGGTATTTTCGAAGCGCAGTTGTTGCTGTAAAGTCAAGCCACGGATTGCTGTAGTGCTGCTGCTGCTGTAGTTGGGTCGCGTATTGGGGGTGATCGCGAACGGTGCTGCTCTGTGCTGTGTGTACTTTCATTGGGTCGTGACTACTGCTGCTGTAGTATAGTAGGAACATGGACCCTTTTGGGCCCATACGGAAATAAGCGCAGCAGATGACCAAGAATACGATGGACGATTTCTTGTATGAACCAAAATCAATATGTCAGCAAAATCAATCTGCCCGCAACGAAAAATACAACACAACAACAACGATGGGGGTTTATAGCTCCAGAGTTGTCTGCGCTCCCTTCTTGGAAGCGGGCGACCACAGCTCTCTAGCGGCATACAGCCAGACCCCAGCACGAAGGCAAAGGTGTATGCGATCGCCGGAGCTTTGCAGTGTGTCACAAACTGCGAGCGAAGGCAAGAAGACCACAGAAATAAGCTTGGTAGGGGGTGTCTAGACGGTCAGCTGACGGATTGCTGGCGACGCCGGACGTACTTGTTCTGTCGTACCTGGTATGTTGTATGCCATCAGTTGCTCGGGCTAGTCGTTGCGTACGTCGCCTGCTGTCATATGTCGCTAAAGCTAGCCAGCTTGTGCTAGCCGTTTTGCGTACTCGTCGCCTGCTGTCGGCTTCTGGTGCTAAAAGCTAGTCTAGTCGTACCTGAAAGCTAGCCCAGTCATACCGACTGGTACAAAAGTTTAGTTGAATCTGTACCAGTTATCATAGTACATCGGTCTTTTTTGGGCGCGTCAAGATATCTTTAGGCGTTCATATACGGTACAGGTTTTAGTGCACAATAAGGGCGGTGAGTCAAGAGGCCAAACCGCGTCTCCTGCATAGCATCTACATTAAAAATACTAATAATAGTAGTGTAGTATGATTCATCTCAAGTATAGGCGCGGCAACAAGAAACAACAGTATACGTATTCATAGTATGAAACGACAAGACTAAGGCTATAGCAAGCTTTTAATAGCAACACCAACCTCGAGCAAGAGCACATGCTTTTATACAAATATCCATGATACCAGGTGGGGTTCATTCAGTCTATTAATAGCGCTCGCCGTTGAACACGAATTCAGAATCCAAGCTGTCCGCGAAAAAGTGTGTCTGGCGTTCTTATCTCATCTTAAACTTGCAGCAGTAGTGCACGTACGAGTATGTAGTTGCTGTTATTAATATCAATCTATTCGTGGGACCATTATTAATATTGCACTACTGCTGTTTGTGGTACAGCAGCAAAGATGGTGCGATGGTTGACAGCACTCTTACTCCGTGACGGACATCCTTCACTCGTCCGGGAACTCCCGACATCAAGATTAATATGTTACGCGTCAAACTTACAGTAGTCTGTCAAGTGAGCTTCCTACTCTAAAGTAGAATATCACGTCCAAAGAGGCAATGACTCGTCAAACCTGCAGTCCGTCAAGGGAGCTCCCTACGCTAAAATTACTACAATAGGTCCAAAGATGTCTTGACGAGTCAAGCCTAAAGTGCATCAGAGCCGTCAATCGAGATATTTGGTTGTACGGTGTACACACATACACAAACCTCGCAGAAGCAAAAAGGCTTCTCGCCCAGGCTGGCCGGGAAGTAGAGCCTCAGTAGCCTGGGACGGCTTAGGGTCGCCAGCACGCCATCTCCACTGACCGTCACTTGGCACGTGTCGACCTGTGACAGAGCTGCAAGGGACCAAGGGTGTGTCTGTTGTCTTCACAGTAGACACCTGAATTTATCCAACTAACCAGTGCATTCAGTGTCCGTCCTGATTCCTTACCCTAGAGACTGCGGTCACAGACAGAGACAGAAAAACCAAAACTACTATTAATAATAATAATCGCAAATGAAGGGGTAAAGCAAGTGAAGTGCCGACGTACCCGGTACGGGAACACAGGAACACAACCCAGACCAGTACCTGGT
The DNA here is from genome assembly GCA_031763025.1 of Macrocystis pyrifera. Taxonomy (NCBI): domain Eukaryota; class Phaeophyceae; order Laminariales; family Laminariaceae; genus Macrocystis; species Macrocystis pyrifera. The sequence continues at coordinate 20,843,037 of JASSKH010000001.1, read as the reverse complement.
AAATAACAAGGCTTTTCGCGGGTCAGGTCAAACCTCACGGTCAGACCCGACCCGTGAAAATTTTGAGGTGTGTTGACTTGACCCGACCCGACCCGCGAGATTTTTAAAGCCTCTTGATCCGACCCCACCCGACCCGCGAGATATGAAAAACTGATGACCCGACCCGAACAGACTCGACCCGCGAGATTTCAAAACCTCCTGACCCGACCCGACCCGACCCGACCCGCCACTTTCCGAGTGACCCGTGAGACACGGGTTTCATGCGGGTCGGGTCATCTTGACCCGCAGATTCGACCCGCGAATCCGTCCAGTGGGTCGACATTTCAAAACAAAATCCATATTCATTTTTGTACCCTGCAGCGATATGTCGCCTGGCGGTAATGGGTATGGATGGATGCGGGCATGCGTATACGGATTTGGCGGTGTTTTGATGTTTGAATATGATAACAAAGAAGTATCAATGAGTATTGGTACGAGAGAAGCCTGTTTGGGTAAGAGAGCGGGAAGCGTTTGGAGTGTCGGATCCGCAGGCCGGATGCGCGGGTCGACCGGGTCCAACCCGCGGATCAGCAGAAAACAACTCGCGGGTCATGTTGGCCCGACCCGCGAGTGACCCGTTTTTCGCGGGTCATGACCCGACCCGATCCGTGACCTTTTCATCACCTCTTGGGTGCAATACATTGACCAGTTGCTGCGGTGGCGGAACAAGCGAGCGAAACTCTGCCAAGACGCGGGAGTTGCCGTGCCATAGTGAGTGTGCCGTATCAAGTAAAGCTACTGTCAGTAGTGTACTGGTGGTTATTTCGTACCGCTGTCTCCAGTACTATCAACGGGTGTACTAATCTGTACGAATCACTGCTGCTGTACCTGCTATTGATAGAGTGCACGAGATCATATGATACGTATGATACCAAAGCTTATTCATAGGAGTATTAATAGCATGAGTACAGGACGGCGCAATGAAGCATGGTAACATGTCCATCGGTGAAACGCGGCAATACACGAGCAGAAGTGCAGCTCTAGCTGAAGCGACAAGAGGTACGAGTACGACTGCTGCTCTACGTGTAGTACCAAATGTACGCAACAGTTTGTGCGCTTACACGAGTACAGACACGCGGATGAGCGCATCGTTCAGACAATCAGTAAATCATTGCGCCGCAGTTGCTGCAAGCAACCAACGGCAGAAGGGCAGCAACATTGTGGGTCACCCACGCTCTCCTTCGAAAAGTAGCGGTATCTACACTAACCGCAACGATCCAGACAAGAACGGAGCTAGCGCCCGGCATGTAACGTGTGCGTCGGACGAGGAGAGGAGGGGGGATGGCTACCTGATAAAAATAAAACATGGTACCTGATTCTGTTGCTACTACTGCTGCTGTGCTGCTGTTTATACATACGTATCGGTCACATCACCTGAAGGAGGTTTCTGAACGTGGAGGGTTAGCGTCCTCTCGTTCTCCGACCAGATGACCTGCTGTAACCACTTGTCGGCATGACTACGGTTTTCCCTCGAGATGAAGGCCTCTATTTCCGGTCTGATGCTGCTCAGTCCGTCCATCGCCCCAACGTCTGCTGTGGCGTTGCTGACTGGGTGCTCCACCTCTACACCCTCTTGCAGAACTCTCCGCAAAAAAATATCAGTTTGATTTGAGATGAAAAAAAAGTAGTATCGACTTAAATATAAGGCCGGTTTGGTCTTCATATTCATATTTTAACGGTTCTTATATTTACGTCCACAAGGGTATAAAAGGTATGACACCGAACTATCTATGAAAAACGCCTCGGTATTGTTTTGCGGTTTCATTTTATGGCACTGCACGCGGGGCAATTGACCACGAATCACGACATCATGTCGGACTCAGTCGTGTACGTACTATGAGTAGTACCTTCCTTCAAGGAAAAAGGGGAGCCCGACGCTAGACGCGAGGTGACCCATCTTAGGGTCATGGCAGGCTTAGGGAGTGCGACGCCCTCCTACCCGGGGGTGGCAGAGCTCACGCGCCAACTGGACCAAGAGAAGATTGCGATGTTGACCAAACGAGTGGACGACCTCCGAAATCAAAACCAAGACTTGAAGGTGAACGCACAGAATTGCCGTTGTAGATTCACACTACTGACTGTACTATCTACTGGATCTAACCCGCATTTCAGAGCCGATTTTCTCCCAACGCAAGGGGTCACGCACAATGAAAATGGTGGGTTTGGAAAGATCCTTTTGCTGACATATTTATCACTTGACAGCTTCAGCACGTTCCTCATTGTCGAGAAAAACATCTTGCGGTAGAAATTCGTCCGAGGGGAGGTGTTGTCTTTAGTTGTCTTGCCTGTTACCTGCAAGGGTGTACTTTTTTGTAGCATTGCCGTAATAATGAACCATAAAGTTGACCGTATACGTGTGGCAAATATGCTCGTTTTCTCCCTCCCCCTCGCAGTACGTGGCCATAAATGAATAATCAGTCGGCGTAGGTTAGCCCCGCTCGCGGAACGAGCAGTGGGTGCTGATCGTTGGGGGTGTGGAGGTTCTCTGGGTAATTATTTTCAACGCATATATGTGTATGATTGTATGGTATGGGTGTATGATTCAACGCTGAGGAACCCTAACAACGACTATCCTTACCAGTATCAATAACGACGAACGACAGCCCCAACACCTACGTATGCAATGGCATTTTACCTTTTGAACACCATGGCGAACGTACAGCGGCGCCAAACCTCGTTCGTACTCGTACGTTCGTTTTTGCGTCTCGGGATTTGTCAGAATAAAATATTCAGGTCCGACAACGACACGCACGAGTTCGTCGCATACTTCGAGAAGGAGATGGAAACCAAGGACGACGTCATCTCGAAGCTCAACGACGAACTCATTAGAAAAGAGGTAATACTGCGGTTGTACTACGTGGTTTACGACGAATGCTGTGCGGATTGTGCCGGTACAATATACGAGCTTCTTACAACCACCTCCCGTAGTACCAGTGCCATGTAGCTGGCTGCGATCAAGGGTTGTGGACCAGCTATCTATAATGTAGGATTGTATCCTGCCATTCCGCCCACAGGCTTCTCCTGTAAACTGTGTGAAAACCATCCTCGTGTCTGCACCCCCTACATGTCCCAGTGTTAAGTGTAAAGGCAGTAGAGACCTAGGAGCCGACTACTGCTAGCGGGTGTGCCTCTGGCTCTGCTCTGGTCACTCGCACAAGGTACTTGACGATGTTGTAAGTTATAGACTCTTGTATTATGTATTAGCTAGTGTTTGCCTCGCCGGATGTCTTCTGAACGAAGGGGGGAGACATTCATCAGTCAGGCAGGCGATAACGCCTGCCAGGTATGACGCTTGCTACGAATCATAATGCCGCAACGGGGGAGAGGGGATACCATAACACTAGCCCACCATACAGATTCATACAAAACCCATGCAGGAACCAAACCCATCCGGAGAATCCGGAGAATGGATCGACGATGTAGCGCTTCACAACCCACTCCTACACCTCCAACCTGTAAGACTGAAATCGATTACACGTGTACACTGCGAATCAGACAAAACCAAGTCCGAAAATACGGTTACGCGAAAGTAGGCGAAATAAGCTAGAACTACCCGAACGCTGAAACGAGGAAAAAGACTCAAGGAAGCGTTGTCGCTCGCGTAACCGGAAGAGACACGAGCTAAGGCTAGTCGAGCAATGTACCAACAGTTGACTGAAAGTACCTGAGAGCGAAACACGAAGAAAAATGTGCCTAGTACACTACCCACTGCGAAGGCACGGGGTGCTTCGAATATATTAACAACAAGCGGGGGGGCAATGCAACAGAATATGTACTGGCGCGAGGAGCTCACTCGGAAAGTGAGAACAGTGCCGGAATAGAAGAAATCATACCATGAGAGAACCTAAGACAGTCAAGACCCGATACCACAGGAAGAGGGCAGAAAGGACGCGTGCGAGATTTCGCCGACAATAAGCACGCTGAAACACAAGAGATACAAGGAGCAGACGTCGTCGCGGCCTATGCAATGTCGCACGGGAGAGGGCGGAAAGCAAACCGTCGCTGAAGAACGAAATCTATCACCTCGGCGTACTTGGGTATACCAAGAAGGCGGAGGGGGAACGCATGAATGGCGAAAGTGGTCAGACCTGAACCTAGGGAAAACCAGAAGATGCGTATGAAGAATCTCACGAACAAGGACAATGGAAAAACAGAGAATCTAGGGAGCATAAGAAAAATCTGGTACGACTGGACACGCTGATCTTAAAGAATCGGAACAGGTCGCAAGAAGGATTCACGAAGCGAACGAATGTTCCCGCTGCTCTCGAAAAGGGGTGAAACACAATCGTCGATGGGGAACGCAAGAGTCACGTGACCGAATGGCAAGGAGTTGGAAGTTAACCCAGCCGTATGCCCAATCGACGCAAGAATTCAGCAACCGGCTGCCGTAGAAGCAGGAAAACGACAGGAGTTTTTCGAGGAAAGACTAACAAACAGTACACTCACGGCGCAATTCCATAAAAACAACCACAAAAAAGTGACACGATACCAACCACAGCCCCGGCGACTACAGAAGACACGCCTGCGAAAACAAAAACTGGATACGGGGACGTGTTCGAGTCGGCAGACCCAGCTAATTCAGCTCCGCGGGATTCGTCGACGTTGCGCACAACACCACGCATGAGAGAACTTCCTTGGTGCACTTGCAGGCACCATGAGCTGCGAACGGCTCCAAGAGCCGTAGTGTACCAAGCGGTAGATCGCGCGAGCTTGACTGGTCCGGGGTCGTCCCAGAAGCGAGCTACGTACTGTCCAGGAGTTGAAGTGTGCACGGAAATTTTTCTGAGCCACCAAAAAATGATCTTGACCCTTGTACCAGAAGTAGGCGCCGATTGGTAGGATGGTGCCGCTGAACTGGCAAGTCCACGTTTTGCTGGTCGACGTAGCTGTATCCAGGAGGCAGAAAACGGGCGCCCTTGTCGCGGGCAATAACGCTTGCCACGTATGATGCCTGCCAGGTATGATGAGGGGACGCTTGCTACAAATCGCAATGCCGTAACAAGGGAGAGGGGACACCATTTCACCAACGTACATACATATATTCTTGTCTGCTTCGACCTTAATTTTTTTTTCCGTAAGAGATCCCTCAACACTAGGGCTGTGAGTCGGCACGACTTAAGTCACCAACTTTCAATAATCAGTAGTCGGACTATTAATAATAATTAGTCGATTCCGGGATGCCGACTATCTGACTCGTTGCGTTTCCATAATCAGTTGTAGGAAGGATTACTAAATGCAGGATACATCAAGTCGGCTGGCCACCAACTGGCTTCGCCAGCCGACTTTCTAGCTAAAGTCAGTTAGTTGGCTAATAGCATCTATTAGTCGTGAAATATTGACAACTCACAGCTCTACCCAACACTCAACTCCTTGCTTGGACTCGCGGCACACTGTTATTTTAACGGACCCATTTTCGCAGTCGGAGATGCGCGTTGCGGTAAAGAAGCTGCAGGAGAAAGGGCAGCAGGAGCTGGCTGAAGCGTTCGATCAGGTAAGCCCAACAAGCCTTCTGTGCGCGCCAACTCCGCAAACGAGGTGGTGAAAAAAAACTATGATATCACACTATTCATCAGAGCTGTGAGTCGCCACGACGGAGGTGAACATTGTTTTACGGTACGTCTTCCTTCGCGAGTCACCCAAGTGTTAATTGGGCTTCCATACTTGTAAGAGTAAACACTTGGTGGAATGCGGTATAATCTACAAGTTTCCCTCTGGATTGTGGTTGACTCGAAATCCCGGGGGTATCGCAAATTGAAAAGGGGAACATCATCATCATCGACTCGACCTATGTGCAGCTGCATCCAGCACAAAGTACTGTACTGTGTAGGGTGCGGATCTTATTGGTCCAGACGGGTCTTTCGGCCGCCCGGCATTTTTTTCGGAAAAACGCCACCAAAAAACACGCGGCGGAGCCGCGTGACTGCGCCTGCCGACCTCGAGCCCCCCAAAGGGTTCGGGTTAGGGTTAGGGTTAGGCCTGGGGTTGGGTTGGTCTGGGTCCACGTGCGAGGTTGGAATTGACGACACAGGTCCTGCACGAAGTTTTGTGCAGGGCGCAGCTGCACAGAGCGCACGCCATCATCATCAACCGTTCCTATGTATTTTGAGCCTATGTGAGGTTCGCTGGCGTTCTATTGATGCTGCTTCCGTTGTACCGCACAGCTGTACTGCGCGGGTGCTTTTGAATTCAGAAGAAGTGCGGGTTGGAAACGTCCCGCTCGTTTTGTGTTGAGGATGGCACGCCCACAGAAGCACACGCACGCACACACAGCAGTAGCACCGTTCGTAACTGTAGTGTCGCACAAATAAGACTCTGAAGTACGGCTACTGCTGCCTGTACTATGGGTGCCAGAACGTCTAAAGCTACAACAGCTTACAGCAGCAGGGTGCTGTCTGCAAAGGTGCACAACAGAAGAAGCATAATATAATGTATGGAATGCACCTGACCTCTCGGTGCCTACTGCTTTAGGATACACACACGCACACGCGCGCTGACACACAAGCAGCAGCACCGTTCGTGGCTGTCATAAAGGGAAAGGCTTGAAGCGTGGCTGTTGTACTGCGGCAGCCTAGCCCTCGAAGGGCTACTTGCTGCGGTACTTGAGAAATACCACCAAGCAGTAAAAAGAAAATAATAAAATATGGAAATATGGAAATATGAAATATCAAAGCTCGGGTTTCCATGGACCTTTGGCTCTAACTGGGCGGAAGACCTGCCCGCGATTACAGGCCAGACTTTGCGACTTTGGACGCCCTAAGCACAGGCCACGGAGCCCGGCAGGGACCCACACTTGCCCCGTGGTCTGCACGGGAGCCCCCTGCGTGCCCCGCAGCTGAGAGCACGAGAAAATACCCCTTGCCCGAGGAAGAGCGTTAAAGCCTCCTGGGAAAAAAAACAATTTGGTACATAATACATTTTTTGTGGGCGGGGCCCTCTCGGCCGGGTTAGGGCTGATTTGGCTCGTTCACACGCCTCCCATAAGTCGGCAAGCCGGTTGGTCATCAGGCGGCTTCGCCAGCGGACTTGCTGACTTAAGCCGGATAGTTGGCTATCGGCACCTACCGGTTAATTAGTGGCCGTGAAATCCTGACAACCCATCACAGCCCTGCTGCTGTTTATACGGTATTGCACAAAAATATTTGCCTTTCTCGGGTGTTATTTTACCCACGCGAAAACATTCGGTATTAACCCTGAAATCAGCCTCCGTACTATCAATATCACCCGTGGGGGTCACCGATTTATACTAGTGTACAGCAGTATGTACCCTTGACGGGATCAGACACCCCGTTGTACGTGCGACCAACGCACTCGTATGCATCACTTGATAATGTTGACGTAACCTCTCGCAAACTAGAGCATGTATTACCAATAGTCAATCGGTTGACTATACAGTCGGGTTGGTATTCTTGATCGAAGTCCCAGCCGATATACTCGTCGAGAGTATTGATATTTGCTCCTTAAAAGATGTAAAAAAAGCCGGCATCATTGGCTACTATTAATACTACTGCTGTACTACTGCAGACCCGCACCCGGCAGCCACATGTGTATAATACAAAAGCTCCACGATTACCCCTTCCGCTTGTTACACTTGCACGCCGTTTTTCTCACCTTAGATGAACACCAAGGAAAATCAGCTCACGGCCCAAATTAAGCACCTGGAGGGAGACTTGTTGGCTCTAGTAAGGTGAGAAAGGTTTTCACGTTCAACCCGCAGCGGGGCAAAAAGTCGGTCGTGTTAGATCGGGTGCAAGCGGCCAGCCTATCTGCTACGTTTCTTCTGGTAAAAAATAGCTCCTTCTACGGAAAAATGAGAACTTTTTTATACCAGTATTAAGCTCGAAACGGTTACTATATTGCAGTCCGGAGTGGTATAAAGACACCGCAGCGCGGTTAATTGCGATATCGATTTTTTTCTCGAAACTCGTACTTTCAAGAGGTTGCGTGTGATGCACTGACCGCGCGTGCTATGGGGTGGAATGTTTCGCCTTCGAAGGATATATACCCAGGTCGGCTTATATTTTCTACAGGTTGACGTGCGTCGCTGGCTCGTCGAAGGGAATTCCGATCGTCGGTCGAATTGTACGAAAGACCTCCCCAATTTAAAAACAAGGAGGTTTTATACAACAACCGTTGCGCACTACAAACAGAGTTGCATCGACACACGACACTGTGGTGTTCAGATGTACATGTGTATGGGTAAGCACTCGTTGGTAAAATTCGTGAGTTGATGACTCGATTCAGTTTGAATTAACTAATGAATAGCTTGAATCAGCGTGAATTCATCATTTTTTTTTGTTTGAGTGGACGATATTGTGGTGAGCTTCAGCTCGAATTTTACCCATCTGGCAGGGAGTTAAAACAAAAGTAAGAGAAGCTTGAGCGTTTTTCTTTGCGTCGTTCGTCGCTCGTCGTTGAAAACTAACGTGTTCCCCACGACGAAGGTTCCGCGAGCTGAGAGATGCACACAACAAGGCGATGGAAGACATGGCCACGGAGGTAGAGGCGAAGGAACATGTGCATGTGCAGGAGATCAACACCCTCGAGCGAAAGCTTCTCATCGATAAAGGAAACATGCAAAAGGTCAGACAAAGGGAGAAACGCAAAATGCCACAGACAAAGAGAAATGGGTACCCCGGATAGCTCATGAACTACCTCATATATCGTGTATAGCTCACGCCTTCAAAGCATGTGCAGATGAGCTAACTCCTTTTGCTCAAGCCGGAAGAACACCTGCGCAGCTCTTGTAGCCCCGCATAGCTCATCCCAGAGAAACATGTGCAGCTCACATGGCTCCGATGACTCACTTGCGTAAATACGGGCAGATGATCTATCTTCTATAGCTCAAGTTTTGAAAACATGTGCAGGTGTGTGCTACCCTCCTATAGCTCGCGCCGGGAAAGCACATGCAGCTCATGTAGCTCGTCATAGTTCACCTACGAGCTACGCTCGAAAACAGCTATTGATAGCTCGAGCATGCGGTTAGCTGATATGTCGGGGGAGTGGAAACACGCAAAAGGTCAGACACAAGAAAACACGCGAAACGCCAGACGAGGGAAAACGTTCAAAACATCAGACAAGAGGAAACATGCCAAATGGGGAACTATGCCAATGGTTACACAATGGAAACATACAGGAGATGTCTGATCCCTCTTCCGTTACTGTGTCTATATATTTTTGGCGGCAGACATACCCCTGATACGACTTGCACAATCTAGACCATGATGGCCACGCGGGATCTGTATGGCACGACTTTTCCACGGCTTATCACAACAGCAAGTAAATGTTCTATTACGAGGGACCATGGTGAATAGGACCAAATATTGTTAGTAAAAATAGGTAAATATATAGGTTTTTGTCTGTACCGTAGGTCCTATATACTATGGTTCCCCGTAGTAGATGATTATCTAGATAATGATCTAGATGATGATCTAGATGATGATCTATCTGCACATGACCTGTCCGACGTGTGGTGGACACATGCCAAGGTGGCACAAGGGAAACATGACAAAGGTAACGGCCGCCGGTGGTGCTCGTGAGCCATTGCTGCTACTGTAGATACATTCAATCCAACAGGTGCTGTTAAAAACTCTCGGACGCGCAGCTGATCAGCGTTTGGGTGCAAATCATCCCTGGTCTCGTTTTCTGCAGCAAGTATCTGCCCGTTTGCCAGATTGGCTGCACGCTATAAATACGTAAGTAGCAGGCGAAGTTCGTCCTCATGGGGCAAATAAAACGACCAGCCCAACAGATGTGGCTCGTGTCAATTAAAGGTGAACAGCGCAACACACAGCAGACACGTCTCAGTTATATCTGATACCAGGGCCAATCGACGTCCTCATTGAATTTATCGTGTTTACTCTGTAGGTCTCTCCTGGGCCTGCTACATCGCGTATACATCCTCCTCAACACTCCGAGTTGGCTTAACCTTGATCCCAGGGAGATCCAGTGTCCTCGTCGAATTTCACAGAGAACCCTTAAAGTGTCTCCCGGGGCTATTGTGCGGTGTACATACGTTCTCCTCCCCATCCCCAAATGTCTGACCTGATCAAACCCGACGGGGTCATACATCAAATATTTGCAAGAAGTAGGGTACGTACTGAAGTCCACCAGGGGTGTTTGCTCGGTATATACCTTGCCGAAGTCCTCGGTAAGGTTCGGTACTGTCTCAATACCCTACCGAATACGCCGGTAAGGTATGAACTCGATACCGGTACGGCCTCAATACCCTACCGGACACTCAGGTATGATGTGGTACGAACTCGATACTGATACCCGACGCACTTCGGTAAGTTCGGTATGACTTCAATACTGGTACCCAGCACTCGGTAAGTCGGTACGACAACAAAACCTGTACCCGACACTTCGGTATGTTCGGTACGCCCACCAAAAATACCCCCGGTACCGGTATATCGTACCGAACACACGCTTGAATATTGAATATTGCGGCGTTGATCCCTTGTGCCTTTGCACCTTTGCGCAGGACGTTGAGCGAGTTATCGAGGAGGCAAAGCGACAGGCGAAATTGGAGGCACACAGTAACCTCAGCTCGGAGACGAAGCGCATAGCGGCAGATAACAAGCGCATGGCCAAGGAGCTGAGGTTTCAGATGCAGGTATTGTTGATGCCGCACTCGCGGTCGAAGACGTCCTTTGAGTCAAAGGCATAGGCATAGACTGATATAAAGAGATGTCGGTTGAGATACAGATATGTCGGTGGAGTCAAAGATGTCGGTTGAGATGAAAATATGTCGGCTGAGACAAGGGCGCCCGGAAAAAAAAATGTGAACCGTCATATATATTTTTTTTTTCGCTGGGCAGGGGGGGGGGGGTTACTAGAACCAAGTGAAAAAAATGAAAAATGAGAAAAAAAAAAAAAAAACCATTTTTTTTTCTTAATTCATAATGTAATCACGACGGTTGCAACGGTTTTCCATTCAGACCTCTGCCTGGGGGTGCGGTGTATCGTTTTCTCTTTTTCACGGACGCCCCTGACCCTAAGAGATAAAAAATATGTCGAGTGAGTCAAAGTTGTCGGTTCAGCCAAATTTATTGGTTGAGATATATATTAAAAAAAAAACGGTGGGGTCAGAGGTGTCGGTTGACATAAAAGTATAGCAGTTGAGTCGAAGTTGTCGGTAGAGATAAAAATCTGTCGGTTGAATCAACGATGGCGGTTGACGGTCTAGTTTTGGCCGCCCAAGGCGTATTTGGACTTCACATACTAGGTATAGTGGGGCGGAGTTCATTGACGGGTGATGGATGTCCGTCAAGGTGCAACAGCACCGTCAACCATCGCATCGTCTTTCCTGGCACTTCGCGAGGAGAATTTTATCTGTGATTCGATTTGTCCGACTACGTACTATCATGATATATACCTGAACCGAACTTCTCTCTTGTTCTTACCTACTTGTTGGCGCGTGATCAGAACGAGAGCCCCTCTTTTTTTGGTCTGGTTCTGGGTTGAACTTTGAAAATTCAAAACGACTTCAGCCTTACCAATGGGGACATGTTACCTATAGCATCAAATACCGTCTCACGATGAAAGCTGGACGGAGATCTATCGAGTGCAGCTTACCTTCAAAATCCGTATTCCCCTGCTTCGTGTCCTCCTGCTCATGATACGGAAGCGACCAAAAAATCGGTCGAGTTTGGGCATCTTCGGGGCTTTCCCAAGTATCCTTTTACGACTCATTCCAAGCTAAGGTTGCACTCCATTCCGATGAATCGGCGAGCCTCGTCGAAGCAGCCAGCCAGCCAGTCAACCCCTCCTCCTCAAGGTATCTGCGTTTTTTTTTTCCCTTGTATCAACCAAACCTTAAGTGCAGACTGACCTACCAACTGAATGAAGTTAGTTCAATTCTCCGTTCCCACCCCATCGCCACCCGCACAACAAAAACTCGTTGATACGAGATAGATGACTACAGAGCTTCAAGCCCACAGCAAAGCTTTGGAGGAGCACACCACGAAGACCGCGAGGGACGTGGCCATTCTGAAGGACAAGGACAGCGAATACGCAAGACAAGGCCAGGCTAAAAGCAAGGAAGTGAGAGTTTGCGGAAAACGCCCTGGTGTTGAACACATAAAGTCACTTTTACGTGTGTTGTATATTGGTTTCACTGGGGGACGGCTGGCGCAGCATGATATCATCTGAGGTCTAGACCATGAATAGTAATAGCCAACATGCGATAAACAGGGGTAGGAGCACTTAAGGCTACGCGAAGCAACGATATCGTTCAGCGTTTAACGCAGCTCGGGTCATGGTTTGTGTGAGATTTTCTTCGATCCTCGGCAAGACGAAGCCTGTCAGGGAACTAGAATGGACAGGAAGTTCCCTGCTGTCTCCAAAACAAAATATATGGTAAATTCACACTCGCTCAAGTAAATATTTAGTCAATTCCTTCCAACCTTACTCCCCTACGTATGCTATACTTCATCTCGTGAGCCATTTAGGGTCTAGGGGAAATTTTTCTGGAAGCCAAGTCTTTTTGAGCGCGTGAAGGCCTCTTTTTCGCCTCAGTTATATGTGGCACACCGAAAATGTGATTTGAGTCTCGGCCGGGGTTGCTTGTAACACTTTCACATCGGGGTTATATTTTGTAGACTTCCTCCTGTCTTCCTCTTCTCCTGTAGGCGTGCAGTAGTGGTCCAGTCCCTCTGTAGTGCCGGTTGAGTAGTTCCGGCTCCCCGCTATATATGATATGGTGCCAGTGGAATCGCTTGGCACAAATGGCATTAACCAGTGTGGCCGTGTGCGGAGCAATTAGTGACAGTTGCCGCTATAGTGGCTGTATTGTTATTGACTTATTGACTGCCGCGGACCGACGCTACAGAGGGACCACTACACTTCAGCTCCTCGATGCTACGTCAGGCATATCGTTTTTCGAGCGGGAGAAGTACCGACTGTCCCAGAGAGCGCACTCGTCAATAACGTTCAACCCCACTAGAGTTCTGCCTGTCAGTACTGTTGACTTTTTCGCGCATCCGCTCATTTTTTTGTTTTCGGTGTGCGGTGTGCGGTACTCGACGCGCTTTTGTGCTTCCTGGCTGCTGTCATCGGTGCGCCGCCTGCGGCAGCTGAAGCTTTTGAGGGGGCAGGTGGCTGCTTTGTCGAAGGCCCTGATGCACGAGGCTATCAAGAGCAAGAAGGAGGGCCAAAAGACTCGACAGGAGGTGACACTGCCATGAGGGTGATTATTAATAGTGTAGTGGCCGTAAGGGTAGTTGTTATTGTGCCATAAAGGTGATACTACTCTTGTGCCATAAGAGTGATATTAAGGTTCCACAAGAAGAGTGGTATGATACATAACTATTGCTATTGATACATTGCCTGTGTTGTCATCCGACAATGTTTAGCATGAGCTTCAACATCGAGCACGCAGAAACATTCATTCCCAGAAAAGGGGAGGGGAAGCAGGTGATCACTCTGAATCATTCCGAGAAAGAAGAAGACAACTGAAGGGGATGGACATAACATATGAAGGAGGGTGAAGGCAGGATAATTACTGTAGGCAAAGTTATTGCTCGGTGTGTGACTGGGGAATAATGGGGATGCCGTTGATGCCGCTTGTATGATCTTGCCTGAGCTTCGTGTACACCAGTACTACGGTATCAATAGCGTCCCTTACATGTAGTCGCAGACGGGCGGGAAGATCCTTACCATTGCTTCGCCTTTTCCCATCGATAGTCGTTGGAAGCGGAGAACCTCCTATGAATTGACGCTTCTATCCGATTATCATTGCGTTTGCCGTCGGACAGTGTGCAGCATGAGCATGGTGACCTTCGACGCTTATCACTTAGAACACTCCTAGAGAGAAGAAACCACCAATCCTTCGTTTGCTATTAGATGAACGACGCGTCGGTGCCGTGTACCTACTCTACTAGTTGATGCCTTGGAGATTGCTTCGGCATTGGCTTTGAGTCCGCCAGTTCTTTCCAACAAGTCTCGCTTCCTTTCTGGCGCGTGGCTGTTTCCACGACAAGTAGACGCCTTCAGGAGTAAGGACGAGAGGCAAAACGCAGGAACTTACGAACACGAAACAATTAAAATTATCAAAAGCATGGAATACAACTAGTAATGTTGTGTAAGATTTTCACAGATCGCACAGATCATCTACATATCACACAGATCATACAGATAATTCCCACTTAATGATCTAGGTCCTCCAGGGCAGGCATGTTCCTGATCTAGACAATCTAGCCCATGTTGCCATATTATTTTGCACGATCTAGTACGTGTTTCCTGGGTTGAACCTGAACTATACAGACCCTGCGCAACCTATGATATCGGCAGATTAGGATCTAGAGGATCTTCAGAAAATCGTGATGTGTCCAACTTGTTAACTTCTATTTAAGAGTAGTCAGGTAGATGAGCGTGTGTTGGGAGAGAAGGCTGGAGCAAGGTAGCTGAACACAGGTAACAAGAGGTGTAAAATGGAGCAGTAAGTTGATGTCAACCCGGAAGTAGGTGCAGAATGGAATTAGTACATAGGCTTATTTTATGTTTGAAACCTCTTGCTTTTTTTGTTATATCTGAGAGGCGTTTGTGAGTGATCGACGTTGAAGCTCATGCTGCCTGAACGTTGTCGGATGGCCTACACAATACGAAGCAAAAACACTGTAAATAACGTTGAGTTCACACAGGCGTGCGCTAGTTTTTTTATATTGAGAGCTATTGATATTAAGATTAGGCTTGCCATCCGACAATGTGCAGCATGAGCTTCACCGTTGATCGATCAAAACTTTCCTGAAAGAAGGAATCCCCGGATACAAAGGAAACCTATGCTCAAGGTCTATCTATCTTCTATGTCTACTTCCTGTTACGCTTTGTCTACGATAATCTATGTGTTGTCTTTGCTCCCTCCTACAGATATTGATACCGATAGTTTTCTCCACAACGGTAAGGATGCTTAAAAGTCGAACTTTAACATGGTATATTCGGAAGGCTCTCCACCAGATCTTCCCGAAAAACCTTGTTCGGTATTGATGTTTGTGGCAAACTTCCTTCCTTCCTTCCTTCCTTCCTTCCTTTAGTTCTGGAAGATTCGAGCGCTAAAAAACGATTGCACCCCTGTCTGAGTCAACGGTCTTGAGGAACAGGCTCCTTACTGCTTACTGCTTACTGCTCACGGTACCGCAGCATCAGCCACACGGCACGTGCTACCTATGCGGTGCGGGCGCACCCACTCCTCGTGGGGGTTTTCTCACCTGGGGAGCTGTATGATACAATTACTATTATTGTTATTATTACTAGTGCCATTTCTGTTGTTATTGCTGTTATTACGGGGGATCATAGTAAAATAGGACCAAATTTTGTCAGTAAAATATGGAAATATATGGGTGTTTGTGTGTACCGTAGGTCCTATCATCTATGGTCCCCAGTAATAGTGCGTCATTCAGAAACTGGCGTTGAGAAAACACGAAGGTGCAACCCGATGGTATATGCGCACAACGAATAGCATGCAAAACACAAAATAAAGTTTCCGACGATACAATGATCGGGCACGCAGTTCCTCAGCTAAGGAGCCACGGTAGTCGGAAATGCTTTGGCCAAAATATGTTGAAAATCTGCTATTTCGGGGGACCATAGTAAGTAGGACCAAACATTGTTATTAATAGTAAAAATAGGTCAATATATAGCTTTTCATGTGTACCGCAGGTCCTACCAGTGAATGGACCCCCGTAATACAGTAAGTACCCCCTCCCGTTGCACGCGTCCAGCCTGATGTACTGAACATTGTATTGAGCATTGTATTGAACATTGTATTGGATATTGTGTTGAATGTTCTATTTAACATTGTATTGAACTTATGTTGCGATGGTTGTGTTGTCGAGGCAGGTCGCTCGTGAGCTAGAGGAGCAGACGTTGGACGGGGCGGGTTTGCGGCAACTCCTCTCCCTCAAGAACAGGGAGTTGAGGCACCTTCGAAAGCTCAGCAAGTACATCTTAGAGCAGCGGAACGAGGTAAGCGCTTTGACATTATTGGGCCTCTTCGTTTCCAAAATCGACCCCCCTTTTCAGTTTTTCAATATCGATCGCTCGGTTTCACACCTCGGACGTATCAGATAGATCAGATAGATCAGGTGTAGCTCCTAACCTGCCATTCTGAGGATCTGTATACTGCAATACAGATACAACCCAGGAAACACATCGTACAGGTCGTGTAGATCACATAGCTCCCAAAAGGCAGCATGACCTAGATCATGCAGAATAGGGGTCATTCTCCCCTTTAGTAGCTTGATCACCAAGTTGTCCGAGGTGTATTTAGTTTCCAACATCGATCGGCCCATGATCGACGGGTGCCCGATTGGTGGCAGAACAGTCTGTACCTGCCACACCACACACCACACACAGCAGTGTACTTAATATTAATATGTGATTCCCGCCGGCGTGTATAGACGCTGCGCTTGCGTTTAAACTTTATAATTGCTCAAAAGGTTGTACTGACCCTCGCACCACCCAGGGGAGTCACTCCCCCGACTAATTCCTTCACGAGGGATGTAGACTAGAGGGCTCACGGTGGACGTATGGCTAAGGCTGGGAAGCTGCTTATCGACTAATCGACCCGTCGAACTCACAGCTAACGCACATTCTAGTAGCTTCATACAAAAATTACTTCGCGGTGTTGACTTGCAATCGAGGCTCGGCAGGATAACCTTTTGTAACATTCTACGGCATGATGTTTACGATTTTCGCATTGTAATGCGTACAATGTGTGCGGGCGCTATACGTGGGTAGCCAACGGCATTTCAGGACGGGGTGGGTCGAGTGCGTTTAGGTTTGGAACGTCAAGGTCAAGACAGAGAGGAAGAGTTTGGTCCGAGATGGTGGTTATTTTCTCGTCCAGTTCACACTGCATACTGTTCGAAGTACACGGTGGTCATTTGCTACGTAGTGGTCATCAATTCTGATATTAATAGCACACTTTTCTCCACAAATGCTATTAAATAGCACATGTATACGAAATGTGTGGATCGCTCTTGTTTGGTCGGGAAATAAATGCTGAGGAAACGGCCGTTATTATGACCGTTGGTGGGATTCTGTCCGAGGTTAATTTCGAGTTGTCCTCTATTAATAGAGTCCCCGCGCCTTTTTGCGTCTAAACAATCAAGATACCTACTGCTGTACGTATCTTGGTGCATCTCTCGTACTGCGTAGAAAGATGAATCACAGCACAAGCAGACCCTGTGTGCTGAGTGTCGTATTACGGGGGACCATAGTAAATAGAACCAAATATTGTTCGTAAAAATAGAGAAATATATAGGTTTTTGTGCTTACCGTAGGTCCTATTTAATGTGGTCCCCCGCAATAGTGTATGTGACGACAAAAAGCCTTCGCTTGTGCATCACATTTCGATACATACGCATTCTGACAAAAGTGGGTGCGGATTCTCCACGCTGTTAATACAGCAGTAGTACTAGACATTATACGTAGCAGATTCTAATGGATTCCTACTACAGCAGCAGTATATAGTATTATTAATAATAGTGATAGTGATAACTTGAAAGTGGCAGGTGGACACTTCGAGCAGCCCGGGAATTCACCGCTTCGGGTGGAGTCTTGGAATTTCTACACGCATGTTGCTACCCCCCACGTAAGAAAAAGCGGATGGACTATACTCGTACTCGTACGACGAATACGAGACCATGGTGACATGAGCAGCACAGCGGTCGCTTGGGTAGTAAATGGTCGCTTGGCAGTAGTGGATGTAACGGCTGTAATGATCGGTAAACAGCCGTGACGACATTTGCAGTGTACCTTCAGTAGTATCTGTAGCAATCCCTTGAGTGGTACCAGATATAATACATGCCAGGTAGTCGCTTGGAAACCGTGACTGCTGTGACGTGTAGCAAACCATGGTGATGATATGGTGACATGGTGACTTCGTGACAACAGCAGCATGGCAGTGGTTTGGGCGGTGGTCGCTTGACAGCGGTGTATCGGCTTTTGCTTGTTGTGCTTCACGTAGATTGGGCACATGGATGGCCTTGCCATGAACTGGAGATTGCTGCACGCAGGAAACGAGTGAAATTAGTGCCGCTTGGCGGGCATGTCTTTCGCTTCTGAGCAATATATCCGAGGGTTCGAGCCCCATCATAAAAGGTCCTCAGACCAGTAGCGCGTGGCAAGGGGGGTTGATTCACCCCGATGATGAGTTGGTATTAATGGGCGGCCTGCATCCAAACACGGATGGAATTTCGAACGCAGAAAGTAGCTACATACATAGTCATATATTAGTATGGCAATACGCGCAGGTATTCGAATTGCCGACTGGTATCGCATGGTACTGGTATGTTTTTCATGTGGTGCAAGAGTGGGTGTTAGCGTTGTATACGTATGTATATACATACTGTACCTGGTACTGTACGTGATTGCAGCTGGTCCGGAAGCGCAAGTTAGAAATGGGACTATTGACTCGAAATTAGTGGGATTTTTTTATACTTCCTGCTGTCGGACGTTTCAAATCTCACGCGGCCGGCCGCGATTTTTTTTTTTTTTTTAATCATCAATTTTACTTTCCAGCCTAACTCGTAGGAGGTTTTACCCTCTCAGCGATCTTCTGGACAAGCCGTGGTCACAGGTGTCGTCCCTTCTCCCCCCCGGTACGTGCCTTTATTTTTTGTCGCGCATAGGGTTCAGCATTCCCACTGCTCGTCGATTTCCATCGAGTGTGCAGCTAACTCACGCTCTCGTGCTTTCCGCTAGTCAATTTTATGCATGAAAAAGTCCTTACGAGCATGCACTCGGTGAGACTCGAACCCACGAAATTGATCTTGATAGGCTCGCGGACCACCTACCAAGCCACCGGGGACGCCGGCAATGTATGTCATATATAAGAAGATAACAAGGGAGGGAGTAAGCCGCACCTACCGTAGATGTCACGGTCTCCACTCACATGCAAACATGTACGTACGTACACACGGGCAGTATTATTGTATCACATACGCGGGCCGTATCGTATTTGTTATGGGACTGCTCTGTGTTAAGTGTAAGGCAGTATGGACCTAGGGACCGACTACTGCTTTCAGGTTGATGCCTTTGGCTCTGTTCTGGTCACTCACACGAAGTGCTTGGCGATGTTGTAAGCTCTTCTTGTATTAGTTGTGTTTGCCTCGCCAGATGTCTTCTGAACGAAGGGGCGAGGCGCTCATCAGAAAAGCAGGCGACAACGCCTGCTAGGTATGATGAGGGGACGGTTGCTACAGACTATAACGCCCCAACAGGGGGGAGGGGATACCATAACACTAGCCCACCCTGAAGGGCCGTATATGCAGATGCATAGGAAACATTAGGTACGAACAAAAACAATCCGGAGAATTCGGAGAATGGATCGAAGATGCGGCACTTCACAACCCACTCCCACACCTCTAACTTGCAAGGCGGTAGCCGATTACACGTGGACTTTGTCAATTAGACAACAACAAGTCCGAAAGTACGGATACGCGGAGGCAGGCAAAACAAGCTATAGCACTACCGGAAGCTAAATCGAGGACTTAAACTCGAGGAAGCGGTGTGGCTCGCGTAGCCAGGAGCGGCATAAGCTAACCTGAGAGCGAGACACAAACGAAGAGCAAAAAAAATACCGTTACACTACCCACTACGAGGGCACGGGGTGCTTCGAGAATTAAAACGAACGGGGAGGTAACGCAACAGAAACAAGTGCTGGCGCGAAGGGGCTCACTCGAATAGTGAGAACAGTGTCGGAAAACAGGAAATCACGCAATGGAAGAACCCAAGACAGTCAAGACCCGATACCATAAAAGAGGGCAGAAAGGACGCGTGCGAGATTTCGCCGATACTGAGGGCGCTATATGGAACACAAAACATACGCTGAGCAGACATCGTTACGGCCTATTGTTAAGGTCTGAGTCCGTTGAAATATCGGCAAAAGGGTAACCAAGCGCTTACTACCCAATCTAAGCCTGATAGCACTCTGCAAATATCGCGCGGGAGAGGGCGGAATGCAAACGGTCGCGAACAAACGAAATCTATCACCTCGGCCTGCTTGGGGATATTAAGAAGGCGGAGGGGGAACGCATGAACGGCAAATGGGGTCAGACCTAAACCTAGGGCAACCTGTACGATGCGTATAAAGGGCTCACGTACATGGCCTCGGAAAATCCAAAGAGGGGCCAAGGGATACAAGAAAAATAGCTAGAAAAACTGGTACGACTGAAGGAATCGAAACGTGAACGAACGTTTCCGCCGCTCTCGAAGAGGGGGCGAAAACAATCGTAGATACGGAACGCAAGAGACGCATGACCGAATGGCAAGGAGGCTGAAGTGAATCCAACCGTTAGCCCAATCGGCGCAAAAACTCGGCAGCTGCCGTGAAAGCAGGCGAGAAACGACTGGAGAGTTCGTGAAAAGTCAACCAAACAGAACACCTACAGCACAACAAAACAAAGAAACCTGACACGATACCAAACCCAGCCCCGGCGACTACGGAGGACACGCATACGAAAACTAAAATTGACTATGGGGACGTGTTCAAGTCGGCAGAGCCAGCTCATTCGGCTCCGCGGGACTCGTCTACGTTACGCACAATACCATGCATGAGGGAGCTTCCTTGGCGCACTTGTGGACACCACGAGCCGCGAACGGCTCTATCAGCCGTAGTACACCGAGCAGAAGATAGCGCGAGCTTGACCGGTCCGGGGTCGCCGCAACAGGGGAGAGGCGATACCGTAACATTTGAATGAGCCTGAAAGCCCGATAAATACCTGGGTTCGGGTGTTCGGATCGTATTTGTAGCACTTGGGAGGCGTATCGTAGATGGAAAACCAGGGGTTTTCCCAGCGAGGCACGACCTTGGCTCTCAGTCTCCTCGTGTACGAAAGGAATAAAGCTGCTTTTCTTCTATCCCTAAGCAAACAATACACGTGAGTACCCACGAGTGCCGACTTAATAGGCAAACCTGTCCGGGGATACAAAGTGTCCCGACCTTGAACTTAACAAGTGGCGTCGTCGAATACACTTGGCTAGCGCGTTTACACAGGGGGTTCGGCGTAACGTAGATGAATTTCGAGGCGCCGCCGTGGATAGCTGAATATGTTTTCCGAGTTTTCGGGTCGGAGTTTTTATATTCGGTATGTTCCTGGTTTCTTTTTCTTGGGCTGGGTTGGGATGGTTTTTGCGTATTTGGTCCTGCACACACCCCCGCTCAGTGTCGGGGCTGGTCTGGGTAATCGGGTCACTCATTTGTGGCACAAGACACGTTTCCGGAGTTGTGGGCGGGGTTTAGGTGGTTCTTGGCGTATTCCGTTTTTTTCTCGTTCTACCGACCCCCCGGCTCGGGAGCTGGGGTCGATCTGGATAACTTTGACAACACCTACTGGCGAACAGGACCGTCTGTTTTTTTTGTGTTAACATTTCGCTTTTCCGTAAACACTTTGTCGCCCTACCCACGTTGCGGGTGGCATGCGGGTGGCATGGCGATGGCTTTCGTTGACGATCTATTCCTGCCCCTTAAGGCTAGGCCTCCCTTTCTTTCTCTTTTTTGACATACTTTGCCGGCTTCGTTACCTTGCCGTTCAGAGGCGTGGGAGTGGGTTTTGAGGAGCCGCATCTTCGACCCATGTTCTAGCTCGTGGAATCGGGGTTTCCACGAACTTCCCATAATTCTGCATGTACGGCTCATCAGAGTCGGCTAGTGTTGTGGTGCTGCTTTGAATGAGGCCGAAAACCCGGTATATTCCTGGGTTCAGGTATTGGGATCGTATTTGTAGTAATTGGTAGGCGTATCTTAGGTGGAAAATCAGGGTTTTTCCTAGCGAGGCACGCCCTTGGCTCTCAGTCTCCGCGTGCACGAAAGGAATAAAGCTGCTCTTCTTCTATCCCTAAGCAAGCATCACACGTGAGTACCAACGATTACCGACTTAAAAGGCAGACCTGTCCAAGGATACAAAGTGTCCCGACCTTGAACTCCAACATATTTACTCTTGTAGTAAGTATATCCGACTAACCCCGAAGGGCAAGCCACACCCATGCTGGCAAAGATGGCAGCTGACCGCAGTTTATCAACTGACCGTACCGCTAATGGGCAACCCTCCAACCTGCCGGCATCTGACGGCAACATCCCGGGACACGAGCGAAACGTCCTATTAATAGCTTCACAAAATAAGTCGTGTATTAGCCGTTTGGAGAGTAAAAAAGCAGAAATTACGACATGAAGGGAGAAAACAAGCAATATCGTGTGAAACCATGCTACGAGTACACTAAGCACAGCTGCAATCAGCTGCCATATGTGTCGTGTATACCTGTGTTACAAATTCGCGGGATTTCCAGAGAGACATCGAGGCTTTATTTGGTAAGTAGGGGATAGGGGATGCGGTCAGCTGATGGCAAAAACAGCTAACTGCGCGTCCGTCAGCAACTAACTGACCACACTGACCGCGTACCGTCAGTTACCATTGTGCATGCCGGAAGCACACCCAGGAACACCTCAGCTTAAGAATACCTCGTCACACGTTAGACACCGTAGACCAGTATCGATCACCGTAGTGTTGCAAACAGAACTTTCCTGCCAGCGCTCTATTGTAATGGATGTGCTCCTGGTTCGTGATATGATACGCTGATTGAGGGTTTTAGGGTCATTCTTATTATTGGAGAGCTTTTTTTCCCGTATTTTCCACGTTTTTTTTCGCGCAATTTTTTAATCTTCCAGATTTTCTTGATTTTTTTTTCCAAATATGTGAAGGTTAACAATCCTGTTTTTTTTATTTCTGAAGAATTTCACGAATAGTGACAGAACGCCTCCGTATCTTGATACATATCTCGAATTATTTACAAACTTTGGAAATTCTGGAAAAAAAAGCTCTCCGATAAGAATGAGCCTTAGATTCTACCGTAAGGTGTGCGTGTTTCATTCCTATGATATTGCACGATGCCGATGATCGTTTAATTAGCGGGTAATGCCTTACGAAGGTGTTGTGTCGATGACCGGGAAGAGGCTGTGGAGTTTGGACTGGGAATTTGATAATTTTGATCTGTTTTCTGGAGTTTGGATCTGGAATTTGAGGTTATGGGTTTGGAATTTGGTTTTAGATTCAGATGGTTTTTTATTGTTAAATCTGGCTTCCAGTTTTCGGAGTGGTTTTTAACTGATCACTTTATTGCCATGTTTTATTGTTGTGTGCCGCCCACTGCTCGTGCAGGGATAATAATTACTGGTTGGACGTTACACTGGCTCGGTTTATCTGAGTTTACAGCATCGACTACAGATCAGGGGAAATGTTGCTTGCGCTTGTCATACGATACAGAACTGACGGTGGTTGTGGATGTTTAGGGATTCCTATACTTGATAAGGGTTTGTTGTAGTGGGACAGCGGGACCCTCTGCGGGAGAAAGGAAGCTGGTATGTCGCAGCATGTTTTACTGGGCAACGTGTTTATGCTTCTGCCCGCTATGCTTCCACCACTCCTTGTCAAGCTAAGAATATAGCTGGTTTTACGTGTGTGTATCACGGAGACTCTGCACCTCGACCCCCGTTCGCCTGTGTAAGTCCCGTCAACGCTTCCAGAGAAGCAATAGGATACCATGATATGATGCCATGGGCAGCACAGATGTCGCTTGCGCGGTAGTCACTTGACAGCTGCGACGGCTGCAACGGCTCACGAATAAAATGTGGGCACGCCGTTAAAAGAGTTGCCCTACGAGGAACGTGCCATACGTCGGATATATCAGACAGATCTTCATCGGATGATCTAGATCATGGTGTACCTCTCTCGGGACAAATATATCCCTGTCCTAAATGATCTGCATGATCTGCATGGTCTACTGCAGATCATCTTGCCGGGTGGAATATGTATGCCACGGCACTTGTTCACGTGTTGCCGGGTGAGATGTGTATGATCCGGCGCTTGCACACCATCGTATAACGGCAAAAACTACAGGATGTAGATGGTCTAGATGATTTAGATCATGATCTAAATCACTGCACGAGCTTGGTCCTGGTCTGTGTGAGGGTCGACCCTTTTGGGGCTTCACAAAAAAAATCTGACGAAAACAAGTGACGTTTACTCGTAGAGAATCGGCGTCGGCCACACCTAAAGCAGCGCCGGCTTCCTCATGGGTGCTGTCTTTTTTTGCTTGTGCAGCCATGGCCTGGACCTGGTGCCAGCTCGATTCGTCTCAGAACTGTTGTGCGTGCTGCAGGCGTGAACAAACGTTTTCCTTACGCACCTGGTACAGTAGTAGAGGCGCCAGAGGAAGCGAAACGGAAAATGCAGGATCTAGACTGTCTACTGTAATCTATTAACAGATCGTTTCTATAGGTAGATCGTGATCTGCTGTGGATCGTGAGTGATTCAGATCGTGGTGCACATTGTGATGTAGATCGTGATGTGTCCCATGGGGTGGAACGTTCTTCTTGCAGTTCATGATGACCCGTATCCAACTACGTTACAATTAAATTCGTGTTCCCCGTTCGATACGTGCTGCAGGTGGAAACCTTTTTCTTGGAGGCACTGGAGGAAGTCAAGCGCCGAATCGTCAATGGTCGGCAAGCTCAGTACCGAAGAGCTGTGGCGGAATACAACAAACGCGTGCGCGAATCGAGCAAGAACAGAACCAAGTTTCCGAAAATCAGGTACACGCTCCGGTGTGGGTAGAGATCCAAGGTGCTGGCCATGTGGACACACCCCTGAAAAGAGCTGCGCAATGACACAGGGCACTCACTGTATACCCTGCGGAGAAGCCTGTCTGACCTTCCTGCTATTAATACAACACTTGAAAGTAAGGCCGCGTGAGCAAGGCGTTATTGGGGGAGGAGCACTGATTGAAGCCCCTTGAAATCTGGATGATTGATGCGAGGATACCGTATACAATGCGCATGCACATAGAGCCGTGGAATGGTTGTTGGAAGCTCCTTCGAGCGCTCTAGCTGATCGTGAGCAGATCGTGAGCTGGGCTTTTGGGGGGAGGGATGGGCATTCCACTCCAAGGATGTCCCGCCCTCGAAGCTAGTGGGTTAGGGCTAGCACATCTCGAGCATCAGTCGGACGAATCGACCATGGGGCTACCTCGAAAGGGGCGGGGCGATACGTACTGCCTGAGAATGGCTCGTGCTTACGAGATGCATTCAAAACTTGACCGCGCGGAGGGTATTAATTTCTCGACGCTTCCGCCTCCGAACATGAAAAACTATTTGAGAGATAATTTTCTGTTTTTAGTACGTTCCTGCTGTATGTACTGCTGTACAGTACCAATGCTTTGGTTGTTAAACGTCTGCCGTCAACCCGTTCTGGTGGCCGTGGCGCCAAGGTGTCTTGGGTCCAGGCTAGCCACGGGAAGGGATCAACTTTCGTGAAGCTTAGGCACTGACCAGGCTGGTAGCTTCCTTGTTTTTTCAATTTACAGGCTTTCTTTCTTTTGGGTTACTATAGTATGAGCGGGCCAGTACTGTACGTGGGATTTTCGCTCCCTGCATGTTTACATTGCCATCTCGACTCCGCGGGCTTTTCGCTCTTTGTAGCACCTAAACGCGATAACTGTTTGCTTCCCGTGCCACCTTACCACCTTACCACCTCGACTATACGTGAGGTTTTCGCTCCCTGTATTGCCTGACCACCTCGGCTACATATGCCTGTGCCGCGCAAAATGGCAGGCGGCAGCGTGCTAAGTTCGTGCATGAACTCTCTCGTTGTCAAGGCCTTGACATTTTATTCATCAAGCGTTCATCATGTTCTGTGCAATATGGCCAATGTGTTGAACTGTTTTCCGTCAAGCGCTCGTGTCTGCTCAAAATAGTAGCGAAGGCCTTGAATTTGTTTTCGCATCAAGCGCTCACGTCCGCTCGAAACGATTATATTCTTGATTTCTTTTCCCCATCAAGCGCTCATCTTGCCGTCTCGCAATGGCTGAGGTCTTGAGAATTTTTGCATCGACCGTGTGACCACCCTGTCCTGCCTCTTACGTGCCCCCCATTCCCCATTCCCCATTCCCCGTCCCGTGTTGTGTTGTCAGAGATGTTACGGCCTTAGACCCAGGGCCGCCATCGTCTCTGCCGACGGATCCGGACACCAAAGTCGACATCGCCAGCCTAACGTGGGAAGACAAGGAACGGGTTCTAAGGCTCCTGTTTGCGAAGATAAACAACGTACAGGTAAGGACTATCTACCGAGGAACCCGGAGTGCGGTGCCGCAAGAGAGGGGTAGTTAGAGAGTAGATGCGTGCGAGGGCCACACGCAGTCGAGCTCTAACTCCCTCGATGGCGAGGCAAACAAGCCCAACGTACGGCAGGGTGGGCAGCATCCGACTCGAAGGGCACAACAAGTCATCGTACGGCTCGTATATAGCCTACTTCGGCACCACGATTCGGTCATTCCTAGTCACTTCTCCAGTCGTTTCCCGGCGCGTTTGTGTATGTTTCCCCGAGGCAGTGGATACAATACCATCGAAATACTGATAGTGAACGGCCCGTGTTAATTTGCGAATAACTGGAATATACAATCCGTACATCGCCAGCTATGAGATAACCGCATCAATAATATAGACAGCGTCAGGATCTGCACGTGTTGTGGTGTACAGTAGTGTCGTACATCGTAGTGTAGTGCCGTGAGTGTAGTGTAATGCAGTGCCGTGTACCGTAGCGTAGTGTAGTGTATGTTAACAGTAGTTTAGTGTGTGTTTGCATGTGTGTGCTGTGGGGGGAATCTCGCTCAATATTTGACCCTCACCTAATCCGACGCACATTCGGAGAAAAATCGTTTTGGCCAATATTTCCCGTCCGAGTCTCCCTCCGCCCGCCCCTGGTGCTCTAAAGAGTACGCAGCAGGAACCTTCGTTTTGGAAAGTTAAAAATGTTTTGTCCCAACTTTAGCGCGAGAGCTAAGAATGCCATTAGTCATTCCTTTTATGATGAACTTAATGTGTGACATGGCAGAATCGGTGGCTCCGGCGGACTACAAATATTACCAGCAGCGGCTAAAAATCTCGTGATTACTACTATTATTACTGTCTTTTTGTTCTTAGTTTTTTTGCCTTGCTGTTTTTTTTGTCTTGCTTGTGTTGTTGGGTTCTCGTACCCGGTACGCTGGCATTTCACTTGCTTGACACTTGAATTTGCGATTATTTTTTTATTTTTGGTCTTTTCCTCTGTCTCACAGCAGTAGTCTGTGACCACGGAATCAGTATCTCTCTGGGATAAGGAATCAGGACGGACACTGGGTGTACTGATGAAGCTGGGTAGAAAGGACGATTTAATGTGAAGACAACAGCATTGTACTGTTAAGAATAGGTCGATTGAGTGCCTTCGAATCCCGCCAAGTGAATTTTTTATATGCAAAAAAAGGTTGGCGCCTAGCACAGTGTGCGGATGCACTATTCGCCGCGAGTCGACGAGTGAAGAAAAGTCTGAACTAGTCTCGCGGTAGAAATGAATCCACGCACCGTCGCAGAGGGGGGCCTGCTATGCGACCATAGCCGATCTTTCTATCTGTGTTACGAAAGAGAGGGAGCCGGAGAAGTAGGACGAAGACGTTACACGGGATGGAAAAACAAATAAGTAAGACTCTCGGTCTGACCTACAAAGGGGGGTGTCGCGCACGTACTGTACTACTACTGTAGCGCAATAAGCCCCATTTCTCCGTTGCAGCTAATCTTAACAACCTCCAACAGCGACATGTAACCACCCCCCCCCCCCCCCCCCTGTAACTCCTTTATCATCAGGGGTATGTAGAAGCAACGCCAGAACACCCCCTAGAGGCAGCCAGCGCCGCCGCCCTTGCACCCTCTGGTGATCATGCTCATCACCAGCATCATCATCATCATGCAGACGATAACAATACCTTCGTAACCCAAGCAACCCCAGGGAGGATCACGGAGGAGGGCAGGCGGTCGAGTCTCGAGATTCTGGCTGGGCGCGAGACGGAGGTGGTACAGGGAGGAGGCGTAGCAGGGGGGGGGGGCGAATAGTTTGATGGGGTCGACACCGCGGGGGGGGGGGGAGGGCGGGCAGAAAGTAGACCATTTTCGACGCCCGTGTCTCCGAGGCTTGTTGGGGTCTCGCACCAGCCGCATGCCCCATTAATTGTGTGATTCGGTCGTATGTGTATACTGTACCGCCAGATTCAAGTCTTGGGCGCACAGGTTCGTAGATACCTGGCCTGTAAAGCAGCGAAATAGGGTGTCGTGGAAGCTTGCGTGGGCAAGCAGCAAACTATTTTATAGCGACTCATTCAAGACACGTGGATACCATCATCAGTTATTCAGATATACTATACCTGGTATAGTATTCGAGGCTGACTGCTTTGGGACTACAAGAGGGAATGATGCCGAGAAAAAGTCGATTAGAGCATCGGCCGCACGAAAACTAACCCGGACTGCTGCGGTAGAACTTTCCATGATATTACTTTTCTAAGATGTGTCCGAACTGCATTGATTGGTGGCTGGTGGCGCTCATACTACGCCTTTCTCCTGTCAATGGACGCTTGTCAATGATAGAACTTTCCATGATACTACTTTTCTAAGATGTGTCGGAACTGCACTGGTAGCTGGTGGCGCTCATACTACGCTTCTCCTGTCAATGGACGCTTGTCAATGATTAGGTCGCTACTCGTACTTTTTTGGCCGGTACGCATGGGGCCCCAACGAAAAAAACGATACTGTACGTACGGATGCGGTAGATGCGACGTGTCCCGAATATCATACAGATAACTGTGGAATCATTTTTTTGGGGAATATCACAATAGTACTATTACGGGGGTCCATAGTTAACGGGACCAAATTTTGTTCGTAAAAATAGGCAAATATATAGGTTTTAATGTATACCATAGGTCCTATTAGCTATGGACCCCCGTAATATTAATATTAATATTATGAGTATTTTACGTGTAAGAAATGTTACCAGGCACGCAACACTAACTGCGAGATAAATCAAAATGTCAAGGAAAAGAATACCTGGTACCACTGCTGTATTCATACTATCACGGGGGGGCATAGCAATCAAGACCCATAATACACACAAATACACACAAAACTACTGTAATAAGGATTACCCTGGAATGGGTAATCGATCGATCCTTTACCCCTCGAGCTCAGGAGGAAACACGTTCGCATTTGGCGTCGTCGAGGACACGGGTTCGAATCTAAGTTCGAACGTTTCTTTTACAGAAATGCTTGCGCGTGCGTCCCTAAAAACACATCTCCCTGGTCGTCCCAGGTATTGAAACGAAGCGGGTAGGTCAGCATACAGCCGTATATGGTACCGACGCCCCGATGATCCCGCCGTTCAGAGGGGGGGAGAGTGTAACAAGGATTACCCTAGGCTGGGTAATCGAACGTTCTTTTACCCCCTACAGCTCAGTAGGTAACACCTTCGCAAAACCTATACATTTATTTCTACATGTTTGGTCCTGATTTCTATGCTCCCCCGTACACTATTCATACCTCGGACCTTGCTGTATGTACAATGTCATACAGTAGTACGTACTCCGTGGAATCAGGTCCACATGAGCGAAGGAAGACGAACCTTTAGTTTCTCTTACCGATATCACGTACACTCTTTCACTCACTCACCTTGTGGCTGGTGAAGTCTTGCCACCTCATCACGCATTCATTATTGATGCCTCGGGTCTATCGGATGATTGATGTGGCCTTACACAGTACATCATTGCTCACATCTTCAAAAACTTGCCTTCGCACGGCAGCAAGCAAGTAGACTATACGTACAACACACAGATTATTGGCTCCGCGATTACCCGGTGTTACTTTTTTATTCCCCTGTCCTTTGATCGGAAGCGCGCCGCATTTATTTACGACAGCTTGTTGTCTGTTTCCACCATCATACATCATACCGACGAAACAACAATTGCCTTCGCACCTATGAAACAGTGCGCGGCCTCGACCACCCCGCGCTGTGATCATGAATGATGGTGTTATTTTTACCTACTGCTGTACCTATACTGGGCGAT
This sequence comes from Macrocystis pyrifera, assembly GCA_031763025.1. NCBI lineage: Eukaryota > Phaeophyceae > Laminariales > Laminariaceae > Macrocystis > Macrocystis pyrifera. Next base: position 20,813,088 of record JASSKH010000001.1, on the reverse strand, counting down.
CGGGGTAAAGCAGCATGGTACCAGTAGGTATCACGTACGGTAGGTATTAGAACTAAAATACTGCGTGTTTTGGCCAAAATAACGATTTTATTTGCAAAAAGTTTTTCGGTCGATAATTTTACCACAAAAAAACAAACGAATCCGCGTTGTTTCATATATGTGCGTGTTTGCACGGTAACCTTCGGTCGTTCTCAGCTGGGAACTTTAAGCACTGCAGTCTCGTTTTGGGGACAAACTGAGAATTTGCGCGGTTCGTCCCCAAACCGAGACTACAGACTGCAGTTTGCCCTACAAGGGTTCCCGCATATAGCTGTTAGCTAGTATCTAGTATCTGGTATCATATGGTATACCTGGTATGCTGTAACGGGGTGTTCTTGCTATCGTGGGCGGTAAGGAAGGGCGACAGGAAGGAGGGTGTCCGGGTATCATGTTCACACGTGTTCACACATGTTCATTCATGCCCATATGTGCACGATACGAGCCCCTTCCATCTCGACCGGAATGATAATAATGTTATTATTAATTTATGGTTTGATAGCATTTTATAGTAATAATACAAGTAAGTACGTACAGCAGGGGTGAAATCCATGCGACAGTCAGTCGGTCAGTAGTCTACCCATATAACTTTCTCGGTTGAGTTCAAGAAAGTTCGACACTGCAGGATTGCTAGAACCGTCGTACAAAAGTAGTAGTAGTACAGCTCAACTGCCAGGCTGTACTATCAACACTGCACCAGGTATGTTACTGGCGATCCAGCACCACATCGGAAGTTTGCCAGCAGCTCATTCGAACTTTGCACGTTTTCGCGGCAACATGCACGATTCTTTTATGTTATACCACCTGGTACTTACGGCTGTAGCCGGCGTCCCCGGTGGCTTGGTAGGTGGTCCGCGAGCCTATCAAGATCAATTTCGTGAGTTCGAGTCTCACCGAGTGCATGCTCACAGGGATTTTTTCTTGCATAAAATTGATTAGCGGAAAGCCCGAGAGCGTGAGTTAGCTGTACAGTAGGCTATTATACGGTGTGTTATCTCTGTGTCGTAGTCTGTGACCACAGCGCTCGTATCTTTCTAGGGTGAAGAATCAGCACGGACACTGGGCTTGCTGGATGTCGACGAGTAGAAGAACGGTTTAATGTGAAGAACACACACACACACACATTCGATGAAAATCGACGAGCAGTGGGAATGCTGAACCCTATGCGCGATAAAAACTAAAGGCACGTACCGGGGGGGAGAAGGGACGACACCTGTGACCACGGCTTGTCCAGAAGATCGTCGCGGGTAAAACCTCCTACGAGTGGGCTGGAAAGTAAAAAGTGATGATAAAAAATATATATATACCAGGTACGATTTTATGCATCAATTTGACTATAATGAGAGCTTCAAAGTTCATGAGTTACGTCGCCCCAGATGAAAAAAAATTGTGCGCGGGTTGTTTTCGAAACGGAGAGAAGGCAAAGCGAAAGGTGTACGTGCTGCATTTTGATACATGCATGCACACATACATACTATACGTGATGGCCATTGCGAGTGTTTCACGCAGTCAGCCGGAGTTGTTGAGCCCATTAGGAGATCTCCGCATGCAACACGTCAACATGGGTTTCAAATTTCCCCCGCAACTCATGCTGTGCGCGCGTTGCATTTATCATGCTGGCCAGTATAAGTTGGCCATACATAGCTCGTGTTCCAGGCGCTCAGCCGGAGATGATTCGAGTGAGCAAGCCACACCATGTATGTTCAGTCATGTGTTGGTTGTCTTTACGTTGATCCGTCCCTCCTACTCAACGACATCGTCAGGCGCAGCACACACCCAGTGTCGGTCCTAACCCTTTATCCTGAGATAAAGAGTCAAATTCTGCTGTCAAAAAGACACACGTGTAATCCATTTATTATTGAAGCAGGAACTTCGTCTGTCGCCCCAGACATTTATGCACAAAATGCACAAAACCAGACCAAAACACTGACTGTTTCGTGTATAGCTTATCACGCTATTGTAGCTTCTCCGGTGCCCAACCTTGCGAAAGGCCAATAAATACTCTGTGGACGCAAACGTAAGGACCAATAGGTATCGATATTGTATACACCCAACGATCATACTGTTTACGACCATAGCAAGCAGTGGCGCGTAACAAAATTACACACCAAAACAAGTTCAGTGAAACTAGCACTGCGCATACACCACGGTCGTTCCATGTAAAAAGGCAGGCCCACTCACCCCCCCCCATCCACAAAAGCAACATCAAAAAATCATTTCTCTGCAAATGCCAAAAAATGTACCAAATTATAAAAAACGCCTTTTCCTCACGTTCATCGGACAAACATTCATCGCGAGGTGAGAAAGGCTACTCCACGCGCGGTGTTTTGGAGGCGCAAAAGATGGAACAATCTTAAGCGCCGGATGATCCGACCAAATGCGTGAAAAAATGAGACTGCGCGAGGGGAGGTGTGAACTCGACCAGACCAGACCAAACAGGAAAATACTCTGGGCCAAAATTGTAACCCATCCCCACTTTTTACTCGTCGTTTTGAACCATGGCCACGGATGGCTGCAACGACGGCCGCACTCAAGTCGGGACACAATCAAACTACGACCCAAACCCCTCTAAATAAAATGGAAACCCTCTGTACACCACCCACCACTCTCGGTCAAACCACCATGCCAACCGTCTAACTACCGCCGTCGCCCAACCTTGATGTTTAGTTCCATGAATTCGACGCCCTCAAAACACCAATGATCAAAGACGATGGACAACCCCCGGAGGGACACCGGTATAGCAAGTGGTGACGAGAACCACGCCTTCACCACTACGCAAATACTAAAGCAAAAATCGCCTGCCGCAAGCTTGTCTTTGCTTTTGGTCTTCTTTCCTTCCTTCCTTATGGCCATCCTTCCGGCGAGATTTCTCACTCCATTATTTGCTCTTTCAACCAAAATATACAGCAGTACACTTTTCTAACGCACACCGTGCCACGCGCTGCTCACCCCAATTCTTGGCTCCCCGTTAGGAACGACTGAACGATAGAAAATGTAAGACCATGTACCGCAACAGGCAACTACGATGGCTCACGCGGTGCGGGAAATCGATCGAGATGCAGTGCTACCGACATCTCTCGTGATGATCTCATCATCGCCGCCACCACCCCACACACAACAACAACACAAAAAAAAACAGTGGGGCCTGTCTCGGAGCGGAGGTAGAGCGACAATGCTTCCATGAAAAAAGCAAGGGCACCAGCCATGAAAAGATCGTAATCACAACCAGCAACAGGTAGTAGCTGCGCACATCTCCGTCCCGAAGCCTCGCAATACCATCGCGCCGGATCACGACTTTCCCGCACGCCCCCCCGACCCTTTCCTCCCCTCTAAATAGACAAGGTCAAGGCCCCTCACGACACACACACTACGACGACAGCAACCAGTTTTCCTGGCGTACAGCAACCAGTTTCATGGTGCGCAGCAACCAGCCTTTCTGGAGTCTGTTTTCTTTCATCCTACCAAGCCTTCGGCGGCGGGGGGACACGCACTAGCGAAACCCGCGTTGTTCACACGCGTCCGTACCGCGCACGGCTGCCGTGATCGTCGGGACACACTCCCCCTAGGGGGGCATCGCGGGGGCAGCGCCGATCTTGGGGGTGATCGGGCCGGCGGCGGGGAAGGGGGAAGCGTACTGGTAGACGTGAACGAGGCGCGGGACATCATGTCCGACTTGGTGTCGTCGTCTGCCCAGTCCTTGTAGCCGCTGAAGCCACCCTTTGGGGAGCGCAGCTGGGACAGGTGCTTCTGGCGCAATGCCGCCTGAAAAGGGCTCGAGTCTCGGGAGAGCGCCTCGAGGTCGGTGTGCCCTTGCAGCTCCTTGGCTCGTCGAAGCTCCGCCTGATGATGCGCAACAAAAATAACAGGACATTAACGAAGCGGGGGGGGTGGGGGTGGGGTGTATGAATGGGTGAGGTCGGGGGTCGGGAGGAGCGGGGGTTAGCAAGCGTCAAAACCGTGGGCGTGGAAGGAAGAGCAGTGGGCGAAACCAGGGAAATGCGAATATGCGTGCGCACGGACAAGAGAAGCTGGTACGCTGTATGGATGCGCGGTAGATGCAACGTATCCCGAATATCATACAACGGCAGCAGCGAAAGCCCCACGTAGGGGTATTTCTCAACATAAATGTGGAATCACTTTTTGGGAACATCAAAGTAGTAATGCACGTAGTAGTACGTGTAAGGAATGTTACTAGGCACGCAATACTAACTGCGAGATAAATCAAAATGTCAGGAAAAGAATACCTGGTACTACGCACCACCAGGTACGCACGAAAGTTTGTATGTACAACAGCAGTGCATAATGCACCGCACATTTATATTGTAGAATCAAAATCTGACGTGGACACACGAAAAAAAATAGGTTGATCAATCACAAAATCAAAACTTGGAATAACTGGCCCCTTCAACAGACCCCTCGAGGGGCATTGTAGGTGGTATGATAATGATTCCTGATAATATTACTTTATATGAAATTATAGGTACACATTATAACATGGTACAGCAAGCAGTGTGATGCTAACCTTGAGCGCTTTGCCGAACGAGTGTCCGCTGACGTCCAACGATGTCCTCGGCTTGAAAGCAGTCTTGTCTCCCTCCGTGCCCTTACTCTTCGCAGTCGCAGTAGGCCGAGTGAGGAACAGCAGGGTTCGCATCGCGCGCACGAAATCGTTCGCCGATGGGGTAGGAGCAGCAGCACCACCACTAACCTTCCCCTCGCCTTCCTTACTGAGCTTGTTCTTCTTGGAGGTAGAGGTAGGTGCGGGTGCGGGTGCGGGTACGGATGCTGATGTGCCGCCTTTGGAAGGTGACGATGCTTTGCTGGTCACCAGGCTTTTAAGCGTCAGGGTCTCCTTCGTGCGGCGGGAGCTGAGGCCGCGTCGCAAGGGAAGACTTCGCGGTCGATGCGTTTGCGGTGACGATCCCGACACGCTCTGCTATTTTTCGGAGTGAGAGGGAGGAACAAGTGTGCGATGCGGAGATAGATGCGAGCGGCGGCGGGGGGTGAGGGGCGCAGGAGGAGGAGGAGGAAAAGAGAGGGGCAGGTGCGGACAGATTGTTGTTAGCCAGCTGCTGCAGGTCTTGGAATATTATTGCCGTGCGATTGATGGTTCATACGAGGTACCACTTTTATTGGGGCAGAATTGTAAGGACGGCTTCAATGTACACAAATGTTAAAAGGGTCTTTATATTTCCGTCCAAATGGCTACTATACTTGCTTCACGATTCCATGGAGACTTCGGACTATTGCGCGGCCAGATTGCTATCCTACGAGAAGGGGACCCGAGTAGGGGACCTGGGTCTGGCTTGGCTGCTCAACAAGGGGGACAGGTGGAAAAGTCGCCGGGAATCTCAAATATTGGCAAGGCAAGAAGGGCTGGAAAGATTAATGAGGGACGCGCTACGCTTTCGCGAGATCATCAGCGTCACATCCATGCAAAGCGAGCGACAAGCAACCACCATCAGTCACAGGCGTACATGTGATGCAACGGTGCACGGTGCACATGAGATATGCAATACGGGAAACGGAAGACTACTGACTGCTGTTGTAGGACTTCAAAGACAAGGGGCAAAGACGCTTCCCGGAAGAAAAACCCATCGCGCCTCGAAAGTTTTTCCAGCTGCACAGCAGACCCATCAAACCGTTTATATTTGTTTTGCTGTATTTACAGCAGTGTAAGGCGTGGGTATGCATTGCCGGGTATTTTTATATACTGGCACGAACAGATATGACAGCGCAGCAACTTGCGCAGTCGTATACCAGATACACGTATGTACTAGGTATATCAACTGGGGGTACTACTTCGCATGCTCGCAGCAACGAGCCGAACCAAGGAGGGTAGCTGCTGGGGGTTCCACTGAGCCAGCTGCCTACTCTTACTTGTCCCGAGCGAGCGAGATAGCTACTGACTGCTGTACATGAATCAGGCACATGGGTGGATGCACCATCACGGCAAACTCAACGTGTTTCCTTTTCGTCTCCCATTGAACTTGTACGTAGTCAGTACAGCTTTTTCTTGCTTTTCTTGGAGAAGCTTCTGAAACAACCCGGCAACAACACAAACCAAACAGCAACAAGCGGGATCTGACCACAACACAGCAATCACCACCGCGCCTCCCGGATCACAGCCGGTCACGCCTGGCCCGACCATCTCGCATCGCGCGCGTGGCTCCTGGGAAAGGCGCTGCACCATGCGCTGCAATAAAAAAAGCACGAGGACTGGCACCTCACGACATGACCCTTTCGTGTTTTCGATTTGATCCCCACTTGGAAAAATGTTGACAGCTCGGCTAGTTTCTCACCTGAGTGAAGGAGCAAACGCTCTGCATCGCTGCTCGGAGCGCGGGACTCGGCTCCTCCTTGGCTCCCCTGGGGGCTTTCAAGTTGGAGGTCAAGCCGCGACTTGGGTGCCCAGCTCAGTGAAGGTGGGAGCAGATGAAAAAAGTTCGACAGGAGGAACAGAAAAGGAGTAAAAAAAGGCTCCTCGTGTGCAAACGAAAGAACACAAGAGTGCTGACAGTCTCGCTGGCGTTTGTTCCAGGCAGGGACACACGGCTCAATCTCTCTCACGGGGCTCGCTGGACTGGGGCAGAGCAACAGGGCTGAGCCGAGCTAAAGGGTGGGAGGAAGCTGACGGCTGGTCCTGGTCCCGGAGGAGAGTGTTGGGTGTGTGTGCGTGATGGGGAGATGGTGAGTGGGACGGCAGGGCCGCGTAGCTCGCAGGATTGTAGCAGCAGGATCCAGGGGGGGGGGCATTTACATGTGTTATGACACGTTGGCACAAAATCATAAAAGCCACTGAAACCTGAAACGTAACCTACACGCGACGGGACTGTAGGGCTCTGAGATACTGTTGCAGCAGTAATTTGGTCATCGTGGTCATCACTATTCCTCCCCACGGGTATCATCTGTCATATTATGTTTGAGGGCTCGACGGCAACATGGGAACAGGGTAGGGGGACAGGGGATGACTTGAAAAGGCACAGTGGTTGACAGAAAGAGTTGAAAAGCCCCGCTACGGTATGACTGGCCAGCTGTCCGGTAAGACGGTTATGAGCACAGGTATGACGACGACGAAGTTGCGATGTTCGTCCTGCTCCCCATTCATTATCGCCCCGCCGCTTGAAGTGAGAACTTCCCGGGACGTCGAAATTTAGTACCAAGGTACGACGTATCTCCTTTTGTTTTTTTTTTTTAAAGGAATATGGCCGGCCCCAGCCCCAGGTAGTATGTACGTGTACGATATCTTTTTTGTTACTGACAAGTATTTCCGGTCGGGCGGTGTAAAAAATTATTTACACTCAACTCGTACACGATCATTCACTCTATATACTACTATTGATACTATTTTATTATTCTTTTATATACATATATACCTGCTTCCTGCTGGTACATGTCTACTATATATAATATTTTATACTATTCCACTTTTAATTAATCAGTAATAACTGCGAACGCGTCGTATTTTATACATGAAATGCATGTCATATTATATTGATTATTAATACATACGTAGTAATAGTAGTAAGTATATTTTCACTGCATTTGTCATTATATTTACTTGCATGTATACCGGTCGTTACTCACAATAACATAATATATTATACCTGGTATGTGACAGCAGAGCAGTATCCCATACATACCATATATATCACGACCCAGAGTACAAAAAAAATAGATGTACTTGTTGTACGAAGAAGGTAGGTGCGACTGCCCGAGGAACTTATTCTACTGCTTTTGTTGTCGCCTCATATCATCATCACTAGTATCATCAATTCATCATCACCATCATCACCACCATCATCATCACGTCACGTAATATGATACCTGTGGTACATACCAGGTACTTGGTAGTATATAATAATACTACCGGGCACCACGTACCCTACGTACGTACGAGGTTTACGTGACACTGTGTGTGTGTGTGTTCTTCACATTAAACCGTTCTTCTACTCGTCGACATCCAGCAAGCCCAGTGTCCGTGCTGATTCTTCACCCCCTAGAGAGATACGAGCTCTGTGGTCACACAGACTACGACACAGAGATAACACACCGTAATGCATTAATAGCCTACGCAATACCATGCCTTCGCACTAGGTGCGGCCGACACAACATACATACATACATACGCCAGCAACCAAAATGCACCATAAAGAAAGAGAAGCAACGAAGAAACCAAACTGAAAAAGAAAAAGAAAAGGAGAAGAATCCCAAATAAATAAATAAAATGGGAAGCCAAAGCTCAGACACATTCGACTTACCCCGAGCATGAGCCAAAAGGGACGTGCAAGGGGGAAGAAACGAGAGGGGGACTATGCATCCCGGTGAACAAGTAAAAAGAGAAATAATGAGTGGTTGGGCCAAAATACGCTCGTCACCCACCCACTATGTAGTATACTTCTTTCATAAGGATAAGAAAGGGGAAAATATAGGAAAAAGTTAAGTCATGGAAAAAAAATCAAAGCACCAAGCCAATACATACCGAACGGCCGCAGCAGTTGGCGGTACGAGTAGCAAAGAAAAGTCCAACCTTTTAGTCGGCCTGGTACCTTGCTACCCCATGTGCGGTCTCTCTGTGGGGACAAAGAAGTGCGTAATATTATATTAATACTTCTACTGCTAATACAACTAACTACTGCTGTTGTTGTTGTTGTTGTTGCAACGCGCGGGAGACTTTTCTCGGCCCGAGTGAACGCATACATACGTACTACATATATATATATATATATATATATACCTTATACCTACCTACCTTTCGGTTTGTTTTTTTCGTTGCTTCTCTTTCTTTATGGTGTATTTTGGTTGCTGGCGTATGTATGTATGTTGTGTCGGCCGCACCTAGTGCGAAGGCATGGTATTACGTAGGCTATTAATGCATTACGGTGTGTTATCTCTGTGTCGTAGTCTGTGACCACAGAGCTCGTATCTTTCTAGGGTGAAGAATCAGCACGGACACTGGGCTTGCTGGATGTCGACGAGTAGAAGAACGGTTTAATGTGAAGAACACACACACACACCTACCTACCTACCTACCTACTATATATACTGCTGCTGTGGTACATACATAGCGATCATCAATCAACCGCAGAGTTACAGCCCCTACAGCAGCATTGCTGCAGTAGTATTATTATTATGTTATTATTTCAGCATGCTTGGCGCACGCACCATGATAGATAATAATCAGATCAATCGCTTCTCCAGAGAGTGCGACGTGCTACTACTACTGCTATTAATACCACATACACATCATACATACTGGTACATATTAACTGGTGCATACAACACACACCACCACTTACAGCTTGCTGCTATAATCTTAATTATTATTATTCTATTGTACGAACAAAACAACCTCCTCCTCGCCCGCACGGAGAAAACACGAAAAAAGACCGGCGGTATCATCACTGACTGCATGGCCCACAGGTATAAGGTCTTCTTGGATTGGGTTGTTGTTTCGTTTTTGTTGGTGCCAGTGTTGCTTCTCGTGCTACAATTATTGGCTTTGTTGTTGCCAGTATTATAGTGTTGCGTCTCGTACTACTCTGTGGATTAATTGTAGTAACAACTTGGTGCGCAACACAATAAACAATTAATTACTGGCGATAAATACAGGCAAAAAGGAAGAAGTGGTGGTGGGGGGTGATGGTTTTTTGCTCTGTGTGGTGGTGTGATGGCGCCTTCTTCAGAATTCCCCTTATTATTATATATTGTATTATGCTTGCCTTCCGACAATATAGCGTAGATAGATGCCGTTCCTATATAAACCGAATATCCTTCCGTAAATCAGTATTCATACGTAGTATTAATAGTACCTGTACCTGTACCAGGTACTTATTTGTTATGAGTTATATTACTGACGTACAGCATTATAGTAGTAGGTAGTATATACCAGTAGTAGTAGTATATACCTGGTACTGCGTTTTGGTGGCACTTACCTGGTAGTGTGGTTCTAGTGTTTGTGCTGTTAGTTGTTATGACGCGAAAAATCTCTGAGAGAATGAATGAAGAAGCACGTACGTACGTGCGATTAGTATTATATTATTAATAGTGCGTTTTAGACAGTCAGTCGTTGTAAAGGTTTATCCACAGGATGACCCGACCTACCCGCGGTTTCTTGTGGTATACCAGGTATATACAGCAGTACAGGTCCTATGTGGCACAAAGACTTTTGGAGAAAGTAAGAGTTGAGAAAAAAGGCAGGAGTATGTAGTAGGAGAACGTCTTTTGTGACAAGAAGCGTGAGAAAAGAACCCTCCCCTTCTTTTTTATTGTTTCGTTTCGTAGAAAACATCCCTCCTCAAGATAATAAACTTTTTTCACATACCAGGGTATACCAGGTATATATATATATATTGGTGGTAACAAAAGCCCTCCCTGCCCCCGTCCCCCTTGCCCGTCATATAATACTGTACCCAACCACGGTGTACCATGGTACGACGGATAGTGGGCGAGTGAGCCATGTGACTATACTACTACTACAACAGCACTACCTGATGTACAGCATATATACGTGTTAACTTGTATTTGAATAGCATTATTATTGTAGTCCTCGAAAGCTAAGCTCTACTACTCGTTTCAAGCGCCGGCACATGCACATACATACATACATAAGACATACGAGTACCACCTTGTAGATGTTGGTGTATATAGTTGCAAAATCGCGGCGAATCATCGAAGCAAACAGCACGTGCCCACTCGCCGTAGTAGCTGGACTGCCCCAGTACCCACACACCAACTCTCGGCGCACATGCTGCCGCCATCTCCTATGAGAGATACTGCTGTATAACTAGCAGAGATAAATCTGTCTCTAGTACCACGAAGTAACACCCACGCTAATCACATTTATTTATTATCGTGTGGTGGTGTTATTGTGTAGTCGTGCTACGACTCGTCGTGCGTACGAACTTCTGTACTCGCTGAGTGCTCTCGTTGTGCTGTACAACTACATAATGACAGGAAGTATATTTCAGCTCCAAAGCTTGAAGCCGTAGAGACACGCCCTTCACATGCATGCCCGTTGCAGCCATTCATACTGCAAAGAAAACCGTTGAAAAACGCCGCAACAAAATCAGCCAATTTCTCCAACACAAATACTGGTGCACACAGTAGCATACCGGCAAATTTTGTGCGTTATGCGCCCCAACAATTTTTAGAAAGTGTTTGCGGAAACCTTCAAGTTACGAGTATGTATATGCAGGTGCTGTAGTAGGGTTGGCTTAGCCGGAGAGGGGTGGGGCTCATGGTGTATGGTGAGCATCAAGTAGTAGCTGTGGTCGTAGTAGTAGGGGTACTTGATAGTAGTAGTTACAGTAGTATTGGTACCGGTATGTTTTAAGCCTTGATTGGGAGGATCGGTAACCTTTCACCGGAATACCGAAAAAAAAAGTAGGAAAAACAGTACCCACCATCAAACAGATAAGGAATCTATTATTAATAGTAGTGTTATTGCCCTCGATGAAATGCATTCGAGCGCTGTTCTCAGTTTGCCTGTCTCTTTTTTTTGTCAAGTCGCAGGTGGAGTTGTTGAGAGTGACGGGAGAGGCCAGTCGGGACCAGCACAGAAGGAACCCCAGAGTGCTGTGTTTGGCTCAGGCAGAGCGTTTACTTGTTGACTATCGGTACCACTTGTTATAGTACTCGGCGGGGACATATATCCAGCAGCAGCACACGAAGACGGAACGAGCCCACCATCAAACAGATAAGGAATCTATTATATCTTCCAACGTATTAAACAACTCAGTATTGATAGTAGTTGATGAGAGCCAAGGGGGGAAGAGGAAGGAAGGGGGTTGGGAGGAGGAAAGGTTTACATAGATAGCCTACAATTTTCCACTAAAAAACCTACACGAACGCGGTGTCAGGTTCCCAAAACGAAAAAATGATGTTAGTTTTTCGAATCGTAGGCATGCGCAACTACTTGACACCGTAACCCAAGACAACAAGTACCGTACCCTACCATTTATAAAGTATGTGACGAGCTCTTAGTCGCTGGAAGATAGCTGTTGACTGTCTGTTTAATGTGTTTCTCAGGGACCCCAGAGACAAAAACAGGTCAAACTTTAACATTAACAAAAATGACTGGTCTGCTATGAATTTGGTACCTTGTATTGTACACAATACGGCGTACGACACGTATCGAGCGGTGTAGCAGTGAAAGGGAACCAGCTCTAACGCGCCATTTTTCTGGGAACTGCTTTGACTTGACTGTTGACCTACAGCAGTACCTTGCTTGGCTCGAAAAGTACTGAGTAAGTTTCCCGCGCCCGCTTTAATTTTTTTCTATTATTAATAATAGCCCCTTTGGATGCCAAACAAGCCAGTAGGGTTGATTCACACTGGTTGGTGTCCAGCGCTCGGTAGGGCACGTATAGCTTGGTATATCACGCCTTTTTCTGCACTTCCTGTGATATTTGAACGCCGTACACATCCCACCCCAAACGTCCAACCCTGTGGGACAACTTCACGTACAAGGTATATACGTGTTACCACTACAAGCAGCATCTTGAAAAATGTACCAGGTACGATACTTCTGTAGGCTACATACAGTATCAATATTAATAGTAGTTGCCATACCATCGCGTACGAAAGGGCAACAGCTATGACAGGCAACAGTTGTGACAGGCAACAGGTGGGCAGATCGGATTAGAGGGCAAGGTGAGTCGTGTTTCACCGCCACAGTCCACGGCTTGTATAGCACGGGCTTTGACGAAGGCAAGCGGAGAGTCGGCTCACACTCCCAAAGGTGCCCAAAAATGGACGGCAGCATGTACAGAGTACTACAGTATGAATAGTCGTCTGCAAGAATTTGGAAGGCAATTTCCATGAGAGACGAATTGGGGAATAATCGTTTGCGAACGGGATCTCTAGGAAGCGGAGGGAGTTCTCGCGCGGCCGAGAAAGAAACTCTAAACATCGCGTAGGGCGAAAGCTACGTTGAGCCGCCATCGAGGAAAGAAAACTGAGCCGTGTCCGTGCCGCGTCTCAGCAAGATATTCTGCGGAACGGATAGCTTCTTGCGATTGCGCAACGTCCCGATTCAGCAAAAAAAATAAATCCAGAGCAGAGGCGCGACCGGCGGGCCCGACCACTTCGTGCTCATCGACTATATTTCATTATGCATGTATCACTCTATTTGTGAACGTAATCCCCACATGGACTCTGATATGAACATCAAACGAATGCTATATGAGTGGCATTCATAGTTAGCGCTCAAGATGGATCCCCCCCCCCTGGTCGGTAAAAGCCCGACGTGCTCCGTCCCGGCATTGTTTGGATGCGAGGGTCTTTAGTCATACGACTACGGCCATGCATTTTATTGAGTGCACCCCTCCACCCCCCCCCCCCCCCCCCCCCCCCCCCGTCCCCAGCCTTGTAGGGAGCCAGGGTCTATGGTCATACGACCAGGGCCATCCATGACATGAGTACACCCTCCCCCTCCCCCCAGCAGAAAAAGCAAACACGTACCGAGGTATACGTACATGTACTGCAATCAACACCTAAGATCTACAGGTGGAGAAGCTTATTCCTCCGCATGCCGTGGCGCCGGCCGCGAAAATGAGGACGACGGCGACCGCTCCGGCAGCAACCCCAGTCTTCACCTTCCGCCAGTACATCGTTCGTCTCAGGCTTCGAGAAGCCCGGTCAAAACGAAACGCCTGCTGGTTGAGCTGGTCGGTTTTGTCCACCAATAGCTGAGGAGGGGCGGTGCGGGGAGGAGGAGGGAGGGGAAGGAGGGAGGGAGGGAGGGAGGGAGGGAGGGGAGGAGGAGGATGTGTAAGGTGCAAGGGACGTTGCTTCAGTGACCATGTCTCCAAGGCGTTCGGATATCATGGAGCTGCTATCGCCAATTCGATGGCTGTGCAGGCATCGCAAACGGCATTATTGGGCATTATTGCACAGCTACTAACCACTCCCGGAACGACTGGCAAACTACCTGGTACCTGGCATTAATGTAACAACAGTTCATGCCAAAACGAGGGAGCCTTATGCATTCATTGCTACTGTCATGTCATTCCAACGGCATTGCTGTACATATATAATCCGAACCCCTTGATAAACGACCGTTGAGGCAGGGACGTGAAGTTCGGGACGCTCGGGGAGAGGGCGAAACCGTCTCCAGCGTATGTGTCGCAAGCACTCAAACATCTCAGTCGAACACACTCAAAACTCTCGCTCAAAATTGTTCGCGGAAAACAATGCCAGCGATGCCCTCAAACACCCTGGAGACACAAGAACAGTATCCCAGTAGTCATCAGTTGGACTGCAGCGGAGACCGTACGTTGGGATTGAGGGTTACCAGCCCGGCTCTGTTGCATACAGAGGCAGACCAGCAATTGAGGGTCACCAGCCCAGCTCTGTTCCATATGGAAAACGTAACAGCAACCCAGCAATTACTTTGGGTGAAAAGTTGTCGAACGATTGTGATTACACCCGGTTGCTATTTTCAGTACAGTACGACCGAAAAACACTTAACTGGAGTCCAGGTGCGTGGAGTCACTTAACCGATCAATTTTCATGCCATGAGCACTTTCCATGTCGCAAGAAAACGACGCACATACGCACTTCGTCTATTGGCAAGGGGGTACTCCTCATTGCGCATCAAATAATCGAATGGATCTCAAGGTCCCAAGAGCTGGCTCAAGAGGTGCTTCCTCTCTCTCAGACACAACTGTCTCGCCGACTACAGCGACGTATACACAGTAGCTCCACCTCCTCACCATCTGCTTCATCACTATCAGCAGCAGCGCCTTCGCATGTCGGCACAGCACATTTGGCGAGCATGCCGACTCTCTTCCACCAAGGCAAACGAGCTCTTCTACAGCCCTACAGCACCGAGCAAGAAGGCGCATCAAACCTCGAAATCGCAAAGACGCACATCGCATACAGTAAACCTGCATACGTGTATGCTTCTATTAATAGTCTACATTTACTCCACAGACCAGAATACAAACATGTGCTCCTACAGATAAGTGGTATATCGCATTCACCTCGATTTTTTCTCCGCGCTCCAGCACCTTGTCGACATTCTCAAGCATGCCCGCCCGTACATCTTCGATTTGCGATCTCACTCCCTGGAGATTACCACAGTAAACAAACGCGTTAGAGGCGACAGCTCACGGCAACGTTCCGAGCCATGCCACTACAGCAGTGCGGCAGTATGTCGCTACAGTACGGTAGCATACCACTTCAATGCGGTAGCACACCACTACAGTGCGGTAGTATGTCACTACAGTGTGGTAGCCCACCACTACAGTGCGGTAGCACACCACTACAGTGCGGTAGCACACCACTACAGTGCGGTAGTATGTCACTACAGTGTGGTATAGCCCACAACTACAGTGCGGTAGAGGAGCTCCCTACCGTATCAAACTGACGGGGGTCCTCAATTGAGGAATTGAGGATCTACCCAATATATATGCAATCCCATTCAAACTAAATCCGTTAAGTTTGTCAAAATTGGTAACTTTGTATCTGTTGAATGTCTAGCCTCCGGTAACTTTGTATCTGTTGAATGTCTAGCCGATGGGATGGTAAAGGTTTATAGGGTTATAATACGCACCCATTTCTTCTCGAAGCTGTTGTTTCGGTCGGTGCTGTGCTACAACTGTAGCAATCGTGCTGCTAATGGCATACATACCTGGTACAGCTTCGCTCATAAAGTTTGGAACCTCGCATAACATAAGGTACCTCCTCTGCCGTCCCACTGCCGTCCCAATACTACTGCTGCCATCAACGCCAGTACACCGCTGCTAGCACGACTTTTCGGTAGTACATACCGGTATCAGGTACCACTCTATACTACTAATAGGTATCAACTTGTCTGGAAATGTGAGGACTGTTTAGGTATCAACGTGAATACCCAAAACTGCCATTTAGTTTCCAGACAAGAGCCGCACCATCTTACGACAACCTTCGCGCCTTTCTGCTTCCGGTCAATACTCGTGGCTTTTGACCATCGGCCGAGAACTCGGGGGCGTGGCCAGCCGTGCTGAGACAACCGCAACCGGAACCGCACTCAAACATCGAGAAGAACCCAATGTTGGCTTGGGTACACCATGTGCCACCACCACCATGTGCCCCCGACCGGGATTCCTCCCCCGCCGGGAATGTCCGACCCAGTGCACTGCGGACACGTCCCTCGAGTAAACGTACAGTCCTGCGCAAAACTATAACTGCAGTACGCGGTGTGCTCGACTGCGTGACGGACATTTCACCCATGCCGCTACGATCACGCCAAGCAGCTCAAGCACGTCAATCGACAGCTGATCCCACCCGCCAACCCGCGCACGCAGCCGTGCGCGCATATCAAGGCAGTTGCAAGCAACGGTGGGAAGGTAACCACTTGAAGTAACAGTCGACAACGCGAACGAACGACATTACCGCTCATTCAGAAGGAGGGTACACAAACATCTCAACCCCTGTCTTAATAGTAAAAATGGAACCTTTTCGCCACTGCAACAACGATCCCACACTAACTAATTGCAAGCAGTGTCCCTGAACAACGTGGGCGCCAATCACCGAAAAAAACGGTCTCATACTGACTTCAAGGAGTTTGTCGCTCAAGTGTCTAGGTGCAGCAAGGGAATGTCACCACTGCAAAAATGATTCCACATGAATTTCAAGTACTTTGTCCCTGAAAAGTGCCTGCTAAGCGAGTAGTTTATCCCTCAAACGTGGTGACACATGGGTCCAAACCTAACACGTACCACCGCAAAAAAATATCCCACACTGACTTCAAGTAGTTTCTTCCTGAAACATGGGTGCAGTTCTAAGCGAGAGATCCACCACCGCAAAAATGATCACACAGTATTACCAAGTAGTTTGAGCCTAAAACGTGATCTTATACGTACGTGCAAAACATGGGGGATTCACCACTGCAGAAACGCGCTAGCACAAAAACACTGCACTTTGTGCGTGAAAGGTGACAGAGGAGAAAATCGAAGGGGGAATTCACCACCAGAGATGATCCAACACTAACTCCAAGTAACTAGTTTTTCCCTGAACCACGGGCACAGTTCTAGGCGAGTTCCGCCACCTAAAATGAACCCACATTGATTTTAAGCCCTTTGTCCACCAAACGACGGCGTAGCAGGTGCAGGGTAAGGCGCACGCTTTTCACTTACCTGATAAGGGGGTTACCATATGCCATATGTCATATGTCATACCGTTTAACACGCGTGATACGGCAACACAGCCCCTCTGACCATTTTTTCGAGCTGGTTATCTCGACAAGGGGGAGAATGCAATGAATAATCGAATAACCAATGCAACTGCCGCACGATAATGTACAATATCCATGGAAACATCTCGACAAACTCTTTCCAAAGTCACCGCCATTTTTCGTTTTGTGGGTCCCCCTTGTTTCGGACAAAATCGACTCGAAAAATTTGTCCCAGAGGGGGGGAGTGTGTTATCCTATCACCCTAGTGTGATACTCCTCTGTCCCGAATACAAGGAACGTAAACGCCCCTCAGACACATAATCTATATATAATTCCTGCTTCATCATTAATGATCTAGATATTTTTAGGCTGGTTAATGTATTCCCGATCTTGCATGATCGTCTTAAAGCTCATGTTGCCGGTGGTGTCATAGCCGTGTAAGCCGCACGATCTACAGTATCACATGTTTTCTGGGATGGATCCGCCCTATAAGGCAAATCCTGCACTACCTCTCACGACGGCGGATGAGGAACCAGATGATGATCTACTGTATACAGATCAGATAAGATCACGACATATCCGAGGTCTGGGACGCTTGAATCAAATACAGTTGGGTATCCCGATTTCAGAGAGGGCACGCTAAGGGACCATAATTAGTACAGCAGATAGGAGAGGCCCAATCGGCTGGACCCGCCTACAGCAAAGCTACATATTTCCCAGTGCTGTGGATTAGAGAGAATTTTAGTTCAGAGAGGTGTTTTTGGCCTGCACTATACCTCTCTCGAGTCGGGGTACCCACTGTACTGGTATGAATATACAAACATACAAACGGTCCCTACTTTTACAAGGAACAGAGTGGTACGGTATAAGGTAAGGTGCCAGTTCTACTTGAGGGGCTTGAGGCTCATGTTTCTCACGGCCCACGCCACGCTGGTCCATCCATACCGCCAAGAATATACTGTTACATTTATACACGACGCCTTTGCGTGTTGACGTGTTAACATATCCAGCAATACACACACACAAACGCATCGGTACACAAATGCGTGAGAAAATTGTATAACACCCGCTCACAAGCTACATGACGGCATACACAAGAATGATAGTCTACCGTACCGACCAAGAGCGGCCCTCGCCATGAAATATGTGGGTTCACGGTATAATACGACCGTTTTAGTTTAGTGTCTCCGTGTAGTACTTGTGACCAGTCACGGGCTGTTTTGACGTAATATACTAATTTTTAGTGTGGGGAGTTCCCTGACGGGTGAAGGATATCCGTCAAGGGGCAAGAGTGCCGTCGACCATCGCATCATCTTTGCTCGCTATCGGGCGGTATTTACACCGAGGGCATGACCAGCACGAAACAAAAACAAGAAAAAGACAGAAGGCTTCGTAGAGGACACGCTCTTGTCGGACGAATAAACTATTCATCACGCGTGTACATATGTAGAGTTAGGAGAGGGAGCATACGCACACACAGCGGGCAGAGACAATGCTCGTCGTGGTCTCTACCTGCAGGGAGTCCCCTGGGGGGTTGTTGTTAAATGCATTCATTTGGCGTTGGAGGGTAGGGGCGAATTCGGCGTTCATGCTGAAGGCCGGCGCCGTATGCATGCTAGGCCCGTACTGTTCAGTAAATCGCGTCTTGACGTCCTGCAAGTGTACCCACGTCAAACGACATGTTAGATGACATGGGAGGGAGGGAGGGAGGGAGAGAGAGGGTAGGACGTTAAATGCCATGGGAGGGAGGGGCAGCACGTGAAGCAACATGGGGGGGACGGGGAGGGAATCAAAGGCCGTGTGGGAAGCAGGGGTGGGGGAGGGCGACGTCTATGCTCTTGGGAATTTGAGGTGGGAAAAGTGACCACCAACAAAAATATTAGCACAGCAGCATCGCCCATTTAACTGGTTGGGGCACGATCAGTTTGGTGACCAAACTTCACTGCCCTCAGGAGTCGTACGACACAGGGCGTAGCATGTTCCTACTATACCAGGTACATAATACCAGGAAATGTTTTGCGGTCACATGTACTCAGGGACGGTGAACGAGGCCCAAATTTGTACTTCGCGGGGGGTCAATACCTCTGGCTCCCACAAGGGTACAAGCCATGTCCTCAGCAGCAAAGGTATCCAGCGGGCTAGGCGGAAAACGTACCATGCATCGCTGCTATGTGGGGCAATGATTTCTTCACTTCAGCCTACGAGTACGATAACGCCAGAGAGCAACAGCAGGTATCATTTTCCAGCGAAGTGGGTGTCTCATGAGAGGCCCCAGGCACTGACTGCACTTGAGGCCGACAACAAGGGCAGCAAACAGCTCTTGGTGGCGGTAAGACTCTGCGGCGCGACAGGCCGACTATGCGTTGGCAGGTTCATAGGTATGGAATGACAGCTATTCACGCTTCGTGCCTTGACATCTCACAGTCACACAGGAAAAAAAAACACAACAGAGCCAGCCACTGCGTAGTCGAACAAGTTGTCGATGCAATCGACGAAAGCACACGCAAGCAAGCACATACCTTTGAAGGCATTATACCGTACTTGTACATGTTACCCGTAACGCGTGCATCTAGTACACCAGAAGAATACGTCGATATCGCTTCTACTACTGTAGAATAGAATACAGACGTACCCTCACCTTCCGAGGGTATGTGTCCTATTAATAGGGTACGTAGTTACAGTAGGCAAATTACCGGTATGGTATTGGGTCGTGTGCGAAAGCTACCCGACCAGCTGCGGTACAGTGTCTGGATCCCAGGGTGTGCGAAAATATGGACGGGTAAGATAGGGGGCGGTAGTATGGGTGCAACACATACCCGTTGGCAGGGTAACATATACCGGGTAGGTAGGGTACCCGGGTGCCCCAACGTACATACCCTACAGCACCAGACACGGCTTTGCTGCATACTGTAGCTCAACCCTTGATGGATCTGAGAGACGGAAATCGACAAAAAAAAGACGACTACACAGCATTAGGCACGCGCAGCAACTAGGCGCTGGTGAGGGTCGGCATGACAGACTTGACGTAGTAGTTCCGGAACTGCACCGTAAGGTGCACTGCAACGAGTTGTACTATGCGTTTGCACCATGACTTATTCGCGTGGTAGACCACGATTCTCGGTCTATAGCCTGAAAGAAGCAGTAGCAACGACAGTCGGAGACGTAAATTGAAACGAACTTTATTGCTGAACGAATTTTCACCCGATCAACCCGAATTACAAACACCGCACCCAGGGGAGTCACTGAACTATATAGTTCATAAGGAATTGCATATAGACTACGCGCGAACGGCTTATCACTCATCATGCACTTGTAAAATTCAGTATGAAGAGTAATTCCTCCATAAATACACTCTGAACTGTCCACAACCTCCATGCCATAATCGAAATTTAGAACAGACGTATTACGCAGCTTGCAAAGTTGAGTATCAACTATTCAACCAGTCGAACTCACAGCTGACGTATTTATAATTGTATAAGTATCAACACCGCCAGATTAACCCGTTTAGTACCGCAATCCTGTTTTGGGGACAAATCACTCAGAATTAGAGTGGTTTGTCCCCAAATCGGGACTGCGGTACTAAACGGGTTAACAGTGGGGACACCAAACACAAAATAATAGTCAACCTGTCTAGTCAGCCTGACCTGACCTGTCCTGGAATAACCGAATAACAAGCAGGCCTCCGAAGGGGTTATAAGACGCTGCACATCATTGATGGCAAAAAAAAAAATACTCATGAAATACCTCGAGAAAAGCGAAAGGTATCCGCCGCCTTGACTGCTCATCCGCCATGCACAGGAATGTGACCCCGTTTTCCACGATGTAGTGGAACACGTGAGCATCCCAAACCTGGCCACCGGTAAAAGACGTCCACGTTTGGGTGGTGAGCGATTCGGAGGGTCAGAGGGGGCACATCAGTTGCGAAGGTGGTCCAGTCAGCCGTGTTCTTGCCATAAGCAGGACCGAAAAAAATCACAGCAGTATTGATACAGTAGGTGCTTGTGCTACCGATGTAGACTAATAGGACACTACGAGTATGGCAGTAGCATTGCGTTCTAATGTTTTGTGGGTCTTGAAAGCTACCAATACAAGATACTGGTATGCGGCAGTATCCCCGGCTCTGCCATCGGACAGAAGCGGTTTTCCCGATGGCGAGCAGATGCGGAAACATGAAAAATGCGGCGTACATAGTAGATATTGCAATGTGCTACGTAGAAGGGATTTTGAGGGACTTTTTGTTGTGTTAATAATAGGATATCCGTGCTACGTAACATATTGTAAGCGGAGCTCCGTACAGCAATCAGTACAAGTACTGAACAGAGCGTAGGTGTTGAACATGTTCAGCGCTGGTATACGTAAAGAACAGACTCAAGTGTACGTATTGAATATATTCAGTGTAAGTATTTTTGAATACGTTCAGCTTACGTAGCACTGAACATGCCACCATAAGAAGCTCAAGCTCACACTTCGTATTCAGCCAAGTTTTGGCATTTCATTCGCGAATCTCCAAATATTTATGACAGCTTATTTTTCTCTGTCTCGTTTGTGACCGCAAGTGACACTTTATTCAACCAGTATATGAAAAAAATACCACTAAATTCACACAGCACACAGCAGTTGGGTCCATTTTTTTCTTCGAAAGTCACGTTGGCAAGCTGTGTCAAATTTTCCAATCTACAGTATTATATACCTGGCATGTATGTACCCAACCTCTCCCCTCTATGTCGAGTAATGCCGAACAATGTACAGATCATAAACACACCGCCTGGGCTCGAGGACCGCTTTTTTTGAGGGCTGTCGGTTCACGGGTTAGGTCACACCTTGCGGGTCACATCAGGTCGGGTCGGATCGAGTTGGGTAAGGGTGACCCGACCGGACCCGACCCGTGAGAGTTTGAAATCCTCCTGGCGCCACCTGACCCCCGACCTGCGGGATTTCTAACCCTTCAAATTCCGACGGGTCATGACCCGCGAACAGCCCTGAAAAAACCGTGCGAGTGAAGATTCCTGTTGCTTGGGTCAAGAAGAAGGTCCCGCCGCCCGCCGCAACTCTTCCGCTTGGCTTTGCAATGTGTGTGCGTGTACTTGAGTCAGAATGAGTTATTGTACGTGCGGACACTCGGGTTGCTGGGTCTTCGTCCATGGGTGTAAAACAAGGTTTAACGTGGAGGCAACACACGCACCCCCTCCGCTCTTTAGCAGAAGCCTGACACATTATAAAACAATACCACCAGGTCACCTGGTACCTGGTGTTAAGTTAAATAATACACTTAGCCTGGTACCCGGCTGGGACTTCAAGGCGGAAAACGCCCCGAAAGAAGACGAAACAGAAACAGGGCTGTGCACGGGTCGGCTCACACCTCGAAGGTCAGGTCGGGTCGGGTAAGGGTGACCTATCCCTAACTTAGGGAACCTCCAACTAATAGTAGGTGTTATCAACCGCTTGCAGCCTACAGTAGGAATAGCGTGCAGCAGTATCACTATCGATCACAATGCTGTGCGCGTGCCGAATCACATGTACATTTAATTTTTGTGCAAGTCGGCCCTGACAATAGGTGGTTGACTGTAACTCGCCGACTACTGTGGGTGCCACCTCGTAGTTGGCTGGGTAGTGCTGCTGCAGCTACTTGCGTGCAGTTTTTGCACATCGTATTCCAATCCGTGAGATATGAAATAATTAATGACCCGACCTGCGGATGACCCATGAGTAGCCCTGGAAAAAAAAACACGACTAGCTCAAAGCACCGGCAACATGGCGCACGCGCGCTTCTCGGTGACGGGATGATAGGCCCTACTGTCTACAGTACCACAGCACTGCCTCAACGCAAGGCCTTACGGTCCAAGGGACCCCGAGGTAGTGCTCAAAACAACGATAACTACCCTGGTATTAGTGTTTTCAATAGTCGACATTAAAAGCAGCGAATATAGGCGCGAAGCAGTACAGGTAGGATCATGCTAGGCCCGTCCCGTACGACTCCTAGCGGCGTCACTATTTTACGGAGGGCCATCGTAAATAGGGCCTACGTTACACACGAAAACCTATATATTTTCCTATTTTTACTCACAATATTTGTCCTTTTTACTATGGTCCCCCGTAATAGGACACCAATTTGTATCATTCCCCAATCACGGAGTGACCGTTGCTGTAATCATAGTAGCTTTTTATGGTCAATTTTCCCCTCTCAAGTCCAAAGAGGGCTAGAGGGGGTTAAGGCACGTGCACAGGATGATGGTATTTGATGCTTTCTCGAACTGCTGCGGACTCGCACTTGTTTGCTGATGACATAACAAAACATAACACTCCACGTCTCTAATTGAAGTTCGCTCTCGTCGCTGTGTTTCGATGGCCGGTCGCGAAAGGGTTGCAGCTACCGCAAAAATCACCCCATCACTAATTTCATGCAGGGTACGCAGTCCGTATCCCGGGCACCCTTCCTTGTATCATACCCTGGTACCTGGTATTTATAGTACTTTTAGTACTACCAGTTTAGTACCTGACACACCCTTGACCATAAACATGCACCTCTGCTTCCAAGCAAACCTACAGTACTAGTCTGTAACAGTACGTGCAGCAGTTGGTCCCAGAAACGTAGGTAATTTTGCAAAGGGGTTCTACTATAGTATTCATACAACAGTAGCGATGTACCAGGTATATATTTACAAGAGCTCCGCATGGGTGCCTGCCGGCACCCATGCTCCAGACAGGGAAATATACCTCAGTGCCAACTTGTCATTACTTTTAAGCAAGTTAAAATACACCATTCGATCTTATTACGAGACAGGATCAGGCCAATGGCAAGTGGTGCAGGAAAAAGTCAAAGCCGAAACTCAGTTCTCAGTTTTGTATCTGTTACTCGCATTATAGACCAACTTTTATGGCAGTTTTTAGCGACGTTATTTCTGTCTTTTTCAGCGATCTCTGCAGCCCAAAAATCAGAACCGTCTATTATGGGCCAGGAAATCATCGATACTTTTGGTCTCAGTTCCTGGCGGGGGCAGAAATCAGCTCAGTTCTGAGAAGTTTCTCACATTTCTCAGAACCTAGATTACTTGGATTTTGGGTACTATGTATAGTACTGCATGCTGCCCTTATCTCCCCAGCTGCCAAGTACCAAATACCCACGCCGAAGTATCACACCTAGGTATCTGCGACCGACGAGCTGTACCTACTGCCAACGGCGTTTGTGCAGGAGAGATGGCCTCTCCCTCACATGAAAACGACAGCAGCAGCAGAGTAGTAGGAGCAGGCATCGCCGCTGCTGCGGTTGGTTGCTGCTACTGCTGTCGCTGCTGCTGTGCAGCCGCAACATCAGCAGCAAGGAGCATCGCAGCAGCATCGCAGCAGACAACTTGCAGTATCCGCCCAAATTACTGCACGTACAGGACGCGTACTGTAAACGCAATATCGCACCAAGAAATACTCAATCATGAGAGTACAGGCAGCAATCGCAGTAAATACCCCGAGATGCTGCGAGTTTGAGCAGTATACCGAACACCTGATACCTGATACCTGGTGTCGATCGGCAATACAGAACAACCGCAAACTACTGCTAACATGGGGAGTATTCTCAGTGTGAACCCCGACCGCAAACTACTGCTAGCATGGGGAGTATGCTCAGTGTGAACCCCGAAACACTAAGGTTGGATACACGTGAAGCACACGCAGCGGTATCCACAGCAGCACAGAACCCCGACATACTGCGGGTGCTCGCACTGGGAGCAAACAGTCTCGAACCCACGTATTATCTCCAGTAGCGCTCGCCGAAACAACTTGACGCGTTTTTCACTAGAAAATGGTAAGGCGGACATCTTGTCGTATATCTGGTACGAAGGACCGTATCTTTAAAGCGCGACCGTATCTCCCATTTCTTTAGTAGATACCTGGCGTCTGGATATGTTGTTTTTTTGAAGTGAAAAACGTCTGCTGTGAGTACGACCGATAGAGTCGTTGAAACTCATCAGCAATGGAAGCTGCGTGATACGTCAGACACGCTCATCGGGCGCGCTTGTTATGGACAATTGGTTTTGCTTTGTACATAATCGAAGTAGAATGCCTCTGAACTACTGTACTGGTGCTGCTGTATATAGTAATACTCGTATCTCAATGCGCCTCCAAGATATCAGGCCTTGCAGCAGTATAGACAGTCCGAGCATGTACGACCACGTGTATGATATCCTCCGATGCATTTGGTCGGTACGGGACTGTCAACGCGTGCCAATGAAAAACCTCCGAACAAAATTAACGAGTGAATCGTTCAGATCCTGAATACACGACCGTTCACGTGTACCAATAAAAATTCTGCCAAACATCGACCCTTGGATCTTTTAGATCTCGAATACGAATCCTACGGGACTGTCAATGCGTACCAATAAAAAATCCTCCGAACAAATTAACCCTTGAGTAGTTCAGATCCTGAATACACGACTGTCTACGCGTGCCACTAAAAATCCTTGCGAACAAATTCACGCAAAGATCTGTAGATCTCGAATATAGATCTCGAACACGAATACGGGACTGTCAACGCGTACCAATAAAAAAATCTGGCGGCCCGCAAAGCAAGGAGCGGTAGCATCAGCAAGGCCGAGAGATCGAACGTCGGCGAGAAAAAAGCTAAGATCGAGTCTGTCACAATAAGCTCTTCGCGGAGCAACACAACGAATAAAACCTCCTTGTCTCCTCGCCCCTGCAAAGATTCTTCGAGTTCGGGGCAAGCGGTAGCACCAGCAAGGCCGAGAGATCGAACTCGCCGAGAAAAAAACTAAGATCGAGTCTTGTCACAACAAGCTCTTCGCGGAGCAACAACAGTGAAACAAATCTCCAGGACAGAAGAAAATGGAACCTCCGTGTCTCCTCGCCCCAGAAGAGTCCTTCGAGTTCGGGGTCGCTGCACTCGTCGGTGGCGCGAGACTCCGAGATGCGCGCACGGAAAAACACCCGTCGGAGCCCGGCGAGCGCGACCCTTGAGGAAAGCGGTCGAAAAAGCAAGCGCGAAGCCAGGAAAGCGAAAGTGTGCGGAATCCAGCCTAAATTCAACACGAACGTTCGGAATCGGAAGCGAATGCTTCGCTCTCAGCCATCGCGAAGGATTGTATATAATATCTATAAATATACCTATGATGATCCTCTGCGTGACCCGATTCGTTTTTTGTCGGCGGATCTCTCCCGCCTCTGGCCGTCTTTCCGTGCGGTTTCTTCGCCGGGGCGTGCCCCCTCCACGCCTGAACCGCCGGGCGTCGGAGGACCCGCCCGGCGTCGGAGGATGCGCCCGCTCAGCGCCGTAGCGCCCGCGCGAAGCCTTGACGTTGACATCTACGAAGGAATCTCCGAAAATCCCTGCCCTGTCAGTGTTTCGGTCCATAGTCTCTCGACAGGGTGTATGCATTCGCGTGGTTCTTTCCAACTCTCCGACCTCCGACCCATTGGGAGGGTCAGCTACCCGGCCGGCGTTGCCATTGTGGGGGCCTGCGCGGGCAGCTGTTGTATCTGGGACATCGATGGAACGCCCCGATAGCACATGCTACCCAGGCTTAGTTGACAACTGCCACTCATAAAAAAACATGCCGGGATATACGAGAGATGAGAGAGAGATCGCATGGCACCTACAGCCAGCGGCACTTATGGCGGCGGCCAGCAGCACTTTTGGCTTGCACGTTTTGTACAGCGGCAGGTACAGCAGTGGATCTGTATTACGTGGCTGCGGAGATGTACAGCTACAGCTACAGCATTACTGCTATAGCAGCTACCGAGACGGACCTTTCTACGGAGCTGCGCTGTCGGTAATGGATTACTCCGAGGTAGGAGTTAGTTACACCGCCCTCTGGCATTCCGCCGCTTTTCGGTCAATCGCCAAGTAAATCATCAGCATTCTGCCGCCTTTTCCAACGTTCACCGAGCGTGAAGAGCACGCTCTCAATCTCTTGGCATGGAGTCTCAGCCTCCTCCTCCTCCTCCTCCTCCTCTACATTGTACGCCCATCCCGCAAGTCTGCGATTGGCGGCCGTCCAGGCCGCCGGCGTAGCCCCTTGTATACATGTATACCAGGTATATATTAACATATGTGTATGTACTAAATTATTTTTGCTCACATGCTCCCAGGAGTGGGGAGTTAAGTAGAGTATTTTTCGGGCAAACACTTGAGGTACTACTCATACTGGCAGTATATCAGGGCTTGATACGGCTCATATTCCTCATACTCGGAGTATTTCGGGGTTCCGTACTCGTGGTATGCATACCACCTGCACTCGAAGTACTTCGGGGTTCGCTACTGCGGACACTGCCAGTAGTCGCAGTGCTATCGGGTTTTGTATTGCGGATACTGCGAGTACTGGCAGTATTTCGGCCGACACATACTCGAAGTAGTACTGCTCATACTGTGATTACTCGAGGCGCCAAACACTTTCAAGTACTCCTCGTCTACTAGGAGCATGAAGTATACAGGGAACATTTATGCACCGTTTCGATATTTCCAGGGTAGTACTCGTCGGGAACGTTTTTTAGGGCGGACACAGGCGGGGCGGTAGTGCACTATGGTGGTAATTTTTCCGCGATAGGCGTTTTTTTTTTTTTTTTTTTCGTTTTTTGGCGGCGCCGCCTTCGGCGCTTCGCGGTACTACCAAAATATGCCGGTGAATCGCCGCCGGTAATGCAAAATGACGGTACCGTCTTCGGCGTTCCCGGTAACACCACGGTAAACCGCCGGCGGTAATCCAACATGGTGATGCCGCCTTCGGCGGTCCCGGGAACACGAACATATGGCGGTAAACCGCCGGCGGAAATGTAAAATGGCGGTAAAATGGCGGTAAAATGACTGTCACGCACTTGCCGCGGCCAGCGTTGACCGTGGTTTCATCTCGCGTGGGGGTTGTAACACCGGCTCGTTCGCAACCACCGAATCGCTCGTATGCACCGAATCGCCCGAAGCAGGGGCCGATAAAGCAGCAGGTCCAGCCTCCAATACTAGTAGTAGCACTGGGACTCCCATCTGAATCAAATTGTCATTGTTATGCTGGACCACACACGCTGGGCAGGTGTGCGCGTGGGTAGGTGTGTGCGTCCACACAGAAAGAGAAAAAGAGATTCCACTGAAAAGGAACACGACAACACCATAGAAAAAAGAGAAGAGAGAAAATAAAAAAAGAGAGTAGTATCGCGGGTTGAACTCCGGTTCTTCAAAAACAGTGTGGTATACGTGTGCTGTAACCTATTGGACCAGTCGTGCCGGTGCCTTTTGGGCGCTAATGCTATGTGGCGGCAATTGTTGGGCGGTCCCGGTAACACCAAAATATGGCAGTAACTGTTTGGCGGTAATGCATGGCGGTAACTATTTATCGGTAATGGAATATGGCGGTAATTTTTCGGCGGTACGCGGTTTTTCGTTTCTTGGCGGTACCGCCTTCCGCGATTCCCGGTAATACCATAATATGCCGGTAATTACCGCCAGTACAGTAACCGCCCACCAGGGCGGTAAAAACGACGAGTACCCTGAATGTTTTCAGCCACAGGGTTCCTCCGCAGAACACACACAGATGCTCCAAGGAGTGGGGTTCGGAGTATGTCACACTTTCGGGGGGGGAAACGCTACAGGTACTAAGCCAGGTTCGGCCCGGCTTCGACCCTGCTCATACTCCGAGTACTCGGAGTATTTCGGGGTTCAATACGGTTCATACTCTTTAGTACTCAAAAGTATTTCAGGATGTTCGTACTGGTGGGTACTGCTTGTACTCGGGGTTCGGTACTGCCCGTACTGCCAGTACCCGCAGCATTTTTGCCGTCAGTACTGCTAATACTGCTAATACTCGCAGTACATCGGCCGTCAGTACCGCAATACGAAATACTCTCGATACTCCGAGTTACTCGGAGTATTTCTTCGGAGTATGATTTTTACACTGGGAGCATCTATGTTTGCAAGCTCTCCTCTATCGGCGGAGGGCCTTTTCTCGCCCCTTCCGGCTGTGGGGTACGCAAGAGGCCCACCGGTACACTAGGACAGCAAGATTGGATCCCGGACGAGCTCTGTGGCGCGTACTCTGGGTGTTGAAAGTCGGGCGGGTTGGCTCTATTCCCAGGTGATGCGTCCCGCCACGCCGAGCCGCGCAGGGTAATGGAAACCCACAGTTTCGGTTTTGCGCTCTGCTGTACTACTACTGTAGATGTATATCTGTATACAGCACCGCCCTTCAAGCTCCTTCCTTTGTGGCAGTCGTGGGTACAAGAGTAGCCACGCTTCAAGCTCGTTCCCTTGTGACAAGCCACGGGCGTGCTGGCTTGTGTGTGCGATGTTCCCTGTAATCCTAGATCCTGGGAACAGGAGCGGTGCAGTTATCGTCTCGCTTTGGGAGTATTGCGGATTCCGCGCAGGGCAATGGAAACCCACAATCCCTCTCAACGTAAAAACAGCCGCGCAGCCACAGCACGAACAGCACAAAATCAGCGGTCAAACAGCAGCCGCGCTTTAAGCTCTTTGCTTTGTGACAGCCACGTATTTTTTGCGTATGTTGGTGTGTACGGTAGTGCTCAGCAGGAGGTCCAATCACGACCACATCTTCACGTCCATAGCACACGTCACACACACATCGTCGAGCGCCATCATGTCATATCATATATCTGGTACCTGGTAAACGTCTGTGTTCCCCCTTTTCAACTTGCGACACCTTCGTGAAGACCCATACAGCAGTCACCCACATCCCAGAGGGCAACCTTGTACTGGCATGTAATACACCATGCTGTACTGTTGCAATTGAACGCCTCCGCCGTGTTGAACCTGTTCACCTCCTGGCTTCCCGGACGAGCACTCCCACCGATCGAATACTAGAGTATCGTACTTGCACATAGCACAATACTCTGTACGCACTCGCACCGCAGCGTTGTATTTAACCAGGTTCGTGGATAAACCAGGCAGGGTGGAGAGTACGTGCTAAAAGCCAAAACGATTCGTGTCCGTGTCCGGGAAATGAGCATGTTCCAAAAGCCGCAACAAGCATGAACAACAACTCACGTAGGACATCCTCGTTGCTTCCGCCGGTATTTTGTTGAGCAGGACGCGGGTGACCGTGGGAAAGTTGCCAGCGGTGGCAGTGAACTCCGCCAAAACCGCCTTCCCTCTCGCGATCAGCGCATACACGATCGTCATGGCTGGCCGGCCTGGCCTAAGCTACCAAACCTCAAACCTGCGATGGAAGTGTAAGAAGTATCAACATCATTCGTAAGACAACAAGGAAGCAGACCGTGTTACAGCAGTACGTACCAGGTACCAGGTGTGTATAATATTAGATACGCAAGACGTAGGTAAGTGAGGCCCTCCTATTATTACGGGGGTCCATAGTTAACAGGACCAAATATTGTTAGTAAAAATACCTAAATATATAGGTTTTTATGTATGCCATAGGTCCTGTTAACTATAGACCCCCGTAATAGTAGGATTGACCACGGACCGTCCTGTATACGACGTACCATGTACAGCAATAGTACCTGTACCCGTACCCATCACGTATATAGCTTGCTGTCCTCAGCTCTAAATCCTCCACCTGCAGCGTACACAGGTCGTCGAAACACACCGTACGACCTCCAAAAGCAGCCGAAGTAACAGCAGCACACTTACATTAATACTAACTTACTGCTGCCGGCTGTCGGGCACTGAAGTAGACCGTAGTCGGGTACAGTGTACAGCACTGCTGTGTCGAGATCACACAACGACAACTGCTGTAGTGTTCCGAAGATCGATTTGGACATTGGACAGCTGGACAGCCGGACAGCCGGACACAGGACAGGCTTCAGAATTGCTCCGAGTTCGAAAGTGGGCGGAAAAAACTAACACTGAAGAAACGATGTTGAACAAAGTTTTAACACGAGGAGAGACCCTGTATGTACAACATCATCATACACAAACTCGAGCAGGTATGGTAAGCCGTAGGGCTTAGGGCTGGGGTCGGGTTGGGTCTGGGCCGACGTACAAGTTGAGCAGAAAGTTTTGCACATAGAGTATTTCACAAGACAAGGTGGGTACACCAGCAGTACCGAACGTACGTACGACCCCAGCTTGGGGAGATGTACTGGTATTCGAGCGGGCGTAGGGGTAGAGATTAGTACAGGCCAGGGTGGTCAACTTCTGGAGTGATACCGCAGCCACAAAGCATTTGTGCACAACCCAATACCTATATTTCCACGTGCAGTACTTCGTGCCTGTGGTACATGCCGGTACCATCGCATCGTCACCTGGTACTGCTTGCTGCGTACTGCGTACACCCACGGGTTGGTTTCACTACAGCTGTTGAAGAAAGCGGAACAACAGAAACAAACACAGCAGTTTTTTTTTTACTTTGGTCGAAACCACCGGGGTCTGACTACAACCAAGCAACAAAAGAAGCACAGCGCAGACTCATATACATCAGAATATGCAGGTTTCTATCTGTTCAAACCTCACCTTCCAACCCGAGGGCCTGAGGGCACAACGTCCTGGGAAGAGCTTCACGTTTGGGAGACTGAGTTTCATCAGTTTTGTGCCGTAAAGGTTTTATAGAGACGAGATGGCATGCTCCCCAGGGATATAAAGATAGTTTGAATATCACACAGACGACGGCGCCGACCACCAGTGCGACGGGGACACAACGCGCTGCAGCTCCACGTCGCGCAATAAGTTTCGGTTAGTGCGGTGTGGGTTAGAAAATTGGCAGGTGGTAGTGCTATCTTGGTTCGTGGGGCGAACACAGCGGTAGGGCGCATGAGGACATGGGAGGAAATAGGAACGGCCAACAAAAAAAGCTGTGCGAACGAGGCGAATACCGGCGAGGCCGGCATTGGCATGGGGCGGCGCACTCCTCACGATGGGGAGCCAGGCGGACGCTCCATGGCCTCTCCTGCTGACGGTTCGACGTACCCCCTTGCGCCTCTGCAGCGTGGGGGGGGTCCTTACGATGCAGAGGCTGCATCGAGAGGAAGCAACACGTCGCTCCGACCGTATGTCGTCCCCTACACCGATGTGAAGCCTGTCGCTGCGGGTGAGCGGCAGGGCACAGATGACAACGGAATCACCTTGAGGTACGGGTTGCGAGTCGGGAGCAGCGCGCTTTATTAACAAGGGCGTCCTCATTAACATTATCTTGCAACTTTAGGACTTTTGCTGTACAAGCGTCCGCTCATCTGGTGTTGCAGGCGCTCTTGGTGACGATTGATGCTGGGTGTTATTGACACCTGGTAGTTTTTTTTTTTCTGTACAAGTATTTCGACGTCTTCCTTCTTTTACCGCCGTGGCCATCACCGTCGTTCCTACCATAAGACTACTGCTGTATCAGTACGTATAACCCGCCAGTACTGCATTTACAGAACAACAGCATTGCTTGTAGCAGCAGCACTTCATAGCTGTAGCAGCGATGGTACTCGCACGGATATTATGCGTACTCGTAGCTAATGCATTCTCTTGAGGACCTCGCCCACTATTTTTATATGAGCTCACTCAATAAAGTATCTATCTCCTGGCTGTGCATCTCTCCGGCTTTCTTATGCCGTCGCATTTGCAGTCAGTTGAAAAAAAGCTTTCATCACGTTTGCATGAGTTTTTGCCCCCGGAAACGTTGGAAATTGGTATTTCTCGCCTCGGAGTGAGTCGGATCTCTCTCCAAAATCTACAAGTATCTGGAGGTGTTTTCCGCTTCTCCAGGCACCCAGATACAGGAAATTGCCGTCCGCACTTTTTCGATCCAAACTGGGTCAAACCCGATCCAAACTTCTTTTCGATCCGGTCCCCGATCGCAATCATATCCACCTCAATTGGATCGAAAACGTGCCGACGGTGATTTCTTGCAACCGGGACCCTGGAGAAGCGAAAAACACCTCCAGACAGATCTTGGATAGAATTCCGACACATCATGAGGCGAGAAAGACGATTTTTCAACATTTCCGGGGCAAAGCTAAACGCGAACGTGCTGAAAGGGACTTTTTCAACTGACTGCGAATCCGACAGCATAAGATTTGGCATCAGGGCGTGTCCGAACAGGATCGAAAACCGAAATCGAAAATCGAAATGTGAAAATAGAAATCCAGGCGAAAAGCAACGGAGAGCACAACCTACTTGGGCCGTTCACAACCGTCCACACATGCCGACAATTTAGCGCTCGGTAACACAGACCCACCATACAGAAGCAGGCAAAGCCGACGAAAAGTCGATCCCGGGAGGTCGTTGGGTTTCCCACGGAGGTGGTGGCGCGTCCAACGTTGACGCCCCGGGATCGAACTTGAAATTATATCGAGATCGAATTTCCGACCTCGTTCTCGAGGGCGTCATCCTGAATTCTCCCCAAACTATGTTCGCTTTGGCTCGAACGCCGGGAAACAAAAAGGTCTCAGAACGGAGGCTGGTGTTGTGCTTCGCCTGCTGGCTGTTTACGGATGGTCTGTGCGGCTGTGTTGCCGTGCTATTACGGGGGACCATAGTTAATAGGGCCAAGTACTGTTGGTGAAAAGAGGTAAATATATAGTTTTTTGTGTGTACCGTAGGTCCTATTTACTATGGTCCCCGTAATAGCTGTGGGTTGAGTGTTGTGTACGGCGGTCCTGATGTGATACTTTGACGCGGCTACGCTGACCAGTAGGACAGGCTGAATTGTTGCTGTTCGTGATTTCGGTATTTGCCTTTCGGTTTTCAGCGGTCAGCTTTTTTTATTTTGGCATTGGGTTGTAAATCGTTCATTTTCGCGGAACCTAAGAAACGAGGGGGAACATGTTTGGGCCAGGGACCAATCAGCGCTTTTTTTTTTCGTTTCGATTTTCGATTTCGATTTCCGATTCTGTTTGGACCCACCCTCAGAGGGAGGTGCCAGGATTCCAGGATACATCAGTAGTAGAAAGTGTACGTACGTCCCACTAAAATGCCCCTTAATACAACGGGCACCCACCGAAACGCCTCTGTACAACAGCAGTCCGCACACGTCTGTATCACCATACGTTCAGTTCGCGCTTTTTACTTTGTCTTGAGTCAATTTGCCACCCCTGACCCAAACATTTACATTGCCTTTGGGATATATACCTGGTATTGTCATGGTATACATGGAATATGATACGACCATAAATCCAGGGCATTCCTCGAGGTTTTTCCCGCGGGATTTATCCCACGGTTTCGTGCGGGATTCGGGATAATCCCGTGGTCCCGTGATACATGTGAAATCCCGTGCCCGCACACCCGCGTCCGCCCAAATTCTAGTATCCCTCCCGCGCGATGGAAAACTGTAAATCCTATTCCCGCATTATCCCGTGGCCGCAAAAAACACGTCCCGCACAAAAAGAGACAAAAAACAACCCCAACTGAGCGTTTGCACGTCACTTGCAGACAGCTACAGCTCCCTACAAAAACCCACAACGAACGAAATTTGGCCACGTTTTTTGTGAGGTGTGTGACGGCGTCGGATACACCACACAGCAGTCGAAGCCAGCCAGAAATTCCGCTGTTTTTTGCGGGATTCCGGATATTCCCGCAGTCCCGTGATAAATGTGAAATCCCGTGCCCGTCCAACCGCGTCCCGCACAAATTCTAGTATCCCGTTCCCGCGCCACGGAAAAGTGTAACTCCCGTTCCCGCACACAATACGTCCCGCGGTGGCCACATCCCGTACAAATAGCTCCGTTTAGTCCCGGGGTAACCGGATCCCGCGGAATTTCGTCCCGGAGTAAAACAAGGCGCCCGGAGGAATGCCCTGCAAAAATCATCGTAATTTTTAGCTCTAGTACTAGGGAATGTAGTAATCAGAACCAACTTTTGTGTGTTAACATCCAGGGATATGTACGTACATCATTTTTATATAGCTCCATCGTAGGTTCTGATAACTATTACTATGGCAGGTATGCCGTAATACCCGTAGAAATGAAGCCAAAATCGGCACGAAGGGCTCCATACTGGGCCAGTATCTGCTGGCAGTATGTATCTCCTGGCTGAGAGAGGGGCCACGAGTCCAGGATGTTGGCGATTTATGTACGTCGCACTAAAACGCCTCATGATACAACGGAAAGCCGTCGAAACGCCTCTACACAGCAGTAGTCCGTACACGGCCGTATCACCATACACTTTGTTCACATTTCCGACATCTTCTTGATTCAATCTACCGCCCCTGACCCAAACGTTGCCTTCGAGATACGACCCAAAATCAACGTACTTTTTAGGTCTGGTGAAGCCAAATCACGTCAAAACGTGCCACGAACAGGGCGCCTCCAGAGGGCCTCCCTTACCAGCCGGGGGGGGTCGATGGTTGGTTCCAGGTTCCTGGCTAAAGCTACCAGTACCTACCCCTAGAAATTGAGGTTTGACTTACCCTGAATTATCACACCGATGTGTAGTGCAGTGCCAACAAATCGCATGGGCCTGCTTATCCGCAGATATTTAATTTCAAGATATTAAAGTAGGGTGGTGATATGAGCTGCTTTCATACACAGATGATGAAGTACTGCTGTACGTATGAAGCATGTTTTATACGCCGTTCCAAGCGTTGCTGCATGCTGCCGTAGCCTTGCTCCGAGCAGAAGCCTCCTTCCGATCGTTGTTGTGTGCTGCGGCAGCCTTGTTCCAAGCAGCGCTCTTTGGTTTCATCCTCTCTCCTATTGTTTCCGCCACCCTCTCTAATGTATTATACATAAGTAGTCATTCCGATTGTGCAGCAACTCATAGATTTGCTGTAGCGTTTGCGCGGGGTCGGACGTGTTCCCCCTAAACGGAGCCATGATACCGTGTTCTAGAAGCAGCGATAATGGTACGATCCGGCCGTGACGCGGCAAATAAAGCGGTACATCTACAAATACGATGATTCCGTCTTGATAGCGGGGGTGACTGTTATGCGTGCTCATTTCGTTGTCGTTTGCCTCCCGTCATGGGAGCAATTGTCGGTATCGGACGTCATGATGTGGGCGTGGAAAGTATAGTCGATGCGACTCCGCCTCTCATCTGGCTTATGCAATTATGTTGCTGTTGTTGATGTTGCTAATGGGATGGTGCTGGTGCTGTTGTTGCTCTCACATCTCGCTCCCAGTGGTTGACTGGCTGTTGGTTGGTGCTGCTCGGTGACCAGGCGCCCCGATGTACAACATTCCTTCTTTCCCTTGGATTCCTAAACGTGCGTGCCTGCTCGTGGCTGCTTTTTTCGGGTGATTTGCTGCTGTTGTAGATTTTTTGCCCAAAAGTTTGCTTCATTTGGTTTTATCTGATTAAATAGTGCTCAGTGTCAAGTACAGCCACGATTTAGACAGACTTCCTTTGATTTATGAGTGTTCGTTGTCAAGTACAGTCTTGATTCGGACGAACTTTTTTATCAACGTGTCTTTTTTTCGGACTGACAAAATGTCGAACAAGCAAATAGTTTCCATTGGACAGACCCTACAAGAGGTCAACACCTACGTACATGAGATTACAGAGGGCGTGCGCTTTAGATAAATGCAGTCGTACAACAGTATATTGAGGCTCGGTTTCCTCATGATGAGTATATGAAAATGTTTGGCCGAAAAAAACGGTGTTGAGGGTGGGTTTCTTTACCTACTAATAAATCCTACCTAAAAACGTTCGCGTTCAGCTTTGGTCTGTTTTATCATTGTACCTGTGGTGTCCTCACACGTAATGTTGAGGGATTTTTTTTGTCTTGTGCTCGGACAGATGCATGTATACGAACCAAAAGACGAAGAAAAGGAAGGTCTGGTCGGACGGTGCCGTGAAGTGCTGCCCCAAACGCCAGAGAGTGTGCCTGTACCGCTGGAGCGAAGTACTCGGCATCACCGACAAACTGCTGGGCGAGATATACCTGTCCGCCCCGGAGTACAAGGCGTTCGTGACCGCGGGAGAGCCAGAGGTCGAGATGGAATTGTAAGAACAAACGTGTCGTTACAGGCAGGCAGTATGGTACTGCATGTTTACAGTCCTACCTGGTATATGTTAGTATTAATAGGGGCGTGTTGTGTGCTGCGTGATAGAGCTCAAAAGGTTGTTGTGCTTTACGGTTTCTCTTGTTTGACGCAGTCTGTTCGTCAAGTGTTTCACGTCATCTCTTACCATGGTACCGTTGGTTTAATAGGTAAGTGGCTGTAGCGCCGCTCTCGAGGCGGCGGGAAAGCTTGAGGCGCCCGCTGTCAAGTCGAGGAAAAGCGGCTCCACGAGTGGACGCCAAAACCGACAGGTTGCCGTCTCGTACACACAAACCAGGGGGGCTGTATGTACGCGCGAAGTTTCTTGACAACCGTTTGTGCCACCCCGTCACACGTCAAATATGCGTTCTAACAGTTACCTGGTACCAGGTAGCAGTTAGGCCGCCTTCCCCGATCTGACCTCACACGCCTAACTGTTTCGCGCCACCCATCAGGTACATCGTCTCGCTGGACGGTGTTATCCAAAAAGAGCCCCCCAGTGGAAGCAGCCAGGCCGATACGGGAGGCGCGGAACAATCGGCTGTGGCTAACGGCCGCAAACGGAAACTGCTGAAGCCCTTTAAGCCACCCACCAGGAGGGCCCCTTCTTTTCCCCCATCCGCCACCGCCGCCACCGCCGCCGGAGCCTCGACCTCAATATATGACCCTCGGAGGCCGTCAGGCAGGACGCATGAGGGTCAAAACGGTGGCCAGTTTGACTTCGGCAGGGAAGGCGCAAGAGGCGACGGGCAGGGAGCATTACCCGCTCGCACGAGTTACACTGGATTTGGCCACGTTGAAGGGTTGTGGGATGATGATCAGGAAAGCGAGGACACTGACGTGGGTTTGGCGCGGGATAACGCCGGCTGGGGTATCGGAACGGGGGGCGGTCTCAGCGCACCCGCAGCTCGGGGTAGGCCAGAGAACGTCTTTGCGGGTGCCGAGTGTGAGGAAGCGCAAGCAATACCGTCGTTAGTCAAAACAGCGGGCGCGCCCGGACGTTCACGTGGGAGCGGCGTTTTGCGAGGCCAAGGGGGTCGTGGAGAGGAATGCTATTCTTCCCATTTTTCGCACGATTCGCGGCTTGGTGAAACGTTCGGTGACTATGCTGATGGGGAGAGGGGTCGTGACGACGGCCGTGCACACTCTTTCGAAGACCGACGGGCCCGCCGTACCTTACGTCGAAACCTTTCGGAGTGGGGAGGGGGGGCTGCGAAGATGACTATGACTTCCTCCAGTTGGGGCGAGCACGAAGCAGTAGACGCTAGGGATGGTAGGCGTTTCGCAACGGATTACGCAGACGACTCAAAGGAATATAGCCGCCGAGGGGAAGGGCCCCTCGGGCGTGGCGCTCTTCCAGACAACCGCGCGGATGTACAACATACCCATGAGCCCATTGCCGAAGCCAAGGGCGACGAAGGGCAGGTGCGATCGACGCAGGACATCCTCTCCCTGTTCGGCGGTTTCGGAGAAAGCTCCTTCGGAGACCAAAACGCCGGCAACCGGCCTAGGGAGAGGGAAGAGATGCCCCTCGCCCCTCTGCGATCTCGCGGGCCGAACGAAATGTCGCCTGCGCACGCTCACGGAAAGCGTGGCACAGCGAAAACGATCGTAGATCTAGAGTTGGAGTCGATCCCGGGCGGTTTCGTGCTGCCGGCTACGGGCAAAGGCCGTGCGGCCGACATGCGCCGGGCGCAGAGCACTTCGCGCGCGGTAGAGCCGCCGACGAACACAGGCCTCGAGGATGAGGCGGCAGCAGGGATTGCAGCAGCTCGTGCGGTGGTTGTTGCCCCATCCGACTGGGCGTGCGACGTGTGCGGCGTGCGAGGGTCCCCGTCTTCGATGTCGTGCCGCGTGTGCGGAGCAAAGCAACGATCGCGTCGGAATGATGCAGAGGGCAGCGGCGGCGGTGATGGTGGTGGTGGCGATGACACGTTAGACGACGAAAGGGACGACCCTTACGTCTTAGGTGGTGTCCAGCGTGGAAGTAGCAATGATGCGAAAGGAACGGGACGGGTGAGTGATGCTGGCGACGAGGGCACCAAGGAGATCGGCGTTAGCCATTGCGCTGGGTCTGATGGCATGCCAAGAGGTTGTAAGGTCGGTGATATCTCTGGGAGCAACGTTGAGGGGGCTACGTTTCGAGGGGAAGGCGTCGGGGAGCTGAGACGCGACCCTCCCGGTTGCCCCTCGATCTCTCTAGCGGGGGGGGGGGGGGGGGGGGGGGGCCGCGGAGGGGATTGCTGGCGCGTCGGGAACGCCTAGCAAAAGTCAAATTTCGGGCGTACGGATGCGGATGGATTTAGGATCTTCGTCAGACAGCAGTGATAACGATTGAAGGATTAATTTTGGTGTTGTCTGGGATGCGTTGCGCGAGTAACTGCTGCTATTACGGGGGACCATAGTAAATAGGACCAAATATTGTTGGTAAAAGTAGGGAAATACATGGGTTTTTGTGTGTTCCGTAGGTCCTATTTAATATGGCCCCCCGTAGTGGCGCACCGTCATGTACCCTTGTGGAGGAACCTCATTGGGTGAGCGTCGGCAAGTAGGCGGTGCCGCACGAAAACACCAGGTGGCAGAAGCAGTGTGTGGGTAGAGGCGCCTGGGGAATAAAAAACGAGCTTGTTTCACTGATCATGGGTAGCGAAAGCCCAGCACAAACTATACACTTGGTATATATGTCCGCAGAAGCGCGGTGCCTGCACCGTGAAGGGACGGTGCCCGGAACGAAAAAAAGACGATTCAGTTTGTTTATCCCATCCTGCGTTCGAATCGCCTCGAACCCGAACCGCACGCCGACCCCTCGTGCGCAGTCAGCGCGCCGTGCGCACC
The DNA here is from genome assembly GCA_031763025.1 of Macrocystis pyrifera. NCBI lineage: Eukaryota > Phaeophyceae > Laminariales > Laminariaceae > Macrocystis > Macrocystis pyrifera. Next base: position 20,773,190 of record JASSKH010000001.1, on the reverse strand, counting down.
GCCTGGGACTTCTTCTTCCTGACATCGTGCTGCAATGCCTCTAGCGCCTCCAGCCCAGTAGACTCCCCTTGCCTCCACCCCTCCTGTGCCAATCGGTCCCCCCTTCGATCGGCCCGCCTCCTCGCACTAATTGCACTAGCCTCCGCTGAATCCGGCGGACGGTCTTCGGCGGGTTGCGCGGTTGGTCTCTTTCTGGGCCGTGGTATTCGCCGTGCGAACGCAAGGGCTTTGCTGCGGGAATCTTGAGCTGGGCCCGTGGGGGTTCGTTGATTGGTGACGCGTCGGGCGGCGGCGGCCGTATCGGAGTTGATTTGTCGAAGGTTCACCGAGAACTCCTTCACGCGCTCGGCGTTCGCTCGCTGTTGTGTTTGGGCAGAAAGCGCAAGGAAAAGAACGAGAGAAGGGTAGGACGATGGGACGGTGGGGGCGGGGAGGTGTGGCGATAGGACGGTGTCCGCGTCATTAGGTTGTATGATATGGCCGTGCAATTGGTTGTTTCCGGTGGACACCCGAGACGATGCGTTAGGTGAGTTGGGTTGACTGTGAAAATTGACTGTTTCTTGTACACAATCGACGCGATGCGTTAATCCTGAGCGCATGTCATTGCCACGGCAGCCCTATGCTCGGGGGGCGGTGGAAGAGGCTGATATGTACTGAGCTCGATATTGGTTTGCTCATTTTCCTACATCGTGGCACGAGTGGGTCGTCGGGTTCTGCTTGACCCGAGAGGCGGCCGGACCTTGTTGGTCGGAGGTTGTTCAAACTGATATTGTGTTATTGCATGTGTTTCCTTTTCTGCCTATGGCTGCTATGCAGCTCCATGGCACACCATGGTGTGTTCTGCTCCCGTCCTGGCGGAGACAAAGGACAGACTGTACGAGCCAAAACTGGTACATACTAAAGGGGAATGCCTCAATCTGACGGCCACACTCCTGTATCGACAATATACGCACTAAGCGCTCAAAGAAAACGCGGCATCAGTGCAGCCATCCCACTTCTCAGGCCAGCTTCGTTACCCTATCTGCCACGCCTTGACCGGAACTAACCCCTGTCTGGGTCCACTATGCAGAGTGGAACACCTTTGTCATAACACTTCAACCACACGGCAAAGGGCGTGTGCGTCGCTACATCTACCAGGTATACGTATATACGATGTTAAAAAGTTCGAGCTGGGTTTCTGTTTCGGGTAAAAGTACGGCATCACCAGAGTAAACAGGCTACTACTGATGTATGATGCATTATTGTCTTTTGTCGCGACATGCCGTGGCATGCCGTGGCACCACCTGCGGCAAAACGTTCCACGGCATCTTCCACGGCATGCCACGGAACCTTCCACGGACCTCCACGGCATACCATGGGACCCTAACCCCAACCCTAACCCTAACCTAGGTGCCGTGGGGATTGCCATGGAGTGCCGTGGCGGTAGCCGCGGGGGTTGCCATGGTACTACCCATGGCATGCCGGGCATCCCCCACGGCGTGCCATGGAGCCTATGCCACACCATGGGATGCCGTTGTGATGCCATGGTATGCCATGGGCGGTACCATAGCAACGCCACGGCATGCCCACGACAAGGTCAAATAGTGTAGAACCCTGTTTCTCTCTCGGGGGAAAATTGAGTACCCCCTTACAGGTGGTAGTGAAACTCTTTTTGGGCAGGCCACTTGAATTTTGTCGGTTAGGGGCTTTGCTCGTGTGACGTCCGGGGGCCCTAAAACAATCTCCCTCAAGATGTCCGCGTCAGATTTATTTGCTGTGGTGGTCTGGGATTACCTGTAGTGCCGGCAGAAAACCGAAGAGATAAAGTCTTAGGAAAATAAAAGTATGACAAATCTTGCAGCAGTAAAGGAATAGTCTCAGATGTACCTTCGCAATGAGCTCGTCGGTATGAAGGTCTGGCTGGAGCTTGCCGAGCTCCACGTAGCCCGTAGGCTTCGTCGCCCGATACTCCTTCAGGGTGCGGGGCTTGAAGTCAACCTGCCTCGCCTTCTTGCTGAAGAGAAGCATGTCGGAAGGGCTTTTCACCAGAGCTTCGTTCAGTGATTCAGGATTCTGTCCACGCCCGCGTTTGGGTGCGTTTGTTTTTGCAGCGGTCAGGCACGGTGGGGGCATTTTCAGGCGGGTAGGGGGTGGGGTCATATTGCGTTGATACGTTGGAGGAGCGCGAGATAACGGCCCGTTTCGCCAGGAGAGTTCTTGGTTATTGATGCCCAGGCGGTGTTGGGATGTTTTGGCTGTGCTTGCGCGATATCGTAGGTACGTGTGTATGCGCCAGTCATCGTGGGTATTTACTCCGGTTGACATTCGAACATCTCCTTGACCGCATGATGCGTCAACTTCCTTGACTACATTATGTCGTTAGTCGGCTCCAGACCTAACGTGTAGTCGAACTTGGACGACAATGTTTTCACTTTATCCCATTTCCCTGCTGGGAGAAAACAAGAAAGCAAGATATAGCTAAAGCGTGGTCGACAAAAACAGGCTGAAAAGAAAACGTCCCCATGGAATGGCAAGAAAAAACAAATACCAAAAGGTGCACCGCAGTACCAGTATGCAAAGGAAAAACGATACAATGTACGGGATATAGTATACCATCCCGTTAATACTTGCAAACCATTTTGTACTTGGAAAATATACATGGACGTTAGCGCACACAGAGATTTTGTCGAGTCAACCATGCGTGCACCGCAGTACCAGTACGCAACGGAATATCGATACCACGGGCTGTGGTTTGTGTGTCATCACGTTATCACTTGCTATTAATATCTAAAGTATATCAGTAGGAAAGTACCCATAGACGTTAGCGCGCATGAGGAGTTTGTCTAGTCAATCATGCGCGTGTCGCATTGCCAGTGCGCAATGAAACAGCGATACCACGGGCTGTGGGTGGTATACCATCCCGTTGGGACTGGAACTACAGCGCGCAGGAGGCGTTTGTCGGGTCCCCGCTCCTTTCAGCGGCAGAAGTGTGATCGGTCTCACAGGTCTCACCGGTCGTTTGGTTTCTTCTTCCGAACTCCACAGCCGACGACCCGTTGGGGCGGGCGATCCGATACTTTCGGCGCGTTTTGGGCGACGCGGGGATGGCTGCCGCCGCCGCCGCCTGGAAAGTACGAATTCGTCATCTTGCGATTCCAATTTCGATGGGATGCTGGGACTCTGTCGTCTTCTCGGAGGCAGGGGTTGTGTCTGCAGAAACAAGAGTCGGTGATCAAAACCGTAGGCAATAGAGTGGGGAAACTCTTGGGCTGTGTTCTCGGCGACAAATCGTTTCACCTTGGGCGTGCAATGGCCAGCATGTAGGGCAGGTGGCAAGTAGACCGGGTTGTTTGGTCGGGCATGGGTATACAGGAGCACGACCGGCTGCAATTTATAGCGTGGGCACGTACTGAATCAAACATGCCAGAGTCAGATAATTTATTTTGATTGCAATTCTCTTCCTGCGTATAGTGCGCCGGGGACCGCATCAAACAAAAATTTCGTCGTCGAATACCGCCTCAACTTCAGGCAAAACAGGTCATGCTGACTGAGAACGCGTTGTCGCTGGCAACGATCTATTCTGTTTGCGATCGGAGTGACTGGGCGGAGGCAGTCGCTACTCTCATGTGTCACCCGACAGCTGGAGTGAAAATGCCCTCCCTCTATAATAACCGCATCAAAACAAAATACCCACACCAACATTAACTGAGGTTTACCTCGTACCTGGTACCTGGTATTGTTTTATTACTTGCCTGAGCGTGTCCACGTCGACAATTCGCTAGTTCAGGGAACGTCGTCCTGACGCTCCCGACCCCTTCCGCGTTGCCTTCTCCACCAATGTAGCCGACACGGCGGATGCCTACCCTTGTGTCCCTGCCACTGGCACCACTAGCACCGTGGGTTGGCGTGGCGCGGCCTTTGCACCCCCCCTCACGCTCGTAACTCATCTCGCTATTGTCCCCAGCTGTTACGTAGTCGTTGTTGCAGCGAGCTGGCAGAAAATATCGACCTTGGCCTCTCACGAAGCTGTCCTCTCGACTCCCGCTGCTGAAGTCGTTGTCCCCCCCGCCGTACGAGGGATCGGCGTGGTAACGTGCAGACCCGCCCCATCTGCCTTCGCTGCCGCCCCCTTCGGCTGTTGTACGGCCTTCGCCGCATCGGTGACGCTCCTCCCTCGCGCTGAACGTCTCCGGCCCGTAATGTTCATATTCACGTCCCAAACCGTAGCGAGGGGTGTACGGTGAATATTGACGTTGCTGATATTGCTGATATTGCTGTCCGCTTGGGCTGGAGGTGAAAATAGTTGGGGGGGGGGGGGGGGGGGGGGGGGTGCAACCGGGCTAGTTCGCATGGGGTCAACGATGATGGCAGAGCGGAATCGAACAGTGATCTATTATGTCCGTTCTAGCGTCATTACGTTTCGCCAGAAGGAACAAACAAGCGATTCATTGGGGCGTCCCTCGAATGGTTTGGTTGGGTGCGACTGCTGTGTATCATCACCCCGGAGGTGACTTTGAAGCTTCCTGGGGTTGATAAGTACCAAGCTGGGTCGAACTCGGCATCGGCAGATGCGGCTATATTCGAACAGCAGTTGCAAGACGCAGTAACTTTGTTGTCTCGAGCCTCTCACCCGCAGCAGTTGAAGTTGTCGCGGCGGACGAAACCTTTACCCTATTCAGAACTGCAAATATTACCCCATCGTATGCATTAGTTCCAAGTTTTTACACGAATTCCAAGTTTTTAAAGTCCAAAAACATGTGTGTGGTTCGAAAGTGTTTGGCCTATATGCATCCCCTACCTCCCATATCGGTAATTCTGCGTTTTCCAATTAACGTCAGTGTGCTTGTTGTCTTGCTGTCGAACCGGCCACCCCTCCTCACGACGTGTCTCCTCAGCACCTTCAAGATGCCTAGCGGGAACGTACTCCACGTTTTCGAGTTCGAGCCTTCCCTCGTCATAGTGCGGGTTGCGCTTCAAGCTGCGTTCATACTCCCGGTCGCGTTCAGGTGGAGTCGTGCAATATCGACGTGGTGGGGTGTGGTGGACGGAGCTGATCGGCCGCCATTGAGGCGGGGGGTGCGGATATTGCTCCTTGTAGTGAGGCGAGAGAGGAATCCGCCTGCCCTCGCCCCGGGGGTTAGTCGCTGCGCGCAGAGGGCAAACACGCCGATAGTACGAGCAATATGACACCCGCAGTCTGATCAGCCCACTCGAGATCAAGTGGCCCAAAACGGGGAGGGGGGGGCAGAATTTTTTTGATATATATGCCTCGCGATACATCGACATCGTCTCCTGGAACCAAAATCATTGATTTCTTCACACTACACTACTGTACGTTGCTCAAGTAACGTGTAGATTGCTCAGAGTAGGACTTGATTTCTTTTGTTGGTGTACACCACTATTGGCGGAAATATAAGGATCGCTTCATATTAATATTAATATCTACACGCTCCTTGTATTTCCGGCCAGAGTGGTATATCGTTTCAAACAATCTCATGTGGGATTACGTGGGATCCCTATCGCAAGGATATGATATGTAGTGGATGTTGATCACACTTTACTACATACAACAGCATTCAACACGGCGAGGAATTTGTTGGTTAGATACGAGTGAAATCGGTTCTCGGCGATCATCATGTTTTTTCCTGGTGGAAAAAAGGAGAAGGTGGGTTCCTCCATCCTGACCAGCAGTAGCGCGTGGTGAGGGGTTCGCCCCGGCGATCAACGCCGAGACCGAGTTGGAATCACAAAATGCACCACTCTGGGCGTGAAAGTAATAAATGTTTGTGATTCATACTAAAATAAAAATGTTTCTTATCTTTCCGACCAGATAGGCACGGCATATGTTATTGGTTATAAGAGACTACTTCTTACAAACCACTGGTAGCCGATGTACTCAGTCAGCTAACCAACAACTTTCGACTCGGAAGCACTACAAACAGCTGAACAGTCGAACAGAAACACGATTTGCCGCGCCGACACAGACAACCCGTTTCTTGCCTTTCGTTGGTTCTTCTTGCTGCTCCGCAAAGTCTGACTGCTTGGTGATCGATTTCCCGTCATATCCAGCATGGACGTGCGCCGTCCTTACCACTCCTACGCTCGCCTGGTTGCGTTTGGCACAGCACGCAATACATTGTGACTATTCTACGCATGTAAGAGAGGGGATGTATTATTGCAGGTCGAAAAACTCTCCCTTCTTCGAGCGAGAGTTTTCCTGAATTACAGCAACATACCATCGCTGGCTCAACTGCAGTTGGTCTCACTGCTGTAGAAGAACCGTCCTCTCCGTGTTGACACTACTATATGCCCTATAACGTACGAAGGCCAACGTGCTGTAAGCTCCGAACGTGCCCATCAAGGGTTTGGACGGTTCTACGAATAGAACCAACACCTTTAGACAATTATACGCCAGTTTCTTGGGAAAGTGCCGGTGTATCCCTAAGAATGTAGTACGATACGCACAACGCAGTCGCTTCAGGTTCCGCCCACAGCGGTGTGGGCAACCGCAACAATACCACGAATGCGTACTGCTGTAGATTTCTTGCCTGCGACAGCATCCCCTGTGACTGCTTCTGGCTGGGTTTCTCCTCGCCTTGCTTTCGTATATACCGCATGGCGTATCCAGCACGTCTCCCGGATTTTCCTCCTGGTGCTCCATCTTTCCCGGGTTGCACAGCTACCCGGGAAGACGCGCTGTCCGACAGAAGCGCAATGTGTACACGCAGAAGGAAGTGAACACACATGCGGTAGATGTCGATACAGCAGTATCAATCATCGATGGGACGAGTATGCAGTGTACTCGTGCACGAGGTTGAGTTGTTTGCGAGCATTTCACACGTAAGTGGTCATACGGTGGGACTAAGTTGGTCCTCGTACAGTCACTACTCGCACAATACAGGAGTGTGCCCCTCATAGACTCGGTGTTGCCGCCCTCATATTATTTCGGCGACAGATGTGCGGAAGAGAGGCAACATACATAACCTCCCATCACCTTAATCGCTTTGACGGCTCGACATCAAGATTTTCCCCAGGGTATCCACTGAAGACGTCCAAAGGTGCATGGACGATAATCCTGTCTTGAGATGCCGCCCGTCGCGACCCGGCCGCCATTACCAACGATAAACAATGGGCGATGTGGATCACTCGAAGTGGATCGAGTGGATCCAAGATGTCCTCGACCGATGTACAAGTTGTACTTGCAGATATGTACAGTTTAGGTTTCAGCGGCAGTTATAGAACTCTATGGTGGATACGTACGTGAACATTTGTACTCGTACAGCAGTATAGCAGTAGTACGTGAGAGAATTCGTAGGCGCTCTTCCGTGCAAGCGCTGAATCTCTACTTTTAGAGTCTGTCTTGCTTGAGTTTTTGTGTAGATCTGACACCTGAACCGATCCGTACAATCTTCGTCGTGAAACCGCTAAAAACGTACGAAACGGCACTTCTGTACACGAAACGGCACTTTTTTTACCGATCAGCGCTCCTGCGAAGGCAGTTGCCGTCGACAAGCAGTTCGTACAAGCAGTTCGTACTACTACTGTTGTACTCCTGCTACTGCATATATATGGCATACATGTACAAGTAGCACGTACAGCATGAGCTTCGGCCGCCCCGCCTCGAGAGGGGAGGGCAACGGCGATGGCAGATCCCAACACGCGTTGGGAGCAGCCCAATACTTCCCACGACCTTGCTCTGCGAGGCCAGCCTGTCGAAGTTCGGGCCGGTTTGACTCCCCACGACAGCCCGACAACGCTCGTTGTGAGGTGAGTGTCTCAGGCAACCGCACGAGAATGGTGCTCGTACATGCGAGGAAACGAGGAAATTTCCTCTCTCGGCAAGACTAGAGTATCAGTGGCTGCGAACCACAAAGAGAGCCAACGATCAGGTAGCCTAAGGGCGTGTGACAGGCTGCGGCATCCGTGTATGCGTAACTTTACCGAATGCAATCAGTTCTGAGCATGTGACGGGGTCGAGGGCAAGCAATAATTAAGAATCGACCAGCCTTTCTTTTCTGTTCAGTTCAAAAACGCCAAAGCGCTTAGCTTGGCGTTGACACACATCATCTTGTATTCACGGTGTGATCAACGGCTCCCCCGTATGCCGCCGATTGGTGGCACGAGTTTGATCACCCCCGAGGCCGTAGTTTTCCTTTTATCGCTACCTCGTATTAAATAGTTGGGACGACGGTAATATAATAACAAGATGTTCGCATGTAGTTTTTTTTTCAACATTCTGGCGCCTATTGCCGACCGAACGTTTCAAGGGCATGGCCCTGACGACGTAATGTTTCGCCCATGAGGGCGATGCAAAGAGGTTTGGTCCGCTCCACCGATAAACTACTACTACTGTGGTTGCCTCCCCGTCCACACCTCATGTTGAAGGAGCTGGTGGGCTGGCGGAGATGGTAGATGTTACGCCTACTTCCTTGGATGCGTCACCGCTAGAAACTGAGCAGGAGAATAAAATTGCCGTGCGTGTCATTCGCCCGTACACACAAGCGCACGTATTGTATTATACGCATATTTGTATTTGCATCGTCTGAATTGTACGTACCTGGTATGAATTGTATGAGTTGTATGAAGCGTTTGACTTGCACCAATTGAATGCGCGAACTCCTATTCTTGCAGATGGCAATGGATGAGTTTAAGAGGCAGATTCAAGACCATTTTGCTGTGGTTCTCAGCTGGAACGAAGTTCGCGCCCTGCAGAAACTTTACGGGGAGCCAGGTAGGCATTTTGTGTCCCGGTCGCGTTGATGCTCATGAACAAACATATTTTACACTGGTACGTATTATCAATAGTTACCAGGTGCATGCTTCATATGCATACTTTTCTGGAAAAAAATCAACTACTCTTAAGGCGGCTCGAGGTCGGTGCGAGCTTACCAGGTCGGTGCGAGCTTACCATATCGCCAAAAAAAAACTCCCATAGATCTGGTAGGAAACAGTGCGCGACCTCTATTGCCCCGCGCACGGCAATCTGTAAGCATCGTCTTGAAATTGACTATAATTCCCGGTCAAAGGCGCGCGGTAAGTGTTCATAGACGCACCCCTTTGTTTGCCGATCCTCGTCCAGACTCGGGCACAGTCGATTTCGCAAAGTTCGCAGCTGCCCTCGGAAAGTTACCTGCCCACGACTCTGACAAAGCCAGGCGTGCCAACAACTTCCTTCCAAAGCACGCCGTCGAGTACGACATAAACGCCATAGAGAAGAAGATCATACACAAGCTGGAGGGGGGCTGTGAGGTACGAGATCAAATGTCGTGTTTCGTCGGGCAAATCAAAGGTCGTTGCCTCGTAGGGCTGTGATCTCGCTGCCTGTAAGTAGCCGACTACCAGGTAGTTCGTAAAGTTGTTGGCTAGGTCCTTGATGCTGCAGTAAGTCTTGAACAATTCAGTGAATTGCCCGCGACAATGTGTGGAGGTGTTCGTTTTTGTATCTGACTGACGCGTTCGTGGCTAGGCAGGTGTTTTTCGTTGACAGGGGAGTACGCAGGCACGAACTTATTTTCCGCCACCGAAGTAACACATACGTAGCCGTGATACATGCTATACCTAGCAGTGAAACCCAGCCGAATCACAGGCCTAACTACCCGTTGCAGTGCTTGAGACAGGAGCCATCGTAGCGGGACGAAACATTATTTCGGGCATCAGTCCGTGAGTGCTCCTGATTTCTCCCGCGAAAACGAACGCCCCGCGCGCAGGTCGCGGGAAACTACCAGTACCAATGGGCTAGGCGCATGCTGTGCGACTCTGACTCCACGATGGCGGGCGGCCTGGATAAGAACCAACTCAAGAAACGGCTGAGCGGGTTGATGGGGGTGGAGCTGAGCGACGGAGAGGCGGGTGCCCTCTTTCAAAAATACACTGACCCGTGAGTGATGCACAAATGCACAGTCACGGTGATGAATGCAAGTTTTATGTGTTTATCTAAACAAGTCCATGTTTTTAGTCATCCAACCATGCAGGAACGTGTCATACCTCTGTTTGTCTACAAATCGTACCAGGCGCTTTTATTCACGACGAACGCTGTACGTGTAGCAGTTTAGCTTTGACGTAGCCATAAAGCAGGTGCTCATTTTCGAGTTTCCCTATGCGTCCGAAATACACCGTCCACGACACAAGTTGACGACACGTACGAATATCATACCACCACTAACTGTAGCGCAAGTACGGTATCACTGACACCCAAAAAACTCGATCGTAGGGGTAAACACGTTTCGCAAGTATGTGTGTCGCCACCCTCAATCCTACCGGTCACCGTCGTGGGCTGTGGTGGAGCCTGCAGTGGAGGGGGGCAGTCCCGTAGCCTCTGCAACGGGTAGTCTGAGATTTTCTGTGCGAGGTAGAGGAAGACACTCTATAGAAGCGGCATGCGCCTTTCGAACGCAGCGACAAGTATTGATTACGTTTCGTGTGGAAACTGTTAACACCAAGTGCCTAAAACTGTCGTTCATCGGACGTCGACGGTTACAGGCATTGTCGGACCCTTACCCTCTTTTCAGCGAAACAAAAATTGGCCCAGGAACCGGAGCGGGTCGGACAGGCAGGATTTCTCACATGTGACCGCTGGTTGGCATTGTGACCGGGTGGAAACGGCGAATCGGAACGCGGCTGAAATCCGCGACGCTGTTTTTCTCAACTTTACAACGGAACCGCTGTGTCTACTGATTTCGACAGAACCAGAGCTCACCATGTCAGTTGATCTCTTGGAAAGGACGAAACATCTAAGGAAGGCGAGGTATGCCGTCAGCCTTACACCCCCCACCCCTACCCCCCTCTCCTCCCTTCCCCCCTGCTGCCCCCCTCCCCCTTCCCCCCTACCCCCCCCCGCCCTGCTTCCGGCGATCAGAGTGAAGGGGCGAGTTGATATGCAGTCATTCGCGACGCGCTTACTCGCACCAGACCGCGACAACAACGGCGGGTGGTTCACTCTCGACAATCAACTTCACGAACCGGTATTTTCGAACCGCGTCTCTCCGAGTGGTCGGTACCACAAGCGCCACGGTGTCGAGACATACAACCCCCTGGAAACATCGTTCCCGTCGTCCCTCAAAGGTTTCAAGTGAGACCTGCGCGCCACGTTTAGGGAGTATATTTTTTGGGTTTCTAGATGGCTAAATGGAGAAGATTCGAAACGCGCACGCGATGCACTTTACACTTTCCTTTCTGGTGCTCTAGAGTCGGGCCACGGCAGGTATTTGGATTGCGTAGTCGAGCTCAAATGTTTATCTCCGACGGGAGAGCAAAATTGCGGTGTCTCTTGTGTATTTGAACCGGACGCCTACTTTATACCATCGTGTTCGTTGGATACGCCTACCCCATGGGATGGATTGTGTATCAGTCTCACCTTAACAATGTTTGCGAGTTAACATTAGTTAGGTGCTTTTTTGGCACGCATCTTCACAATGCCAACTAACAGGGGACGAATACGTTGGAGGTTATGAGACCGTCACGCATCACGCTGGAACTACAACACGTCGATAAAAAGAAACAGGCGGCAAACCCTCCGCACAATCACCGAGAAGCTCGAACTGCCCATATAGACACAAGAACCATATACGACTGCTTGCCCCGTGATCTGCGGTAACACTTTTTTCATCCTCCCCCCGACTGCGCTCTGCTCGTTGATTCATTCGCCTAACGTGTTTGGAACCACAACCGACACACAAAAATTAGGTGGGACGTCGTAAAGCTCGTGGCAAAACTTAAGGTCAAAATGCGCGAGCACACCGGAGGTATTGGCAGGTACCAGTTCCTGGCCGGGTGCAACCTGTTCAGGCACAAGGAGGTTAAGCGCAAGGGGGATCGAATATCAGCAGAGGAGTTCATCCGGGTGGCGGAGTACAAGTTCGGGATGAAGCTTGAACTGGACGAGGTGCTGTCTCTGTTCGATTTTCTCGTGCCGGCAACGGGAGAGAGCATCGAGATCGCCGAGATGGTGAGAGAGACCCCCTGAAAAATAGACACCAAGTTTTCACCTTCGGAACCGTGCTATACACGACGACGGTAGTGGTTAGATTTTTTACTTTTTGAAATCCCAAATCATTTTTCCCTGACTCATACGTAATTGATAACTCACCCGGTAATCTGATAAGACACCCGGTAATCTTGCACCCAATGTGTACGTTGCGACTTACCAGGTATTGTGACATGAGTGAAGTGTGCATGAGCTATAGATATAGATAATATAGCCTGCAGTTTTGTGGTCTCAGGACTACGGAAATAATCCAAAGAACAGATTAACCCGGCGAATATTCCGTTAGTCGAGAGGAACGCTCTTTTAGGAATATTCTCTGTGGCGAATAGCCCGTTAGACAAGAGCAATGTTCCTTAACGGAGATAGGACCATAAAATGAGAAGTTCTTATTTTTAGCAAGAGAACGATCGGTAGCCATAGGGAACTTCTACAGTAGAATATAAGATGAGAGGAATTTAGGAGAGCTTGTGGCGTGGGGTGGGACGAGTATATCTGCGTGTCGAGTCCCCCCCCCCTACCTCTCACTTCTCTACCAGAGCACCTCCTTAGCTCTCGCCATCAGTGGATAAGATCTCAATCAGAACTAGCGAAGCAGTGCTTCCCAGCTGCCAGATACACCTGCGTCCCTTGCCCTTACCCTTACCTCGGCCATCACTTCACAGTATATTATTTTCGTTGGATGTCACATGGCATGGATTGCGCATCGAGCTTAGCTTACGGCGTTTGTCAAAGTCAGCAGACGGGCGAAGTAGGAAGCCCCTCAAGAGAAATGGGTTTCCACATATTTGGTGCATTGCGATGCCAAGCAATAAAGCCATTGTGGTTGGTCGATGCTTAGCTATGAATAAATATAGGGGCGGGGGGGGGAGGTTCGGTTCAGGTACTTGATCGGGCGATTCGGAGCCTCAGAAAAAATGTGCTACCTACCCCGACCATTGCATACATCTGCATTCCATAGTTGTCAAGAGTTGTCGAGAGTTGTCAAGTCTTCATTCCAGGTGTCCCCGCGTTTTTTTTCGAATGGGGTTTTGGTTGGTTGGTTGTACGGCGTAAACGTAGCTGTTTTCTGTGTCCTATTCGTGCTTGAAAATAGAAGCGTCTTTTTTTTGGCGACGTTTCCGCCCCCCCTTCCTTGCTTGTAACCCTCTTGCTGCCGATGTGTGGTGGTTGTGGGAACCGAAGTCTTCAAACGTACGTTGTGTTTGTTGTGGAGAACGTGTTGTATTGGCCAAATTCTAACCGCCGTGGTGCGTGCGGGTGGATGGTCGCCCGATATATATATGTATATATATATATATATGGGATGGCGTATTGGGCGGTGTATACCTGTACGGTTCCAGCATCTCACCAGTATGTTCCCGCTTGGTCAAGTCTAACATTTTCAGAACACGTACATCTTACTGATCCCAGGCGCGGTGCCACTAATAGTAACCCTTGGGGGGGTGGTCGTACACGGAAGAATAGGTCTATTGTTGGCAACCAACTACGTTTACTGCTACCAATGTTTCTGTTTTGTTCCGAAAAACGCCTGTCGCCGGAGGGACACCGATTGAAAAAAAAAACGGACATCGATTAAGAGCATGGATCTGATCTGCTAAACCGTTGGGTCTCTCGGCAAAAAACGCAAAGTGTATGAACAGATGAACAGCCAATGGCCGCCTTGTGTGGTGGTGTGCACCGCTTTTGCCTTCTTCACAGAAGCTGGTGTCAAGTGTGTTCGCTGGCCGTGTCGGCCAGGATGGATATTAATTTTAAAGTGTTGGGCCTCTCCTCCAAAAACACACCGTGTGTAGCCGTTCAGCCAACGGCCGCCTTTGTGGCGTAAACGTGTAATTTTCCTCGTTTGCTCGCTGGTCGTGCCGACCAGGTCCGGGTGTTGGTGCCCGACGACTACACCGACTCCTGGTTCAGCAAGAAAGAGAGCACTGACATGTATGGCTACACCAAGGCCTCACCCGAGAAGGTGACAGTACAATGACCTAAAGGTCCAATGACCTAATGACCCTTCGCCCGCATAGAGCTGTGAGCTGGCTGACTACAAACCACCGACTGGTTAAGAGCAGGCACTAGTTGGCAGTAGTTGGCTAGTTGTACGTAATACCATTAGTTGCGTGCTGTACAGTACCATAGTTTGTATATAGGGCTGTGAGTTGGCTGACTGTAAGTCGGCGACTATTACGGGGGTCCATAGTTAATAGGACATATGGTACACATAAAACCTTTATATTTACCTATTTTTACTAACATTATTTGGTCCTATTTACTATGGTCCCCCGTAATAGTTTTTAGTTGGCTGCGTATTCCATTGCTCCAGTGATTAATAATTACGTGCGCTGATTTACGGAGTTCTGCGTCTTGTCTTCCTCTCGGTATATGTCTGACCGCTGCTTTCGTGGCTCGACGTTTGCTTTTTGTTGACGACAAAAAATGTTTTTCGCCGCCCAAGTGATACGTAGCCCTACCAATCATCGATCAAGTTCAGCCGACTCGCAGCCTTAGCGTTCGCCAACTTGGCTATGACTGATGACTGATGATTGCATATTTAACTAGCACAAATCTTGCGCATCCTCGCTCTGTTGGCGTTTGTGATGTTCTCAAGAAGTGTCACCCCCCCCCCCCCCCCCCCGTGCTGCTTCGGTCAAGTAGACACCCCGTCCCACCGTATTTTTCTAATCAAAGTAGACGACCCGCTTGTTGTTGACCACTCGGCGGCCTGTTTTTTTTTTTTTCCTTTTGTGCTTTGGCTGCTAAATTCTTTGAAGATGGTGCTGCACGCCAAGAACATGAACGCGAGTGGTTCGTGGAACCTGGCATCGATCGAGAATAAGATCAGGGAGAAGATTCACGAAAGGGTAGGCGGCGCGGGCGCTTTCAAGGTGTGTGCTTTTCCGTCACGGTCGTTGGGGTATCTTCCCTTGACTCAAATCCCACCCCATAGACTACCGTAAAGAGCGTTGACTTCGGGTACGATTGATTTGCAGCGCTCGATTTTTCTAGGGCAGGAAAGTTGTCAACATCGCAAAGTATGTGGTTTCGGAGAGGTCAAGTCGAGCGCTTTCCGAAAATATAATCTTCGACTTTAACGCCCTTGCCGTTGTCGAGAAAATGAACACTGCATAACGATGGCACCCCCGTGCATAGCTCAAATCTCTTCTTATAGGTACTCCTTAAGGTACTCCTTAAGGTACTCCTTAAGTTACTCCTTAAGGTACTCCTTGAGGTACTCCTTAAGGTACACTGGAAACGAGGCATGTCCATATTTCTGTCAGCATAGATAAGACGCTCGTGCGCCAGTGCCAATATCCCGGATTAAAAGCACCTTGATGAGCTGTTGAAAATACGTCAATAATAACCGGGTGCTGTGGCTTTTGCGATGCTACGAAGTCGCGGCGGTTGTGTTCTGCTCAGGTGTGTGGAGGGGCTCCCTTTCGCACGTTTATTTCTGGATCATCTCACATGGCGCCAAGAAGTGGTTGCACAATAGAAAGAAAAGGAAGCTGATGAACCGTAGCTAGATCGCACAGCAGCGGGCCCCAGGATGATTTTGCTGCCGCCGATAGCTAGCGCTGTTTCCCCCTGTCTAGATCCTGCTTCTGGTTCTGTGACAGCTTGTCGAGGCACTGGCGACGTCGCTTGTAGCAATGGTTTGCTGGTCCTGGCATAGTAGTGCGCTCTATTCCGACCCCAACACGTACAAAACCGTCCTGCACCGACCCGCATGACACGTCGTCGGGATCGCCATCGAACAGGAAACCGAACATACTACAGTAGGTATAGACTAGATCTACAGGTTCAGTTTTTCTTGTGTAGAAAATTGCCGACGGGGGTTGTTGGTTGTCTTTGTTTTCCCCACCGGAAATGATCTTTCTGCCTGTGTTTCTCTTGCTGGCGATAACCGGGAAAACCCCTCGAGTTAGTTTCACACAATTTACGCCTGCTATTGTCGTTACAGTGGCGTGTGTCATAGTAGAAAACAAATCGTTGACATTTGCGGCTGAGCTATAACATATGAAAATTCAACAAACCAGCTGCGAGGTCGAAGGTGTCGTCGAACCTCATATTTACAAGCTGTGTGCCATACTACGTACTGCTGAAGTGCAACTTCCATCGCGCGTACTACGAGTACGTACGGGTTTTGTGATAATATAGGTATATCTTCCTTTGGAGATGGTCGTGCTATTATCTTGATCCCCCCCTGTTGTGTGTTTCTGTTGCGGCGCGACTTCCTGACGCAGGTCCAGGCAGCGTACAGTCTATTTCTGGATGGGCATAACACCGGCCTAACCAAGAAGAGCTTCAAGGCGCAGATGCACGACAAGTTTTCCATCGTCCTCAGCGATAAGGTACGCAGTATGATACCTGATACCTGATACATTTTACGACACCACCTGGTGCTTCTGAGGATAGGATAGGATACCTGAGGCGGACAGTCTCTACCGGCAGTATTGATCCACTCGTCTTGCATTTTTGATCAAGACGGCTTCCACTACATAGAGCCTAGGTTAACGCCCAGAAAATGAGTAAGGGTTCACGACATTCATTGATTTGATTCATTTTGGCGTGATGTTTAATCTGTTTACGCTATACAGTGTACGCTATGCAGGGGTGAAATGATGCATTCAAGGCGTTTTGTAGGAGAGGGGGTGCGTCAGGCCTACAGTAGTATACGTCTTGTTTGTCTTAGGACGACGTAGGGGATGACCTCTTTCATGCTGAGATGTCGGTACCAGATTATCCTGTATGTGTTCGGGTGAAAACACGTGCCAGGGTAGTGTTTAGTTGTAGGAGGAGACACACAGTATCTGTTTTTCATGCCCAATGGGGTCCACCTCAAAGAATGTTGGTTGTATACGTGTGGAGCGAAATTCTCGGCGATTGAGCGAATGCCCTTGCACAACGGCCCAAAAGCAGGTGTCTATTGCAGTACGGGCCAGCGTCCCAGCTTACACTGATGCCCGAGTTACATCGAACAGTCGCAACGTTCCGGTACATGCTGGACGCTGATAATGAACAGAATGTTGAGCAGCACTCTATAAAGATGTATCGCGGTCGTCTTCCGATACGCGAGAGAAACGAACGAAGTGACGTCGGCTCGAGGACACCACATGGTTGTCACAGGAGCATGCAGAACTTTACAATGAAATACCGACATCCGTTACATCTTCGCTGTGTTCGATGATCCTACATTCACTTGGTTTATCCTGTATGGGATATCAAGGGACACCCCGCTGTTCCCGCCTTCCTCTTGTCCTCCTCGTCCTCAACTTTAAACTTTCTCTAAAACATGTGGAGGGGAGCACCTACCGTCCGGCTACAAGCCAATTGCAATGATCTGGTTGGCGTTTTTATAACCGATTAAACCCTCGTCACCCCTCACATACCCCCCCCCCCCCCCTCCTATACATTATGTATGTGTTGGGTTGGCGTCGGTCGGCAACGACACTGTAAAACATGCCGTTCACTACCTGAGCTAGAACAGGGTACCTTTTTTTCTGGTGGTCGGTCACATCTGGCGATTGAGTTCGATCATTTGTGCGGGGTGGAGAACCTTTACTCCGCACAAGAGGAATGATCGTATCACGTACCAGATAGTGTTTATGGTAAGGCACCCACGAGACAGTTACAGTGTGCCCCCATTGCTGTCTCTGGAAGTGGCCACACCGGAAAATTAATTAACTTGTTGAACCTGCCATCCATACGCTAGTCCGCCTCACAAGCGGTTCTTGATAGGATGCAGCTCTACCTTCATACGAATCGCCGTACACCTCACGGCGCTTCGCGCTTGGTGCAAGCAATGTCTGCCTGGTCGGCGAGAACCCTACGTGCTCCGTCCCGGCATTCTAGGGATGCGCGGGTCTATGATCATACGACTACGGTCATGCATGATATCGGATACCCTCCCCCCCCACACACACTTAAGCCACTCCATCCAGCCCACCATCTCAGCCGAAGATTTGCACGTGATTGGTGAGTTTGAATCCGGATCGTCCTATGACCCAAACTGCGTCCGCTCTTGGTGAATTTGAATCCGAAAACGCCTGCCAGGATGTGGATGACGTGTTCGCCAAGTACGATCGTAACGGCAAGGGAACGCTCGACGTGCACAGCTTCGTGGTCAGCCTCATCAATCCTTTGGCGGATCCCGAGCCATGGTTCCAAGACCGGCCTACCTATGAGTTTCATGTGCCGATTCGCGCACCCCTCAAAAAGGCTAGTTTTACCTCTGTGCTGTGCGCTCCGTGCTGTTCCATTTTGCGGTTGCTGTGTGCCCGCTTGCCTGGGTAAATAAACCCTTTTGCTACTGCATATTTTTTTTTCCCACCACTAATTTCAAGTATATCGTCCCCGAAAATACGGGTGCAATTCTGAAGGAGTTAACAGCACAAACCGTATTATGTTGAACTCAATTTGGCGTGCAGGGCAAGGCAGGCGGGAGGGAGGGGTTGGGGGCGGAGGGTGAAGCCGTGACCCAAAGCAACGAACAGTCTCCGTTGGTTACTTCGACTATTTTATTTTGTGCGTCCGCCTTCACCCCACGCCCTGAGACAACTCATCTCTCGCTATTTCGCTGTATCGAGGCAGGCAGGGCTTCGGCTTCGTCATCTGTTTTCTGGTTTAACGAATCCGTTTTTTTCGCCACTCTACTGCGCTTCTTTGTCGAACCACGGTCGGTCATAGGACAAAGGTTGTCCCCATATTCAACCCCTGACTTCGTTTTTCACCTTTCTTTGTTTCACCCGTCCCGTTCCATGGGCGGCTGAGTGCATTTACGGCGTGATAGATTGAGCCCCTCCCTCCATCGATGCTCGAGGGATTGTATTCACTCGAGCTGGGATATATATATATATATATAGATATATGTATATGTATATATACGTTTTTTTCTCGGGGAGCGAATTTGGTGTGCACTTTAGTCGTCTCCTCGAACATCAGCTATGCTTTTCAGAACATCGACCTCCCAAAAATTATCGCTGAGAGAACCCTAGGTGAACGGTACCTCATACTCTCTGGAGACCAAGCCAAGCTAAAGACTGCAGGGGCACCGATCAACCGGTAAAATTTCTTTTCTGGACACTTGCTTACCCTCGATGTGTTCGGAAATTGTGCTTAATAGGACCCGATGAAGGCGGAGTGCTGGACGAGGACGAGGTGGACGTTTAAGCAGTTTGAGACGACCCTCAGAGACAAGCTCTTGGCGAAGTCCAGCCAGGTGCTCTTATAAGACCGTGACATTCGTTACACACTGTAGTTGCTTCACTACGTATGCCTGTACGTCACATGTCACGCAGTAACTACAGCGACTTACTCGAACGCGTATTAAATACATCATCATTATCGCCACTTTCAGGTGCATGAATGTCACCCCCTCAAAGATGATAGCAAGATTGCCGAACTACACTTCAGACATGTGAACGTATGTAGACGTACCATCCCTCTAAGTGATGATAGGAGGATAGCAAGACAATCCTGCTACAACATATGTTTAGATTGT
Source organism: Macrocystis pyrifera (assembly GCA_031763025.1). NCBI lineage: Eukaryota > Phaeophyceae > Laminariales > Laminariaceae > Macrocystis > Macrocystis pyrifera. The sequence goes on along the minus strand of JASSKH010000001.1, from coordinate 20,753,736 downwards.
CGGCCGCGCTTGCCTGTCGCCACGCTCACCGCAACTTTTGAAGCAAAGACAACCTTTGAAACGAAGACAGCCTTGAAATCGAAACCACATTTGAAACGAAGACACACTACGTAACGCCGGGCTGTCGCCCAAAGTGTCTGGACTAGTTCCCTAGAGTCCGTGTTTACAATAATATTCTCAGGGAATCCCTTTTGGAGTCGGGTGGCTCTGGGGTGACTGAGGTGGTCGCATGCTTTCGCTGGGTATCGCAAGTCCATCTACTGACATTTCCATCTATGAGTCGCACATTTATTGACAAGTAGAACCGACCTTCGTCCGGGTGGTAATCTGAAATTAACAGGACGGGGGGAATTTTGCATACAAGTCTGCCGTGAGTCTGCTGCGATCGGCGAATCCTGACCACCTGGATTCGTCCACCTTGGACAGGGAGGGTTTAAAATTTGTCATATTTCGCAGGTAAGACAATTTTGTTTCTGCTGTGAAGGCTTGGGACTTCCGTTTCATTGCAAGGTAAATTGATTTTTATTTTTAATGTCTTTCTTGCTGTGTTTCTGTTGAGACACTCGCTGCTCTGTGAAAGACAGCTACATAATGGGCTTACCTTACCTGCTAATATAGACGACTTTGTCACCGATCAGCGAATCGGTAGACTACAGGCTGCTTTACTTTGTCGGACTTGGCTAACCAGTAGTGGGCTGTGAAATAATTCATCACAGCGTTTGCAACGCGCATGGGGTGTATTAGCAGGAGAGTTTTTACACACGCATTCCGTCCACAGGTAATTCGCTTGTAGTTCTATTAGTATGTCGTACCCGTCCAAAGTCGTTGTACCTCGTCTACCAGATTGGGGCGAAATCAAGCTCAAAAAGCAACAGCAACAACATAAAAAACCGTTAAGCACTCAGCAAAGTAGTAGATACGACATCATCCGAAAACATGCCGCTCGTGGCATTTCTCACGACCGAAAATCTTCACTGCCTGCCTGCCTGCCTGCCTGCCTGCCCGCTTCTCTCCTTGGAAGATTCGACCTCGTGATGGACGATTTCCTGCTGGACGAGCTGTTCGCAAGGTTTGACCCAGAAGGCACCGGCAAGGTAACTTTTAAGGGAAACGCCATCCAGTTGTCATTTCCCATCTCCGTTCTCGCAAAAAGCACGTCAATCGCATCGAGTCGAGAATTAACCGCCGCACCAAAACCAATCCCCGCGTTTCTGCTTCAAGAAGCATAACACATACACAATTGGAAATCAAGGATGGCCTGTACGGGTTGCGTGGAGTGGTCTGTTTAAAATCTCTTACGTGGCTATCTAGGCCTGTGGGTAGTGCTGTATGACCATTAAAATATGATGTTCGGATGATCAAACACTGTTGAACCACATGTCCAGTCCCACGGTCGAGCGGCGGCAACACGTGATGTAGTACTGCCATATATATCATACAATATCTGCTGTGCCATTGCGTACTCCATATGTGACGCCGTTCTTAGAACTTTCATTAACCGCACCTAAGTTAGTTTTGGTGGTCTCATTTTTGCAGTTCTGCAGGGCTTTTAATCTATCGCGTGGAACGTTCCGTCCCCCTTGACACCCCTGCCCCCCCCCCCCCCCCCCCCCCCCCCCCATTATATATAACTGTAGGTTGGGTTGGCGTCGGCTGGCTACGAAACTGTAAAACATGCCGCTCACTTCTTGAGCTAGACAACCAGGGTACCGTTTTTAGCTGGTGTTTTTTTTGGCGGTCGGTCACAGCTGGTGGTTGAGTTAGATCATTTGTGCGACGTGAATAACATTTCCTCCGCACAAGGGAAATGATCGTATCACGTAGTGTTTACGGTAGGACACCCAAGAGGCAGTGGCATACAGTCGTAACCCTATGGCTGTCTCTGGAAGTGGCTACACGGGAAAATTAATTAACTCGTTGAAGCTGCCATCCCTATGCAGGTCCGCCTCACAAGCGGTTCTTAATGTAGTAGGATGCAACTCAACCCCTCATGCGACTCACCGGACACCTCATGGCGCTTCGCGCTTGGTGCAAGCAATGTGTGCCTGGTCGGTGAAAGCCCGACGTGCTCCGTCCTAGCATTGTAGTGATACGAGAGTCTATGGTCATACTACTACGGCCATGCATAAGGTCGAGTACATTTCCCCTGTCGAATACCCCCCCCCCCCCCCCCCCGCACCACCACGATATGTTTGTTCCGTTCGATCGTTACCAACAGATACCAGTGCACACGCTGGTGCAATACCTGCTACCCTCGAACGACAGCGGTTCACATCACCTAGTCCCCAAAAGCAAGGAGCAAGAGCGGGCCACGAAGACCCTCCTGGGCAAGATATTCGATGCGACGGGCCGGAAAAGGGAGATGATCAACCTCAACGGTTTGTGTGTTGAACATCCCCAGACTCAGTCTTTTCTGGAGACCGTGGCTGCCGGCGACAGGAGAGATGACGAGGTGGGTCGGTTTTCCCGCCAGTTTCTCTGTCGATATTTGCATCCATCGGTTGCCGTGCTAACCCGTTTCACACAACACAATTCCCTGACATTGGCGCCCCTTCCCCCCTATGTGGCTTCTGCGTGCAAGGGGGCTCGAGTCACGAGGTATAGCAGTATATGAGCTCAAGCTTTTGTGGTTTTCACGCCTGCAGACCCGCTTGTTGCCATCGCGGACGAGCTCTCGCGAACACATGGTGGGGTATATTCGCTGTTCTCGGAAGTAAAATTGAACATCCACCTTGCCTATTAAATGGTCAGCTTGTTCGACCGCCGGGTACGCGCTCCGCTCGTTTTTCTACGTCTCTCCGTAATCTTCATGTCCTAATGCGGAGACGCGATGCACCCGCGCTAAAAGTATAGTTATGTGTCCGTACACGGCGCCAGCCCCTCCCTCACCATCTCCCCGCCCCTCCATGCGACACGATTCCGGTCCCCGGTACACAGGGAAACAAGGCAAGTCTGTCGCTGACAGTCAGATTACCTGTCGCCCCTAAAGCTGCCGCCGACATCCTCGTATTGGAAGCCGCCCGGAAGTGTTCTAACACACCGGCCTCGATGGCCGCGGCCGCCGCGAAATGCCGAGGTGAATCGCACCTGACTCTCAATGGGGATTTTTCTCCTGGTGCGGGAACTCCGTACGAGGCAGCTCGACCTGAAACATCCCGTACAGATAGCAGTGGGAGTAGCGAAGCGGGATATGCCGGCCGGGGTAAGGATAGCGGTGGCGGCCGTGACACCCATGGGGAAATTCAGCAGACGATGGCGTGCAGCATAACCCGGGTTAGAGAGTGCGACTCAACGCTAGCGGACCCACGACATGCGTTTCGACAAGACTCCTACATGTTACGAGAAAGGGAGCGACTCTTGGACGAGCGAGAGAGGAACGTCCGCGATCGCGAAGATGCCATTAACGATCGGTTTCCGGCAAGCGCCAATACTGCTGCGGGGTTTACTGGAGTTGGAAACGCCCTAGACGATGCAAAATACTTTCAAAGTGCAATAAACCCTCACCCACCGGGATCAGACACGGGACCAGGAAGAAAGCGAGCTTCCTCCGCAACAGTCATGCAGCGACACGGCGGTGGGACTCGCCAACAATCTCGACCAGACGTTCCTACTCTTCCTGCAAGCGGGACGGGTGGTAATAGCGGTAACAACGGTAGCAATAGTCGCCCCCAAACCGATCGGCGTCAACTTTCCCCCCGACATCGGGCGGAAGACGAGGCCAGCTTGATCGCGAGATGTCGAGCACTGCATGCGGCACGACGAACTGCGGCAGCCGAACGGCGGGAGTCGTCACCGAAGACACCACACACACCAAACAGCCAGCGAAAGCACGCGGACTCGCAACCGCTAGCTGACCTGCATCAATCGGCAACGAACGAAAACGACGGAATGTCACCAACACTGTCCGCCGAAAACCGCAGACGACTTGAATTCGCATGTGAGGATGATCGCGCGGACGCGCAGTTTGGAAACGAACCCACGGCAGATCTCCCACATGACGCTGACGGCAAGGTGACCGAGATACGAGCGGTCGGGACGGTTTTCGGGAGGGCCCCAAGCAGACCACCGACAGCGGGGAGTGCGCAGCGGCAAGGAATACGCCCGCAATCTAGGCCTCTCTCAGCCGCGATCTCACGGAGAAATGGCGAGACGAGATGTGCTACAACAGGGGGGCGGTTGGTTCGCACGGGGGGGCGCGGCGCGGGGATAAAGACGGTGAGAGAGCCGGAAATATGAGTATGTACCGCAATCGAAGCAATCAAAGCAATCAAAGCAATCTACGGCAGTATATTCGCTAAGTGAAGTCATAAAGGCCATAAGAGGGGCATGATTCTGAGTTGTATTACACTAAAGCAAAAAAACGAACAGGTTTAGGTCGGAAGCTTCGAAACAAGCCAGAACACAACGAGTTTTTGGGCGCGAGACGGATTAATTATCAAAACCAATTGACGATTACAGCATCGAGTACTCTCCTGTTGCTGCATTACAATGTTGTATCTCTGTGTTGTGGCCTTGCTACCACAGAACTTGCATCCCTCTCTCAAGGATAAAAACCAGGACGGACACCGGGTGTGCTGGATCTTGACGGGTAAAAATAACGGTTTGATGTGAAAACACACAGACACAATGTATAGCGCAGGCTGCTGGGGTAGGGGATAGGGCATATGTCATTATGAAAAAGAGATGTATGGCACACGCGGGGCATGATAATAACATGATACTTGCAGTGCGCGCTCTTCCTCTTAACACGAAGTAGGTGCTTATGAGATGCTTGATAGTACCGCATTCGCCGGTTTTCGTGGGGTATACATCGTATCAAAATCAGGTCCCGAAAGGATTAGTAGCGAGCCAGGCGTCAAAAGTTCAACCCGCTCTGTGTGCTCCTTACTCTAGGGCATAAGCGGTGCACCTGCAACGCCTACATACTGACTGCTGTAGGCAACACATCGACCAGCCATCTCATCAGGAGCGGTAACATCCCAAATGCCAGGCTACCTCCTCCCGTATGACCCCCGCCCGCCCAAGTGGACAGAGACAAACTCGGCACACCGCGAGTATTTGTTGGAATCACACAATCGAAGACGACTTCGGAAGTTGCGCAAATAGTATTGGTTGATGCCTTAGCTCCCCCCCCCCACGATATATAGGTTGGGTTGGCGTCGGTTGGCTACGGCAACGTAAAATATGCCGCTCTTTGCCTGAACTAGACAACTACGGTACCGTTTTTTTTCGGGCGTTCGGTCACAGCTGACGATCGGGTTGTCGATCATTTGTGCGGGGTGGAGAATCTATACTCCACACAAGGAGAATGATCGTATCACGTGGTGTTGATGGTGAGGTACGCACGAGGCAGTCACAAAGTAAATCTATTACTGTCTTGGGAAATGGCCACGCCAGAAAATAAACTAGCTCAATGAAGCTGGCATCCATGTGTAAGTCCGCCTCACGAGCGGTTCTTAGTAGGATGCAGCTCACCCTTCATGCCACTCGCTCAACACGTAAGAGCGCTTCGTGCTTGGTGCGCACAATGTCTGCCTGATCAGTGAAAACCCGACGTGCTCCGTCCCGGTATCGCAGGAATGCAAGGGTCTATGGGCATACGACCGCGGCCATGCATGATGATGAGTACATTCCCTCCCCCCCCCCGCAATGAATGATGAAGAGTACCCCCCCCCCCCGCCCCCCTAAGCACGACCTAGACGTAGTGGGAATTCAAGAGTCGTGGGAGAAAGAGGGGGAGGAAATAGGATGCAAAGTTGGAGAGTACGCATGGATAGAGAAAAAGAGGAAATGGCACAATAGCAATAATAGGGGGGCGGGGGGCGTGGAGTTCCTAGTCAAAGAATATCTGTGTGAAATAATATAGGTGATGAAAGGCACTAAATTGAACGAAATCATATGGATAAAGATACTAGGGGAGCGGGGAGCGAATGATACTTCTTAGGAAACTTATATATGCCCCCCAGAGTCGAAGAATACGATAAAAATATACAAAGGACGTTCGGAGAAGTAGCAGTAGATGTACAGAAGTATAAACGGCAAGGAGAAGCAGTACTAGCGGGAGCTTTTAATTCAAGAATTGGGAAGGCAAACAAACTGAATGAGAACATTGGACAGTGTGGGGAAGTATCAAAGGATAAGAATGGGGAAGAGATGTTAAAGTTCCTCAAGCACAACGAGATGAAGACGTTGAACGACAGAGTAAAAAAAGGCGGAGCCAGAATGGACTAGACAGTGCATACAAAAGGGAGAAAGCTCTATCTTAGAATAGTAGAAAATGGAAGCGGTAAGGAAACGGAACTACATGTATGCGCAGCGGACGTAGGAACTACGGATCACTGTCTACTGCTGACAGACAGTCAGCAGACGAGAGTTATCAGACATGGGCGAGGTAGGAAATTTTATGGATGGAGAATATATAAACTAGAAATAAAAGAAAAACGGGAAGAGTTCCAAGAAGACACGGCCAAAAATGAAGAGCAATTTCCCAAGCTATTGGAAAGAATAGGTACAACAAGGAATGATACAGAGAGGGACAATGCAGGAGCCAGGATAATAGAAGGATGGGCGCAGTTGGCCAAGACCACAACGAGTAGAAGTAATAGGATGGGTAGTTGATATTATGCAACAGAGCAGTAAAATGGTGGGATGAGGAAGTGAAAGAGGGTACTTATGAGATTAAGGAGAAAGACATGCGCAAGACATACATCGAGTAAAACTACGACTGGAGGGAAGGAATATGCTAAAGCTAGAAATAAAGTAAAACATATGGTAGAGAAAAAGAAAGGGTATGGAAAGACGAAGAAAATAAAACGAATGAAGACTTTGAGGGTGGGATGAAGCAAATGTGGGTAGGGATAAAAGGGATACTGGGTAAACAAGCAGGAGCGGCAGACACGGGAGTAACTACCTTAAGAGCACAGAACGGTAAAACGGTCAGTAGTTCGAAGGGGAAAAGAGAAGTACTAGTAGAGCATTTACCGTATGCTAGGAACACCCACAGCCAACAAAGCGTTCGACGCAGAATTCGATAAATAAATCAATGCCTGGGCAGAGGCGAACGTAGATGCATCAGAAAGGGAAGACAGTGGTTCGGGAGGGTTACACAGAGAGTTCACACGGGAAGAAGTAAAGAAGTGTGTAGCTAAACTTAATAACAGAAAGGCAGCAGGGGCAGACCAAATAGTGAATGAATTTATGAAGTACGAGGGAGAAGGAATGCGTACCATGATAGTTGTGTTGTATAACTGGATATATAAAAAAACGAGTACGCACCTAGGAGGTGGAGAGAAGGAGTAGTAGTAAACTTATTCAAGAAAGGATGTAAGGCTGACCCGGGGAACTATAGATAGATAACCGCTACTAAGCGCAGTAAGCAAAACATTTTGTAAGGTGTTGAACGTAGAAGGGGAACCATTATGGAAACGGAAGACAAAATAAGCGAAGGGCAAGCAGGGTTTAGACCAACCCGTAGCTGCGTAGACCATGTGCACACCTTAGGTAATATACTTCAAAGTGGGAAAGACGCGGGACTAACAAGGTATTGTTTCTTTCTAGATGTACAGAAGGCCAAATAAACGACACAGCAGTATGGAGAAATGGATTGTGGAAAAAAAAAACTGTGGGAAATAGGAAACAGAGAAAAGATGTGGAGGGTGATGAAAAATGAGAACGGAACGTGCGAGAAGTGCTGTGATGCTGGACGGGGAAATGTCGGAGTATGTTGATATTTTACAAGGAGTTGCGCAGGGATGTACGTTGTCACCTAACCTATTCAAGATATATATTAACGACTTGATAGTAGCAGTTGATGCAGCAAGGTAGGGAGTCACGGCAGGGGAAGATACGGTGTCGGGATTGATGTTTGCGGATGACTTCGTGGGGATATCAGAAACACCCGAAGGATTGCTGAAACAAATAGAGGAGGCGTTAGAATACACTAGGAAATGGAGGGTGACGGCAAATATCAAGAAATGCGCAGTAGTTGTATGTAAAGAAGATAAGGTGAACACGGTAAATTTCAGTTGGAAGTGGGGAGAAGATGAACTTCCGATCGTAGATCACCTTGGCGTAGAGACCTCAAATTCTGCTCTTGGGATACACATACAGCAAAAGAAATAGGAAAGGGTGGATCACTCGTAGGCAAGATGGATGCGATCCTACCAGACTCGCATCTTGACATTTGGATTAAGAGATGTACCCTGATGAATGTGATAAAACCAAACTAGAATATGCAGGAGAAGTATGGGAAGGGAACGCAAAGCTCGTAAAACAGTTGGAACAATACTAACGACAGCAGCTAAAAAAATCCTAAGATGCTCAAGTACGACTAGTAATACAGTATTAAGCAGAGCTGGGAATGCACCCACTCAAGACAAATAGAGACATGAGAAAATGGCAATATGAAGTAAGGAACATGCCAAAAAAGAGGTTGCCAGCCATAGTTGATAGATCTGTATGGGAGAAAGTAAAAAAAAAGGGCGAGCTGGCATAAGGTGGGATAGCGTGGTTGAGAAAGTGTGGAAGGATGTAGGGGGAAACCAAAAAGAGATGATGTCCGCCGGGAAGTTGGGAGATACAAGGCAGAAGTCGAAGAGAAGAAAGGGTAGAAAGAAGGGAATGCCTAGCGCGAAGAAACAAGGTGGAATCGGAGAAACACTTAGAGATATACGGGGGATTGAACGAAGGAATAGGAATGAAATCGTGTTTGCACGACCCAATGGACTTCGTGAAAACGCTGAAACTGCGATTTCGTGTAGGTGACCTGGATCTGCCCGAAAGAAGAGAAGAGGTAGACCAGTAGCCGGGAGGAGGAAGTAGATGCACAGATGTGCCCGTGTGGCAAAGCACTAGAGAGTAGAACTCACATAGTAGGAGAATGTGAAATGTACAAGGAGGAACGGGATGTGTTACAAGAGGAGATGAGGGAAATAGACGAGTATGACATGGAGAAGTTGATACATTGAATAGCAGCGAGAAAACGATCGCTATCCTAGGAGATAGACGGTGGCCACAGGCGGCCAAACAGGAAGGGGATCAGATTTGCAAAACGTTTCTATGTAATATATGAAAACAACGTAATAAGCGCCCAAATGTTGGAGGTGTCTCTATTAGGAGTAGGAACGGTGCTCCGTCTTGAAAGGGATGCGTGGTCAATGGTCAAATGACTATAATAAGACAAGCAACAAATGAGTACGCCCCCCCCCCCCCCCCGGACGCAGCTCTCCCTTCATCCGAATCGCTCAACACCTCATGGCGCTTCGTGCTTGATGCAAGCACTGTCTGCCTGGTCGGTGAAAACCCGACGTGCTCCGTCCCGGTACTGTAGGGATGCCAGGGTCTACGGTCATACGACCGCGGCAATGCATGATAATGAGTACCCCCCCCCCCCCCCCTCCTTCAGCGAGCTCCATCAGCATATGCTCAAACATGTTGTTGGCTACATATATGGCACTACTCACTATTGCTGGCCTACATCGACACGTCATGACTGAAGTAGCCACCTTCTAACGTACAATAGTCTCCGCCGACTATACCGCCCGTGGTAACCTCGCGGCTAGGTCAATCCGAGCTCGAAAAGCGTTGGCCTCGAGGGATTTTCTGGCTGGGGATCTGCGCATGGGTCGTATTGTCGTCCTTCAGCGAGCGTTGCCGTGAACGCCAGGTGAACCCCTCGACTCATGAAATTCCATTTAGCTTCGAACACTGTTGCGAGAACGCTGCCTGCCACACATATGGTCTGTGTTCATCAACATCATCTTGCGCGCGAGAGGTGGGAACGAACGGTTTGCTATATGTAAATAAATCGATCGGCCAGGAGCCATGTACCGCAAGACGCGAACGCCTCCTTCCAGAGGGCAGGGACCATTCCGTGTCCCGGCTGTAACGTTTTCAGCTCGCAGGGCTGCGAGAAGTCGAAAGCGGGACGGGCGCTAGCCCCGCTATAAATCCCAGTAGATTTTGTTTCGTCCTTCAATTTGAAAAAAAACTTGGGTGGGTGGATAAAAGTAAAGATTGGCGCGTTGACTCGAACACCATACATCAAACAAACAAACAAACAAACAAACCGCCCCGGCTGTGATATCGAATTTTTCTGGACCGCCATATATTTGCGTGCTTGGCGTGATATGTATACCGGTATTGTATGCAGTAAGTGAAGTACGCACAGCTTGCCCGCAGGATGAACATCTTTGGCTTTGGTATCGTTGAAAAAAAACTTCTTGAAGAGTAAGCCTCAAGACAATGGTTTGATTTTGTGTTCCACTACAAAACATGACGCCGCACACAAGCATACCAATTACCTGGTTCAGTATAAACCACCTTGTGTGGCAAATTCACAGGTGGCTGGGACCCCCCCCCCTTGCACGACGTGGGGGTAAAAATATCCTTGCGCAGACCGTGAACAATGTAGCAAACCTCACAAAGGTGTCGACAGTGCTCTCAATTCGGTACGCATAATGGTGTGCTACTTTGTTTAATGTCTCCACAAGGTTTGTTTTACAACCACACTATGCCAACTTTTGTCCACCCCCTTCGGGACCCCAGAGGGAAACATCGTCGGAAAAAACCCCGACGATTTTACAGCATCGGCTACTACACCCAAAGCCTATTGATACAGTATCATAGGCTGCCTGGATAGAGGATAGGGGATGGTTCAGTGTGTCCGGAGTGGAACGGAAAGAGATGTACGGCATGCGCGAAGCATTCAAAACAATCGTACATGTTGCAAAACGCTTTTCCTTGAAGACCGACAAGACCGCACTTTGTATATTTTTGTTGTCGCTATGCCCGCTTGTCCCAATGCCTGAAGCAGCCTGAATTTAACGGCACCCTATGTACCATAACAACACCCCCCTATGCCTAGGTCCCAAGATCTGAAGCAGCCTTAATAGCCTTGTTAGAACTGCGCTTAGGCGCTTGCTTCCAGGGTTCTACACTATTTGACTTTTTCGTGGCATCTCGTGGCATTACCATGGTAACATCCATGGCATACCATGGCATCCCATGGCGTGGCATAGGATTCCATGGCACGCCGTAGCGGGTGCCCGGCATGCCATGGGTGGTACCATGGCAACCCCCGCAGCAACCGCCACGGCACTCCATGGCAACCCCCACGGCACTTATCTACGCTATCAGGGTTCTACACTATTTGATCTACGCTGACTCGTCCTATTTCGTTGCATCGACCACCTTTGCAGGGTGGGGCGATATCGAAAGAGGCTGGATGGCGCCTACGCTATGCAGATGCGAGCTATGCAACGTCTCCACACAAGAGGCAACAAGACCTGAAATGCGAAATCAAACAAACGGCCTCCGACGTAGGAGCGCTCGGTTTCAGGAGGCTGCAATGGCCGCCGCAGAGCCCCTAGCTTCAGGGGGCTGCGAGAGAGAGAGAGTGCCGGGTAGGACGCTTCCGGTCGCACTCCAGGCTGGACCGTTTCGTGATGGCACGGATCAGAGCTGGGGCGCTTGGGCGCCCTATCTTATAGCAGGTGGCAGTCGATTCGGCGACAAGATGCCCTAGCTCGGGTCGCTTTACGTTGTTCCATGATCGCAAGGTACTCTACAGTAGTATCGCCGCTTGTATTTCCCGCAAGGTGCTTTCGAGTATAGTCGCTTGGGTTGTTAGATGCCCACAAGGCGCACTAGTGTGGTCGCTTCCGTCTTTCGATGCCCACGTACATCGTTCGTTGTCAGCCTCGTGCTGTCCGGAGGCTTCCTATGTTTCCGTCGCACGTACGACCACGGCGAGCGCGCGCTCCGACACGGGAACATTTCGGGTGATGTGAGCAGGCTCTTCAGCGACTGTAGAGCTCTGCAAATAGACCTGGAGAACCTCAGGCACGGTGCGCCTTTGTTCCGCGCCATCAACACGTTCTGGTCATCGCGCGTGACGGTAGAGTTTTGGACTGGTCGATCAGCGTGCGACGTTGAAGGGGTCTCGTGGGAGCCATCGGGCCGCGTCTTTGACTCCGCTATTAGTCCTCTTTTCTTGATGCCCAGGGGCATCAGATCGAATCGGTTAGCTTTTGGTGATGCCAAGGGGCATCGAACCGAATACATTTGGCGGCAATTCCCGCGCAATGCTGTTAATAGTGCGCAAGCGGCCATACCACAGTGGAAGCGGAGGGTGTTCTCGCTGCCAGCATTCATTTCACGCATCCAAGCCTCCATGTCGAATTAATTCGTTGTGGGCAGCGCACTATGGGTGGCCCCACCCTCATGATGGAAACAGTACATACCAGGTACCAGGTAACAGGTTCTGATCTATCACTCGAGCTACCCACAACCCCTGTGTCTCCGGCGCTACGTTGCATACACTGTCAAGATAATAAACTGCCACCTCCAAACGAGGCATTTCTCTGCCAGGGGGAATGCCGTTTTCACAGAAAACATCCTGTGGCAGGAATAATCCATAAAAACGACATTGTCCGACCTCCTTATCAGACAAAACGGCATGCACAGCACACAATATTCAACGAAATGGAAAAAAAAAGTACAGCACCGTTGTTGGTTTCCTTCAAACTACGAGTAGGATCAGGGAAAAGAGTCTTCTGACAACGAACACCAACGTATGATCTCACGCACGCCATCATCAAGCGGTACGAAGCAGGCCGCCCCCCTCCTCTCCAAAGAGTCCCTTCGTCCCACCCTCGGGTCTCGTCTCTACTCCTGCGCACGAACCAATAGCAAACAGCTGCTACCCTTGAGTCTCTTTCTACGCCGCTGTAAGTGAGTTGAATACCGTTGTCACGGCCAACAAGACGTACGAAGCCACGAGGCGACGGGTAGCAGTTGGGAACGCAGGGGCAAGAGGCCTTGAATGGCAGCGGTCTTTTACGCCCGCAAGGAGACGTCCGGCGTGGAAAAATTGTGACCATAGAAACGCCGCACATCGCCCACTGTACAACTCCTTATCAGTGACGCGGGAGGCATAAACGTTGCCTTGCACCCCTGCCTGCGCACACGGGTTGCCTGAAAAATTACCCAGCGGACGTACTCCTTCTTTTCCCGTCACGAGCGAGCCAAGTCCCACCGCTATAACCCGTGAGACAAATCAAGCGGCTCTCGCACTGAGGAACCCACGCCGTCCTGCTTGATCGATGCTGCCGGCTTGCTCGGCGCGCAACTATAAAAGCCGTGTCGTTTTACTACAAACGACAGTATTTACACTGACGTAGTAGAACAAACTACACGACGGGTCGGAACGACCGCTCAAATCAAATAAATTCCTGCAACGATTGCCAAACATCGACGGGAACGTCGTGCCGTGAAGACGTCGTATCAGAAAGGCGGCGGGACGCGGTGGCCTAGGCCGCTTAAACAAAATAAATTCCTGCAACGATTGCCAAACGTCGATGGGAACGTCGTGCCGTGAAGGCGTCGATCAGAACGGCGGCGCAACGCGGTGGCCACCGTTGCATCGTCCAAAGGCGGCAAGGTTCGGGCAACGTCCTCAGTCTACTCGGTGCAATCTCAAGGAGCGATCGACTGGCTCCACTTCAAGCTGGGAGCGGCAAAACAACAGCGTAATACAGAAACCGCACACGCACAAGCGTCCTCGATTTCGCGCCAATTTTACACACTACTCACATCCCCCTCCCCCCCTATATACTATATACCCTCCGGTTGAACCAAACATGCATGAGTCAACACCATCCTATTGCAGGAAGCCGTGGCGCGTCGCCAGCACCACTTGCGTCTGGTTAATAAATGTCCACCATGACCGCGAACAACTCCTTGCCTTGTAGGAGCCGTACCTGCGCACGCTCCTATCTCCATTCGCTCTCAATATACATTCTTCCAGCCACAGCGAGCAGGACATAGCAAAGCATTAAAGCACCAAAATCAGTCCGTGACCAGCAGCAAAAGACAATCGCTCTTCGTATTTCACAGGCCGAATTAATATTTCAACAACTTTTAAACACTGCACACTATTCATATCCGTCCCCGCCCTCTCTTTTCTACCTGACGACGTCACAAGTCCCCCCCTCGTGCTCCTGGGTCATCGCACGGTGGACACCACTGCCAACAACTAAACCGTCGCGAAGATCACCTCAAGTCCCAAGGGGTGAAAAGGGGGCGCAGGTGATAACCCCCCCCCTGCTAAAGTCTATAACACGCTCCCCACCCCCTCTTCTTCTTGCTGTGCCCCCTCGTCATCCAAAATTTCCCTCTCAAAGTAGAGGAATTCCTCCCACGTCTCGTGTATCTGACTGGGAGGGTACCTGCGGGCCTTCATCTGCAGCTCGTGGAAGGAAGGCGTAACCGGGTACTTGGATAGGTTCATCCCGATGGAGCGCAAGTCTCGGGGATGGCAATCACTTTTGCGGTTGTTGCATCTGACAAAAGCGGAAGGGGGCAGGGAGCAACATCAGGAAACCTCGTTGTACCGGCAGGGCGAGGCGAGGCTAATGTACACGGTATACTCGCCTCCAAGTCGCCTCCAATGAGTATACGTTTTGTTCCGTCGAGACGCTTCTCAGCCTGTCTGGTAAACACGGGCTAGACTTCAGGGAAATTAACTACATTGTGAGAACATCATCCTTCAGTCACAGTGGATAGAATCATCATGACACACTATTTGCCAGAGCCAGGCCGGGGGGCGAGAGGGACCTCCCTCCTCCGCCTCAGCGTCATAAACTGTGCAAAACAACTCTTCACTTTACACTTTACCAGACTGGAGAGCACGTCGGTAGAAACACACTACAAACAGAAGCGCGTCAAGGCCAGCACAGACTCACGGCTCACACGACTGCAACCAAACACAAGGCGCACGGCAGCTAGAGAGTCACCTCGCTACATCTGCCGCAATAACGTGAAGATAGAGGTGACAAAACGCAACGGTTGTACGTGCGCAGCGGAAGCCTTTGCTGATCGGAATCCAGCGGACAACAAAGCGCAACAAGAAACCAATAGCGGGTACCCTCTGTACCCCGCTCGCCGGAAGAACAAAAGAAAGCCACTGTGGGTACACACCACTGCTGCTGCGAACAGCGCACGCACCGCCCGCAAGCCGTGACGACATTATCCCAGCTACCCTTCCCGCCCAGTTTTTTCGGTAGAACGTGATCGAAGCTCAGGTCGTGTGGGGGAAAATACTTTAGGCAGTACTGGCACTTGTGCGAGTCGCGCAGGAACAGGTTGCGTCGCGTGAACGGCGGATGAGTCCTGTGCTGGTTCACGAACTCCTGCTCAGCGAAACAAAAACAATGTTGAATCCAAAATTACGACGGTCGATGGGTCGGCTATGCGAGGGGAGAACGGTGGATGATGCCATGATGAAAAAAAAAGGCTTTTGGAGGGTACGCGGAAGAAGCTAGGAGAGGGGGTGGGGGTTGGTCGCAAGCTCTTATCCGTGGAAAAACATGGTGTACCTGGACGAGCCTCAAGAGGTTATGGTGCCGTTGCGTGTGCTGAGTGTTCTGGTCTAACCTCTTCAGAACTGCGCCCACATTTGTGAGAAAAATGCTTGGCATTAGAGATGATTTTGTTTGGTCGTTGAAAAAGGATTAATGTTAAGCATTATTGTCTCTGGGCAAAACGCGCGCGGCGACATTCTTCGCCAGTACGTGGCGTTCCATGCTTGGCAATGGAGGTCCGTTGAGGGAGGCGAAATGACCGCCAAAATTACCTTCAGGGCGATGACGCTCGGCAGCTGGACAACCATGCGGGGGCTGCGGATGGATTGGTCCCCGTAGGTGGCCAACACGGTGACCTTGTCCATGAACACCGCCTTAATTACATCCTGCCACCCCCACAAACTGCGGCAGCCGGAGTTTAAGACATAGCGGGTGTGCCGTGCGAAGAGATGAGGTCATGGAATGGCTGCGGGATGGACAGCTTGTGCTGATAGAGCGGATTAACACGACTTGTCCATTATGGCAACCGCGCTGTACACAGCTGCAGTGCTGTGCAAGGAAACGCGTGGCGTGTGCTACTGTAATACCTTTGTATCAATATTTACAGCACCCTAGATTTCAGGGGAATTAGCTAGTACAATGTGATGACATACTTATCATCGTAAGCACCACGGTCGACAACGACTCATCTTTCAAGCGCCCAAAGTTCGATCACCCTGGGTTTCTGCTGCATTATCCTACACCAGCATCCGCGCAAAACCTATGTCATCATGTCATGCCAATGGCGGCGAGTCGCTTTTGGACGGCTCGTTGTTGCGAATACTCGAGGCTACGCGCGTGTAAAGCTCCGGTCCCACATCCCATACGGCATCGCAAATCACTCCGCGCGGTGAAATTAATGACGTTTTGATTGAACGGTTACGCTTGGAATCACCTGCAAAAACAAGATTGCGTCTTTTTGCCCACCGTACCGTACGCGCATGTAACGCCGACAGGGCAGCCAGACCCTCGCGTGACATGGAGAGCGACGAACCGAGACAATGGCTCTGAACGACATTTCTCGACACTTCTGGGCTATAGACGGCACGGCAGTGTTGGCCAAGCGCACCGTATCGAGGAACTAAAACAAAAAATCAATGCCACGGTATCTAGACTACAGCACATCCCTTTGTTTTGTTTTCAGATACAACTGTAAACCAATTAACCTATGTGCTACTAAATAGCTACGCAGAACACTCCTAGCCTGTGTGCACAATGGAGCTACCACCTCAACGGCTCTTGAACTCCGGGGGCACAGCGATTTGACGTTGACCAGCTACATTCATGTGCAACTGGTTTAAAAAAAACCCAGCTGGTTAGAACACGACGATGCCCGAGAACATGTGCAGTTCTCAATTCCGCTTTAATACCTCAGTAGAGTCAAGCAACCATCACTTGGCACCATAGAAATAGCAGCAACACGAGCTATAGAAAGATCGGCCAGTGAACAAACCTGACCTGAGTGGAAGGTACGACAATGGCTGGTAGTCGGCGTTGAGCACGAGGCATGGACACGAGTCTAGCCCCCCGGTAAACTTGGTCTTGCGCTGCTTGCGACTATTGGTGCTGCTGGTTGCCACCTGGAGGGCCACCTCGTGCCTCATCTTCACTGAAATTTGCACGGCCCGAAAGGGACACGTGACGCGAACCGGCCAGTGGGATCGAGAGAGAAAAGAGAACAGAGGTCAACGGGGTCACCCATGAATGGACGTCGCGGGAGAGGCACCGAAAACGACGAGAACAAGGAGCAAAACGCAGTAGTATACCTACGGTATGACATATACCTGGCATGGTGGAGGCAATGTTTTTAATAGAGCACATCACCACCATCACCACCACCACGACGATCGAGTATTGAATAATAAGGTTTGTCCGTCTTTCCGCTTCGCATATCGTTTATCGTATGTATCTGCACCGAAGTTTTCAGCGATCTCATCCGATAAATAACGGGATGTATATCGAATATCGGTTTTTAGGCCCGTATCGGATGGGAACCGATTTTGCTCCGATATCCAACAACATTGCTGAAAAAATAACGTCACATCATGAAATCACATGGGTCAGGGCAACAATCACCCCATGCGCTGGCGCAACTTTCGGGTCGGATTTGCGGTTTAGTGGTTTCGTGCAACAGGCAACAGGCGTCGGAAGGTGCGCGAAGCGCAACACGGGTTTCGGGCCGCGCTTGCGCTTGTGCGTGTCTTTCCAGCCGGAGGCGCACACAAAAAACGTATTGAGGCACCTTCAGCGAAAAATATTTCAGGCGTCTGAGCAGGTCGCCCTCCGTCAAGTGGTTTTCGGGCATGTACTCATGCATTAAAAAATGAGAGTATTTTTTGCGTCCGGTTGCCCTTTGGGGCTTTTGGCAGGGCCCTCTTGACCTCTGCCCTGTGCCCTCTGCCCGCAACACCATTTCGGTTTCTGTTGCCTACCGGGTATTAACTACAAGGTATCACATAGTTGAGCTTTAAATTTTTAGAACTGCAGTCCCGTTTCGAGGACAAACCACTCAAATTCGAAGTAGTGTGTCCCCAAAACGGGACTGCTGTCCTAAAAGGGTCAAGTGTTACTTATCGTATCGAAAATTTCGATATATCGAAATTGGATAGATCGTATCGAGCGTGTTGTGGTCTTCATCCCCTGGCATCCCCGTGATGTTGTGGTTTTCATGCTCATGCTTAAGCGAAAGCTTGGATGCATCAACGATCGAAATCGTATCGAGAACACTAAAGGGATGCTACCCGTACGTCTACTACCCGGTACCCGACGGGTTTACGCCGACGGGTACCCGTCACCGAGTCCGAGCCCGACGAAATCCGCCGGGTATTTGGGCCGGGTACCCGGGTACCTGATTAGCAACGTGTCCCCCGGGTGAGTATGCCCGAAAATACCTCCAGAAACCCTAGAAACACGCAAGCAGTCCAGCAGGGGCAACACTCTCACAAGTACTCGTACTACAGCTGTAGTAGCTTTGGAGTTGTATCAACATGAGCTTTATACACATGTATACGTCCATTCTGTTTCGTATGTCGTTCACACTACTAATATCTACCAGGTATACGTGTACTTGGAGCAGTACCTCATTCTGGTATAATACGTACCTCATATACACGTGACCTTACTTGTTTAATTGGTCAGTTTATTTAGCTTGGCGGCATTTTCGATGTACACTTAATATATACGTACGTGTACTACACCAGTAGTAAATAGTACCTGATACTGGCATAAACCTACTTACAGATATATTCGTATGTTTTTTTTTCTCTGAGCGTGCTCGGTTGGTACATCCCTGGCCTCTCTGAGCTTTCACTTGGACACCGCCTCCTTCTATCACTTGCCGGCGAGAGCTTTTTTTTCCCTTTTTTCTTCTTTCGTTTTGTGTGCGTGCGTGTACCCAGAGCACGGCACCGCGAGCGAGGCCGGTGCCGTCGCGGGTGCCAGAGGATGCTGGCGGGTAGAGGGGGGCGGTGGACAAAGCGCGGTCGCCGTTTCTGTGGTTCGGCGTCGCGTGTCTATCGAGACACGAGGGCAAACATGACTGGGTTTTGTCTAGCGTCCTGGTGTGGCCCCGGTTATATTATGCACGAGAGGGTTGTTTGGTCCTGCAAAATAAAATTCAAGCGGTGCTTATTTTTGCGACCTAGCTGACGTTCACAGAGAGAGCTACGCAGTCTGAGCACCAACATTACCGAGCTGGCGAACGAGGGCCGCGGTGAGCACCTGGCTTCACGCGAGGCGAGCAACGGGACTCACTGTGTTAGAGAGGGAAGAAAGCTTTACCCGGACCAAAGCGGTGGCGAGGTGGTCGCGAGAGGGGCGGGCAGCGTACGAGGCTGAGAGAGAAGCTCTGCTGTTCGTTTTTTTCAAAGGTATTCACGGGAGACGAGGCCCGGGACAGGCGGGTTTCGCTCGCCGCAGGAGGGGTTTGTTTTGCCCCCCATTGTGATGGGAATGGGAATCCCATCGTCAAGTTGTTGCCCCCCGTTGTGATGGGAACGGGAAATGCCCACTTGCTTCCTACTTGGGATGGGAATGGGACGGGAAGCTGGGGTATGTTTCATTCATGTGGCAGTATGGGAGTAGAACGTCACGCCAACGGGATGGGACGGGACTAGCGTGTCGTATAGAGGTGGGCAAAAGTGGAGAAATGTGGGAAACACGATGGGGGCACAACGGGAAACGACATTGGGGAATATATGGGACTGCTCAACGGCATACGGGAGGTACACGCCGTTCTTCTCGTTCACCGCTGGCGTGAACTCCACCACATGCTTCCAAATCCTTGGCGTCTGCCTGTTTCTCCCCAGGGCCAGCACCGATCACTTCTACGGCAACACCGTTGATCACCAGTGATCTGCTTGGCTGTGGGAGAGGCTCAGCCGCAGAGCCATCGGTAGGGTCCGCCATCGCCCTCGTGCTTGTGTGAGTAGCGGACGCGTTCTCTCTAAAAGAACCACGGGAGAGCTCTTGAACCCTTCTGGCTCTTCCCGTCATCCAATCCAAGATTCAGAATAGTGCCAGTTATGGTATGGTACCGTTCCCCTCGCTGCCTCGGCAAGGCATGCTGCGAGGCATGCCCTATCAGGCTTATAGCCAGTGGGCTAGGTCTTTCTGACGGGTGTAAGGCCGGACTCACCCTCAAGGAGTGATACCTTCTTGCTGCTGCGTGTGGCCGCGAGGCTCAGGTGGCAGTAAAGTTGGGTCGTATGTGGTGCGTCAGGCACGGACACCTATGATTCGCGCGTCTTTTTTAGGCAGCAGCGGCGGAGCAGCAATGCTCAATCGGGATGTCCGTGCGCGGAGGCAGGCGTCATCACAGGATAAACTACGGCAGTCTATTGCGCCGGTAGGAGGCTGGATTCGACGACGGGGGAGGAGGAAGACAGAGCGTCGACGATCGGGGAAGAGACGGATTGAACTCACCCTGCGCGAGAATTTTTGTTCTTCAGATCAGAACCGCAAGTGCGAGGAGCATTTTCTTTTTCGGGACGGGGGAGAACGGGAATCGACCGGAAGGGAGTGGCAACGAGAGCACGTGCAAAAGAGCGGGTGGATTGGGCTAAGGTGATGAGGCGGCCATGAAGAATGGCAGCAGGACGGCACACGGAGACCCATGACCGGCGCGCACACCATCACGAGAGAAGCAGT
The DNA here is from genome assembly GCA_031763025.1 of Macrocystis pyrifera. Classification (NCBI taxonomy): domain Eukaryota; class Phaeophyceae; order Laminariales; family Laminariaceae; genus Macrocystis; species Macrocystis pyrifera. Next base: position 20,733,187 of record JASSKH010000001.1, on the reverse strand, counting down.
CATCGCTTTTTTCCGGTTTAGTTTTTCACGAGGCAGCAGTATGTACGTGTTATTTACGTCAGGTCACTGGTCTTTGTAGTGTTGGCGAGTTGTATACCCTTCATGGGGAATGACCCCCGCAATTATCAGGGACGTGGTATCATAGCTGTGCTGCACCTTTTGTGTCAGACAGTCCGGGAAGAGATGGCGATCGTTGATATTTGTGTGGTGGTTTCAGCTTCGATTGCGCCTTTTGTATTGCATGTCCGCGAGTCGTCACTCTGACAGCACACCCCAGACAGCAGGCGTGTTCCTCTCTGTGTTCACTACTACCGTGCGTTTCTTACGGTGCAGGCAGCACTCCAGACAGCAACCGCTGTAGTCAGCAGCCACGAGTTGGTTAGTTGTGCGAACTGGGGGAAATCTATGCTGTGGTTGAGAGGATATAGATATACCCGCGGCCATGTTACTGTAGTTCAGTTTGCACATTGATTTCATCTTGCGTGCGCCTGCTTCGTCTCGTATTTTTAGGTAGCCGAATTTCGATTTTTATGGTTTTTTTCGGATCTTCCTAGGGCTCCAGCACCTTAGTGTGACCACGGACTCCTTCGTTTGGAGAGTTAATGTGAGAACAACAGCATGTGTGTGTGGGCGTGCCACTGGGAGGTTCTCTGAATTAACGACGGGAGAACTCTTCTGGTTCTTCCCATCATCCAATCAAAGATTTAGAATAATGCCAGTTTTTGGTACGGTACATGTGTGTTGCCACGGGGAGATTAGTGGGAATAAGGTGGGAACGGAGTTGGGAGAAGCCGTGCCCTCAATGGGAATGGGGACGGGAGAAACCGTACCCATAAGGGGAATCGGAATGGGAGAAGCCGTGCCCACAACGGGAATGGGAAGCAGGTGGGATGGGGGGATGCTAGATCGGTCATTTGGGAAGCAAGTGGTTGTTAAATTCATCGTGGGATGGGCAGTGTTATGATACTGCCTTGAATGAGGCTGAAAGCCCGGTAATTACCTGGATTCAAGTATTGGGGTCGTATTTGTAGTACTTGGGAGGCGTTTCGTAGATGGAAAACCAGGGGTCTCGTGCCTCAGTCTCGGCGTCCACGAAAGGAATAAAGCTCTCTTCTTCCATCTCTCAGCGAACAACACACGTGAGTACCAAAGAGTACCGACTTAATTGGCAAACCTGTCCAGGGATACAAAGTGTCCCGACCTTGATCTTAACAAGCGGGATCGTGGGCGTCCAAGTCGGTCGCGGTGACGGGCGGTGCATCAGTTGGCGGCGGAAGCCGTGAAAGAGGAGTTCCCACGGGCTCGGTGCGGTCGCGGTCGGACGGGATCGGCACCATCGGTCTTGGATCCTACTCTTTTGTTTCTTCTGGCTGTGTTTGTTCGGTCGTGATTTGTACTCGCGGCGGTGTCTGATCATACGTTCTCGTCAACGGCGGAACGCCTCGCCGTCGTCGCCGAGCGTTCCAAGGTCGGGGTTCAAAATGCCGCTAAGGTTTTGAAAGGGGTGTCTACACTGTCCGAGGGAGTGTGAGTCTTCGTGGTAGGTCAAGCAGTGACCTCGGTTTTCGCCGAGGGCGGCGGCGCGAGCGGACGACGAGCGGCTGGCGGCCGCGGAACCTGACAGCGCCCAAACCTCGCCTCCCCGGCTGCCTGGAGCATGGACCTCCCTCCCTTCGCCGGACAGGGCAGCCATTCTCCAGCACTGGCCCGCCATTAAGTGTTATGATATTGTTTTGAATGAGGCTGAAAGCCCGGTAATTACCTGGGTTCAAGTATTGGGATTGTATTTGTAGTACTTGGGAGGCGTTTCGTAGATTCCCAGCGAGCTCGGCTCTCAGTCCCCGCGTGCACGAAAGGAATAAAGCTGCTCTTCTTCCATCTCTAAGCAAACAACACACGGAGTACCAACAGCACCGACTTAATAGGCAAACGTGTCCCGACCTTGATCTTGACAGCAGGATGGGAATTGGGAGCTCCAAATTCACAATGGGACTTCCGGCCGATTCCCATTCCCGTCCCATCCTATATGGGAATTCCCGTCCAATTGTCTCCCGTGAATACCCTTGGATTTTTTGTTCTTGACATAGGTGTTCCGATCAGGCGGAAAATAATTACGTGAGAGGCGACGGGGATTTGTTTTTGTCTATCTGAATTTTCGGGTTTCATTTTCATTGCTTTTGCGGTGCTACTACTCTGCCGTGCTGTGCTTTCTCTTTCGTACCTGGTACATATCAAAAGAAGAAAATAAGTACCTTACCTGAGGTATGTACGTACGTACGGCATGCGGCGTTCGGGTTGTTTTCCTGGACGGAGCATGGAGCTCTTGGCATTTGCATGTCGCCTGTTTGCACCTAATTGTTTGGACCGTTTGTTCCGTTCCATTCTTCCTCGTGAGCGAGCGCAGCGGGCGGAACCCCCCGCGACGCGAAGCGCTTGTAATACTGGTACCATGTACCTGACACCTGGCATACACGTGCACTTGTTTCATTGTACAGTTTACATAATTATTAGTAGCTCAGCGGCATTTGCGATTATATTGTCTTCTCCTGGGGATATATTTCCGCTCCAGAATCATTGGAGCCTGTCCTGCGACCACAAACTCTCTCTTTTGGCGATGAGTTATTTTGGAGATCACGAACATTAACAGTGCTTGACCTACTGAATTGTAAAGCATTTTACGTAATACATCACACCTTCAGAGATGATGTGCTACAGCAGCGTGACCCAGCCTGTTTATGATGTAGGGTCGACATCCCGACGAGGAAAAAACAAGTACTGCTGCTGTATCAGCGCTCATTCAAAGAAAAACGAGGGAAGTATCTTGGGCTGGCAGGCAATGCCTGGTACCGTTTGACGCCTGCAGGTCGATAAGTCATACAAAGTCGCCTTATCACTGTATGGGAGTGTATACGGCATGATATGTTCATTGGGTACCTGGGTACCCGGGTGCCCGCTGGACACGGTTCCGGTCGCCTGAAAAAACGGGTTACCCGGTCATGAGTCTGAGTCCGACCTCCAGACATTGGCGGGTACCCGTTCGTGGCGGGTACCCGGCGGGTAGCACCCTTAGTACACGATTGATATTATACGGACGTGTTTTTTTTGTATATCGGTATCGTACATACCAGTACCAGGTACCAGATATCGAACATCAAACCCTGATTATCGGTTTGATATCGATATCCCACACTACCTCTGATGGATACCAGGTACGCAGGTATATAGAACTACTTAATAGATGTCTCAACCTCTGAGCGTGCTCGGTTGGTACATCCCTGGCCTCTCAGAGCTCCCACTTGGGAATCGCCTCCGTTTATTACTTGCCGGACCGTTCCAGCGAGTCTTTGTTTTCTCCATCGTCGTACTTTCAGTCCTTCTTCCCTTTTTTCTTCTTTCGTTTCGTGTGCGTGCGTGTACTCCGAGCACGGTTGCGCGGGCGAACCCGGCACCGTCGCGGGTGTCAGCGGATGCTGGCGAATAGAGGGGGGGTTGCAAGGAGCGCGGTCGCCGCTTTCGTGCCTAGGCGTCGCGTGTGCCTCGAGACACGAGGGATGCATCAATAGGCTCTGTCTGGCCTCCATTTGTGATTTTGGATAGAGTACGTACGAGTATTTAAGGGTCGTTCGGGATTGTAAGATAATACTCAAGCGGTGCTTATTTTTGCGACCGGGCTGAGAGTCACAACAGGGAGGTACCCCGAATGAGCACCAACATTGTCGAGCTTGCGTCGAGGTCCACGGTGAGCACCGGGCTTCACGGGAGGCGGGCGACGGGGCTCACTGTGGAAGAGAGGGAGGGAAGCTTTATCCGGACTGAATCGGTGGCGAGATGGTCGCGAGACGGGCGGGCGGCGTACGAGGCTGAGAGAGCTCTGCCGCAAGATTTTTTCATTTTTTCATTTTTTTCTTTTTTTGACTGTGTAAGGTGTTCCACTCAAGTAGTAAATTATTACACGAAACGGGACGGGGATTTTTTTCTTTTAGAATTTTTCGGTTTCATTTTCATTGTTTTTGCTGTGTTGCTGTGCCGTTCTGTGCTTTATCTTTCGTACACACGACGAGTACACAGACACAGAGCATATCGAAAGAAGAAAATAAGTACCCTACCTGGGGTATGTACGTATGTACGACGTGTGAGCGAGCGTAGCGGAAAACCGCCCGCGACGCGAAGCATATGTGGCGTCCGAGCTATTTTCTCCTGAAGCATGGCGGCGGGACTCTTGGCATTATCAAGTCGCCAGTTTGCAGCTAACTACATGGGCCATAAAAAAAACAATATTCAATCATGGACCTCTGTCCGCTTCGCATAATTTGATGTTTCCTTCCTGAGCGAGCGTAGCGGGCGGCGTAGGCCCCGCGGAGCGAAGCGCCTTGTATCATATATAACTTTGGGAGGAATAGGAATGCCACAAGAGACATCAAACTTCTTCACCAAGGTAGCAATCGTTGTCTGCTACTGCTGTATGTATGAACTATATGTACAGCACCGCACCCGCACGCACTCAAACGATTTGCGAGCACGAGGCATACCCCATCATTATATAGAACTATTTACAGACATCTCGCTCTCTGAGCGTGCGCGGTTGGTACATCCCTCGCCTCTCAGAGCTCCCACTTGGAAATCGCCTTCTTTTATTACTTGCCGGACCTTTCCAGCTGGTCTTCGTTCTCTCCATTTGTCTTTTCACTTTCAGAGTTTTTTTCCTTTTTCTTCTTTCGTTTCGTGTCTGTGCGTGTACTCCGGGCACGGTACCGCGGGCGAGCGCGGCACCGTCGCGGGTGTCAGCGGGTGATGGCGGGTAGAGGGGGGGTTGCAAGGAGCGCGGTCGCCGTTTTCGTGGCTAGGCGTCGCGTGTGCCTCGAGACACAAGGGAAGCATGAACAGGCTGTGACCTCCTGGTGTGGTTCCGGTTATACTGTGTACGAGTGTACGAGGGTCGTTTTGATAAGCAAAATATTATAACTACGTGTAGATATCTCACTCTCTGAGCGTGCTCGGTCGGTACATCCCCGGCCTCTCAGAGCCCCCACTTGGGAATCGCCTCCTATTATTACTTGCCGGACCCTTCCAGCGGTTCTTCGTTTTCTCCATTTATTTCTCTTTGCACTTTCAGTCCTATTTTCCTTTTTTCTTCTTTCGTTTCGTGGAGTGCGTGTACTCCGACCACGGCACCGCGGGCGAGCGCGGCACCGTCGCGGGTGTCAGCGGATGGTGGCGGGTAGAGGGGGGGTTGCAAGGAGCGCGGTCGCCGTTTTCGTGGCTAGGCGTCGCGTCGAGCGCGGCACCGTCGCGGGTGTCAGCGGATGGTGGCGGGTAGAGGGGGGGTTGCAAGGAGCGCGGTCGCCGTTTTCGTGGCTAGGCGTCGCGTGTGCCTCGAGACACGAGGGAAGCATGAATGAGCTCTGTGTGGCCTCCTGGTGTGGTTCTGGTTATACTATGTACGAGTATATAAGGGTCGTTTAGATATGCGAAATAAACCTCACAGAGAGAGCTACGCAGTCTGAGCACCAACTTTGTCGAGCTGGCGAACGAGGGCCACGGTGAGCCCTGGGTTTCACGCGAGGCGGGCGACGGGGCTCACTGTGGCAGAGAGGGAGGAAAGCTTTACCCGGACCGAATCGGTTGCGAGACGGTCGCGAGAGGGGCGGGCGGCGTACGACGCTGAGAAGCTCTGCTGTTCGATTTTTTTTTCTGTTTGACCGGTGTAAGGTGTTCCAATCAAGCAGGAAGTTATGACACCAGAGGGGACAGGGTTTTTTTCTTTCCGAAATTTTCGGTTTCATTTTCATTATTTTTGCGGTGCTGCTGCTGCTGTGCCGTGCTGTGCTTTCTCTTTCGTACATACGAGCAGACATACGAACAGCACATCAAAATAAGAAAATAAGTACCCTACCTTGGGTATGTACATACGTACGGCATGTATGTGAGCGAGCGTAGCGGGCGGAACCGCAGGCGACGCGAAGCGTATGGCGTCCGAGCTGTTTTCTCCTGGAGCATGCGGCGGGACTCTTGGTACGTCGCCAGTTTGCAGCTACAATCATGAAAAAACTATAATATTCAATCATGGACCTCTGTCCGCTTCGCATAATTTGATGTACTTTTCCTTCCTAAGCGAGCGTAGCGGGCGGCGGAGGCCGCCCGCGGAGCGAAGCGCCTTGTAACTACGTACAGGTATCTCACTCTCTGAGCGTGCTCGGTTGATACATCTCTGGCCTCTCGGAGCTCCCACTTGGGAATCGCCTCCTTCGAATACTTGCCGGACCTTTCCAGCGGTTCTTTGTTTTCTCCACTTTCCTTGGCACTTGAGTCCTTTTTTTTTTTTTTCTTCTTTCGTTTCGTGGAGTGCGTGTACTCCGACCACGGCACCGCGGGCGACCGCCGCAACGTCGCGAGTGTCAGCGGGTGGTGGCGGGTGCAGGGGGGGTTGCAAGGAGCGCGGTCGCCGTTTTCGTGGCTAGGCGTCCCGTGTGCCTCGACACACGAGGGAAGCATGAATGAGCTCTGTGTGGCCTCCTGGTGTGGTTCCGGTTATACTATGTACGAGTATATAAGGGTCGTTTGATGTGCAAAATAGGATTCAAGCGGTGCTTATTTTTGCGACCAATCTGAAGTTCACTGAGAGAGCTACGCAGTCTGAGCACCAACATTGTCGAGCTGGCGAACGACGGCCACGGTGAGCACCGGGCTTCACGCGAGCCGGGCGACGGGGCTCACTGTGGAAGAGAGGGAGGAAAGCTTTACCCGCATCGAATCGGTGGCGAGATGGTCGCGAGTGGGGCGGGCGGCCTGCGAGGCTGGGAGAGCTCTGCTGTTCGATTTTTTTCTTTTGTCTTCTTGACCGGTGTAAGGTGTTTCAATCAGGCAGGAAATTATTACACGAGAGGGAACGGGGATTTTTTATTCTTTCCGAAATTTTCGGTTTCACTTTCATTGTTTTTGCGGTGCTATTGTGCCGTGCTGTGCTTTCTCTTTCGTACATACGAGTACAGACATAGAGAGCATATCAAAAGAAAAAAAAGTACCCTTCCTGGGGTATGTACATACGTACGATATGTGAGCGAGCGTAGCGGGCGGAATTGCCCGCGACGCGAAGCGTATTTGGCGTCCGAGCTTTTTTTTTTTTTTTTGTCGACCCTCCTTGAAAATCTGGGTAAAAAAAGCTTACGCCCAACACACTTTCTTAACCCCTTTAGTACCGCAGTCCCGATTTGGGGACAAACCAGTCTAATTCCAAGTGATTTGTCCCCAAAACGGGACTGCGGTACTAAAAGGGTTAATTGTGTTTTCTCCTGAAGCATGGCGGCGGGACTCTTGGCATTATCAAGTCGCCAGATTGCAACTACAATCATAAAAAAAAACATGTTCGATGTACTTTTCCTTCCTGAGCGAGCGTAGCGGGCGGCGTAGGCCGCCCGCGGAGCGAAGCCCCTTGTATATATGAGCCAACGTGCTTTTGGCGCTTTGGGCCTTGCTTTTCTCCCCAGCTGGCAGATCAAGATGCCGCCCCTGATTCCATTCCTGCTTCGTTTCAAGCGGCTGCAACTCAAAAACTACCCGTTCAAGATTACGCGTACAGGCAGACAGCAGACAATGCATGGTACACACTAGGTCTGACGCATATGGTACGCTGTCACACTTTGAAGGCACAAGCACATAAGCAGACTTTGCATCGCGCTCTGCATACGTACGCAGCAGCAGCGGCAGAGGCAGCAGCAGTTGCTAAACGCCGTTCCGTCAAGAAAAGGTGTTTTGCTAGATAAAAGTATTGCAGTTGGTGGTATATTTACTCCTTAGTCTACAAGCAGATCGTGGAGGGTGGGGGTGGGCATGGGGGGGTGGCGTGGGCTGTCCATCTGCTTTCCCGGCTTGCCCGTCACGTGCCTGCTTGCACACGAGCAAACGCCGCGATCTTTTCGCGATACTTGAAATAAATGTCGTTTATACCTTCGTACGAGTGCTTGTTCTATCACACGTGGAACATTGAACTACAGCAGTAATATGAACATCTGATTCAAAAAATCAATGTCTGTTTTGAACCTAAACTTTGGACCGCTCAATATACCAGGCGTGTACACGTACACACTTCCGGATGCTCGGTGCTTCGACCAGTGCCGCAACGGGCTCCCACGACGCCTACATGGGCATCACCAGAAGACTAGCTAGCTAGAACATCCCCGATCCCCGATGCCACGCTCGCTGCCCAACCGACCGACTCACCGAATGCCTCCGCAGAATAGCCTTCAGCATCAGTCCGAGGTCCGCCTCGACGAGCCTTGGGGTTTTTTCTTATCTTCTGCGTCTTCACCTTCATCGATAACGATTTATCCGTCCTCCAAGCCGGCGCTGCAACCCCCAGCGCCGTAATGCTGCGCAAATATATGTCTCCGTGGAAAGCATTTCCCTGGTAGAGCGATGATCGAGCCCCACTTGCGCTTGGCCAAGGTCGAGATCCTATTGTGCAAAATGCCATCGTACCCCATCCTCCGCACCTCATCACCAAAAAATAAGCTCCAAGGAACCATACCGACGTGTTGGCCTTACCCCTGCTTCTCGGTCTCTCAGGCGAAGCCATGCGGGCTCGATTACGTGCCTACGTGGGAAAGCTGCAGGGTAGCTGCAGTTTTTTCCTCCCGGGAAAGCACTGGAGTCGACCGCAAGGAAGCTCAACGTCACGTCTCTGCGACTGCTCCTGTGTTCCAATTCCACTTTCCAATTTCAGATTTCGTATCATTTTTGGGGCATTCGACATGCGTCCCCTATCCCCTTCACGTAGTGGCGAAAATAACGCCTTTTGAATCCATCATTCGCTCGTTCTCCCTCGCCATTCCACATTGAAGTCTCCCCAAAAACAGGAAAGTTCAGTTATATTCGTGTCTGACGATCACACAACCAGCACTCTCTGCAGTCCTCTCTTTGGAAAAACTTCAGCAGACAGCAACACAGCATGGCTACCAACGCGGTAAAGATGATCACCCTGGGAGCACTGGCCGCCACCGCCCCCGCGAGCGCCACTGGAAGCGGGAGCGGACTAGACTTCCTGCAAAACGTCCAGAGAAGAGGAGCGGGTTCGCCAACTTTGCCCAGAGGTGAGCCGAAACACCAGCAACAAACAGTAAAAGTAGGCGCAAACAAGCCGTTCAGTTTCCAGTCGTCACGAACAGACACCCGACTTGAGTGCATCACAGGAACGCTTGCTTCCTATTGGGCATGGCAGCTATAGGAGTACTCTTGAGGGAAGTGGTGCTGCTTTGAGGTCTGCTTCCGTTGCCTTCGTTTCGCCAGTTCGCATTTGGCCTATTTTTCTCGGCGCTGTTCTTACTCAAGGTAGAGTCCTTCCGATGCAGGTATATGCTTGTTCGGGTGGTTGGTTGGATTGACCGCATTCCATTTGCCACACAATACATATTAATAGATGGATGCACCAGATGAGCACATGAGAGCTATAAATCAGCAGACCGACCGCAGACGGCAGACACACATCAAGCAGCAGCTGCAGTGCGAGCCTCGACGTTGAATGCCTGCACCACTGCTGTACGATGCGCATTAACAAAAATTGTTGAAAATATGAAACTGAGAATTGTTACTCATACGTTGTATTTTCCAGCATTGTTCTTTATGGGACAAGGTCGACAAAATTAACTTCGATCGATGATTTATACTGGTACTATTAATCTGTTAATAATTGTGATAGGTTTAATATTATCCTTGGTGTACTTTTAATACCAGATAGTATTAATATTTGTGTTAAAGGTTATAATTATATAATCCTCTCAGAGAGCAAACACACCCCGAGGCAGCGGTGATGATGCTCCGACCTAAACCTAGCAAGCAGACAAAGTTGCCCCCGGCATCCCTGTCTCGTTTGGCGTCCCCGGTGGCTTGGTAGGTGGTCCGCGAGCCTGTCAAGATCAATTTCGTGAGTTCGAGTCTCACCGAGTGCATGCTCATAGGGACTTTTTCTTGCATAAAAAATTGATAAGCGGAAAGCGCGAAAGCGTGAGTTGGCTACATTCGATGAAAATCGACGAGCAGTGGGAATGCTGAACCCTATGCGCGATAAAAACTAAAGGCACGTACCGGGGGGGAGAAGGGACGACACCTGTGACCACGGCTTGTCCAGAAGATCGTCGAGGGTAAAACCTCCTACGAGTGGGCTGGAAAGTAAAAGTGATGATTAAAAAAAAAAAAAAAAAAAAAAATTATCGGTACGCTGCGTTTAGGATACGTAGCTTGTATTCGAGGACCCTGGTTGTGTTCCCTGTCAACCAAGGGACGACCGTGAACCACGAGAATCACGATATAAAAGATTTGATCGTGGATACTTGTAACGAGAATGCAGACTTACATGTATGTGAAGCAAGCATAACGACAGCCGTTGAGGTAAAGTCAACTTCTATAGAAGTTTCGGTTTTTCCGTCGATATGACCCACGCTGTCCTGTTTTTTTTGCGTATTTGCTGTCCGTCTTTTCCCGTGTCATACATAGACGTAGACCTGTTCACCTCCACCTTGCGTACGTAGCCAGGGTACGAGTACTCCGGCTCCGACTACAGCAGTACGAGCCGTAGTACACAAGTAGCACGTGTAGTCGCAAGCCCGCGGATTGCACAGCCATCGCAACTACAATGTGGAGTATGGTTTACAATCTGTGAGCCCGGATCTTTAGGGGTGTTTCTGACTTGAAACATCACCTGCACAACGGAGTCGTCGTCCGCAATTTCCTGGTTCGATGCAAACGCGGCGCAGCCGCGTTTATGGTCAGTTTCTGCTCCTATTGGCTGCGGTTTGGGGTCAGGGTTAGGGTTAGGGGTTGGGTTGGGTGTTCGCCCGTACCTTTTGGATACTCTCACGTGACCTCATCTGCGTGAAATCTAGCCCGTGATCGCAATAACGAAGGGGGCATCCAAGTAGCGAATGAGCCATGAAAAGGACAACATTTCGTATACACAGCAGTGGTAGCTTTTTCTGAACTATCCGACCGACCCGATGTTTCTGCGTAAATAGTGCCAAGTTCTTTAAACCATTTTCTAGTTTTTTATTAAACAAAACCAAATACCTGGTACCAAGACACCAGACCCTGCCCTGTAGCGAATAGTCCATTGGACCACTTCAAGTTGCAGGTAGTGTAGCCAATGACAGCTGTCTCAGTTCCTGCTGTAGCCAATAGCCAATGACGGCAGGTGAAGTTGCAGCAGACCCAATAATCATCAATCCGTTATTCCGTGATTTTGTTGTTTCTTGTCAGCTGTCAGCTGCTGTATACCGGTACGCTGTTACTTCCAACCGGTTACGTCCAAAATCCAAAGCCACGGCGCTCGGGGGGGAGGTGGCGTACGCGCGAGGCACACGTAAACCAAAGGGTGGTAGGGATGCGTTACGTACCTGTACGTACCTGGTATGCGTTATTCGTCCTCTGCCTTCCGATTCCCGAGGATCTGGGCGGTAGTTGCTCGTACAGGGTATATGTCTGGACAAAAGTGGGTATAGAGGCAACAAGCAAAAACAGCGACCACTTTCACTAACCTGTAGAACCACTGAATGATTTGTCTCCACTTTTGTCACACTGCTGTGATACTGATGCCCGTGTTGTGGTCCATGGTGTTGGATGATATTTGGCTGCAACCCTTCTTGAATCAATTCTCCGTGCATACCAGGTATATGGTAACGGGTATATCCCAAAATGAACGAAATGTGACACGCAAATGCGAACCTTCGAAAGTACGAGTACGAGTAATATGCCAGGTCCCACATGAAGCATCTTGATTCATGCCAATCTACTCGTACACGGCACAACTGCTGTAGTCGTTTATCTACCTGTCGCCAACTACGGATAGTCAGAATGAGTGTTGAAAGTGTGGACGAAGTGCTCATACCGATAAATTCGTGATGAGTTGTGGGTTGTGGATTTTTTCTGCGTTTCACTGCTTTTCCATGTGTAGCTGGGAATCGTTCATTTTGGTTCTCCCCTCTTTAGTGCCTTCTTGAACACACAACAAACAACTTAACGAACCCCCCCCCCCCCCCCCCCCCCCCCCCTTGTTATGGTTTCATTTGATGTTGCATGATTTAATTTTCAGTTTCGAAGCAAGATATCTGGTTGGAAGACCGCTCCGCGGGGCGGCTCCAGAACACCCGCGAACACCTGGCGGCCCCCGCAGCCTTCGACCAATGGCAGGGTTTCTATGGGGCGGAGGTGGCGGCGTTTTCCTGCTGAAGGAAGGAACTGAAGCCGCTGAAACGGCTGAAGCGCAGAGCTCTATTATATAAGCTAGATACGGATAGGAAAAGTCGACGACCTTGGTTTGGTTGTTTCTGTTGTTTTACTGCGATGGCTTGAACCTCCTGCATGAGGCCATCATGCTTTCAGCGGAACATTTGATTCGTTTGAGGATACCTATGGAGCCGTTAGGATGGTCTCTCTGAGCCGCCTTGTAGATCTGAGCGGGGTCCTTGGGCTCGTAGACTTTTGAAGGGTCTTCGGGTGGAGATGTTAATTTAGGGCTCCTGTTGATTGAGTGGGGGCTTTCGTTGTAGGACGAGTTTGGTGAGAGGAGAGCAAACAGTACGACGTGTTTTTCTATTCGTTGAGGCATCGGTCGTTACAGCGGCGTTCGTCGTTGCAGTTGCGTTCGTTGTGAAAATGAAAAATTATGTTCAAGGGTGAACGAATGAGACTGAACTCTTTCGCCAGTTGGCTTTGTTTGCCGGTTGCAGGCGGCATTTCTTGACCTGTGTTGTATGTATCGGGAGATGGGACGGATTGGCTTTGGTGATGGGACGTTTATGCAAGATTACGTCAGTATACTCTCCCCCCACATTTGTTGAAGAAGCGTGTTGGTGAGACGCCATAAGCCAGGGGATACGCCACGACGACGACCGAAACTCGGGGAGACGCGACTTGAGTGGTTAATGGTTGGATTGGTTTTCCTTCCGGTTTGACTGGTTTTCCTCCCGGTTCGATTAAGTTTCCCTACCACTATCTCACTGCATTTAGTAGTATCACGGTGCGGACAGGGAAGCAAGTAGCTTGTGCGCGCATGCATGACTTGGTGTTTCGACTTAGGGTACTAGCGCGGGGGGGGAAGCCGGCTCCCTTCTTTTCTGGTCGCCAGTAATTGTTGACGTGAGGTTTTTCGGTGGTGCAGAAGGGGGAAGGCAGGAAGGCGTTTGGTTGAAGCGCTGAAAGTTTTTGCATGGGCGAATTACTGCTTTTTGACTAACTCGTTCCTCGTTTTTTATTTTGTGGCGGAAATCGAGGACGATTCTTCTATGAGATAGCAAGGCTTTCCGAAAAATTAGGTGGCTTTCGGTTTCGGTATTATTTTACTCTTGGAAAGGTTTCCCAATCTCGTGCAGGGCTTGTCCAATAATGGTAGTAGGGGTTGATGGATAAACTCCGGCCGCTGGTTGGGGTGCGGTTTGATTGGAGGTTAGCGCTCTCTTGGAGCACGGTTCGCGCGTGTTTGTATGGAATGATTCGCGACGGTATGATATGGTAAAGACATGTAGTTGTAAATATGGTACATACAAAAAACTGAAAAAAAACTGCACAAATGCCGGGCGGGGGCAGAGGAAGCGGTGATAAAAGTGACCATGGCGTTTGGGTTTGCTTTCCATGGTTTGGCGAGCGGGATGAGGCGGGAGCGGTGTGATAATGTTTGGCGTGGGTGGGTCGAGTGAGTGTACTTTGGTGTGTTTATATAGCAGTAAGTACCTGTAGGAATGGTGTTTTTCTCTGTTGATTGTCCGGCGTCCAAGATCAATTTCGTGAGTTCGAGTCTCACGGAGTTTATGCTCGTAGGGATTTTTTCTTCCGTAAAATTGATTAGCGGAAAGCGCGAAAGCGTGAGTTAGCTGTACATTCGATGAAAATCGACGAGCAGTGGGAATGCTGAACCCTATGCGCGATAAAAACTAAAGGCACGTACCGGGGGGGAAAAGAGACGACACCTGTGACCACGGCTTGTCCAGAAGATCGCTGAGGGTAAAAACCTCCTACGAGTTAGGCTGGAAAGTAGAAGTGATGATTAAAAAAAAATTGTTTGTTGACGCTCTGTGATTGATCGGCATGTTGACAGAATGGGTACGTAACGGCAATTTCCTAGGTTTGCCTAGGGTTATCCAAATGCAAAATTATTTTCCTGTCCTAACGGACAAAATGATAAAAAACGGTACACCAGTGTTTTGTTTGCCAGTTTACGGTACAAAAAACTCAAACCAGACAGGGTACACCAAAAAAAAAACCCAGGTTCGATGTCATTTTTTGTCAAGGTATACGTTTTATGGCGAAACATCCATGTCCGACCGTGTAACTTGCGAAAATGCCAAAAAAAAAAGGTACACCATCGTATTTTGCCAGTTTACGGTACGAAAAAGTGAAACAAGGTGATCAGGGCACACCAAACTCAAGTTATATTACGTTTTCTGTCAATGTTATACCGTTTTATGGCTAAAAAGAAATGTCCCGGTACAGCTTACATGTTTGAACAAAAACCGCGTTTGTGTAACAGAAGCGTCTTCTTGTACTCGTTCGTGTTCATGCATACCAGGTACAAGGTACGAGTCAAGAAGACATTTTATTTCGTTTCGTGCGCGTGCGTGTACTCGTAACACGGTACCGCGGGCGAACCCGGCGCTGCCGCGGGTGTCAGCGGGTGCTAAAAAATGATCCCTAAGACCAATGGTCATGTGGCTTGCGCGACGGCGTTCGTTCGTCAACTAGACGACCCCAAGATGAGTAATTTATCGCAGACCTCGTGCCTGACGATTGGTGCCCCTGTCGTACTCAGCAAACAGCCCCAATACGTCCTTCTCGGCGTGACGAACAACGCCGACGCGGTAGTCTTGGACATCGAGTTCGACCCGCGAAAACCATACCTTCGTAATAAGGTCACCGGCTATCATGTCGTAGAACTACGCCAGTATCCACCTACGCGAGAGCTCATCTACATCGACGCCGCCGACAGAGCTGGGGTGAAGCTGGACAGGCTCCCTCGAGGTGTCATCG
The DNA here is from genome assembly GCA_031763025.1 of Macrocystis pyrifera. Classification (NCBI taxonomy): domain Eukaryota; class Phaeophyceae; order Laminariales; family Laminariaceae; genus Macrocystis; species Macrocystis pyrifera. Next base: position 20,718,181 of record JASSKH010000001.1, on the reverse strand, counting down.
GCTGCTGTCCGGTTAACAGGAAGTTCTGCATCGTTGGTAAAGGCAGGCGGAAATTCACCATCAACAGAATGCAAGTGTCTCTGTCTCTTGGTATTCTTTCCTCAGTCTATCGAGCGCAAGGCGAAACCATCTCTTAACTTGTGCTCGACATTCGTAAGCCAGTAGACGGCTATATGGACAGCGCGACTGTCTACGTCGCTCTGTCCCGAGCGACCGATGCTGTTCTTCTTGCTGTCGCCGGTTACTCTCGACGATCTGATCCATCCACAGGACGACGATGTAGCGGCTATGATCGACTACCTCGAACGCCTCGACGAGGCTACACTAGCCTTGTTCTTGGATGATCCCTCTACATTCCGACAGGCCACTACAAGTCCTCCGGCTAGTTTTACACCCCACACCAACGATGGACAGACACCGGCTCCATCTGCCCGTTACCTTTTCTGCCGCCCAAACCAAGGCAACTAGACAAGGACCGATCATGCCTCCGCCTTACCGAAGTCCTGGCCGCTACGACGTGGGGAGCGCAGCCGTGCCCTGCCGACTCGAGTCCGACGTACCGCCGCCTTGAGCGTCTCACGTGTTCTTCACATGTGTGTTGAAACGTTTTGATTTTTTGTGTGATATTGCTTCTCGATTAGGACTGCCTCCCTTCTTCTTTCCCTCTTTTTGCTAGAACGCATTTGGCAGAAATGTTGCACGGCGCGTCCAGCCCTTCGAGTTCTGCGCAGCTACATTTTATACATTTTGAAATACGTCAGCTACATTTATATTTTCTGTTCGGTCGACAGAGTGTTGTTTACGGGGTGCATATACGTAACGATCATCGGCGAAAAGTCTACTTGTATGCCTTTTGTCACCCTGGACTTCACTGTGGCGTTTTATTTGGTATAGGTGTGTTCGCGACACGACGTCGTCGAGGTCATCGTAATCTGCTCGATGCGACTGTGATATCATTATTATGCTTTGGTTTTTTGCTTCGAAATAGCGGCAACAGCATCATCTTCAGACAAGCAATTTTCTACGGAGTAGCAAGTATCTACGTCGCGAGAGAATTTCCATACCTCCATCCAACCTTTTATTATATGGTAACACCTAGGGAACAGCAGGGCAACCCTTGCCCTGCCGTTTTGATAATATGCAAAACAATATTCAAGCGGTGCTTATTTTTGCGACCAAACCAAAGTTCAAACCGAGAGAGCGATCCAGTCTGAGCACCAACTTTGTCGAGCTGGCGAACAAGGGCCACGGTGAGCCCCGGGCTTCAAGCGAGGCGGGCGACGGGGCTCACTGTGGCAGAGAGGGAGGAAAGGTTTACCCGGACCGAATGGGTGTTGAGATGGTTGCGAGACGGCGGGCGGCGTACCAGGCTAAGAGAGAAGCTCTGCTGTTCGTTTTTTTTTTTTTTTTTTCTTTTTGACCGGTGCAAGGTGTTCCAATCAGGCAGAAAAATATTACTTGAGAGGGGACGGGGATTTTCTTCTTTCCGCGCTTTTTCGTACTTTTTCATACGAATAAACTGCATGCGGATCCCAGTGAGGGATCCTGCACATAGCAAGCGGGGCTTCGCCGCAGCATACTCGTAACCAATCGAAGTATGTCGGTCTATTCAAGCTTTCTAAACGATGAGCGAGCCAAAGTGCAGATGAGCAACGGCATTGCGCAGAAAAAATTACGGATCAACCTAACAGCTGTCCGTGCCGCCTCTCTCTGCCTAAGATCGATACCCATCGGTCGTATCACACCGCCAAGTTATTACAACAAAGTACGCATCCGACTATCAGTTTAGAATCATCAACCATCTGTTATGATACTGCCTTGCCAGTCAGTTAGATTATTATTACGTCATGTTCTACTCAGTATAGGTTGTATTACGTGTAGTAGCGGTAGCGTTGTCTCCACAAAGGGTTCTTCAGTAGATATATCCAGTCACAGCAGCAGTGCATCATGTCATGTATTGTGTTGTTGTACGAAGCACAGCAGGAGTAGTAGTACAAGTAGTATTAATAGTAGTAGTAGGAGCGAGCGCGATCATACAACTAATTATTGTACCAGGTATTATTAGTACATAACATCTAGCTATGGTCTTTTCCACTCCTCTGCTGCTGCTGATTATATTAGGCAATACATCAACGCGATGAGCAGCACGCAGTGATCCACATCGCGGACACCCGCATCGGTACATAACGCAGCAACGGACCCGACAGGAGCAGCAGTTGAGACATACTAACGCGCCCAGGATACCCGTATCTACGTATATTATCATACACCGCGACGGACTGCATGCTAAATAAATGGTCTGTTGACGCTATTGTAATAACAACGCTCGAAAAATTGCGATTTCACGAGTCAGGAGTCACGAGACGGCAGCAGCAGCACAGCAGCTACTCGTAAGAGCTTTGGACGCCGAAAGCTTTGAACTGTTGCAGCTGCTGCTCCTGAGCAGCGGCTTAGCTGCTGCCTGCCGCTGACTGCGGGGATTTTTTTCAGCAGCTTTCTGCTTGCTAGTGCTTCAGAAGCTGCTGCAGCTGCTGAGCTTTGGCCGCCGAGAGCTATGGCCGCCGAGAGCTATGGCCGCCGCGATCGACATGCATATGCTTCTTCAGGTTGTCGCGACGGCAGATACCTAAGCGACAGAGAGGAACCGCACCACCACCACAACAAGTAGCTAGCTGCTCCTGAGCAGCAGCTCCTCTGAGGAGTAGCTTAGCTGCCGCCTGCCGCTGACGGGGAGATTTTTTTTTGCGGCCAGCTGCTGCTGTTTCTGCCTCTGAGCTATGGCCGCCGAGAGTTTTGGCCGCCAGCAGATGCATGAACGACTCCAGAAAGAGAGAGACAGCACCACACACCACTACCGCAACAAGTAGCTGCTGGCTGTCGTCGCGATCACAGACAACCGGCCGAGATTACCTGGTACCTACTATACTGGCACGATGGTGATAGCTTCCGACAGGCCGACTGAAGTTGTATAATTTATTTATTTGCTTCATATAGTTCAAAGAACAATGCTGTGATCCATTATAATAGTAGGCAGACTTGAAAGAGTCCGAATAATTATTCCAAGAAATACAAGGCCGACTGCGACAAAAGTGTTAAACGGCCTACAACAACAAAGAAAGGACGACAGACGACCTACCCTTCTACACCAGATCGAAACAAGTAGACTGCAACTGTGATACTACTGACGTCTCCATAATATCCACACAACCCGCGGTAGCTCTTTAGCATCCAAGCACAGGTCATTCCATAGCGTTCGGGTTAGGGCTAGAGTTCGGGTCGGGTGATCAGCGTCTACTGTAGCGTAAGCATACCTGGTATCTCCTGCTGTTACCACGTCTTTCTTCTGAAAAGCAATGCAATGAACCATACATAGCGTCAACAACAAGAGTTAGTAGCATCTTCAAACAAGTAAAATTCTGCCCTAGCAAGACTTAGTATTTACGTCGCGAGAGAATTTCCATACCTCAGTCCAACCTTGTATTAAATGGTAACACTTAGGGAACATCATCAGGGCAACCCGTGCCCTGCTCTACAATGATTTAAACAAGTGGCTCATGCCAATTTGACAATCCCTGTAGCTACAACCGCACAGACGGCGTATATTCGTACGGTATATTTTAGCTTATCAGCAGTTGCGTTTCGTTCAGTTGTTTGTGGTGGCTCAGAAGAACCAACCCGAAACCAAACGATACCGGGAACATCGCTGGTTGTGTCAAAATACTATTATAGCCGTTTGCGCCAAGGCTCACCTCCGGCCATTCGGTGTGTGGGGTACATGCGAACGAAGATTGAGCTAAAAATCCGGTTCGATCATATCACCATACGTACAAGCGAGTCTTCGCCGCGGCGGGCTGACGACCGCCTTCAGCTTCGCGCATGCCCGTAACGTCAAAGAGACGTGATGGAATACTTTTAATAGGTAAGCCGAGGCCGCACTAAAACGGCTGTGCTGCCCAAGGGGTGTGCTTCAGCAGATATTTACGTTCGTTCGTATTACGACGTAATAATTCCCAGTTTGTAAAACTGAGTCTCAGCTGCGGTAATTACATATCTGTCTGTCTGTCTGTCCGCAGTCACAAGGAAACTCCGATCCTCGCAAAATCTGGTCCCAAACCGCTCCCGACGTTGAGATGTACCCCGCGCGAATCGATAGCGGACACACATACAAGCAGTCTGGACCAACTTTCGGATTCGACGGAACCCTGCGCCTTGAGCTACCCGGTCCAGCCTCACCGGGGGGATAACCGCTTGTGGACAATCGCTTGTGCCAGAGTCGGCACGAGCGGCGAAATATTTCGCAAATTGGCTACAGCGCATCGATCGTAACAAAAGTGGGCAGCATTGCTCGCTCAGCGCGGTTGACCAACGGTGTTCGTATATAAAGGATAAACCACTGAGCTACTCAGTTAGCGCTGACTGAGTAGCTCACTCAGTGGTTTATCCTTTATAAAAGAAGTACCTTCGGGCTCGATACGGCCTCCCGCCGATAACATCCTCCGGGGTTGATCAAGCCCCTAATCAGCGCCTGGTTTTTCCTTCCTGTTGTCCCCCTCCCTAGTCGTGTGTTCTTTTGATAAAGTGGTTCACTCCACTTGATTTTCCCTTTTTCTACCCACGGCAGAAAAAGCGGAAATACGATGTCTGGCGGGACTCGATCCCCGGACTTCTTTTGTTCGTTTATGAAGGATAAACCACTGAGCTGCTCAGTCAGTAAAGGATAAACCACTAAGCTACTCAGTCACTTAGGATAAACCACTGAGCTACGCAGTTAAGTGACTGAGTAGCTCAGTGGTTTATCCTTTATAAACGAACAAAAGAAGTCCGGGGTTCGAGTCCCGCCAGACGTCGTATTTCCACTTTTTCTGCCGTGGGTAGAAAAAAGGGAAAATCAAGTGGAGTGAACCACTATAAAAGAACACTCGACCAGAGAGTCGAAAGTGAACTGAACCACTTGAGTAAAAAAAACGCACGACTAGGGAGGGGGACAATATGAAGGAAAAACCAGGCGCTGATTAGGGGCTTGATCAACCCCGGAGGATGTTATCGGCGGGAGGCCGTATCGAGCCCAAAGGTACTTCTTTTGTTCGATTATGAAGGATAAACCACTGAGTGCGCTACTCAGTCAGCTGAGTGCGCTACTCAGTCAGCGGATAAACCACTGAGCTACTCGCTGACTGAGTAGCTCAGTGACTAATCCTTCATGAACGAACAAACGGTGTCAATGACGTCGTTTCCCGCCGCTAGCAAATGGCCGTGCAAGGGCGCTTCTCTTCTGCCTGCAAGGTCTTGACCCCATGTGGTTTGCAATATATTCTGAATGCTTTTTTTCGACAGGGTCGCTTCCTGCTCTACAGTAAATCGGACTAAATAGTAATCATCATAGCCCACAGCGTTGTTCGTCAGCCCCAAGCACAGGTAGTCAAGACACCCAGACAATCGATTATTTGATGATTCAGGTCGTTTATTATTATCTCCCAGCAGTGGTAGGGACAGCAGAAGTGACATTGTGCGTCATCCCATAACACCCAGATGTCAAGAATCACATAATATACAATATGCCAATATCCCGAACCGGCACGTAACTGTCAAGCAAAAGAGGCACAACGAATAAGCGTGCAGTTGCACTGCACGCGGATCCCAGTGAGATCCTGCAAACGAAGTTCAGGATTGTCCTTAAAGACGAGGCTATCCAGCCGCACGAGGTATTAGGTTGCAGGAAGTGCCCGATGAGAACATAATGTACTTTTTGGAGAACGCTAAGAAAATTGGGATATGAAAAACCGCTCAGACGTGGTGAACCCGGTTGTTTGAAGATGTCGCTGTTCGAAATACAAAGGATAGACCACTGAGCTACTCAGTTAGCGCTGACTGAGTAGCCCACTCAGTGGTTTATCCTTTATAAACGAACAAAAGAAGTACCTTTGGGCTCGATACGGCCTCCCGCCGATAGCATCTTCCGGGGTTGATCAAGCCCCTAATCAGCGCCTGGTTTTTCTTTCTTATTGTCCCCCTCCCTAGTCGTGCGTGCGGGGGCACCCTGCTGATGTCTGCCTCTCATTGAAAGAAGAAGCTGTCATGGCGGTGGCGAGCGAGGCTGGGGCAAGGGACGACGACCAAGAAAAAGGTACGGTCTAAGCCTCAGCTTTCAAGGCCGAAGAGACACGCAAGTGCAGCGATGGTTCGGGGGAAGGGGAGTCTGCTTGGCAGGTAGGAGACGAGGCCTGGATATGCGATAGTGGTGCGTCTACTCACATGACGCCCTCCGCAGACTGCATGTTAAGCTATAGAGAATGCAACTTGACTCTCCGAATCGCTGATGGATCCACTCGAGCGATCGAAGGCTACGGTGACGTGAGCGTTGTCTTTCGGTCAGGAAACGGTCGTGCAAGTGCTGCTTACGAACGTTGCGCACGTGCCGGATCTCCGCTACCACATATTTTCCCTGCCCACTCTGGTCAAAAACGGCCATACTTTCGAAGGGCGCCCCACGGGGGTTGTAGTCAGGCTCAAGTCAGAGCGTTCGATCGTGTTTCCGTTGAGTGAGACCCTCTACAGCCTACACGGCTACCGGGTCGACCGCAGTCGTGGGGAAAATGCCTGTGCTGTACTCGCCCCGGGGCAACTGCCAAACAAGTCTGCGACAAACATCAACGATTTCCACTGCGCTGCTGGACACTCCCACGAGGTACTACTTCGCAAGACCGCGGAGCAGCAAGGGATTGTCCCCGAGGGAGAGCTGCTGGAGTGCAAAGAGTGTTCCATGGCAAAGGGTCTCCGCAAAGGTATCAAGCAGTCCACACACACGAGCAGATAAGAAGCTCGGGAGGGTTTTTGTGGATTTGAGTGGACCAAAGGTGGTAGAGTCTCTCGGGCGGAAGCGGTATACTCTCATCGTGCGCGACGATTTTTCACGATATACGTGGGTGTACTTTATGCGCCACAAGTCGGACGCCGCGGAAATGTTCGAGCAGTTCCTTGCGGATTCTCGTGTAGACGGTGTCCCTTCTACGGTGGTAATCGTCCGATCTGATGGGGGTGGTGAATTCCGCGGGGGAAAGTTTGCCGACCTGTGTAGATCACGAGGGATCAAGCAGGAACTCACGACGGCCGACAGTCCCCAATTCAATGGAGTAGCAGAGCGCGCGCTAGGTTCGATTGAGACAACCGCAACGGCGACCCGAATCCAGGCTCAAGAGCTTTTTCCTGGCGCGAAACTCCCGGCCACGACGTCGTTGTGGGCGGAAGCGTCCCACTGGGCGTGTGGCGCCTTGAACCTCACAGCAACAACAGCTAACCCGCAGAGCAAGTCGCCGCATGAGATGTGGCATGGTAGCCCCCCCCCGGGAGTACTACTGCCCTTCCTCAAGCCTGGCTACTGCAAGGTGAATAGGGAAAACAAGTCGCAGGCGAAAGCACAAGAGTGCTTTTACCTTGGCCCTGCACCAAACTATCCCCGAGACTCAGTACGAGTACTGACGAAGAAACGCACTGTGCTGATTACGCGCAATGTCACCTGGCAACGCGTGTCACCTGCACCACCTGTACCTGCCGAGGCGAATGACTCCCTGTCTACGGAAAAGGGGAGGTCAGAGGCAGACGACGTGAGCACGTCGGATCGAAGTGGTGGGGGGGGGGGTGGATGAGCTGGACGACGGTCTGGCTCACTTGAACGACCTCGACGTGACGTGGGGGTTTGACCTGGAGGCGTTTATGCAGGAGCGCGCACAGCAGGCACCTGCCACCGGCGAGGCCGCCGGCGAAACACCCGAGACGATGGGTTCGTCTCAAGGGGGGACCGTGGACGCCTCCTCGGTCCCGGCAGGGAGGGCCGAAACAGCCGAGACTCGATGGATTTGTCTCAAGGGGGCGCCGTGGACGCCTCCTCGGTCCCGGCAGGGAGGGCCGGAAGCGACCCGGACGCAGCATCAGCCTCCGACACCGTCCAAGGGAACGGTGAGGATCCCCCGCGGTCCTGCCGGGGAGGACAGCACACGAACCGAGCAGCTGGGGCCGGCTCCCCCCGACAGTACGGGGCCGGACCCGGGGTCAGAGCCAACGCCTGGAGGGTAAACCTGCCGTGCACCAGGTAAGGATGGATGAAGGAGGCGCAGACGCGCTGCTTGCGGCAGCGTACAAGTCGTGGACGAAGTCTGGGAGTATGCTGAATCGTACGTCCTGGACGATGGAGGACGCAGTGGCTTTGATGGCCGGAGGACCTGCTGTGGAGAACAAAGGGGAGTTGAGCGTGTGCATGCCGAGTGGTTTCCGGGAAGACGTAGAACCGCCCCTACAGTCCGTAGCAGTGTAGGTCTGACCCGTGTGTGTTTCGCATGGTTGTGGACGGCAAGGTAGAAATGATCATGGCCGTTCATGTAGATGACATCGTGATCGCAGGATCGGATGAGACATGCAGAGATTTCCATGCCGCGCTAGCTATGAAATTTCCCACGATTAACCTCGGCGAACTGACTTGGTACACTGATTGTGCTTTCTAATGTGACTGGGAACTGGGGACATTGGAGATTACGCAGGAGGCGTTCATTGAAAGCATGCTGAATCGTTGTGGTGTTAACTCATCCTCTGACATACCCGCGACCCCCGGTGTGGAACTAGGTCCAAGAGAGGAGGGCGAACTTGGAGGAGACTGGCCGTACAGGGAGGCTGTGGGCAGCTTGATGTGGCTGTCGACCATGACGAGGCCGGACATCTCGAACGCTGTGCGTGCTGTGGCGCGCCACTCCCACAACCCAACGGAGAGGCACTGGAAGGCAGTTTTGAAGATTACGGCTTACCTCCACGGGACCAGGTTTATGGGATTGACGTTTGTGCGGGGCTCGGGATTGTATTTGACTGCGTATAGTGATGCTGATTATGCGGATAAGTCGAACGATAGGCGCTCGTATCGGGGACGGTAATTACCCTAGGGGGTGCGGCCGTCAGTTGGGCAAGTAGCACGCAGAGGTGTGTTACGTTGTCGACAGCAGAAGCAGACTATGTCGCCCTGGATGAAGGGGTGAAGGAAGCTTTGTTTGCGGGCGAGGAGTTGCCGTTTATTTGTCCAGAGCTAAGCGGATCATGTGTCCGGGTTTTCGAGGATAAACAGGGGGCCATAGCGTTGGCTGAGAACCCTCTTAGTTCTGCTCGGAGTAAGCATACCGACGTGCGTTTTCATTTTGTCAGAGAGCTACTTCGTGCTAAGAAGATCGACATTCAGCTCGTAGCTTCGGAAGAGCAGCATGCGGATATTTTGACGAAATCCCTTGCTGCGACCCCTTTTAAGTCTCGCCGTAGGTTCTTGTTGAATCTGCCTTTGGAGGGTGAGTAACGGGGTATGAGCATTATTCGATGAGTACCATGTTTGAGTGATGCGAGGAATAATTTGTCAGGTCGCCAACCCTGCGCTACTTTGAGGGGCATGGGGGAGTAGGGCACCGCTTGGCATTTTATTTTCTGGCCATGGTCATCGTTTGGAATGCGGTCGTTGTTTCAATTGCAATGGTTTGGAGTATATGTGTTGTACAGGGGGTTTTGACCCGGTGGCCGGGTTTCCTCCTGCGGGACTGTCGTTGGCTGTTTTTAGGTCCTAGCAAGTCTTGAATGTCTTTTCGGTCTCGTCACTGCTGTGAAGAGCCAGGGAGGGTGTTCGTTTGGATCGTTCCAGCAGCGACGGTTACAAGTTGTAAAGGGTTGCGTATATCTTCGCAGGCGTTATTATGAATTATGCCGTGTGTTCACGAGGAGAGTTTGAGCACTCCATTCTCTGCTCCGTTTTCTGCTCCTAGCTACGAGCTAGGCTCCGCTCTCTCTCCCCTCCTCTGTCCTCTAATACAACGACTATAAAGAAACTCATCAGACCACGTGGTGGTCAGGGCTTCCAGGCTTGGACTCTACGAACAGAATATCCTTCCGTAAATCAGTAGTATCCCTCATACGCTTCTCCGCCAGCCGTTTCCCAATTTCCATTCCCCACATCTTTTCATTTTAGCTACCGGTATAGTATATCCTATTCTTCATCAACGTTCCATCCCCGATCTTGGGTCGCATTTCTCCGGCTTCTTCCTCCCTTCCCCTAGCGGCCTGGCGGTCCCTCAGAGCTAGTTTATACATATGTACTCGGCGCGAAAACGCGACCTGTGTGGTAACCGAGATGATCTAGAAGATGCGTTATTTGCAGACGCCTTTCCGCGCCAGGGGCGATCCGTCCGTCCCTCCGACTGTACTTGCCGCCAACTGATCAAATAGATCGCTGCCTTCCTTTCCGAGGCGCCCAAAGCTTTCCACCGCGAGGGTGGCGAGTTTGTACCTGCGCTTGTCGAAGGACACCTGTCCCAGACGAGCGTAGTGACTGCGCTTGCGCGCCTTATTGTATTCAGCCCTGCGAACCCGATTATCTCAATGAAATCTATCCGATTGTTGCTGCACTGGTGCAGATGCTTGTGTCGCTGTCGTGCGCTGCGGCTGAATATCCCTGCCGAATACGACTACGACCGATAGTCAACACGCAGACGCCCAGTCTGAGCCAAACCCCGGCCGCTGGGGTGCCGTCTGTGACGGTCCCGACTGGTCTCTGTCGTCACTCTCACCAAATCCAACAGCAACTTCACTAAAAAAGACAAGCAAACTGAGAACAGCGCTCGAAGGCATTTCATCGAGGGCAATAACAATGTCATATTATACGTACATATCACAGATCATACATGACATTGGTACGTACGGGTATCAGCAATAAGTGGTCCACAACCATCCAGTCGAAATAAAAACGGAATCTTGGCTCTTACGTGCACGTAGACTGCAGAATGCAGTACGAGTTCGAGTACGTATATATACTACAGCAGTATTCTTTTTCACGCTGCCAACGATAATTCAAAGTCAGTATTGGATTGGATGAGGCCTCCTGCTCCGGAGCAGGAGGGCCTCGCCCGGGATAAACCCCGCGGTGAGTGCGCTCTCAGCGCGGTGCCCATCCCTAGGATTGAAATGATCGTGTTAAAAAAAAATACTACTAAGCCTGTAGGGTGGGTGGGAAGGTCTGTAATTTTCCTGTGCCTATCAACCTGTTTTTGCAGGGTAGGCTAGGCTTCGACAGACTGATCGCTTCGTGCGTTCTAACTCTGCGTAAATCCAACAAATCCTGGATTCATATCGTTGTACCAAAGATTGGTTCCTTGGATTGGGTCACGATTTTACTATAGTATTCTTTCACGCTGCCAACGATAATTTAAAGTAAGTACTGGATTGGATGAGGCCTCCTGCCCCGGTCAGTGGTCCTCCCCAAACTTCGTTCTGTTTCTTTGTTCGTGATTAGCCACCTACCGGGCGCTGTGTCGTCTCACCCAAACTTGCTTCGTACTGGTACAGGGTAGATTTTAGCCGTGCGTGGGCGCGCACGCAGAGAAAAACTGGCTCAATTGCAAGAACAACCAAAAGCAAGCTCTCGATCACCACATTATTGACGAAAGTTGCAGCGTCCACCGCTCGCAAATTCACGGCACGAGCGCACGTGAGGTCCTGCCCGGTGCAAAGCAAGCCGGCGAGCACGTTGGCACATGGATCGACAGAAAACATTCACCGCCTCGCGAGAAAAAGTCTCGAAGTGCCGATTTGTGGATCGCATGGTCCAAGAGGTAGTTAGTCCGCACGAGATTGTAAAACAATATGCATCATGGCGAGCCTGTGATAAAGGCATGGAATCCTCAAGGAAACACACGCCCGCCAGACACGGCAAGGGCACGGCCGAGGCCGCCTTTGGCAGAGTGGGCACAGAGTAGGGTTCGGCGAGTACATTGAGAAAGTTGCGCGCCGCACCCCTCATCGCAAGGTATCGCGAAAACGGCTCAAAATTACCTTTAAGAAATGCTGAGGAGTGCATACGAAGCACAAACAATTTCATACATGTATTTATACGTAATGCAACTGTAGCAGCAGTAGACCATCGGCGAGCGCCAAACGCCGTTTTGTCACCTCCGAGACCCCAACACTCGCTCATTATTTTGTCTCTCCCCGAGGTGCTTTGTGTGGAGGGGTTGGATCTGTACTAAACAAGCCTTGTGAAACAAACACCCCATAATGGCAGGTTATAATTTAGATGATCTATCTGATCTCTGTAGTAGATTATCTGTGTGATCTACTGTAGATGATCTGTCCGATGCGTGAAGCCTTCTTCACGCTGATCTGTTCGATTCGTGAAGCCTTCTTCACGCACGCGCACGCACTTTGCCGTTTTCTTTAGAGTTTATCTCTTCTTAGGTTTTCTGTCCCACACTAAACCTCAGAACCACCGAAGAAACATGACGCCGAGAGGAATCAATGTCTTGTCGTAGAACTCATACGTTTGACCCCGAATGTGTTCCTTCATTGGCGCTGCAGTACAACGGTCAAACTGAGTGAACGAAATTGAAATTGTATGTATGCCATGATATGATATGGTGCCAGTGAGAGCGAAATACAGCCTCAGCGGAATCAACCCCCCGCCTGCCTCATCATAAAACACAAATACGACACCTGGTACATATTGCACGCCATACCTGGTACCTATATATGTACGACGAGAAGCGGTGATGAAGGTCACGAAACAACAAAAACTTGAAAACAATTTTCTTACCAGGTATTTTTCTTCATAGTTATCAATGTCCACAGAACGAATGGGCAAAGGAGAGCGCGCTCCTCAACCTCGACGGCCGAAGACTTTGCAATCTACAGTAGTACTATATCAATATAAATCTAACAGGAGAGCCACCGGCGGGAACCAACGAACAGACGCTGCATCTCTAGCGACTCAGCATAGAAGCATAGAAGCTTGTAGCGACAGCAGCGCGGGTCCCGAAAGCAATCTATCACAAACAACGGCATGACTCTTCCCTCTCCTCCCCTTCCCCTATGATTCGACAAACCCTGGACACGAACATCCTCCCTTCTCGTTATTCTGTGTGGTTGCTTGTTTTGTTTTCTGTTTTGGGGTGATGCTACTCAGATACTGCACCATTTCCCCTGGACGTAATGTACGCGACCCACGTCATCATCATCATCCTCGTGCCAGCGAAAGCTTACATATTACAACCAACCTCCAATACATCGCACTCCAAACCGCCAACGAATACGTTTACGTACGTGGGGAAGGAGAGTAACTAGCGCGACACCAGTCAGAATTTTTTCAGATTGTACCTCGCGTTTGCGTTGGATCAATGAAAATAACTTAAATCTACCCCGCGACATTGACCCATCCCTGTGCCAGTCAGTCGATTCACGACGTAAAGTACACCCAACCGACGAACAAACCAAAACATACCAAAACGTTAAACCAAACTTCAGTTTCAAGGTCCTTTCATCCTCCCCGCAGCAACCCCCGGAATTATGACCGCCGATTCATGTCGATACACGATACTGCCGGAATACCCCAAACAAACTGCAACAGTTTCTGCATAGCCCCCACCCCGATCCCCATTTCGACCCCCCCCATCCCCTATTCTCAGGCCACATGCTTCACTTTCATCTCTTATCTTTTCGGAAAACAGACGGGGAGCCGGGGGGTGGGGGAGGGGTCATGATATACGACAGACACGCCTCAACCGAAACCCCGACAACGCATGACAACCAACAACTCGTGCCCTTCTCCGAATTACTTACACGCAACCCGAACACCAGCCAGCAATCCGAGCACCGCCCTCAATGGAAGAGGGCAACAGGCGCGACAACTCTGGGAGTAAGTAAAAAACCTATGAGGTACCACTACGTACAGCAGCATTAGTACCAGTCGTACTCGCTCGGGGAACCTCAAACGTCAAACCTCAAACGTTCTCTTTCCATCTCTGTTTATCTCTCTCTTTCTCTCACTCCCCCCCTCTCTCTGTGGACAACGACATCTCCAGCCAGCTTCTGCTCGTACGCACGCCTGCTGCCATTTATTACCGGCAATGTCAGCAATACTATTGCTGATACGGCTGTAATCGAGAGTAATAATAGCATCTTTCGTCAAACAGAAAATAAGCATATCCAATAACCAGAAGGCAGGCCAGTGTACGATCGATCGCTCACCACCGTCATGGCCTGCACGTAGACTGAATGTGTATCATGACAGCCTGCTGCACGTTTGACTCCTTTTTTCTTGCCTGAGCTGTACAAACCATACGCCTGAATGTATCCCGCGACGAACTCTACTGTTACCGAGTCGCCAGGGACGACACCGTAGCTACCCAAGCAAATAGCGCCGAGTGCGATTGACTGCAAGGCCGCACCCACTCAAGTCCCCCTAACTACCCCCCACTGACTTCGCTCACCTACATGAAACGTCAGCAGCAGCAGCAACAGCAGCAGTATGTATTTTGATGCCCACCCACCCTACGGTTTTCTATGGCCCATCGGTTGCGCCTATCGTGGTTATGCAGCCAATCTATCAAAATGTGACGACACCGACTGCACAGCACACATATGGCCATACCGCAAAACACAAAAAACACGGGTTGCTTTCGCTGTGCATAGTGCGCGCTTGACACACTTCTGCCTTGATCGACGTTGTTTTACCGATCAACCAGCGAACCAACGAGTCCACCAACCAACCAAAATACCAACCATACAACCAATCAACCAACATACCAGCCAACCAACAACCAAACAATTCAACCAACCAACCGCAACGCAATGTGAGTGAGTGTACATCGTGCAGTCTTTTGACCGAAAAGTGCGTCCGCACTGGGGCACGGGAGGGAGCACCATCATTGAGGACAGTGCGGTGGACCACTACATTTTGTCTCCTTCCTGTCCGCCCTCCTTTCTCCTCTGTTGGCATGCGAGAGAGCAACGTAAAACGGCAGGACGGCAACACAGAAAGACAGCGGTATGTGCCATACAAAACGCGCATGCACACGTATGTAATCGCGCACACACGGGCATGCACAAGGAAGCGCGTGTAAGCGTATGTAAACACGCATACGAACAACCGCGAAAATAAAAACGCCAAGACGCATGCCAACTGTTTTCAAGCGCACCCAAAACCACATTTATGCATACAAACTGCCGATGAGCTCCTGCTAACGTGCATGCAAACGCGCATACAAGCGCATGCAAACCACTCGGGAAACACACACGGAGAGCGCTTAAAAGGGCGTACAAGCACAAGCAAGCACGCACGCACAGTGCATACAAGCGAATTAAAATGTGCGTGCAAGGCATGCGAAAAACATGCAAACGCGAGCACAAGCGCATGCAAAAGCGCATGGCGCATGTAAGCGCATGCAAACACGCTTACAAGCGCATGCGAAATCACACACAAGCGCAAGCAAATACGAATGCAGAGTGCATACAAGCAAATGTAAACGTGCATGCAAAAGGCGCATACAAGCGCCTGCAAACACGCGTACAAGCGCGAGCAAACACGCATGCAGAGTGCATACAACAGCATGCAAACACGCATGCAGAGCAAATCACGAACAAGCGCATGCAGACAAGCATGCAAAGACCACACAAGTACATGTAGATACGCACGAAGAGCGTATATAAGCGCATGCAAATCGCATACTTCGTACAAGCGCACAGTCGTACGCAAAAGCAACACACAAGCGCAATGCAGACACGCACGCTGATCGCTTACGAGGTACAATGTACAAGCGCATGCAACAGCGCATACGAGCGCATGAAAAACGCAGTATACGTGGCCCAAACTTGCGCCCACGGAAAAACGAAACCATCACTCTTTGCCCCCTTGCTGACTGCTCCCCGTCGCCATGCCACCTACAGTACTGTAGCATTCCGAACACCGACAATAATATTTCTATACCGGCCACCAGGGAAATACTGGTTCTCCCGCTGACTGCGTACGTCAGCGGCAACACTAAACCTTTTACCCTAGCCGGCCAACCGAGCACACAGAGCTCCCAGTGTGTAAACCTGAGTGGAAAAAACAAAAATAAAAGCCCCGGTCTCTTCAGAGAGACGGAGGCACACCCAAGAATGATATCTTCTGTTTTGCCCTCCTGATCCAGAATGTCATTGGGGGGGGGGGCGCGGCGAGAAGCACTTTTCCTTCCACAGCACAAGACACGCCCAACAGTAAACGATATTTTTCGCCACGCCCCCCCTCCCTCCCTCCCCTCCTCGTCCCCCCAACCTCCCCCCCAAACGCCATGACTCACCACCGTAGTAAAACATAAACGGTCCCCTGTTCAAAACCATCGCTCGCGGCTACCTCACATCTATCGTGGCAAGCGCTCTCGAACCTTAATTGTACTAGGACAAGTGACAAATCTCCCCCCCCCCCCCCCATCCCTCATTTGTCCTACCCCCCCCCCCCCCCCCCCTCATCGACTTCATCGACGCATACATTCTACGTTCCAAGAGCGACTACCACGCATAGCTATAGTAGCATAGAACTCCACCTTCTTATTTCAATCAGACGCACACCAACAGCACACCAAGGCAACACCACCACCACCCCCACCACCCCTACCAACAAAATCACCACCTACCACCCACCACCCCCCAACCCTCCCCATCCCACCCCTAGGCTTTGCCTAGTATACCTAGAAAATAAAACGCGGTAGAGGGGGAAGGGGGGCAGGCCAAAAACCATCCCCGGCCTGACAAAGCCAACGAGAATCTGCCCCAGAAGTACCGACAGCCTGCCGTCTATTCGTGCGCAACAGGTGCAACAATCAACAATCTGGCAAGGTCAAAACATGTGCCGGTCACCCTTTCCTAAAAAACAGCCGAGCTGTCGTCTCTAACTTCGACCAACCACAAACCGTTCTGGGGGACTGTTTTATCTACTCGTTATTCCCGGCGCGATGAGCTCACCGCCTTCCCCTCCCCGAACCTTCCCCAGCCCAGCAGCACCGGAAGCCGCCCGGCGCCACGCACTCAAGAGCACGTGTGAAGCGCTCATGAGATTGCAACACAGCGAAAAAAGAAAAAAGCACCTTCCTCCTTCTCTTCCTCCTCTTACTCGTCCTCAAAAAGCCTGTCCTTCTTCTCCGGCCTCTCTCGCTCACCGCCTCATTTTTCCGCACGCCCGAAAACACGTCCTCTTACACACACGAGAACACCGGCCGAAGTGTGAGTCGCGAACTACTCCTTCTCCCTTCTCCACCTCCCCCAAAAAACACGCCCTCCCACACACACGAAAATACACACAAAAACGTGTGACTCGCAAACTGTCCCTTCCCCGCCCCCGGTCCCCAAAATAAACACGCCCTCCGACACACACGAAAACACCGACCAAGCCGTGTGAGTCGCGAATTGGCCCTTTTCCGCCCCCGTCCCCCGCCCCCCCCCCCCCCCCCCGCCTTGTGTACTATCGGCCGCTACCCCCATCGCTCGACGCTAACCGTCCTCTCCACTTAGACCTCGTCTGCTTCACGCCTGACCCGCCACCGCCCCTAGCTCCTCCGTTCGCCGTTGACATGCTGTACTCTTCCACCGACCCGGGAATCGTAGCCTCGGACGTAGCAGGGGAGGGCGCCAGCAGCTGCCTCCGAGAATCAGTCGAAATCATGCTGATGCCGGAGCTTGCTGGAGACGGGGACAGCGCGCTGCCCCCCCCCCCGCGACGCCTCCCCCGGCTAACTCCCGGCTGCTGGCTCTCGGGCGTGTCGGTCGACGACGGGAAAGCGTTCGTCATCGGCGCGGGAAACGCATTAGCCGTCGGTTCCGCGGGGCTCAAGCGGAGATCCCCGGGCCCTTCCCCCTCCCTGTGAACATCGAAACCCCCAGAGTATAAGTTACCACCGCCGTACACGCCCACGGCGAAAGCCCCGTTACCTGCTGGTTTCGCGACATGTCTCAAGGGACTCCTGTTCCTATCATCGTGCCCCCCACCCCGCCTTACCCCGCGCCCTCCTCTTCCTCCTCCTCCTCCCCGCCCCCCACCCCCACCGTGTGCAACCCGGCGCGCGAACATCTCCTCCGCCTCCGCAATGGCGGGCGAGTCAGGCATGTCGTCGTATGGGTGTATCGGGGGGAATTTTCCATTCCCCCCCCCGGCCCCCCCCCCCCCCCCCCACCGCCGCGCGTGTTATTCAGAACGAGCGGGCCGTACGTGTTACCGCTGCTCTGACTGTGGCTGCTAGCGGCAGAAGAATGGACCGTCACAATCCCGCCCCCGCTCCCCGCCCCCCCGCCTCCCGCCTCGCTATCCTCGACGTCAAACGGGTTGGGTACAGGGTCAGCGTAACCGCTAACACGTGCGCCCCCTCCGGCCGAAGAACCCGAGGGGTGCAAAACCCCGCTGCCGCCGACACCGCCGGCGCCACTACCGCCTCCACAATACGCGCGGGGGTGGTCGCGGGCTCCGCTTCCAAGAGCACCCATTTTAGCCCCGCTACCTCCCGAACCGTGCAGGTCTAACACGAACTCGAAAAGCTCGGAGGAGCTGGGGTTGTGGTCCGTGTTGGGCTCTTCGGGCGACGAGTTCTTGTAACCGCTGCCACTTCCCTCGCCGCCCCCGTTACCGCCGCTACCGCCGCTGTTGTCTGACTTTTCTTCACCGCTCCTGCCGCGGTCCATGCCCCCGCTGCTGCCAGCGTGGTTGGTCGCGGATGAGGTGTCCGTGGAGTCGGAGCGAACGGTGCTGGTGATCGAGTGCACCTAGTGGGGGTGGAGGAGGGAGTGGGGGGTAAGTCAAGCTATGGGGAGGAGGGGGAATGGGTGGGGAGGGGGGGGGGTTAGTCCAGCCAGACGCCAGTGGGGGGAGGCGTTTCTTTGGCGGGGGATGGGGGAGGGGCGTTGGGTTTTGGGGGGGGGGGGGGGGGGGCGGAGGTGTACTCATCAATCATTCATGGCCGTAGTCGTATGACCATAGACCCTCGCATCCCTACAATGCCGGGACGGAGAACGTCGGGTTTTCACCGACCAGGCAGACATCGCTTGCTGGGGGGGGGGGACCAACGCAGGCACATGAGTGGGGGTGTCTACAAGGTGCGTGCCAAGGTTACGGCGCGATCCACCCAACGCTCAGCACACCGGCCTACTTGACCCTTGGTGTACTGCAGTTCTACTCTACAGCAGCCCCATGGTGGCTCATTCGATAGCACGCGCCCTAACTGCAGTAAACTACCGGTACGGATAAATACATGAAAAAGGACGAACAAAAAAATGGTACGCTCTTCGCCCCGCATGCTTTACACTAACCACAACAAGTAGACCGAGTATACCCGTGAGCTATTTTCGAAGTCTGATAGAACACGTGTTTCACCGGGTGTTTCGACTCATCTAATTTAACTGGTACGAATATACAACTAAATGTTTCAATCTATTCAACTATTCAAATTGATAGACCTGCCTTCCAGCTGTTGCCTCAACCAGGTGTTGTTCAATCAACAAACCAACCAAACAACCAACCGATAAATTTCTAAATCGACCTTTTTTCCGTTCGAGCCGGCCGAAACTTCAAATATTCATGTATGCGTAGGCGTCTTTGTTCCGGGGCACCGGACCCACCGCCCACCCAATGCATGGCAATGAGTACAACCCCCCCACACCCCCTCACTTCCGCCTCACCTCGCAGAAGACCTCAAACAATGCCATCCCAGCCAGGAAGACGCTCAGCAAGATGAGCAGCCAAGAAAGCACGATCTGGCTCTCATCATCCCCATCGGCAATTTTCACCGAGGGTATAAGCGAGACGAACCTGGGGTGGTATTATGCAGGATAAACAGTGGCAGATAAGAGATGAGGAGGTCGTCTTTCGAGATGGGGCATTGTTCCTACTCTTGTAGAGAGACAGCTTTTTATACCAATTTTTGGGCGCTCATCATGTTTTCCCCACAACCACACAGTTATTTTTCGCGCATCTCATCCCCTTTCTGCATCGGCAGTTGTGGCCACCATCTATCTCCTAGGGTGGCGAGAAGGGCGGGCGCTGGGAACAGTATGCGCTTTGCTTTAGTTTTAGCTTCGGTTACAAATTTGGGGTGATTCGATACAGTCGGCATGATTTGTTTTTTACGACATGTTTTGGCTGGACTCTTGCACCAGACCTAAGAAAAACCTTTCCCCAAAACTGAACTTTGGCACAGGACACTCCGAAAAAAAAACACGAGAACTTGAGCATGGTCCGAAATAAGAAAATAAGAGGTTCTTGTGCAATACACCGATAAAACCCAACGGGGGCGTGATGTTAGTTACACTATTGACCTTACACCCGATAAGGTGTTTACATTTGAAACACGTGAACCAGGATGATTCGTTGTCCAACACAACTCTGGCGTACAGCAGAATATAATATCTGTTTGGAGCCTGTTCTTAACATGAAGGTATGTCCTTACGCAGAGGTTAGAGGGTACACAACGCTATAAAATCAACTCTTGAATTAGCAAAAACGCAAAAACTAGCTCACATGGAGAGGAAGATGATTATGCTCCCCAGCACATACTGGCGCTCATCGTTCTGGTCCGCGAACGGCCGGAGGGTGACGAACAGACACACCGAGGCTACAGCCAGCACGCAGGCCACGCCCGACTGCCCAGCCGAGTTGGGCAGGATAAACACGAGGCAACCCGTCAGCAACAGCCTTCGGGCGCACTCGATGACCTCGAAGTAGTACCTCGACGGACGGTAAGCCTTCCGTAAGTTTTGGGCGAGGCGGTGGGCGCGGGGGAGACAGGGGATGGTGCGGGGAGGGGGGGGGGGGGGGGGGGGGGGGGGGGGGGGGGGGGGGGGGGGGGGGGGGGGGGGGGGGGGGGGGGGGGGGGGCCTGCCTTCGTTATTTGACCATTGACCATGAATCCCTTTCGAGAGGAGGGGGGGGGGGGTAAGTCGTGGGCGAGGCGGTGCATATATAGGGGGGATATGGGATGGCGGGGGGCGGTCGCAAGTTTTGGACGATGGGGTGCACATGGGGGGGTGGGGGGGGGGGCGGTACTCTTTTATTTTGCTCGCCTTAGTTGTTTGACCCTTGACCACGCATCCCTTTCGAGACGGGGGCAGCGTTCCAACTTCTAATGGAGACACCTTCGACATTCGGTCGCTCAGCGCTCATTCTGACTTCTCCATATATTACATAGATAAGGGGGTAAGTTGTGGGCGAGGCGGTGTATATGCATGGCAGGGCTCGTGGGGTGCTTTTTGACTTGATTTCAGGTATGTATCTGTTTTTGGCCCCAAACGGATCAGGTATACCTGATTTTGGCCGCTGCCCGAAAAAAAAGGCCGACCAAAACTTCAGCTTCAAATAGCCCACGAAAAAAAAACGAATTTCCGAAACTCGAAACCTGGTACTCGTACGCAGGTTCAAGTTCCGAAAACCCTTTTTTGGGTTGTTCTTCAACTATGAGTTTCGGGTAATTTCATCTTGAATTTAGTGAGGGGCCGGCTGTCTCGCTCGGTTTGGACTGTTCATCGATTCTGACTCCAAATTTGAAAATCCATTGTTTTACTATGGTGAGACCTTACAAGGCGCTTCGCTCCGCGGGCGGCCTACGCCGCCCGCTACATCCGCTCAGGAAGTAAAAGTACATCAAGTATGCGAAGCGGACAGAGGTCCATGATTGAATACCTGGTATTGTTTTCTCATGACTGTAGGTGCAAACTGGCGACTTGATAATGCCAAGAGTCCCGCCGCCAAGCTTGCTTCAGGAGAAAGCAGCTCGGACGCCACATACCCTTCGCGTCGCGGGCGGTTTTCCGCTACGCTCGCTCACACGTCGTACTTACGTACATACCTCAGGTAGGGTACTTATTTTCTTCTTTCGATATGCTGTATCTGTACTCATATGTATGAAAGATAAAGCACAGCACGGCACAGCAACACAGCAAAACCAATGAGAATGAACCCGAAAAATTCTAAAAGAAGAAAAAAAAATCCCCGTCCCCTCTCGTGTAATAATTCACTACGTGATTGGAACACCTTACACCAGTCAAAAAGAAGAAATGAAATGAACAAAAAAAAAATCAGACAGCAGAGCTTCTCTCTCAGCCTCGCACGCCGCCCGCCCCTCTCGAGACCATCTCGCCACCGATTCGGTCCGGGTAAAGCTTTCCTCCCTCTCTTCTACAGTGAGCCCCGTCGCCCGCCTCGCGTGAAGCCCGGTGCTCACCGTGGACCACGTTCGCCAGCTCGACAATGTTGGTGCTCAGCCGGGGTAACCTCCCTCTTGTGATTTCAGCCCGGTCGCGAAAATAAACACCGCTTTAATATTATCTTACAATCCCGAACAACCCTTAAATAGTCGTACACTCTATCAAAAATCACAAATGGAGGCCAGACAGAGCCTATTGATGCATCCCTCGTGTCTCGAGGCACACGCGACGCCTAGGCACGAAAGCGGCGACCGCGCTCCTTGCAACTCCCCCTCTACCCGCCAGCACCCGCTGACACCCGCGACGGTGCCGGGTTCGCCCGCGGAACCGTGCTCGGAGTACACGCACGCACACGAAACGAAGGAAGAAAAAAGGAAAGAAGGACTGAAAGTACGAAGAGAAATGGAGAAAACAAAGACCCGCCGGAAAGGTCCGGCAAGAAATAAAAGGAGGCGATTTCCAAGTGGGAGCTCTGAGAGGCCAGGGATGTACCAACCGAGCACGCTCAGAGAGTGAGATTTAAGTAGGTAGTTCTATGTCGAAACACAAACCTTGATTTTAGGGAAGAAAACTGTGCCTTGAAATTCGTGAGGGGATTTTAAGGATCCTGAAGTAACTGCGGAAAGTGCAGCAGCACACGTATTATATACAGCAGTATACCTGGTGCATGGTAGGTTCGAATTCAAAAATATTTTTTGTTTTTTATTTTGTATTTTGTATTTTCTCATCTTGAATCTAGTGTGGGAGCGGCTATCTTGCTCGGTTTCAAGTGATTTTCGATTTCTTACTCAAGTGCTGAAAATCCATTTTTTAACGTTTCTTCTTTGTTTTTCGACGTCTTTCAAAAAATTGTTACGATTTTGGTGCGGAAAAATATCTTGAATTTGGTTTAGCTATTTTCATCCGGCAGTTAGTGTGAGAAAAAATGTATCTTGAGGTTGGTATAGGGTAAAAAAAGAAGAAAAATACGAACCATCTTGTGAATGTCGTCGTAGACGCCGTGATGACTTGTCGTGCAATCTCTGAGCTGCGAGCGAAGCCATATAATCAAGTGGAGCCCAAAAAAAGACAAACGTAAGGAAGTCTTATGAAAACAAAAAAAAAAAACGCGGGGACCCACCTCCCAGAGCAAGACGGTGTGGGCAATCTTCTTGTCTACCATGCGACGGTCTGCCGACACCCCGTCGGCTATGGCCCGCTTTGGGTAGATGCGGTGTCGGTGCCTGAACAGAAGCCACGCGTAGAACATCGGGATGCCGATGGGGTACACCTGCAAAAAACGAAATGATGACGGAGTCGCACCGACCAAGCCGGAACCGTCAAACAAAAAATCGACGCAAAATGATGGCACCGACGAAAACTGAAACCGTTGACATGGACAAAGCCGAAACCACCAAAAAAAAACGGCGACCAAGTGGTATCGACAAAGCCGAAACCGTTAAAAACGACTACACAATGGCACCAAACAACCGCCGAGACCGTTCCTACAGGTCAACCTGCCAGAACAATCACGCCTGGTTCACATTTTAACCAATCACTTAATGGCCTGACCAGACAAAAAAAGGCTCATCCAATCATTGACTGCCCAGACCAACCATTTGTGACCTATCCAACCATTCCTACCACTCTGCAGCAAAACTTACCAGGATCATGATGCTTGCGTAGGCCTTGTACCACCTGTGCTCCGCGTTGTGGCACATGAGAGAGTAATCTGCCCTCAGGTAGGACACGCCTAGCTCTTGCAGCTCGTCGCACGCGAACGTCTGGGGGGTTTGAAGGCAAGGCAAGGTAACGGTTAGGGAAGGTAATGTAAGGGTAAGGCACGGTAAGGTAAGGACAATGTAAGGTAACGTAAGGTAACGTAAGGTAAGGCAATGTAATGTAATGGAAGGTAAGGGTAAGTCACGGTAAGGTAAGGGTAAGGCAAGGCAAGGTAAGGTAAGGTAAGGGTAAGTCAAGGTAAGCGTCAGGTAAGGTGAGGTAAAGGTAAGGCAAGGCAAGGCAAGGCAAGACAAGGCAAGGCAAGGCAAGGCACGGCAAGACAGGGTAGAGTGAGGGAAGGCAAGGTACCTTATGATACGGTAGGGTAAGGCAAGGCAACTACCGCGCGAAAAAAAACAAACGAACGACCACGCAAGCGAAGACATCATGCTAAACAACCACGAGACGCTGCCGTAGTGCGACGCAAGAGATATCGCGGGTACCTACAATTCCAGGTACCAAGTACGCATTCAACATTTTCTTCTTCCTCCGAAAAAGGCGCCGAAGGCTCGCTAACCTCAAACACGACGGTTGAGACGGTGGAGTACAGGAGGAAAGTTGTCGTCACCACAACAGCCATGTGGCGGCGCTTCACGACCGAGAGCTGTCTCGACTCCGACATGGCTATCGCCGCTTCGACTCCCCCCCTCGCCGCGCGTGTGGAATCGTTGGCCTTCGGTAGTCCAGCCATCATCACGCGGCTCCTGTCACCATCGAGGAGATATACGGCAGACAGGAGGTAGCAGAGAGAAAGCAATAGATATCAGGCAGTAAGCGGAAGGTATCAGTCAGGCAGAATACAGTATGTGCCAGAAAGGTAGGCAGTAGGTATCAGACAGTAGACGGTAGGCATCAGGCAATCAGACAGTAGACTACACAAACAGTAGAAACAGCAGCAACAGTAGACAGGGGAAAGTTCACAGAAAACTGAAGACAAGTATTCTAAGAGAGAGAACAGCAGTAGACAGCGAACATTACCCAGAGTAGTGCCCTGGTACATCAACAGCACACATTACACCGATTTCTTTTTCGTGCTTTAGCTCGTCGTGCAGATGTACAACACACACCAACACAACGACATCACCACCACCCCCGACGCACGCACGCCCACGGCTCACCTCGCGTAGACAAACGTGCAGGCAAGCATGCCTACAAGCACCAAGGGGCCCAGCGTTGTCAAAAGCAGTCGCTCATAAAAATGAAACTCGAGGATGCAAGACGCCGAAAGCAGCCAACCCAGGTCAAAGTTGATGAGGTCCAGGTACGACAAGAACTTCGTGAACGACCGGGGGAACTCCAGGGCCGTGATGTCAGCATACTGGGTCAGAATCTGAGGCCGGGCGAAGCGAAAACGAAAACAAAAATAAAATAGCATGAAAGCGAAGATAATCGAAGCACAATATGCATACCAGTCCGATCGAAAATACAAGGAACACTTAGATGGTACCTTGAAAAATGTCGAAATGTATATACCTTGTATTTCTGGTCAGACTTGTACGTATATTATCATGAAAGCGAAGAACGTATAAAAAAAAACACAGCGCAACAAGTAAAAAACGAAAGCGAAAATAGAGCTGAAAACGAAAGCGATGGAGTTTCTGTCGAGTTATCCGACACAGCACACATCCCCAGTCGTCGTTTCGTATCGGAATGACAATTGGGCTAGGCTATGGGAGTACACCGAGGCCCACCACCACCACCATAACCACCGACAACTGTACCTGGAATACGACGATGGGGATCTTGAGCTTGTGCAGGGGGAGCTCCCGCGCCTTTGTAAGCACGCGGTTGTTCCGGGCCGAGAACAGCTGTCTCTTCGCCGACGGTGCCTGGATCTGATGGGGTTCGACACGAGGGCATCATCGAATGGGATTGTACATACATCACGGCGTCATTGGATACGAACGGTTGACTCTATTTGAATGTATAGGGTCGGATATTGTGTCATACGTCAGACAGATCATCATCTACAGAAGGATAATCTACGTCATCTAGATCCTAATATGCTGCTATGAGTTGTAGTGCAGGATCTGTGCAGTACAGATACAACCCAGGAAAGACGTTCTTGGATCGGGTAGACTATACGGCTCCCGCCCACTAACATGAGGGCATCGTCTGGCGGGAGTAAACACGATGACATAATCGGAAACGAATGGCTGATTTTACATGGAAATTGTAGCGGAGCAACGGACACGATAGGATTTGGATATCTTTCAAATTTGTTTGTACATTTACTCGCTTTTGATTTTAAACGCCCGGCACTAATCTGATCTGAAATTCCTACAAAAAAAAAAAAATTGGTTTTGATTTGATTCAACTGAATCGGATTGGCAGGTATAATTTCAACCCGTGCAATTTGTGCAATCTATATTAATGTTAAATATGCTACAGCATTTTTCTCGGAAAAAAAGAAGTCACAATTCCACTCACCAAGTAGCGGACTAAAAATGACGCGGACCCAAGTGCGCACAGCCCCGCCACAGCGGCGAGGAAGTACATCCCCGCCTTGAACGGCTCCGAGCAGCGATGGCACCCATTCGCGATGCCCCCGGCGTAGCCCGGAGTGCATACGGCGCAATCTGCTCATGATGTTACGGTTTCACGTTTGGATTTTGCGTTTCAGTTTTCGCGTTTTGGATTTGGTTTCGGTTTCGACTTTCGTGTTCAATTTTCGAGTTTTTTTCGCGTTTCGGTTCCCAGTTTCGGTTTTGCCTTTCGGATCGAGATTCAGACCATTCGGTTTCGAGTTTCGGCTTCGCGATTCGGTTACGCGTTTCGGTTTTCAGATTCGAGGTTCGGTTTCGAATTTCGAGTTTCGATTCCGAGTTAAAGTTTCGTTTTCGGGTTTTTGACCGTCTGGGAAATAAATGTTTTCCGAATGAAGATGAAGTGAGGAGGTGGAGGGATTCAAAAGCAACCATTTTCATCCACGCTGATCCAACTCCTAGTTAGACACAAGTCCACGAGGGAAGAAATGGACGAAGTTTCTCGCGATAAAAAAGAAGGCACGAAAAATAGTGCTATGTGACCCCGGATCTGAGTCACGATTAGTAATAAGATGGAGAGAGAAAATGAGGGCGCAAAAATATGAAGGGGAAGAGAACAAAAAAAAACAAACTAGTACACACTACCTCGTACGTACGAACTCGCACAGGTATGGGTATGCTGGGGTTGCGACTCACATGGTCCCTCGTAGCCTACGGCGCAGTACTCGTCGGATCCCGCCACCATTGCCCCCCCCTGACACGCCTCCTCGTACAGGCACTCCCGGATTCGAGTCGTGCTGTTGGTAGACCGCCAGTAGCCGGGGACAATAGGCAGCGTCTTCAGCAGCACCCCCGGTTCGCTGCAGTCCAACCCCTCGGGGAGGGACACGTCAGAGCATAGTATACAGCTGCTGTCGTCGAAGTACGAACCCTAAGTAAGAGGACGTCGGTTGTCGGTGCGGTGGGGTGGTAACCGGGGGGCGTGTACTCATTATCATGCATGGCCGTAGTCGTAAGACCATAGACCGGGGGGGGGGGGGGGGGGTATTGGCGCCACATACTGGTGCCACTCAAAAACATATACGTGTATTCATTATCCTTCAAGAGCTTGCGCAAAACCCGTATTACGCGAGATGGAAGTTGTCACTATTGATAATGTCACATACAGCCTGCAAAGACGAGGAGTTTCGACGAGAGCTCTTGGTCTCAGAGCTGTCTTTTTTGTTTTTGTTGATACTGGTACCACAAGCTGGTGCCAAGGGGACCAAGGGAAGTACAAAAAACACACACACACACACATACACAATATCCCAATACGTACTCATCTAATTGTTTCGAGATCCGGACAGGGCGGGGTGTATATACTCATGTCATGCATGGTCGTACTCGTATGAGCATGGAGCGTCGCATCCCTACAATGATCCCTGCAATGCCGAGTCGGACCACGTCGGGTTTTCACCGAGCAGGCAGGGGGGTATGCCAAGACGACGTGAGAAACAAACAACAAACTAATGTTATTTTTTCTTCATTCGTACGTACACAAATCCCACCCCACTGGTATGGCTTTCAGCATGACCTGGGAGGGAGTGTGGTGTCTTTTCACCTTCATGTTATGTTTCCGTGTGGTGCCACATACTGGCGATACATACTTGCGGTACATATTGGTGCCACATGCTACCACATACTGGTACCACATGCAGTACTGGCGCCGCATACTGGCGCCGCATACTGGTGTCACCTACTGTTGCCCCCTACTGTTGCCCCCTACTGGTGCCGAATACTGGTGCCGCATACTGGCACCACTTACTGGTGCCGAATACTGGTGCCACCTACCGATGCCACTTACCGATGCCACCTACTGGTGCCACATACTGGTGCGACGAGCAAGCTCACCCCATGGCAGAAGAAAAAATATAGGTGTTGGGAAACGTCTGCCCGATGCAAGGCTCATCGTTACAAACCGCAACACACTACTACTACCAGATATCGGTGCCACATACTGGTACTCTACGAGCACCTACTGTGTACATACAGCTAGACAACGCGGTGCTCACCTCAGGGCAGAAGTAAAAGGTGGTGTTCACCATGGCGAGGGAATATTCTGCGGATTGGAGGCTTATCGCCCGGAACTGCGCGAAGGTAGGGCCGTTGAGCGTGGAGGTGAGAGTACCAGTGATAGCCACCTCGGTAGTCTCCCCTTCTTTCAGCACCCCCACACTAGGAACGATGGTCCAGGCTAGGCCCTGGGGCGGAGGGCGCGGTGAGGGACCAGGCAATTAGCCAAGCGTGCAAGGAAAACGAAGAAAGAAACGTAGAGACGGTGAAGATGGAAGAAAGTCGCGCGCGTTGTACATGCTTACCTAGCCTAGGCGTCAAAAGTTCAGACTTAAACTTGACAGATAACAAGCCAAACTGCCAGGACAGTATCGAAGGTGCCATCTCCCCACACTTTACACTATAAAAAACGGCAACGACATAACACCAATACCAATTCCACCACCGCCTGTACCACCACCAACCCCAAAACCACAGAACACCACCACCACCACCAGCAGCAGCACGAACAACACCCTGGCTTACCCCCTCCGTGTAGGGTCTGATAATCTCCTCCACCTGCCACACGACCGTCCCTCCTTCCTCCCCCGCGGTAACGTTGAGCGTCGATTTTATCTCGCCCTGCGTGCCGACGGCTAGCAGCTGTGTTGCCGGCGCGTCCAACTGCACCGTCGTCGTTGTCCCGAGGCATTCCTGTACACCACCACCACCACCACAAAAACAGCAGCACCACAACAACAACAACAGCAGCAGCAGCAGCAGCAGCAACAACAACAACAACAAAAAAGCAAAACAAAAAAGCGGCAACAGCAGAAACAACAGCAAAAAAAAAAAAAAACAACCACCATAAACAACAGAAAAAACAAATACCAGGTAAGCAACAACAAGAACAAACAATAGCGAACACAACAACAAGGACAGCGGCAGCAACAACAGCAGAAGCAGCAACAGCAACGATAGACGCCAGCGGCAGGCAGAGCAGCAAACATTGGAGGCAAAGGGCGACGGCGTTAGTGTCAAGGTACTTTTTCTTCCTCTGGGAATTGAAAGGGAAAAAACGAAGACGAAACAAAGATGATGACCACAGCAGTACTCGTAGTATTAATAGCAAGTGAAAGCACGTGAGAGAATAGGAGTTCGAAATAAATTGGCTGAACCCTAACACGAAACGCATTACGTAAACCATTATTTTACACTGAAAACTCAGTGCCAGCCACACCAAAGCCCCTGCCTCGCAAGTAAATGCAGCCCGGCCCAACATAAACTGCTCTCACCTACTGACCTACTGAACCAAACCACATCAAAATCAACCCCGATGACACCATGCCAACCCGGTCGTCCCCGTGGTCTAGTGGTACCATCAATTGCTGCTAGTAATATTAATATTAATATACTGTAGTTAAAACCGTGAATTAAATCGCACCGTGGGGAGATTGTTTGTGGCAAAAATGTAAAACAGAAATCAACCGCTGAGAGCGCGTAACGTGGGCAGGCGCCATCAAACGCGAGTCAACGGGGGAAGAAAGGGCTGACGTCTTATCGCGATAGCAATGAAGGCGAGATCCGCAGTGGGGGGGGAGGGCGGAGGAGAGCCTGCTATGTATGTCACCCCGGCTGATCTGAGTTACGACTACAGTAGGAGGGAGAGAGGAGAGAATGGCGAAGATGACGAACGGGAAGGAGAAGAAAACAAGAACAAGCACATACAGAATCAGACCAAATAACTATACCCGTCACAGACCGAACCAAACCAAATCCCATCCTGTCACAGACCAACCGAACCGAACCACCCACCCGCCTGCCCCAGACGGAACCAAAACCAAACCCAACCAGTACATAATAAATTACCGTATCATCTGACCAACCCAGCGAATCAGTCGTGACGAACCCGACCCAAACCCCATCTGCGGCGGACCAACCACACCAACCCGACACCGCATCAAGCCGACCTAGCCCACAAACCAACCCAACCCAACCAAACCCAACCCCCTACCTGTTCTCCGGTGATCGTAGCCTGAAAGCATGGACAGTACACGCCCAAGTTTCCATCGACGCAAGACTGGTCCGTAAAATCTCCTTCGGTCCCCTCGAAGACCCTCCCACTGCCACTCCCATCCACTTCCGACGACGACGACATCGCCCGTTGGGACGGAGGCAACGATGCCGCCGCTGATGATGTCGTCGTCCCGAGGGCGGAGCAAGGGTCCATGGCGCAAGTCTGAACGTTCCTGGAGAGGGTCGCGTCTTCGGCCGGCATGGAGATGAGGCTGGCGTAGCTATCGATGCCGACGGCGGTGTTGCGGATGCGCGCTGGCATGGAGTCGTTCGTTGCCACCACCAGAAGCTCGGAATGGCTGAGTGAAGGGGGGGGTCAAGGGAAGAGTGGAGTGATGGTGGGGGGAGGGGCGGGGGCGAGGAGGGATTAGGAGGAGGGAGGCCGGGCGGGAAAGAGGAGCGGGGGGGGTGTAATCATTATCATGCATGGCCGTGGTCGTATGACCATAGACCCTCGCATCCCTACAATGCCGGGACGGAACACGTCGGGTTTTCACCGACCAGGCAGACATTGCTTGCACCAAGCGCGAAGCGCCGTGAGGTGTTGGGCGAGTCGCATGAAGGGTGAGCTGCATCATACTAAGAACCGTTTTAGAGGCGGATTTTCTTGCATATGGATGGCAGCATCAATGAATTGATTAAATTTCTGGTGTGGTCACTTCCAGAGGGGGGGGGGTGGGGGGATGGAGGGGGGGGGAAACGGGAGGGGGGGGGGGGGTACGGGTAAGGGGAAACGGGAACGGGGGGCGAGTGGAAGGGGTAGGGAACAGGGAGGAGGGTGGGGGTGTACTCGGTATTATGCATGGCCGTAGTTGTGCGACCATTGACCCGCGCATCCCTACAATGTCGGGACAGAGCACGTCGGGTTTTCACCGACCACGCAGACATTCCTTGCACCGAGCGCGAAGCGTCGTGAGGTGTTCGGCGAGTCGCATGAAGGGTGAGCTGCATCATACTAAGAACCGCTTGTGAGGCGGACTTGCATAAGGATGACATCTTGAATGAGTTTATCAAGTATCCGGTGTGGCCACTTTCGGAGACAACAATGGTTGTATTACGTAACTGTTTCGTGGGTGCCTTACCATAAACACTACCTGGTACGTGATACGACCATTCCTCTACTGTAGTGGGGGCTAAAGGTTCTCCACCCCGCACATATGATCCAACTCGATCGCCGGCTGTAACCGACCGCCAAAAAAAAAAAAAAAAAAAAACCGCACCCTGGTTGTCTAGCTCAAGCAGTTAGCGGCACATTTTACAGTGTCGTTGCCAACCGAGCGACGCCAACCCAATCTGTATGATGTATAGGGAGTGGCCGGGGGAATGCAAAATCAGTCAACTAATCAATCAAGCAACCAATGGTATCGTTCCCTTCACGTTGCACATGAGGTAGATATATCAATACGAGCTTTCCACTAAAGTTGCACATCCGTCAGAAAACACAAACATCAAAATCATCCATTGAGCCAACCGGTCATTCAACCATCACTGCCAACCAATCATCCAGCCAACCAACCAATCAATCAATCAATCAATCAATCACGTGAAACTGCTGTCCGATCATCAATCAAAACATGGGAAGCTCACCCTGAAGTTGCACATGAAGCATCTACTACTAATGGTCAATACTTCAATCAACCATCCATGGACCAACCGATCAACGCCCCCCTCCCCCGACGCCGCACATCTACCACCCAACCAATCAGTCCATGAATTAGTCATGTTTCAATGGAATATAGAACAAGCACGCCCGACGAGCCTGTGTGGCGTATCACGCAGCTTACAAACTTGAGTATCAACCACTCAATCTGGTCACTCACAGCTAACGTTTTTGTAATAGTATGTACCAGGTTTAAAAGAAGGAAACCAATTAACCAATGAATGATGGCCTTCTCCGAACTCCCACATGAACCAACCAACCAATCCACCTATTCAACCAACCACCTGAAAAGCGACATATTTCGCCAGCCAATCAACCAGCCAACAAGACAAACCAACCGATCAGCCAGCGAATCAAACAGTCAAAGCTCACCTTCCCTTGAAGTCGCACTTGTCCATCTCCAGATAGCCTCCGGTGAGGACGACGTACGGCCCCTCCCACCCTCTGAACGAACACTCCAACGCTTTCATTGAACTCCCCGACGTCATCTGCACCGCCAGCATGGACGGAGAGTCGCTCATCACAAACTCTGTCTCTTCGGCAATAACCACAGTCGTCAGGGCGTATATCATGGCTCCGGTTGGCACCTTCCCGGGGCAAGACGTTACATATGAGACAATAGATGCACGAAAGACACGAACAGCAAGGGACGCGAAAGGCACGAGAGGAGGCACAGGACAACGGTAGGGCACAAGGGTGTGAGCATTTGGCGCCAAAGCTTTTGGTCTAATGTTGTCTGCTGCTGTCTGTACACCTACTGCTGCAATTGGTTTACAACGTACTCCAGTATAATAAGACAGAGTGGGGTGTTATACAATACCTCCAAAGCTCGCTCTACTGCTCACTGTACGAGTGCTTGTTTTCAAACATGAATAGGCACACGACTAATAATATTACTGTAGTGTCACGACAAAAACTGGTTCGAAGCTCGATATACCTAACAGCGCTGACACTGATGATTATTTATCAAACATCGAGTCAGCATAGTAATGGTTGAGACACAAGTAGTGAAATGAGGGACTTGACCTAGAGCTCGCTCTACTTCTGTACAACACGATTGTATAGTTATGTTTGTGAAATTTTCGCACTTCCTCGAACAAATCTCTTCGTACGAGCACTTTCTGGCAAAAAATGCTTGAGTAGTCGACACGGTAAAAGCCCGCCCAGACACATTGGTCGACGTTCGGGCGCGATCCGTGTCCTCTGGAGCGCGTGGCAAGCCCTAAGACGATTTTGCCTTGTTGCAGTACGAGAAGCCTCATTTTGTACATATGTACCGAAAAATGTCGTCAGATTTTTTGCCTTTCACGAGCACACAGCAGACAGCCCAGACATGTACCAGGTAGACAACAGACAGCAGACAACAGGCAGAGAGCACAGCGCTACCACGCTGCCGCCCGTTACTAGTACCAGCAGGCAACACCGTGCGTGTGTCACACCCATCCGCGTTGTACTGTTGCTGTGGCTAGTTGTGTTTATCGGAACCTGCGTTCCGAAATCCACCATCTACTTATCTTTGCTGCTGGTGTATGTGACAGACCCACGTTAACTCTGGACGAAAACGGAAGCATTGTACGGATTAAATATTGATACACCAGCGGCCTTTCTATTTCCGATCTTTCGTGTTTCTTGCCCCGAGCACACATCAGGTATGTACTGTAGACAGCAGATACAATGCAGAGAACCCAGGCAACGATACTACCCCACCCAACAGCACAAGCAGCGGCCAGAAACACCACGCGCGTGCGGTGTACTGCTGTGGCTGGTGGCTTTATCGGAGGCTGCGACCCGTCATCCGTCATCATCTCTCTCTCTTCCACTGTGCTGTGCACGTGCGTCCGGTGTGTCGTACGCCGCTAAAAATAATAGTACTGATATTTCGCGGGATGGTCAAATGGCCACGATGCTCGTTTTTTTACTTGTGCGAGTTCGATCTTCGCAACGATCGTGTCTAATTTTTTCGACTTTTTTTTTCAACTTGTTTTTCGTATTATGTACGTACAAGTAGTAAGCCCAGACAGCACAGAGCACCAAACAGCAGACGAGCAGAAAGTGCAGGGTGCCTGCTACAACCAGCTGGCTACAACGCTCTACACGCCTGCCGCCCGCCAGCAGAGCAGGAAGCAACATCACGCGTGTGCGGTAGTTTGTCCTCGCTGTATTGCTGTGGCTTCCTACTCTGTAGTTGCTTTTTTATCGGACCCTGCGATCTATAGAGCTGGGGTCTCTGCTGTTGTGTGATGCATGCATGCTGCCACAGGTACAACAACGCTGCTGCTGCTGCTGCTGCAGTGCGATGGTCGTGGGCAGCCGAGTCTGGTCGAGAGTTCCAGCCCCTTCTTCGATGCATCCTTTTCTACTTCTGTAAATATTGTCCCACTGCTACTGTACTGCTGTGTTCCTTGTGTCACACGTGTGCGGGGTGTATGACGTGTGTCACGCGTGGATCGCTTTCAAACTTTTTTTGGTCGGCAGTCCTCGGTTTCGTGCGGGAGATGTCTTCTTCGCTGTGAGCGCCACAACACAGGTACCTGGTACCAGGTACCTGGTATGCATCAACATGCTGACAAAAATCTGATACAACGTTTGGCGAAATCATGAAGAAAATCAACACAAAACATTCAGTCAATAGCAACAGCTCCACACTATTTATGTGTGTTCTGTCTCCAAAAATGCAGGTGCAGTTCTAAAAAGGTTTACCAGGGCACAAGTCTCCATATACGCAGTAATATGCAGATATGTTTTTGATGTCGTAATATCGTTATCATATGGATGCTGTGCATGCTTGTATTGTTTTCGATTGGTTCTTGCGCCACTCCCCGATCGCGTTGCCCCCAACGGGGGAAGAGAGGCTTCCCAATTAATTTCTGAAAAATACAAATGTAGCGTTGATGGAAAGCTCATCATCAACCGCGTGTTTCGCACAGACGATATTTTTCGATTCACGCAGCAGCTCTTGAGATACAATGCACCAAAGCGGGGTGCCTTGGGCTTGTTTTGGGCCTATTTACTGTGGCCCTCCGTGACAGGTATGTCCCGGAGGGGAACCTTGTACGAATAAAAATTGTCACGTACCAAGTATGTATTAATAGCAAATAGTGGACACAGGTATCACAGCTGCATGAGACACAGGTATTACGATGGCCCATAATAAGCATCCCCTCATTTGTGCATTTACTGGTTTCGGGATTTTACTTTTTTTTCCCAATATTTTCCACACAGCAGTGTTTTTATGAAGGTACGTTTTTGCATGTGGAAAGTAGCCGCCACACCGACATACACTGGGACACTACAGCGCATACGTATAACCCCGTGCGAACGTCTGACGGAAAGCGAGAGTCTTCAATAGTCTTCAAGTTTCCAACGACCCCACAGACGTGTACAAATGATGGAAATAATCTAGTTGGAGGTGAGGCAGATATGGGCAAAAACAGGTGTTGAAAATATACGAGGGTGGCACAGATTTTCAGCCGAGATCCTGCTATTACCGAGGACCATAGTAAATAGGACCTACGGTACAAACAAAAACCTGCACATTTCCCTATTTTTACTAACAATTTTTGGTCATGTTTACTATTAATATGGTCCCCCCGTAGCAGGAAATATACATACTGGGCGTCACTGAAAAGCCGCCAATTCAGGTCGTAAAAATCTCCCTTTTTGGTTTCGCGAGAAACCCGGTCGTTCCTGAGATAAAATGGGGTCCCAACAAACCACGCCAATCTCTCGTGTTTACCTCTGTCCCGTCTTCATTGATTTTTTATTTTATTTTTTATTTTTATCCTCCGGCGGATTGGAACGTTGAAGTCTTGAGCTTTCCGGGAAACCCAACCACGGACTTGAGGAGTACTGCGCGTATCTGTCGGCGGGTGCTACGTAGACCGAATCCAAATATTTTCCCTCCAAAAGAAGGGAGGAAAGTTCCCGCCAAAATAATCATTCTATAATAGGAAGAAACGAAGAAATAGGTAAAATCCGTTGCAAATGTATAGTATGGGTCATCGTATTCATTGGGAAATGCGTCCTTCTAAAGTTCGCTCCATCCGACCCGAACCCAGCCCCAACCCAAAACCAGTATCCATCCCTTCAAACCTCGTGTACAGATCATCGATTCCCGCTTCATGATCTAGATATTTCAAAGCAGATAGATGATCATGATCATCTTGCAAGAGCTATAGCTCAAGTTGCCGGGTGGGACCCATATTATTTTTCACGATATATGGCGCATGTATGCCGGGTTGGATCAGTACTATGCAGATCATGCAAAAGCTCTCGCAACGGCAGGCAAGGAACTAGATGACCTAGGTACAAATTATCTGTAGATAATCTCTCCGATCATGATCTATCTGTATAAAACTTGTCCGATTATTGTCTATCTGTAGATGACCCGTCCGATCACGATATATCTGTAGATCTGTCCGATTATTATTCATCTGTAGATGATTTGTCCGATTATTATCTATCTGTAGATGATCTGTCCGATCACGATTTATCTGTAGATGATCTGTCCGATCATGATCTATCTGTAGATGATCTGTCATCCGTAGATGATCTGTCCGAGAGTGCAACTCTTGCTAACCAAAAGCCAAACCAGCCGGGCCCAACCCAACCCCAACCCGAACCCAACCCTTACAAAAGCAACACCCGCGTAACCCAACTCAACCCGCTAAATAAACCCTTTCAGGAGTGCAGTCCCGATTATGGGGACAATCTAGTCACAGTCTAAGCAATTTGTCTCCAAAACGGGACTGCACTACTGAAACGGTTATAACCCAAACCCACGCCCGACTCCAACCAACCTCAACCCAATCCAATCCATATCCGGACCCCAACCCATCCGCTCATCTCATCCTACCATAGCGTGAGGCCTTCCTTCAGCTCGACCAGAGCTCGACAACCCCGACCCAACCCTGGCCACCCCCAACTCAACTCAACCCCATACCTGATCCCAACGAACGCCAACCCTATCCCACCGAACTCCCCAACCCAAACGGGCGCAAGTATCTGTAGACACGAGCCTGCGGGAGAAAAAACCGTAGGTCGGACACTATTATACTGGTTTTAGTGTGATTCACGTTTGGGCTGTGGCCGTTCTGGTGAAACCCAGATTGTGGCGGATAAAGTCGCGTGGGAGCAGGGTGCCTTGGTGGGCCCTGCCGGCGGGTATCCGTATTGATGGACCATAAAGTGGGACCAGGGTGTCAAGTGGGAGTAAGATCCGGGTTGGATCAGGGCGCAAAGGCAAGCGGGAGTAGGGGCGGCAACAGCGTCGACGAGTGAGATTCTTCCGACAGGCTCGTGTCTACAAAAAGTTCCTGTCGCATCAAACCAGCCCCAACCCGTCCGCTTACCTGATCGTACGACAGCGTGGAGCCCTCCCTGAACTCAACCAAAGAGTGCGACGCGTACACCGCCGCCCCCAGAGAGGCGGAGTTCAGAGAGGAGTGGCAGGCGTTCCACTTGGCCTCAGCATCCCGGGTAGCGTAAAGGGCGCCGCCCCGTTCGCCAGCCTGGTTCCCCTCCAGCGTCCCACCCCCCAGGCAGTCTAGAGAAGAGGAGGCGTTTGTGAGGGCGAGGGTACCGTCGGTAGTGCCGGAAGACGCGTCCACGGCGATGCCTCCGCCGTCGAAACCCGCTGCGACGTGGACGGGCGGGCATGAAGAGAGGTGTATTGTGGGGGGGCGAGAAATAGGGGGAGGGGGGGAGGGGGGGGTAGAGAGATAGATAGATGGAGAGAGACATACAGAGGGGGGAGAGGGAGGCAGATAGAGAGAAGGAGAGACAGAGGGAGGAACGGATAGGCAGAGAGAGAAAAGAGACCGAGGACGGGGGTGGGGGGAGGCGGAGAGGGGGGGGGGGGGGGGTGTACTCATTACCATGCATGGCCGTAGTCGTATGGCCACAGACCCTCGCATCACTACAATGCCAGGGACCGAGTACGTTGGACTAAAACCGACCAGGCAGACATTGCTGACACCAAGCGCCAAGCGAAACGTGAGGTGTTGGGCGAGTCGCATGAAGGGTGAGCTACATCCTACTAAAAACCGCTTTCGAAACGGATTTTCTTGAATGTGGATGACAGCGTCGATTAATTGACTTATTTTCTAGTGTGGCCACTTCCAGAGACAGCATTGGGTTCACCATGTAACTGCCTCGTGGGTGTCTAACCATATACACACTACGTGATACGATCATCCCCCTTGCGCGGAGTCAAGGTTCTCCCCGGACAAAAATTATCTAACTTGATGGGGGGGGGGGAGAGAGGAAGGCCGAGGGGGGGTGGGCGGAGACAGAGAGACAGAGAGCAGAATAATCAATGTATTAATGGTAGTACCTACAACAAACGAGCAACGCAACAGGTACATCTATAGCACAACAAGGGCGCATGTACTTCTTTTCGGGGCTCGTCTGACGCGAGGAGCTTCACGCCTCAACCCGAAAACCTGACCTGATGAGCAATGAAAGTGCTATCCGATAGCCTATACCAGGTAGTAGGTATAAGCATGACTATAATACGTATTGCTCTGGCCGTAAATATAAGGAATACTTGGTATTGATATTACTGTCCAAATCCTCCTTGTACTTCCGGCCAGAGCGGTACCTGCACGTGAAACACAACTGGCGTCCCAACGCTATTGGGTACAGTACTA
The DNA here is from genome assembly GCA_031763025.1 of Macrocystis pyrifera. Taxonomy (NCBI): domain Eukaryota; class Phaeophyceae; order Laminariales; family Laminariaceae; genus Macrocystis; species Macrocystis pyrifera. Next base: position 20,679,509 of record JASSKH010000001.1, on the reverse strand, counting down.
ATACTACACTAGTATTAATGATCCCTCAATCAACTGCTGAGAACGGGTAGTGTGGGTACGCGCAATCAGACGCCAGTCGACGAGAGACGAAAGGGCTGACGTCTTTCTCGCGATAAAAAGAAAAGGCACGAGCCACAGTGGGAGGGGAGGGCGGAGGAGAGCCTGCTATGTACGTCAACCCGGATGATCTGAGTTACGACTATTTAATGGGAGGGAGAGAGCAAAGAAGGGCGAAGATGATGAACGGGAAGAGAAACAAAAAAAGGGGGGGGGGGGGGGAGGAGCCCCGGCAGCCAGAAACGTTTCACACCTCGCACAAATCATGATGTGATTTGTCTACAATAGATGATCTAGTTCCTCACCTGCCGCTGTGAGAGGTAGCGCAGGATTTGCCTTCTAGGGCAGATCCATCCCAGGAAACATGTGCTACTGTAGATCGTGCGGCTTTTACGGCTATGACACCACCCGGCAACATGAGCTAGATCACACAGATCACACAGATCACACAGATCAGGAATACAGCTGCCCTGGATGATCTGGATGGCAAGTAGGAGTCGATGATCTGTCCCCAGCGGTGAAATAAGTTGGCGAAACAATGCCACCCTCTATAGCATATATCACACGCCAAGAGACACGCGCGTTCACATATGCCCTCAGCTGCATGCAGACGCCCTCGCTCGCTCGAGAGCACCTCCTGTCCTGAAAATGGCGGCCCCACGCCAAGACAATCATGTCCACAGCTCGTCACATAACGAGACGAGCACAAAAAAAGGTCGAGAGACGGTCACAAAGCCACCCCCGCCGACCCCCCCCCCCCCCCCCCACTCCCACTGCACCTCTCTCACCCTAGCCCCCCACCCCCACCCCTGGCCCCATCCCTACTTCCGCCTACGCGGCTTACCGGTGTTGTAGGAAACGTCGCAGCCGTTAATCTCGGCGGAGGCTTGGTATGACACCCTTATCCCTCCTCCGTCAGATGCAGCCGTGTTGTGCTTCACGTCGCAGCGTATTGCTTCCAGGACAGAGTCGATCACGCTTATGCCTCCTCCATTCTGTCAGTGGTGGTGTTGGTAGCAGCAGCGAAGTTAGCAGCAGCAAGAAAAGACGACATGGAGACACGACAATATAATAACGCATGAAGCGAGGAATACACCTGTACATCAACACAGGAGCATATCTTCTTAATCTAGAGAAGCGATACACCAATAATAAGGTAAGTGTCTGTCCCTCTCTTCCCCCACCCCCTTCTCCCGTTCCACCCCCCCCCCCCCCCCGGTCCCGTCTCGAAAGAGATGCGTGGTCAATGGTCAAATGACTAAGGCAAGCAACAAATAAGTACGCCGCCCCCCCCGCCCCTCCCCAATGCTTGCCTGATCGGTGAAAACCCGACGTGTTCCGCCCGGGCATTATAGGAATGCGAGGATCGATGACCATACGACTACGGCCAAGTATGACATGAGTACCCCCCCCCCCCCCCCCGCCAATGCTTGGTGCAAGCAATGTCTGTCTGGTCGGCGAAAACCCGACGTGCTCGTCCCGGATTTGTAAATATGCGAGGGTCTATGGCTCAAACAACTACGGCAATGCATGACGATGAGTACCCCCCCTCCTCGGGATGCGAGGGTCTATGGTTGTACGACTACGGCCACGCATGACAATGAGTACCCCCCCCCCCCCCCCCCCCCCTGCCCCCCCCCCCTGTCCCCCCCTGTCCCTTCCCTAACCTGAGCAGAGTTAGCCTCAAACAGACACTCCTCCAGATCCATCACCGCGCTCGTGAACCCCCTCATCCCTCCCCCGTTAATCCCGGCCTCATTACGTGTAAAATTGCTCCCCGTCGCCACCAAGACAGTCCCCGCCACGCTGCCCCCGCCCCCGCCCTCCCCGCAACTATTCCCCGTGACGTTGCACTCCTTCAGTAGCACCGCCTTCGCCCCGTCGACGCTAAACGCGCCCCCGTCCCCCCCCACCGCCGTGTTCCCCCCCATCTCGACCATGGACGCAGTGAGGGTGGCGTTACTAGAGACGTGGATGGCTCCGCCGCTGCCCTGGGCGACCCCGCCGGTGAGGGCTAGCGGGCCGGTTAGGGTCAGGTTACAGTTGGCGCCGGAGGCGAGGAGGTGGCCGCCGTTGCCGCTGGCCGAGTTGGAAGCGAAAACGCCTCCGGAGATGGTGATATTAGAGGCTAGCAGGAGGGCTACCGCGCCGCCGCTGATGTTGGTCGAAGCGGGGGCGGTGGTTGTGGTAGTGGTCGAGGTGGTGGTGGTGATGGTGGTGGGTGGTAGTGGTGGAGATGGTGGTGGTGGTGGCGGCGGTAGTGGTGGTGGTGGTGGTGGATGGAGGTGGTGGAGGAGGAGGAGGAAGAGGAGGAGGAGGAGGAGCAGGTGGTGGTGGTGGTGGAGGCGGGTGGTGATGGTGCGGGTCGGTGGATGTGGTTATGGTGGTGATTGTCGATGGGAACAAACGAAAGGAAGGTGTTCAGGAGATGGGGGCGGCGGGAGGGGTGGGGGTGAGGGATTGAGATTGAAAGGAGATGAGAGTTGCACTATGATACATAGATGGTGGGCGGGGGTTAGATGGCGACCACTGCAACAGTGGGCAGAGACGCTGAGTACAGACTTGATGCGGAGGAGGTGGGGGGTTGAGAGATCAAGACGGCGAAAGTTACAACGAGAGTTTGAGTTCAGAGCAAATGGGGGGTAACGCAACACGCATCAACAAAAAACACATGGGCCATAGCAACGGCAACATCAACGCCAGCGGAAACACCAGCCTTATACGACTACCACCATCCAGCCACCACTTCATAACATCGGAAATATATGATCAGCTACATCACTAACAACAGCAAACACACTATGAATGCCACATCAGCAGCAACTACCAACAGTTACCACCACTACCCGCCCCAACCGCCCCCCCGCCTTTCCCCACCTTCCATCCGATACAGCGTTGCCCTCAAAGGTAACGTCGACAAGCTCTCCGTTCGCCGCACTAAGGTACGCCCCTCCTCCATGAACCGCCGCCTTGTTGCCCGCCACATGCGAGTCCGTGACGAGGCAGAAGGCGTCCGCGAAGCACGAAAACGCCCCCCCCGCTTCCTCGGCCTCGTTGGTTTGCATGGTGACAGAGGTAAGGTTGACGGAGGAGGAGCCGGTCGCTAGCAGCGCTCCGCCCCACTGGGACGCGATAGTGTGTACCGTGGAGGTAAGGGTGGGAGTTCGGGTTGAAGTTGGGTTTTCGGGTAGGGTGTGTGGGTGTGCTCTACTCTGCTCTACTCTGCTGTCCTTCATGCTCTTCTCCACAATACTCTGCTCTACTCGAATCGATCCTCTACTTTGTTCTGCCCTGTTCCCATCTGCTCTGCTCAACTCTATGCTACCCTATCCTACTCTCCTTTCCTCTCCTCTCCTCTACCTCCCCTCCCCCGCTGTACCATATTTTTCTCCCTCTTACTTTATTTACTCTCCCCTCCCCTACAGTGCTTTACCCTACCCTACCCCACCTCACCCCACCCTACCTTACCCTACCCTGTCTTACGCCACCCCACTACACCCTACCCTACCCTACCCTACCCTCCCCTTCCCTGCGCTACCCTGCATTACCCTACCCTAATCTATCCTCTACTCTACTCACCGCTCCCGTATTCTCTGAGAAGTTGCAGCTCTCGAAGGAGGCGTTCGAAAAGCTATCCAGGCGCACCGCGCCGCCTCCCCGCAATGTGTCTCCGTTGTTGACGCTGTCGATCTCGTAGTCCGCAATGTTTCTCTTGAGGATGCAGTTCGTAGCGCTCAGCCTAGTCGCGGGGCGAATTCGATTCCCATGGGAGTCGGGCGGGGGACGGGTGGGGGGGGGGGGGGGGGGGGGGGGGGGGGGGGGGGGGGGGGGGGGGGGGGGGGGGGGGGGGGGGGGGGGGGGGGGGGGGGGGGGGGGGGGGGTGGGGGGGGGGGGGGGGGGGGGGGCGATGTCAAAGGGCAAAATGAAAACGAAATAGGGCTGTGGAGCGTGAGTTTCCTGCTGCAGCTACTGTAGCTAAAAGCCGTCGATATTAGTAACAAATACAAAATGTAACAGAAAAAAACAGGGCCAAACATGCAGAGCGAAAACACTGGCATATATAGATTCTTGTGTACATGATAGGTCCTGATTATTATGATAGTTGCGCGCGGTAATTTGCTGAAATCTGCCTTTTAGTATATGACGGGCGCGTTTGTGGCCCGGAAATTGTTTCGACTTTTTTTTTCTGGTCGATAGGAAAAGCGAAAGAAAAACGTCAGTCGGCTGGTTCACTTCGCTACGCCCAACTAATCACTAGAGTGGCCGGCAAGTCCACACTACACAAATACCTAAAAAGGGAGGAATCGAATCACGGTCATGTCAGTGATGGTCACGCGTCGACAAATCCAGGCAAAAGGAGAGAAAAAATAGAGACAAAACCAAAAAAAAAAACGGGAGAGAAATACAAGCAGATAGAACATAAAAGAGAAGAAAACGAGAGTGACTGTCGTAAGGGCGCGTCCAAACAGAATCGTAATCGAAATCGAAAATCGAAATGTTTTTGTTTGCGAGAGTGTTTTAGACAAGGTGTCCAAACAAGATCGAAATGTGAAATAGAAATCCAGGCGACAAGCAACGGAGAGCACAGCTTAGGGGCCGTTCATAACTGTGCACGCATGCCGACAATCTAGCGCTCGGCAACATAGACCCACCATACAGAAGCAGGCAAACGCGACGACAGTTCGATCCCGGGAGGTCGTTGGGCCTCCCATAGAGGTGATGGCGCATCCAACGTTGAGGCCCCGGGATCAAACTTGAAATTACACTGAGAACGAACGTCCCACCTCGATCTCGAGGGAATAATCCTGAATTTTCCTTAAACTATGTTCGCTTTGGCTCGGACGCCGGGAAACAAAGGCCCGAGAACGTCGGGGCTGGTGTTGTGGTTCGCCTGCTGGCTGTTTACGGGGGGGGCTGTGCGGCTATGTTGCCGTGCTAGCTGTGGGTTGAATGTTGTGTACGGCGGTCCTGATGTGATGCTTTGGCGCGGCTACGCTGACCAGTAGGCCAAACTGACTTGTTGCTGTTCGTGTTTTCGATTTTCAGCCGTCAGCTTTATTATCATTTTTGGAACCTAAAAAACGAAGGGGAGCATGATTGTGTCATGGAACCATCACTACCTTGTTTATTTTCGATTCGATTTTCGACTTCGATTTTCGATTCTATTTCGAAACGCCCACAGACCTAACGGTGAGCAAACATATTTACTCCCCCCCCCCCACTCTCCGCCTTCCGATTTCCAGCGAACTCCCGACTTCCAGCGAACTTCCCTCACTCCTCCTCGACCATCGGTGAACACATTATGAACACGGGGTCAAGAACAAATGAGCACACACACACCCCTCCCCCTCCCCCAACCTACGACAAACACGGGGAGGAGGTATTATCTACCCCCCCCTATTATATCTAATATATATGGGTTGGGTTGGCGTCGGTTGGCAACGACACTGTAAAACATGCCGCTCACTGCGTGAGCTAGACATCCAGGGTACAGTGTTTTTCTGTTTTTTTTGTGGCGGTCGCCCACAGCTGGTCGTCAAGTTAGATCATTTGTGCGAGTTAAAGAACCTTTACTCTGCACAAAGGAATTGATCGTATCACGTAGTGTTCAAGGTGAGGCACCCAAGAAGCAGTTACATAGTACTCCCATTGCTGTCTCTGGAGGTGGCTACACCGGAAATTAAATTAGCTCATTGAAGCTGAAGTCCATATGCAAGTCCGCCTCACAAGCCGTTCTCAATGTAGTAAGATGCAGCCTTTGCCCTTCATGCGACTCGCCGGACACCTCACGGCGCTTCGCGCTTGGTGCAAGCAAAGTCTGCCTGGTCGGTGAAAGCCCGACATGCTCCATCCCGGCATTGTAGGGATGCGAGGGTCTATGGTCATACGACTACGGCCATGCATGAGATCGAGCACATCTCTCCTATCGACTACACCCCCCCCGACCCACCCCCCGCCCCTTCCTAACCTCCGGCGAACAGAACTCACGTCGCTCCATTGGCAGCAATGGCTCCTCCTGACGCCCCTCCGGTCTGTGCGATGTCGATGAAGTTGTCGATGAAGGTGGAGCCGTCCAAGGTGACCACGGATTTATCATCCAAGAGGAGCGCACCCCCGTCGAACCTCGCGCTGTTGTTTGCGAACACGCAGTCCGACAGCGACAAGCTGCAATCCTCCGCGGCTATCCCTGATGCCGCCAGCCAGCGCCGCCGCCGCCCCCGCAGTTTGGCCGTCGAGGAAACAAAAGCACAAACACACAAACACACAAAACAAAAGACACGAACAAACGAGGTCGGTTAAATGTCAAATACACACATAAACATAGCTATCGTCTAGACGTATAGACGTTCGCGGAGGGTTACAATTAAAAAATCAGAATATGCCTTGGGGATGGAAAAGTATACACAAAAACACAAAACCAAAAACGAAAACCACAAACGAAAAACATAGGTGCACCCACGCACACAGAAAAATGAGAACACACAAGACACAAGAAAAAGGAAAAATAAAAAAATAAGAAAATAGGGTCGGCCGTAGTAGAGGATACAACAAAGAACAAAAAAAAAAACACGAAACACACAGCACGAAAAAGACACAGAACAACTTGAGAGAGCACATACAGCAGTACAACACAGGCTCGACGGTTGCGGACACAACAAAGAGCACAAAAAGCACTGCAACGGTCCCAAAAACCGGGGACTGAAGAAGGGCATCCTCGGAGTGGGAAATCGCCTGCTGAAAATACAGGAGAAGCAACGAATTACTGTATTTAACAATGGAGAACAACAAAAAAACACAAAATATAGAGTACGAAACTGTCGCCAGCAACTCGCGCTCGTGGTTAGTGTTATATGTTTTTCACGAAAGCGTCAGCTGTGAGTCCGATCGATTGAGTGTTTTATTCTCGAGTTTGGAAACTGGAGACAAGCCGGGTGTGCGTTTTCTATATTCCATCACAAGTGACACGGTATTTGTGATTTCGGCATGTTGCTGTTGTACGTAGTTGACACTCAGTGTTACAAGCTGTACAGCAATACAGGGCACCTATAAGGAAAACGAGCACGAAGAAGGGCAGACTGAGATTTTACAGTAGCAGAAAGAAAAAAAACTGGAGTCGTTATATTGAAGTTAAAGGGTAGAACGCATCCATTCTCAAATAAGAAATCCAGTTTGGACCATCTTTCCTGTTTCTTCCTAGGCATCTATCCTGTACTGTGTAAGGTAGGCCCGCGAATTCAACATTACATTCGTTTCTTGGGAAGGACACAGGTCGGTGACTCCCCTGAACGCTACCAGGGTCAACAGGACATAACAAGCAACACAAGAACAAGAAACACACACACAAAAAAAAAAACACGACAAAACCACACCAAAAAATGACAGAAAACATAGCTCGAACTCGCGCTCGTGGATGATTGCATTACATAGGCAGATTATCTATGATCGATTCCCACAGTTCATGATATATAGATCTTTCCCGGCAGACGTATTCCTGGTCTGAGTGATCTGTGTGGTCGAGCTCATGTTGCCGGGTGGGAGTCGCATATTCTGCATGATATACAATAGAAAGACATATTTCCTGGGTTGGGTGTGCTTTACACAGACCTTGCACAACGTACCATAAGCGGCAGGATAGGATCTGCATTTCCAGCACGTTTCCTAACGGCAGAGCATCGCCTAACGGCAGGCTAGGATCTACTGTATCGTAGATCTCCAGCGCAACATCTCCCACCGGCAGGTTAGAATCTACCATATAGTAGATCTCCAGCACATCTCCGAACAGCATCTACTAGAGGATCTCGAACACAACATTTCCCAACGGCAGGATAGGATCTACTAGTAGATTCCGAGCACAACACATCCCAACGGCAGGTTAGAGGATCTAGATCATCATCTACAGTGGGCCATTCATGCACTTGTCCGACGGGAAAAAAAAAAAACAGATCGCTTGACCCTCTCACCTCCCCCGCCGTGAAACCCCCACCCTTCGGTGAAATTGCAGCCCGTAAACGACGCGCTTCCATCGGTTTCAAGCTTCGCCGCGCCGCCGAACGCCACCCCTCCAAATAAATACGCCCCATTACCACGGAACTCCGTGCGCTCCACGTTCAGGTCGAAGCCGAGTAAGGCGGTGATGGCACCGCCACTGCTAGCAGCGTTGTCGTCGAATAGGGAGTCAGCGATGGTAACGCGCACCACCGCCTCCGGCCGAGATATGCCCACCATTCTCAAGGCTCCGCCGCTTTTTTTTTGGGGGGGGGGGTTCCAGGACGATCGGAATAGAGGGGGTGGGGAGGGGAGGTTGAACAAGGTACGGAGGGGGAGGGGGATAAGGGGTGAGGGACGAGAGTTCGGAAATGGGGGGTGGGAGGGGCGGGTTCAGGGCGACTACAGTGGAGGGAGAGAGGGAATTAAGGTGAGGAAATGGAGGAAGGGGCCTCAACAATGGACGGGGGGGGGGGGTTGTTGCAGAATGATCGGAATGGACTGAGGGTAGGGGAGGGATGGAGAGGTTGAAGGACGACGGCATGGGGGGGGGGAGCGCGGGGTTAGAGAGAAGGGGTTGACGGCAGGGAGGAAGGGGGTTCCAAGACAGGGGGTGCTCCAGAACGATCGGAATGGATTGAGTTGACGAAAGGGAGGAGGGGGGAACGGCACGAACTGAGTATTAATTAATGCGTGGTACACGTGACCATTACTTTCAAAAGTTAAAATAGTCTTCTGCTACCCACACGAAAACGACTAACCCCAACTCTGACATTGGGCATACTGATGACGTCCTACTCGAAATACAGCTGCAGTTCCACAACAAAACCCAACGAGCACCAGCCGACAACCCCAAAACTTTTAACACCCTAAACCGACGACCTATGCCGATCGGTCCGGAAATGCAAGTATCGTTTAGGCACTCGTTTCAACACTCAAACAGTCCTTACATATCCAGACAAAAGTGGTGTCATGCGCCAATTGACACCGACGCCGAGGATGGCCGCAGGAGTCGTACCCCGTATGCCATTGGCCGACAACAGCGGCTGAACGACAAGCCAACATTTCAAGCGACCGTCCCCCCCCCCATCTCCCCTGAACCCCGCCCCTCCCCTCCCGCCCAAGATTCTCCCTCCAACCCCCCTCCCCCCCCCGCCTGCCCCGCTTGGCGCAAGCAACGCCGGTCTGATCTGTGAAAAGTCGACATGCTCCGTCCCGGCAAATGTAGGGATGCGAGGGTCTATGGTCATACGACTACGGCCGTGCGTGGCATGCGCACACCACCTCCCTCAGCACCTCCCCCACTCGCTTCTCGCTTCTCGCTTGATACTTACGATGGGTACGCGAAACTGGAGTCCCCTATGGCGTTGTTGGTGCGGAAGGTAACATTGGTCACGTTCAGGGATGCATCGACCTGTTACGCATGGGATTGGCATTGGTTTTGACATCATGTAGAGATTAGTGCTATTAATAGTAGTAGCAGTAGCAGTAGTTGTAGCGGTAGTGTAGTGTAGTGGCAGTAGTAGTAGTAGTAGTAGTAGTAGCAACAGCAGTGTTAGTAGTAGCAACAGCAGTAGAAGTAAATAGTGGTATTGATAGTAGCGGTGGTGGTAGTATCAGTGGCAGCAGGGGTAGTATTAATAGCAGATGTAGTATTAATAGTGGCAGAGGCAGAGGCAGTATTAGTATAGTTAATATACTAGGGATAGGGACAGGGTTGCGTGAAAAAAGCGGTGGCCCGCACCACGATAGCACATACTCTATCTACACTCCTCTACACTTGTCGACAGTACTGCTGTAGCTGTCAATAATTTACATCACAACGGGGGAATATAGTAATGAGGACCAAATATGCTTAGTACGGGGGACCATGGTAAATAGGACCAAATATTGTCAGTAAAAAAAGGGAAACATATACGTTTTTGTGTGTACCGTAGGTTCTATTAACTATGGTCCCCCGTAATAGTAAAAAACTACTGCTGTAACATACTGGTATACCTGGTAGGTTTTTGTGACTACGATGGGTCTTGATAACTATGGTCTCCCCTAGTAGAGGCTACGCCAACATCGCTTACCTTACAATCGTTTTCACTGCAGACCTACCGTAGCCTGTAAGCAATTCAGGCCAACTCACAGCCCTGAGGCATTGAGCACTGCGAGGATCTACACACGCTACGTCGTATTGTTCTGTTTTTTTCCAAAAAAAAAAACGTATTTTTTTCTTCTAGTCTTCAGCAGCAGAGGAAAGATTTTGACGTATTTTCGAAAATAGGCGCTTTTTCTTTTCATTTTTCTTCATTTCTGTTTTGGGAATAATTAGGGTCAGCCCCACCCCAGGGAACATATTTTGTAAAATATTACGTCTATGGAATAATACTTCCTACGGATAGAAGTTCTTGGCGGAATAGTAGTCGCAAACACCGATATAACTCAAGATTCCCCCTGGAATGTTCCGACAGCTATCTAGAAAAGTTATCCGTCAATTTATCTGCAGTAGGTTTTTTATAGTACTCGTGTACACGGTACGTAGTCGGTTCCCCGGCACGTTTATTTTTCTGTACGAAAAATCAGGTTTTGGGGACCCCAGTCTGACAAACAATATCTTCCCGAAAAAGCAATCGAATGGGCCAAATATATACCAGAATCATCAAATGGCTCTACAAGCACGAGATGCAGGAACCAATGGTAGAACTGCCTCGGAAATTTCTCAGAATACGCCCCTGGGGTTCTTGAGGATGACACTGGTGATTTACTTTTCATGGAGGTATTTTTCTGGCAGGTGGAAGGGGTCTCAAACCTTTAGTATCAAGGAAGGCCCTATCGAATGATAATCGGTTCTCGGGCCCAAAAAAAAAAAAATGATTCTTCGATTATCTTCCCACTTCCACAGCAGCAGTACGTAACTATTACTAATTTCAATTGGTAGTTTATAAAGCTTGACCCACACGCACCAGCAGCAGCAGCTTTTTGAGCACACACCGCAATCCGCTCTCTTTGGCAGTACAGAGCGAAGAGTACTCTGTTGTCGCATTCGCCCCGAGGGTTCCGCTTGCCCGCACCTCTTCAATACATGCGGGCATACGCCGAACCCGTCGGGCACCAGCCCTCTACGAGGATAACCCCCCACGAGTTGAAAGAGCATGCACAACTCCGGCGTTATCGTCGCGAACACGTATGATACCGCCGTGAAACACGCTATTAATAGCGACGACACACCCGCTCTAGCTGATTCCCTCGACAACGGGGAGAGTGCTAACACCGAGCGACGCCTCTGTCTACTACGGAGATATTTCCAAAAACTGCCATTTTTCGCTTGATGCGCCCACCTGGTTTTCGAGGAAATCGGCTGTGAAATTCGTCCCAGGGGGGTGTGTTATCTCATCACCCCCCGGTGACAGTCGTGACAGTGTTGGAAGGCATTATTTTCATCACCCGTGTGATACGGAAACACTATCAGTTACTATCAGTACCCTGTTGCCTGATACGGACATCATCTGTACGTCTGGTACGATAAAAGAGCTGCCGGATACTGCTGCAGCAGTACTATTACGGGGGGCCATAGTGAACAGGACCAAATATTGTTATTAATAGTAAAAATAGGGAAATATAGAGGTTTTTGTGTGTACCGTAGGTCCCAAATATCATTATCAATAGTAAAAATAGGGAATATATAGAGGCTTTTGTGTGTACCGTAGGTCCTATATAACCATAGGTCCCCCGTAATAATAAACTCCAAGTGTACGCTATTACTATAATACAGAAGTTCACAATACGATCGTATACCAGCATGAAACATCATTATTAGTACGTACAGCAGTACTTACGGTAGTCTACTCGTGCAAGGTTTTGATCAAGTTTTATACGTAGGAGTACGTTTTATGATACCTGGTGTGCATCATATTTTTGTGGTAGTGAGTGTTTAGCCTATTGGTACCAGCAGTATTACGGGGGACCATAGTTAATAGGACCAAATATTGCTAGTAAAAAAGGTAAATATATAGACTTTTTACGTATACCATAGGTCCTATTAACTATGGACCCCCGTAGTAGTATGGTGCAGTATTCAAGTATGGATTCATAGCATTGCAGTTGGGCGCGAGTCGACGAAGGCAGAAAGGGCTGACGTCTTATCGCGATAAATACCAAAGCACGAAGCGCAGTGGGGGGGGGGGGGGGGAGCCTACTATTAATAGTTGACCCCGGATCTGACTTATACGACTATCAAATCAATACGGAGGAGAAAGAGAGAAAAGAAAGGCGAAGATACTATATAAGCAAATATTGTAAGTCAAAAACTCTAGTGTAGAATAGGTGGGAGCTTATGATTTTTTTGTTAGAGATTGATTAGGCAATAGTGAAATACCACCCTGAGATTTGTTGTCTTACTAACTAAGGGACAGTGTTTGCTGGGTAGTTTGACTGGGGCGGTCGCCTCCTAAAGAGTAACGGAGGCATACAAAGGTATAACGGGGGACTAGAGTGAACAGTAAAAATAGGTAAATAGATAGTTTTTTTGTGTGTAACGTAGGTCCTACAACTATGGTCCCCCGTAATAAACGGGCCAGCTCTGTTGTTGCAACAGGAGCTTTCGCTTAAATTGACACACGCACGCGCACACCACACGAAACCTGAATGTGGGAGTGCGGTGATATTTTCACCAATCCGCTGGAGTACTTGAAAAAAAAAAAAAAAAGGTTAAAAAAAAAAAAAAAAAAAAAAAAAAGGCAGCATAAAATCAAACATTTGTTTTCCCTTTTTTTCCCACAGCGGCGGTATATACGAGGATATTTTCGGCTGTTCTTTGAAAGCAATATTCTTGAAGTAAAACTTTTCGACTTCGCCTTTCCATTGGCATAGGTCTATACGTACAGCATGGTTGTGTAACATGGCGCCGGCGATAAGGAGTTGTGCAGTACGGTCTGGGTACCGTGGTTGTTCCTATCATATCCGATGCATCATACCAGGTATCATGACATACATGAAGGAAACAGTGCTGTCTACTATTGCGGGGGACCATAGTAAATAGGACCAAATATTGTTATAATAGTAAAAATAGGTGAATATACAGGTTTTTATGTATACCATAGGTCCTATTAACTATGGACTCCCGTAATAGACATGGAACAGTTCTATCTACTGCGCGACATCCAGCAAATTCAGAGTCCGCACGTACTCGCACCGAACATTTACTCCCACAAAAAACCGACAAACGTTCCGCGTGTGTCGAATTTCGAGACCGAGAGCTAAGGAGCGTCATACATACCACACAAATACAGGGAACCTTACTACTGTAGGGATGCAGTCTCGTTTTGGGGACAAAACACTCACATCCTAAAAGTACCTTGTCCCCTAAACGGGACTGCAGTACTGAAAGGCTAAACACCCGAAAAATCATAACTTTCGGGACAGCGTGGTGGCAGCTAAAAAGAGGACAAACGAGTGCAACGCCAAACGTGCTGGGTACAGAAAAAAAATACCCTATAACTCAAATATGCCAGGTACCTGGCACCATCACCAAATAATTCACAACAGGTATACATTTGGCAAAACAAACAAACAAACAAAAACATATGCAGCTTTACGAGTGCAACGGAGCATGCACACGGGTGGGGAACAGACATCCAATCAGCCAAACCACCCTTCCCCTCCTCCTCCCTGCCTCTACCTCCCGATACCTTGAAACTGAGCAAGAAGCGCGGCTCACCCGTACAGACATGCCCCCACCCCCGACGACAGCCGTGTTGTCCACGAACAGAGACCCCGCTGACACCTCCATCGTCGAGTTAACGCCGTACACAGCCCCGCCCTCGTCCAGCGCGGAGTTATTCGAAAATGAGCACCCCTCGAAAACGGCCGTCGACCGCCCGCGCACCACCACGGCCCCTCCATCCTCCCCAGCCGCATTTTCTTCAAAAACGCACCGCCTCATTAACAACGAGCACCCATCCCCCACCGCGGAAATGCCCCCCCCGGAATCATCCGCGGAGTTTCTCTCGACCCAACAGTCCTCCAGCTCCATCGAGCTCTCGGTCCCCAGCGCCACTGCGCCCCCCCTCCCCTCCTCATATGCCGCCGCCTCGATGCTATTACCCTCGAACCCAGTCTTCACCGCAAACACCGAGCACCCCTCCGCCTCCGCATTCACCGCGCCCCCGTTACCCCCCACCCTGCGGGCGTTTCTGAGCGTAACGCCTTCCAGCCTCAACGTACTCCCGGCCCCCAGCTCCACCAACCTGGTGACGTTGTTCCCGTCGAGCGCCGCCCCGTCCCCCGTCGCCCCCACCACCCCCGTATGCTTAAGGAACTCCCCGCGGCCACAACCAGGGGGTCCGATAGGGTCACCGCCCCGTTCCAGGTAACGTTGTACCCGGACCCCGGGCAGGCCGCTAGGGCGCTCGTTAGGGAGACAGCGTCCAGCGAGGACGACACAGTGTAGAGTTCGGCGTCGGAGGAAGCCGAGGAGGAGGAAGAGGAGGGGCAAGCAGATGCGGAGGTGGAGTTGCTGCTTTGTGCCGAGGCGAGGGGGGGCTGGGTTAGCGCGAGGGCGAACGCCACGGTAAAGGCGGTGAAGAGGGATGACAAACAAAATGGGTTCCTGCTGGCGCAGGGGGGGGGTGGTGGGTGCCGATGAGAAGGGTCTCGGGGATGCCGAGTTGGGGTTGGGGTGGGGTTTGGCTTGGGTTTTGGTCTTGGCCTTGTTTTTCGAGGGTGGATTTGGGGGCAGTCGTCGTTGCTGCTGCTAGTGCTGCTGCTGCTGTTGCTGCTACCGCATGAGGCCCTACAACGCTTGTCCATCCTCCCCATGCTGTGCCACATCGCCGTCAGAAAATATTGGCGTTGTTGGTGTTGGAGAAGTAGTAGTAGGAGTAGCAGCAGGAGTAGTTTCAGCAGCAGCAGCAGCAGTTGGAGCAGGAGAGGAAGGGAAGGGGGGTGCCAGGAAGGGGGAGGGGGAGGGGGGGGGGGGGGGGGGGGGAGAGCGGGTAAGTCAACCGTGCGGGCATCGATACGGTTTCCCTTTTACATCGAATTTCCATCTCAAACAGCAGTAGTTTACATTCGTATGAACAGGACGACACACCCTTCAACGCCTTTCGCTTCGAGTCACAGCGGGTAGACATTCAGCAGCAGTACAATAGTAGTGTGTACTGCCGACCACCGCTGAACATGCTACTGGATGGATTGCAAGCAGCAGCAACACTGGCTACTACTACTACTAATACTTACTACTACTACTACTACTACTACTACTACTACTACTACTACTACTACTACTACTACTACTATTGCTAGACTAATGCCAAACAGTCAATCATTTTCATTCTTGTAACAGTTAACCCCTCCCCTTGTCTCTGAACTGCTTCATCAGGTACTACATACTACCAGCACTTCAGTAGTACTAAAGCTACTGCTCTACACTAATACAGTAGTACATCCAGATACCATATTTCTCTCGTACTGTTCGATACCCGGAGGGTTCCCAAGAAAAACAAAAATACTTGCCGTTCCCTTCTCTCAAGTCGCGGAAAGCGCGAGGGCGTGGGTTAGAAAAACCGGGTGATTGTCGACGAGCATTGGGAATGGCCAAGAGCCCTCTGTGCCATAAACATGGAAGGCGTTACTGTACCGGGGGGAGAAGGGAAGACTTCTGTGATCACGGCCTCTTAAACTTGTCCAGAATGCCGCTGACGGTGCTTTAAAACCCCCCACGAGTTGAGCTGGAGGGCAAGTCTAAAATAACACGGGGCAGTTGACGCCAGCTATCTTCCAATCAAATGGCTGAAATAACGCGAACGACGGAAGCCATCTTCAGCTATCTTCCAATCAAATGGCTGAAATAACGCGAACGACGGGAGCCATCTTCCAATAAAATCGCTGTATTAACGGGAACCACGGGAACCACGTGAAATCACGCCGCACACAAACTAGAAGAAGAAAGACACAGCTCGCAGCTCGCACACCCGCAGTCACGCGACGATTGACCTTCGATCTCGACATATACTCCACCCATGGTCAACGAACTTGGTACCGGGCAAGGCCAATGAGTTTAAATTATGGCCTGGGAGGTATAATTGGAATCCGTCGTCTAGGGGGCGAGAGGTTGGCCGCGGCGTCCTATGCTCTTCGTCAGAGCTTTCAAAAAGTTCTGTTTCGTGCCAACGGAGAGGAATCGAGAGTTTTTGTCGTCTGTTTTCTACATACCAGCTGCCAAGTATGTCTTTAGTAGACGCCTGGCCCACCCACGCCACATATCACCGACCGAGGTGTGAGAACTGTGATACTAATGTGGGTCGGAGCCTCTAACCAGCGCACTTCATTCAGAGTTCGTGACGTAATCGTTGGGTTTGTCGATCGATGTCAAACCTGAGAAATTGTCTATTTTTTGCCATCGGTGAGGGGTAGAGATTTTTTGTCGTCTGTCTTCTACAGACCAGTGCTAAAATGTTTTTTTTATCAGACGCCTGGTCAGCCCACGCCACATATCACCGTCGTTGGTTTTGTCGATCGATGTCTGCCGAGGATTCTCATAAAAGTTGGCTCTAGTCACTGGGAATGACTATACATCGCTCCAGTATCTGCCAAAACAGGGGTTTTACATACATTGCGCGGTGCGCAATTAAAGTCCGCGTAAGCTGTCCCGTGACGTATAAAATTGCCTTACGTGGAGCTGGAGAGTGTACAGTAAGTTGATGGTTAGAAAACGAGCGAGAAATAATAATCTCGCATTCCAACTTCTTCGCCGCCGGATATAGGGAGCAGTTCCGAAAGGCTCGAAAGGGCATATGGTCGTTAACTTATTGATACATACGTATACATCACTCTGTGCAGAAATGCTGTGTAACGGCAGTTTGCACATTAATGTTCAATCCAGAAATATACGGGAAGTTGGCAAAAAAACACTAGTACGGGGGACCATAGTAAATAGGACCAAATATTGTAGGTAAAAATAGGGAAATATATAGGTTTTTGTGCATACCCTAGGTCCTATTTACTATGGACCCCCGTAGTAGTGGTCCTTCTATGGTGTTGCTTGAGTACTATAGTGCCGGTTGCCCGCTATAGTGCCTAATACATCCCTTGGCACAGATGGAATTAGACATAGTGACTGTGTGCGGAGTAATTAGTGCCGGTTGCCGGCGTAGTGCTGGAATTGTTGGCTGGCGCATAGCGGCATAGTTGACGGACCAATACTCTGTATATTGAATCCACACGGCCCTTATCATCTTGGGAAAGGTGGTGTAGCGTGAGAGTCTAACGCCGCTCTGAAGACAGGTCTCGTATGTGCGAGCACGGGCATCGAAAACATGCTGCTGGGTGTGCTACAAAAAGTACGAACAAAGAGACGAACAAACGATTCATGTGGCATCAGTCTGGTCTCAACTTATTCGTAAGGCATTATACAACGCACACGTCTGTAGCTTTCGCGGTCATCCTTACGACCAGACTCGGACCATACTAAGTGTGTACCAATCGGACACATCGCAACATATTGACCCTTTTAATACCGCAGTCTCGTTTAGTGGACGAACTACCTGAAATTAGAGTGGCTTGTCCCCCAAATGGCACTGCAGTCCTCACAGTCCTAAAAGCGACAATGTATCACCTAGAGCTTAGTCTGCCGTTGCGAGAGGTTGTGCAAGATCTATCTGCATAGAGCACAGATCTAGCCCAGTAAACCTGTACCACAGCAATAGATCATGCATGTTATACGGCTCCCACGCGGCAACATGAGCTAGATCATACAGATCACACAAATGATACAGATCAGGAATACATCATCTATATCTGCCCTAAAATGTCTACATCATCAAAAGCGGGAATTGATGATATGCGCGATGCGTGATAGTAAGAGTCTATATACTAGGTGCACACTATATATACACGACAAAACTACAACTTAGTGACTGCTGTTGCCTAATGTCCAAGGAACACATTATATAGTAGTGGTACCGCATGGAACAGACACATCAGCATTAACGGAAAGACTAATACAGCTGTTCCACTGAAACAGATTACCTCTACGAACTGTTTGCTGTACCTGACTTGAAACGTACACATGACATGGCAAATCATAATTCTGAGGAGAGAGCGACGAGAGAGTTCAGGCGGAGAGAGAGTGGTGAGAGAGTTCAGGAGGACACCTTGCCGAAATAGAAGAGGGTGGTGAGAGGGCTCTGGCGGACACCCCACCGAATTAATTGCCTGGTACTGCTGCACCTGTCTGGAGTGTACAATGATGCAAGGTACACCATGTTGACATTCTCGTAGGAGATAAGAGAGCATACCGAAACACACTTTTCCTTTTCCTTTTCCTTCTTTTTCCGTCCCTTACATATTTCCCTCTCCCTCCTACAGTACTAGAGACTCAGACCCGGGGTCACACAGCAGGCTCTCCTCCACCCTTCTCCACTACGGTTCGCGCCTTGCATCCATTATCGCTATAGAAGCCTTCAGGCCTTTCTTCCCTCGTCGACTCGCGTCAAACTGCTGAACCTGTCTGGAGTGTGTGGATGTGCCCTTCGCAGCAAATGCGACAAGACATTCCTAGTATACAACTTGTTAGATGATGATGAGAGGTCCCTTCAGTCGCTCCCACCACCGGCAAACGTGCAGGTCAAAGATGTCAAGAGACAGCACTTTCACCCCTTGACAGGCAGCAACTTTGCCTTGACACGCTTTGACCGACACCAAACTACTAGGGTTTGGTGTGGAACAACCGGCCCTAAACCCGACAGCGCACGTTTTGCCTTGCATGACATGTCCCCTGACCTGTTTGGTACGGGTATCCGCAGTACTCCGTCACAAGCAGTAACAACATTAACACCCGTCTAGACGTCCCTATACAAAAGTACTATCGTTACATACCATTCGTTTTTGGGGGTTTGCGTATACACTTGTACACTCGTTTACGCATGTAGATTTTCCGCACGTATATACCAGGTATATGGTACCCTGATTATAGTCCATATATATTAATATTCCAAACCAACAAGCCAAGCTGCTGGAACTACTGCTGTACATCAGGTATATTCTATCTACTTCGTTTACGTATGTACTATGGAGTAACATAAATGATTGCTGAATATTATCACCATTAAACTGTGGGAGGGTACGAGTGCTGCACTGCACAGACACAAAATTCTGACCCAAATTCCACGTAAATTGGTAAAATCTGAATCAAATTCCACGTGAAATAGGAAAAATCTGACTCAAAGTCCACGTGAATTGCCCCCAAAACAGGACTGCAGCTTGAAAGGGTTAGAAATACTGCTGGAGGAATTTTCATGTATTCACCCATGTTCGAAACTTGACTGGGGGTGCGCCGATAAGATTCTACCTGCATGGCGACCACCGTATGACAGGGGTGAAAAGATGACACACCCTATCCCGATCCGCTGAGACGAATTTCGGAGCCGTTTTTCTCCAAAAAACGTGCCTTAAGGGCCTAGGGCACACACACAACAACGAAAACGGTGGCTCTGGAAATATCTCGTCAACATATTTGCATGGAGGCGTCGCTGTGGGCATCATGGCATTTGTACAATTATCATTATTAGCATTCACGCTTTCTCCGTTGTCGAGAACCAGCTTCCAAAATCGTCCGAGGTGGTGTGTCGTGTGTTACCTTATCACCCGTCTGATACGGTACATCATTGCCCACGCGAAGCAACGTATAGGGTTGCTGATTGCTGAGGTCGGGGATAGGGGATGTGTGTCTTCAAAATGCACCATCATATATATACATATGCTTACATATATATATATATATATGTATACAAGGCTCCCCTTCGGGGTGTGGTTCGCTCGAAATCCCGGAGGTGTCGCAAGTTAAAAAGGGGGAACAACATAATAACCAGACGTTCCTGTGGGTTATGAGCCTACGTAACTTTGGATGACGTAACTTTGGATGGTGTTGTACCGATCGATGTTGCTGCTGATAATGTACCGCTGCTGTATGTATGTACTACAGCTAGTACCGCACGGGTGCTTTTGAATTTCAGAGAAGTGCGGGTTGGAATCGTCCAGCTAGTTGTCCCCAGGATGGCACGCCCTCAGAAGCACACACGCACACACCCAGCAGCACCGTTCGGAGCTGTGCCACGAGAACAAGACTCTCAAGTACGGCTACTGCTGCCTTTGCCATGGATGCTACAACGTCAAAAGCTAAAGCTTGCAGCAGCAGAGTGATGCCTTCACAGCTACACAGCAGAAGAAGCAAGTATTAATAGCATATGACAGCAAATAAAAAAAGTCGAAATTGCACCTGACCTCTCGGTCCCTACTGCTTCAAGACACACGCACACGCGCGCTCACACATACGCAGCAGAACCGTTCGTGGCTGTCCCAAAGGGAAAAGCTTATGAAGCGCTGCTGTTGCACCGTGGTTGACTAGCGTTTGAGGGCTGCCGCGGTACTTTAAAAAAAAAGCAAGCAGCAGTGGCGAAAAAAAGGGGGGAAAAATACAGCTCGGGGTTTCCATCGACCTGCTTGGCTCTAGCAGGTCGAATGGCTCCCAGGGGTTATTTGCCAGGCTTCGCCACTTTGAACGCCTAGAGCACGCGCCACGGAGCCCGGCCGGGACCCACACTGGAGCCGCGGTGTACACGCGAGCCGCTTGCGTGCCCCGCAGCCCGCAGCCGTGTGCGCCAGAAAAAGCCCCGCGACCGGAGGAAAAAAAGTAAAAGCACTCCGGAAAAAAAGGTTAACTTGGTACATACTATTAGTAATACACTGGCCTAATACAAGGTTTCCCTGCGGGATGCAGTTGGCTTGAAATTCTGGGGGGGGGCGGGCGGAAGCTGAAAAGGGAGAACACAACAAAGCAGGTGTTCGTTCCCCGTGCCAGCTACCAGCTACTCGCACGTAGCCACCGGGCAACCGGGCAAGACCGAAGTAACGAAAAAAAAAAAATCTTGAAAGCTGAAGAAAAAAGAATTACGTATATACGTAGCCACCGGCCGCCGGGCAAGTAACACCGACAAGCCCAAACGAGTCCGCAGTTACATCTAGAGGTATTGATTTTGATAAGTACGACACGGTGCGAAGGCAACATGATGGTGCACGATATTCCCAAAGAGCACTTCAGAAAGACCGCACTTGTTCTCGTTTCGGTCGGTCGCTTACAAGTACCGTGCGACACGCAACACAACCAAGACACCATGATATTTCAAGTTGATCTTCTCAGGAGCTGGGGGAGTTCAAACGCCAATACATGCGTCTACCATGGAAAGGTCTTGACGAGATATTTCCAAAGCCATAATATTTTGTTGTTGTTGTTGTTGTTGTGCGTGTCGTTTGTTCAAGATAAAAGTCGGCTCGGAATATCATCCTTGGGGGCGTGTCACCTCATCAACACAAGTAATACGGCGGTAGTAGTGTGCTAAAAAACAGCAAAACCTTAGCAGTAAGACCGACATTTTCCTCAACATTCATACCAGGTATTTGGAGGGCTGGTGTCATGCCACCCTGGGCGTAAAACACAAGGACCGCTTGGTATTCATATTAACGTTCGAACGGTCCTTATATTTCCGACCAGAGCGGTACTATTGAGTGACACTTCCACGAAAGAGTGCTATTAATAGGGGGTGCGTAGGAACGTATATATATGTACATATATATAGGTTTTAGAGTAGTCTGCAAATCATGACAGTTTTTGCACGCAACCAATTAGCCACCTACCGGGTATGTCACGATACTTTAGCAGCTCGCGTTCTTTCGTGTAGTTGACCAGGTTTGCTGTACGTCATCGACATTTTAGTTGTCATTTCTTCCCTGTACGATTCCCAATCAAGCTCCGAAAGGGATATTGGTGATAACGTCAATGGCGACACACAAAAACGCCTACGGATAGGAACCCCCGCTTTGAGTAACAAGCCGCTGTCAAGCATGAATCGCGCAGCATCGAGCACGCCTATGCATAGGTGCTCCTTTTTTTACCTCCATTGCCCATGGGAGCACGACGCATGAGAGATTCTGGAAAAACATCATGATGGAGTTTATAGCGTATGTATGCATCAAGCACTCAGCGTTATGCAGAGAGATACCCTGGTATGTCGCCGTGGAGGGGTACGGGTGGGGGAAGAGGAGGGGGGGTGTACTCATTATCATGCATGGCCGTAGTCGTAAGACCATAGACCCTCGCATCCCTTCAATGTCAGGACGGAGCGCCTCGGGTTTCCACCGACCAGGCAGAAAGAGGGGGGGGGGAGGGGATAAGGTGCACGTGCCAGCGGAGCATCGAGCATCGAGCCATGGGAGGAAATCAGGATTTCAGGATGGACCCTTACCCTTTCTCGGCAACCTGGAGCCGGCCACGCGACCGACTACAGCAGCGACAGAATATCCCGAATCTATGGCATTATAAGAATATTCGCACCTTTAATCACATTGAGACAGTGCTCGACGAGAGTCAAAGCAGGAAGAAAATGCTGAAGCATTCTCGTGAAAAAAATCAAAAGTATCTACCGTGCGAAGGGGGGCGAGGCGCGGGGGGGGGGGGGGGGGGGAGTGCCTGCTATGTGACCCCGGGTCTGAGTATACCAAAGGGAGGGCTGAAAGAATGATCGGCGTGGAATGGGATGGAAACAAAAAAACTACAAAAAAACAAAAACACTGTCTTATGTCGTAGCGTGAAAATTACGCAATTATCATCGACGTCGCCTTCTGCTCCGATGGTCCTCATCGACACTGCTTTATACAGTGGAGTGCCCGACTTAAGGGGGCCCCTCGGAACAGGCGGGTGTTACCGCTTGTGTCCCCTCTTTCAACCCAATTAGAGCCGCGCTCCCATATCGAGGACAAATTACTTGGATTTAGAGTCCAAGATATGTCTCCGCACAGCAGTGCAGTACTACGTACTAACAAAAGGTTTGAAGTTAGGCGGGGATAAGAGCGAAGATCTGTCTTAAATCGGGACAACATATTCATCCTTTACGTCTCATAAATCGGGACAAATATTCATGTTCTACCTCTCTTGGGATAATATATTCATGCTGTACGCCCGCAATGAAAAATCGGACAAAACAAGCCGAATTCACCGCTCTCAAGTCTGGTTACTCTTATTAATAGTATGGACAATCTTAAATCGGGACCTCCAATATACCAGGTACTAGGTACTGCATACAACAGAAGTGGGTACGTTAAGCGGATGGGCTCGGATTCTTTTAATGGCGTCATACCCTCGTAAATACTAAACCCAGTGGTACATGGAGCGGCACCGGGGGGGTGTACTCATTATCATGCATGGCCGTAGTCGTATGACCATAGACCCTCGCATCCCTGCAATGCCTGGACGGAGCACGTTGGGGTTCACCGACCAGGCAGACATTGCTTGCACCAAGCGCGAAAGGTCGTGAGGTGTTAAGGCGAATCGCATGAAGGGTGAGCTGCATTCTACTAAGAACCGCTTTGAAGGCGGATTTTCTTGCATATGGATGACAGCGTCCATGAATTGGTTTAATTGCTGGTGTGGCCACTTCCAGAGACAGCAACGGGATTACTATGTAACCGCCTCGTGGGTGCCTTACCATTTACACACTACATACGTGGTACGACCACCCCCCTTGTGCGGAGTTAGGATTCTCCCCGCACAAAAATTATCTTGCTCGACCGCCAGCCGTGATGACCGCCAAAACAAAAAACAAAAACGGTACCCTGGTTGCCTAGCTCATGCAGTGAGAGGCGTGTTTTACAGCGTCGTCGCCACCTACGCCAACCCAACCTAAATATACCAGGTATAAATATACCAGGTATATACACCTATATATCTGGTAGTTTTTAGGGGGGGGGGGGGGGGGGGGTACTCATTGTGGTGTATGACCGTAGTCGTATGACTTTGCCACCCTCGCATCCCCACCATGCCGGGACGGAACGCGTCGCGTTTTCACCAACTAGTCAGACATTGCTTGCAGCGACCGCAAAGCGCCGTGACGTGCTCGGCAACTCGCGTGAAAGGGTGAGTCGCATCCGAACACTATCAACCGCATGTGAGGCGGACTTCGGCACTTTGTGCGTGCTTTCTGGCATATGGATGACAAGCGTCGAACACGACGTGGTGGGGGGCTCTCCCCGAGGTGCTGCACTAAAAGAGAAAGCGGCCGCGTGGTGTTGGGTGGCGTCAGTCCTGCCTTTCCTACCGTATGTACGTATCACACGGGTGATAGCACTGTACCACACCATCACACTAGTAGGGTGATACGATCATAAGATAACACCCCCCCCCTAGGGCGAATTATCGAGCCGATTTCCTCCTAAACAAGGGGGGCACATACCTGGTACAAAAGAAAATGATGAAATATTCGGTCAGGATTTTTCGATAGAAGGCACGCACGCGTCGCTCGGCGTTTACGCTCTTCCCGTTGCCGAGAGAGTCACTTTTCGAAAACGGTCCCCTAATAAATACCAGTAGGTGCGTGTTATCTTCGGTCTCACAGGATATCCAGTTCACGTCCCACGGAGAAATCACGTTATCACCCG
Source organism: Macrocystis pyrifera (assembly GCA_031763025.1). Lineage (NCBI taxonomy): Eukaryota > Phaeophyceae > Laminariales > Laminariaceae > Macrocystis > Macrocystis pyrifera. The sequence goes on along the minus strand of JASSKH010000001.1, from coordinate 20,654,993 downwards.
CTTTCAGCAGTAGACCACTACTGATTTCAGCATGTAGATTATTGCTACAATATACCAGGTATACTCTACTGTAACTATGAATCGGAATATCTGTCAGTAGATGTTTCCCAGAGCTATCCTATAAATGTATGCATATGTATGTACCTCCACCTACGACCCAGCAGTTACACGAAACGCAATCAATACACTCCTTCATGTAAGCAGAACGGTAAGAGGCTGAACCTGGCACACGAACAACATCATACAGCAGCATGTAGGGTTATCAATACAGCAGTAGTTAGAATCGACTATGATATCATAACGCGAGTACACGCCGCAAGTTCAGGCAACAAGTATTTCGTTTTGATCGGTCGGGAGGATATGGTGCACAAATGGCCTTATTCACCTGCCGCTTGAGTACCATTATAGTCTCTTCTTCCTGGGGCAGTCGAAAACGTTCTTCACTTCTCTAAATTGAATTTTCGATTTTCAAAATTTTCAATCCTCGTACTTATGAATATGACGATGTTCAGCAGTAGACCTGCCCGGTAGGTGGGTAGGTGGTGAACTGCTACGAGTAACTTCGGCTTGATTCGTATACTCGTACATGGAGGGTTGTTCTCGTTGTATTCGAACTCATCGTATCATACACATACAGGCTCGCTGCTACTACTGCTGTAGAAACTATTCCGTGGTCATATCCTTTGCGTATACCTGGTACATGAATAGTAGTCAGCACTGACTGCTGTGCACTGGCTGCACTTGATCTCACACGAGTTTATACCAGATACCCCGGGGCATGAACGGCGGTGCAACGTGTAACACTACTATTAATAATAGGACGACTTTCGAATCTGATTTTCTCGACAATGGGCAAGGTGCGAACGCCTTTTAGTACTGTAGTCCCGTTTTGGGGACAAATCACTTGGAAATAGAGTGGTTTGTCCCCAAATCGGGACTGCAGTACTATAGGGGTTAATAGTGATAGTAGTAGTAATAGCGATGCGTCTACATGGGAAAACCTCCACAGCTTTCACGAGCGACCATTTTTTAGATGTGGTTAAGCTTTCCTAGTTTTTTGGAGAAAATCGGCACGGAATAATATTCTCCGAGGGAGTGTGTTATCTCGAGTGTCAAGGCTTCATACGCTACGTGTTCCTACTGCTGCTGTAATATTATTAAGTACCTGGTAGTGCTGTACGCATCGTATTAGATGGTGTAATACGTACGTACTGCTGTTACTAATAGCTACTGCTTGCTGCACCGGTAATTAGCCCAAATAGAGTACATACTTGGCACGCGTAGTATTAGAGTAGGCGGTGTGGGGAGGGCAACTATTCATAGGTTCTACTGGGTGGATGCGGCGGTGGTGTACGAGGGTAGGTTTTGCGTACTGCTCGTGCTCGTGCTGGTGGTTTGACTACTGACCACCTGGAATATACTGACTACTGACCACCTGGAATGTACTGACCACTGATTGGCGTACTGACTAAATACAGAGTAAACGCCGCATCATTCCGGCGTCAGCATGTTTGGTACACACTGCAGTACATACCATGTTTCGCACTCGGTGTCATTTTTTAAGTTTAGACCAAATTGTTCGGGACAGGGAGAGGGTGCAATCGTTTTTCAGCGCTCGATGCTTTTTCCAGAACTAGGGGAAGGTTTGCCAAATACCGAACAAGTCGTTTTTCGGAAAAAAAATCTGGTCGATACGTAGCCTTCCGAAAAAATGGAAGTGTTCGACTTTAGCACACTTTTACCGTCGTTACGAGAAAGCTATCAATAATCATAGCGCTCAAACACGATCACACTCCAGTGCGAACTCAGCGATCTTAAGGGTAACCCCCTCGGGACTCACATGGGGACATCAGCATTGACGATCACAAGTGGCGATTTCAGCGACGGCAACTGCGTGATTGAGGAACTCCGATTGGCGTCCTAGTGACAATGGTTTAAAGCAAGGAGTCGTATGGGTACGGGCGCGACTTGACCCTATACTACCCCTACTGCTGTAGTGCTGGGCGCTCACTCACGTTGCTCATACACGGTTGCTGACACCAAAAACAATGTTGTTCTGCCCGCTATCTCGAGCTCCCAAAGGGCGTTATAAACAGGTAACCAAATATTTTGGTAAGACTCTGCAGTCACAACGTTGGGGTAAGCCTCTACGATAGTCGCAACGTCGCAATTACAGCAGCATACGGTTGTCGTTGTTGTTGTTGTTGTTGTTGCCTTTCTGCCGAACGATAGCAGACACCCAGAGTGTGCGTCCTCATTTCTCATCCCACGGCTGTAGATAGATACTGATGGAGATACAAATGATGCGGTCATAGACGGCAAAAAAACACGGCAAAACAACAAAAGAAATTGACAACAACCGAGGTAAGTAAATGACGTACCAGCGCACAAGGGTACGTAAACACAACAAAGCGAGTCAACCAAGAGAATAACATCGAGCGAAACGGGTAAGACCAACTTGCTTCCTGAAATGAGACATGAAAAACTTTCTGGTGCACAAAAACGCGGACCAAAATTGGTGTCCCGAGCAGTTGAGCCGTACAGTACATGGTGGGGTGGTTGACCAATCGAATGCGCTCCAGCTACACGCCACAAGGGAAAGCCAGTCAGCGACCAGCCATTACCGAAGATGGGAAGTGACGGAAATTTGGATGGTGACATGACAGTAAATGGACAATCACGTGACGTGACGGCAAGTGAGGGCTAAATCCGGGGATACGAACGAACTGTCCCCGTTTCTTTTTAAAGCCATTCAATGAAATTGACAACCTTATTGTAAAGCTTTTTTTTACTTTCTTTTTTTTGCTGTTCGTTTTTACGATTGTTTTTTTGGCCGTTGCCAAGCGTACATGGGGCGCTCGAAGGATAACGAGATGAAAAACGATATGGAGCGTGGTGCCACGTTTTTACATTCTCAAGAAGATACCAGAGAGATATGGAGACGCTTTATTGGGAGGGGGGATAGGGGTTTGAGGGATAGTCACGGCAAAAACCGGTGACGTGACCGACGTGTCCTGGTGACGGCGCGTACCGGGAGACGTCATTCCCCATCTTGGGCCAATACGCGTAATACCAGAATACGAGGAAGCAGCCAGCTATCAGCTATTAAAATAATAGCCGAAGAAAGCGGGACAAAGCAAAACCTAAAATTCAACTTTGACACAACGTTTTCGTTGAAAGCGCGAGAAAACCACCAACCATAAATATATATAAGTAAACAAATAAATAAAAACGAAGCTGTGAAATCGAAAAATCACTCAAACCTCATCTTTCACATCATTTTCGAAGTCTATGCCTGGTACATTATACATGCACATGCAGCACGAGTACCACCTACTCGTATGGCTGGGCCATGACAGCAGCGTACCGTAAGGATAAGGATATGCATGTGTAAGGATGCGGGGTGCGATCGTTTGCTCAACCGTTCCGTTCATGTCTTCCGCCATATACTTGCGCATTTGAGTGTGCTTTCTCATATTAAACTGCTGTTATTTCTACTCGTCGACATACAGCAGCACAACCAGAGTCCGTGCCGATTCTTCATCTTCAATCCTAGAGAGATACAAGTTATGTGGTCACAAAGCTACGTCACAGAGATACTACAGCAGTTCATTGTTATGAAGTGAGCACAGCAGTACCCAATGCAATACCATGTCATCGTATTGGATACGACTGGTACGGCAAAAACATTCTATCAACGGGACGCTAGCATCCTCAGGAATGCGTCGTTAAGTCCCCGCGCGTACGTAGGGGTTTCCGCAACAACATACATAAGACGCAAGAGATTTGCAACCAAGATCCGTATTTCGTCGACAAATCACTTGGAATTAGACTAGCCTGTCCCCAAATCGGGACTGCGGTACTACAGGGGTCAAGGCCATGTCTTCATCCGTCATGTAGCCATTGTTGTGCCATGCTCCCTTGCTGTTGCGTGAAATCAAACATTTTGGCGTTTTAGCGAGCTTTTTGGGCTGTTCGCTCGCAACCTGCGAATACATGAAAACACCTCGTGAGTCACTTCTGGGTGCCTACGACTGCCGTCTGGTGCACCCAACGCCCTCACACACACCATCAGGAGCATCCCTAACTTTCGTGGGATGTAGTACTGCTGTGTTTCCTGTGTGAAGAGCTGTAGCTGTCCGCAAGTGAAGTAAGTGCAAACGTTCAGTTGTTTTTTTTGCCTCATTTCGTGCACCCCAAATTTCGACCAATTTCGACCACTGGAGCACCTCGAAGTCGAGGTGAGGGTCTCTGTTGATGATGAACCTTCTTCAAGTCACCGTTGCTCTTCGGTAAGCACGAACCAATCAAGGTTCTAAACGCAGCGTGTTGAGATAGCGATATTTTTTTCTGTTCAGATAAAACATATAGATATTAGAGTAGTCGGATACCCGGGGACCAGGAGACGCTCGGGTGCCAGCGTGGCCTTGAGAGAAAAGTCGAAAGCAACTAAGGGAAACAAATCGAGTAAAAAAAAAAAATCCCAGTGTCAAAATGAAAAACAAACCAGTGCGTTGGGATTTACGACGAAATTACGAAAAATATTTTATTTATATATTCGTATTTTACTTGGTTTTAGCATCACACCTCTGTCCCCTGTGCGATATCTTCGATATCATCACAGATGTGCGATAACTCCGATACCTGTGGGGGAATCGAACATATCGGTACTCACTTGGTGCTGGTATTTTTGGGCACTCACATGTGCGATATACCTGTATAACTCCAATACCTGCGATACTCACTGAACACAAAAAAACACAGCTGCTTTACTGATACTACGGCGGTACTGCTGACTGCTGCACCACTACTGTATACACGATCCGCGTGCCGATCTGACACACGTAACTTCCTCATTTCAATATGTGCATCGCCACGGCGGTGTGGTGCCAATACCATACATGGCAGCGGGGCCTCGAAGATAAACACCACGACAAAAATAGCACAGCGACTTGCGGCTCAATAAGTGTCCGGGAGCCATTCGCGGTAGCACCCAACCTCATGCCCGAAGTGCGTGGTTCCCCCGGAGTTTTCGCCCCTCTGTGCGGTAGCTACGATTGATACCTGTGCGGAAATCGAATTGCTACTACTGCCTGTACATAATTTCGCCGTTGCTTGGTCAATCTGCTTAGGACTGCAGTCCCGTTTTGAGGACAAAGCAGTCAAGTTCTGAGTAAATTGATGCCAAAACGAGACCGCAGTCCTAACCCACCTGTGCGATACCTCCGATACATTTGTGCGATCACCCGCATCCTTACGGTACGTAGCAAAACAATCACAAAAAAAAAACCCCGACACAACTAACTGACGGAAAGAAGGCTGCAGCCGGTACCGGTGGTTCTGCCAGTGAGAGGTACGTAGGCAAGGTATATAGACAATGCTTTTAGTATCATACCGAAGTCTGCTATTTTACAGCAGTAGAATATACTACTGGCATGAGACACACCGAAAGTTGAGATAATACTTAACTCCGACCTGCAACATCAACAACGTTGCCCTGTTGACAGTTGAATCACATCAATGCCAAGTTTAACGGTGTTTTTTGGACTAAAGGCCAGATTTGGGGGGTACCGGTGGCACCGTCGTCTACCAGGTACAGAAGTAGCGGTCCCTCTATAGTGCCAGTAGCCAGCTATAGTGCCTGTGGAATAGATTGACACATATGGGAGTAGTGCCAGTAGCCAGCTATAGTGCCTGTGGAATAGATTAGCACATATGGGAGTAGTGCCAGTAGCCAGCTATAGTGCCCCTGGAATAGATTGACACATATGGGAGTAGTGCCGGTTGCCGCATACCGGCACTATAGAGGGACCACTGCTGCATGCTGGTACTGCTGTTTGTGATTTGTATACAAGTACATTTACTACCTACCGGTATTTAGTTTTCACTAGGTCTGGATACGCAGCACCATACATACTGCCTGTTAATAGCGAAGTCAACAGTTAGTCAGTATACTGGACGCTCGCAGTATACTCTTGCGGCGAAACGGAAATCTGGCGCTGGGCGGCGAAACCGCGAGCCATCGCCCCCCCTCCCCAGGTTGGCGAGAGGGCCCGCTCCTCCGGGGGCGATTGTTCTGGGCATGTTCATTTCACTTCCCATCACAATCCGAGGGAAATATCAACTATCTATGGGTTGGAGTTGGTAGCGGGCGACAAAACTCGTCCATCGTGCGCAAAGTCCCCGTCTCCCCGTCTCTACCGCCTTTCTCTCATTTACTCAAGTATTCGTTCGTGAGGTTTTCTGTTCTATGGATGATGTTTCGCGGGACGTACGTAAGTTTCGGTAAAGTTTCAATATACCGCTGTTCAACTATACTTACTAATTAATAATTAATACACATACTGCGCACTTCAATGGTATCACAAGCTAGATTTTCGCAACCAGGGACTGATGTACTGACACGTATTGGTCTTGCGTGGTCATCCTCCACGACCGTATCTACCTAGAATAGAATAATCGGCACGGACACTGGTTGTGCCGGATGTCCACGGGTATTATTAATAGTAGAAAGAACGGTTTTGATATGAATACCCTCCCTGCTGCATTTCACAAGGTAAGTGTGTATCTCTGCTTTGTCACAGTTTTGTGACCACAGAGTTTTTTTTTGTCTATTAGCACCGCAGTCCCCATCAGTCAAATTTCAAGTAGTTTTCCCCCAAAAAGGGACTGCGGTTATAAAGGGGTCAAATTGAAGAATCAGCACAACCTGGGGTGTGCTGGATGTCGACCGGTAATAATAACGGTTTAATGTGAAGGGACACACACATGGCATCACCGAGGCTAGAGTGTTGCCTGCGCACGTTGCTTAGAGCGACTTGTGAGTCCGTGTTGAAGGCGGTACCGGTCATTTTGCTGCTCACTAGGGGGCGCGAGACGCAAGACGTGTCGCACCCTCGCCTCAGACACTCGCTTCAGACATGAGGGAGTCGCCAGCAACGCCGACCCCATTGAAGGCTCGAATCCTACGTGGGACAACTACCGATATTCCCCGTGGTCTGCAAATTCGACGCATGGCGAAAAGGGAAGAAAGGGCCTTAGCCTTCTCGCGACAAAAAAAGCAAGGCATGTGCCGTGGTCGGGGGGGCGCGGGGGGGGCACTCATGTACTCATTTGTTGCTTGGCTTTGTAATTTTAACATCGACCGCGCATCCTCTCCGAAACAGGGGAAGGCCGGCAGCGCCTGCAATGCCACTCCGGATATAAGTTATGAATATTACCGGGGAGGAGACGGAATAAGGGCTATTAAATCCTAATGAATGGAACGTAGAACATAAAAAAACTCAGTAAACTCCTCAATAGACTGGACCTTGATGCGAGGGTGGGCGTGGGTCCAGAGTGTGGATTGTGTGCGCGTGTGTGCGTCTCGGGGGCGGGGCTGTTGTAGAAAGGCCCCCCTCTTTGTCAAAGCTTCTTTGTTTTAGAAAAACCCGACTCTAACAACACGGTGTTCCAGACCTGTCTCGATCACCCACTGTCGATAACTTGAAACAAAAATAGCATATGATGGAACAATGTACTTGTGCGCGACGATAGAACCCGTTGGGGCTGGTTTTGATGCCTGCTTAGTGAGTGGAGGACGGTGTGTGAACGTCGTGCGATAGCTGTGCGCATTACGGCATTCACGCGAACAGCAGTACGAGTAGTGTTGTATATGGTGAATCCTTTTCTTGAAAAAAAAAAATCAACTCCACCCTGTCAGCTGAAGGCGTCTCTTACGCGGATCACAACCCGCAATGATGGAGCTTTTTCTTCCCCTTGGAACACCAAAAAACAACAGAGCTCGCGCGCCTCATTCTTGCTGTCCTACTCTTGTGTCTACAACCCGTAGCACCCGTTGATCGTACCACTACTACAAGTAGCCAAAGTATACCAGGTAAGTATTGCACGCAGGTTGCAAATATTATTTGTCCGGGGGGTATGTCGTAGGGTACGTACCAAAGCATACCAGGAGTATTTGCCTGAATAGAACCACTTACGTAGATCTCACCCTCTGAGCGTGCTCGGTTGGTACATCCCTGGCCTCTCAAGAGCTCCCACTTGGGAATCGCTTCCTTTTATTACTTGCCAGACCTTTCCAGCGGTTCTTTGTTTTCTTCACTTCTATTGACATTCTCCGTACTTTTTTTCCCCTTTTTCTTCTTTCGTTTCGTGTGCGTGCGTGTACTCCGAGCACGGCACCTCGGGTGAACGCGGCACCGTCGCGGGTGTCAGCGGGCGGTGGCGGGCAGAGGGGGGGTTGCAAGGAGCGCGGTCGCCGTTTTCGTGGCTAGGCGTCGCGTGTGCCTCGAGACACGAGGGAAGCATGAACGGGCTCTGTCTGGCCTCCTGGTGTGGTTCCGGTTATAGTGTGTACGAGTATATAAGGGTCGTTTTGGTACGCAAAATAAAATTCCAGCGGTGCTTATTTTCGCGACGAAACTAAAAATCAATGAGAGAGCGACGCATTCTGAGCACCAATCTTGTCGAGCTGGCGGACGAGGGCCAGGGTGGGTACCGGGCTTCACGTGAGGCGGGCGACGGGGCTCACTGTGGCAGAGAGGGAGGAAAGCTTTACCCGGACCGAATCGGTTGCGAGATGGTTGCGAGAGGGGCGGGCGGCGTATGAGACTGAGAGAGAAGCTCTTCTGTTCGTTTTTTTTTGTTTTCTTCCTCTTGATCGGGTGTGAGGTGTTGCAATCAGGCAAAACAATATTACACGAGAGGGGACGGGGATTTTTTTCTCTTTCCGAATTTTTCGGTTTCATTTTCACTGCTGTTTTTTATGCGTGCTGCTGTGCCGTGCTGTGCCTTCTCTTTCGCACATACGAGTACAGAGTACACATGGAGCACATCGAAAGAAGAAAATAAGTACCCTACCTGGGGTATGTACGTACGTAAGACATCCGCGACGCGAAGCGTATGTAGCGCCCGAGCAGCTTTCTCCTGAAGCATGGCGGCGGGACTCTTGGCATGATCAAGTCACCCGTTTGCAACTAAAATCATGTATAAAAAAAATTATATCCAATCATGAACCTCTGTCCGCTTCGCATAATTTGTACCAGTATAATTTTTCTTCCTGTGAGGCGTAAGCGAGCGTAGCGGGCGGCAGGCCGCCCGCGGAGCGAAGCGCCTTGTATGCCCTACCAAACCTTAACGGAGTGTTTGGTAAGGCCCCAATACCGCACCGAACAATCTGGTAAGGTTCGGTAAGAACTCGATATCGGTACCCGAAACTTCGTTAAGTTCAGTACGTCCCGCCAAATGTACCCCGGGTGGCGGTATACCCTCAACCACAATACCGGGGGTGCCGGTACTCGTTCGGTACGGCACTATGACATGTTTGTGCAGAATCCTTACAGTATAGACCCAACCGAGAAAACGTCGCATGTGCTATGTCACGCAGACTACACGACTCCCACAGCCACATATGCTAAATCGTGCAGGGCAGATATATATGGAGCAGGTAACCGATAATCTGTCGGAGGTGTGAAGTCTTTCCAAGCACAACGACCCCACAGCACACCAACCAAGCACTACGGTTAGTCTAGATTTGCACACGAGTATAGGGTTAGAGTTCCGGGTTGGTGTGGTGGCCGCCGTCAGACGAAGCCGAGGATAACATCACCGTCGTGAAAAACACCCCGCACAGTTTCGTGACAAATCCGTACGGGCAGTCTCGTGACGAGCGTGGTCACCCCTTGATAGTTAAGGAACCTTTGCGGAGGTTTTGTGCTTGAAGCCGACCCCTCCGACCCGAACCCGAAGCCAGTGATGGGTTCTGGGGTGTTGTGCTGGGAAATACTTAGGTTGATTCGGCCGGCTTGGATGCTGTGCTCGGAAAGACTCTATTCAGTACCAGTAGGTTGATTCGGTCCGCTCGGAATGGTGTGGCTTGGAAATACTTCGAACTTGAATAGGTTGATTGAGCATCTTGCAACATTATTTTAAAGAAAAAAAAAATATATATATATATACCCCTTATTAGCCAACCAGAGTGCGCAAATGGCGACCTTAGGAAGATTCACTCTCAGCAGGTGACCATTGCTGCTCATGACAAAAACCCTACTGGTATTATCAATACTCGTTTGTTTACACTTGGTATCATATGTAGCTCATCAAAACAGCATCGACTTGCAGCAAGAATCACTACGAGTATGATAGGGCTGAGCACTGGCACAAGTGGCGGTATACATTGGCAGTACTAATCTACTGCTTGACGTGGCCAGTATATTCATCAGTTGTTTTTATCTTACGTACGCATAAGAAACACGCCATACTGTAGTGCGGAAACCCACTCAATGAGTTTTGGGACTAGAGAGTAGAGAGGAAATACAGTGGATATATTGCTGCAATCCAGCATACTGATTGTTTTTGACAACGGGCGCCCGCAGTTAAGAAACATTGTGTTACGAAAAAGAGGCTTAGATCCGCATGCACAAGAAAATAGGGTCAAGAAACAGCTCGATAGTGGGACCAACTCTAAATTCTGTACAACACAGAGATAGATCAAGGTCGGAAAAAACATAAGATGCTGTTGAGCCTGGGCCAAGTTGACGCTTGTTAACAGACCTGGCGCCCACTGCTGTAATGACTACTCAGACAGCAGTGCCCAGCCCTAGCAATCACGAAGTAAGCACCAGGTACGTAGTATATCGAGCGTGCGCCTGCTGCCTGGAGACTTATCGACGTCATCACCCTTCTGCAACAGCTGTGACAGCCATAAACTGACCATTTACGGCCTTCGCGACGCAAGCTAGCCAGAGTCATGAATAGATAACGCACAGATGCTATGACTTCCACTATTAATAGTCGTGTGATGATGTATGCGATGATCGTGCAGTAGTAGGCAAATAATGAATACTTGGTATCCTATCATGCTGCTGCTGCATCTCCGCTCGAGACGAGATGCTCGAGCTTTGTGGCTTCCATTTTTTCGCATTTCTTATCTCCATGTTGCCTCCGGGTGTGCATCTCCGCTCGAGACGAGATGCTCGAGCTTTGTGGCTTCCATTTTTTCGCATTTCTTATCTCGATGTTGCCTCCGGGTATGAATATGCTGCAAATTGTAATTTTTACATTCAGAGCAGTATCCGGGTTGTTGTTGGTATATGTTGACATACCAAAGGTATCATGTGATTATACTGGGTATGCTTGATAATACCTTTGGTACTGCTGCTGTACCTGGTACGGGGTACCTCGTAGACATGAGCAGCATCATACCGTATTCGTTCCGATCAACTTTTATTATCGTACTTTCAGCATCGCGTATCAAACAATTGGCCACGTATCATATTAATATAATACGTCGTGATAATTCTATTACTCGTGATAGCTATTATTGTTGAATAGCAAAAGTACCCCAATTTATTGGAGCGAGGGTAGGCAGAATAGGTGTATGTACCAGGTATATATATTTTTTAATCATTACTTTTACTTTCCAGCTGAACTCGTATAAATAGGAGGGTTTACCCTCAGCGATCTTCTCAACAAGTCGTGGTCACAGGTGTCGTCCCTTCTCCCCCCCCGGTACGTGCCTTCATTTTTTTGTCGCATACCAGGTATACCAGTAGGGTTCAGCATTCCCCACTGCTATTAATAGTCGATTTCCATCGAATGCAGCTATTAATAACTCACGCTCTCCCCGGCTTTCCGCTAATCATTTTTTTATGAAAGAAAAATACGTACAAGAAAAATGGTTGTCAGTGAAGCCGGCTGGGCGAGGGGACAGACAGAAAGTCCGAGATCCCTGACCCTGGATGTCGACTCGGTTCGAGCCATCCACCCGAGGGGGCATCTTCAAGGCGAGACGGCTCGAAAGCGTGAGGAGGTCGGAGCAGAGTGGGGAACGTAGAGGGAAGGAAGGCCCTGCGCGGTATCTCCCCGATTTGAGATCGACGTCGGAGGGCAAAGAGCACATTCGAAGCAAGTGTGGTGGGTAGCTGAGACGAAGTTGTACATGGGGCGCGAAGAAGGTGCATTTCGCATCAAACTAAAAAAAACATTTTTTTTTTTCGTTCAAGAACTTGTTTTATATCGTATGTTCGTGGATGATGAGTACGAGTATTAACGTTAAGTATTAATAGTAGTGCGCTGGTGCTGGCAGTGAAAATAATCCAGCTTGCTTGTGTTATGAGCAGTCTCGAGCAAACACCCCACCCATGGATAGTTGAAACACAAGAAAGCAGAGCCTCTGAGAGGCCGAGAGGGGGGGGGGGGCATGGAAAGCCCTATTAATAGTGTGTGCTAATGTCCAGGGCCAAAGGAAGAACTTCCTGCCACGTTCTTACGAGAAGGGCTTCCTCCGTGGTGGCGGTGTGCATCATCAACGCACACTGCACAGCTTCCATCAGACATCATGGTAAAATTGCTCTGGATGACAGAGGAGTCAAAAACCGAGTAACTCCGAAAATGAAAATTCGAACTTGTTTCACTGCTTTTTACGCCGCACTAACCCCTTACGGACGCGCCTGGCCACTCTCTTCAACACCACGTACCTCGCTCCGTCTCCATGACCTTCGTTTGTCAGCCTTCGTAGTAGTCTAGACAGTTGTGGCATATCGATCCGACGCCTCTCCTGGCGTGTCCGCGCCTTCGTTGTAGGCCCGAGAGGGACTTTGTGCATTGAGCACGCACCCTCAGAGGCAACACGGCACAACTACAGGTGATGGCCGTCCAGATCGATCGGTTGTACAGCCGCCTTCGCTGCTCGCTGGCGTGTATTCTGGTCTGTGGCCTAGCGTGGTTCCAACCCAATCAGGCCTCGTTTCTTGTCTCTCTCTTTACGTCCACTCCCAGACCAGAGGTGACTGAGAGTACACTCCAAGTATCTCCTATACATAGGACGTACGTGAGCTGAGCTAAGAACGCCTACATATCAACGTAACACCTTCATGGCCGAAAATGAGTCAAGTTGTCAAGTTGTCACGTTGCAGCAGTAGTACATTAGAGCAGTATCTGAAGCGCTCAAGTAAAGCTCAAGCTCGGACGATTCGCTTGGGGACCGTTTGGTCGAAGAGGGGCTCAAGGATCAGCAATCGAAACAGGCGAACTAAAAAATATGTTTTTTTGGGACTGGTTAGAAGGTGAGAGAAAAAACACCAAAAAAGGACGGGCGGGTCTACGGCAGGAGTAGTTACGTGTTCCGGTAGCATTGGACCTGGAGATGGCGCTGTGTACCAAATGAATCTACGTATCTATTAAAACTGCTGTACGAGTCTGTGTGGATAAGGATACATGATATGATACGGCGAATCGGCTTCGCAGCATCCGTACTCGATGCCAGGAGGCCGCTCTCGCTTGCGCTTGTGGCCCAAACGGAAGCTGCGGTCGAGACATATCGACGCCTGCTACTTTCAAACCAGCGTTGTGGTATATTTTCGTTTTTTTTTTTTTGGTGTCGCTCGCGGGGGAAAAAAAAAAAAAAACAAAAAAAAAATGGGTTTTTCGACAGTCGACCACGCTTGCGCGAGACCCCTCAACTTCCCAACCACTCTCACTCGAATTTGGTCCACCAGCGAGTCAAAGAATATTCTGAATGCCCTCGTACGTTGAGCTCTCCGGCTCGAGCTGTGTGGTACCTGGCTTGGTCTATGCGCAAAGTGTTTGTAGGTCCCGTTCGTTATACCTGGTATGCTCATATAACTAAAAAAAAAAAAAAAAAAAAAACGTGCTCCACGTTCGATTCTGGGCCGACGGGCTTTGCCTCCTGCGCTGTGTGGTGACGAGCGCCCAGGCGCGATAGAACGACAGCGCGTGTTCTTTGCTATGTCTGATGTCATTGATGTACGCGAGTCTTTCTGTATGTATGCGTACCGGTACGAGCTCGGGCACAATACTACAACAATGTTCCCCTCATTTTTTTTATTTTTTTACGCTATGTTGTCAGAAGGCAAGCATAATAATAATGATAATAATAATAACAATAATAATAATAATAATAATAGTACAGCAGTTGTGGTTCTTTGTACGGCTGCCGGCAGTACTCGTCGTACATTGTACTATTAACCAGTATACCTGGTAGCTTGATTCTCGTCTGAGGTTTTTCGAGGGGCCAAGTTCAAACAACAGCTCTTTCTGTTCTTGCATTTGTCTATTCTCTGCTGTCTGATTCTGATCCTGCAGAAGTAAAGAAGGCACAGGGCGCGCGATTACGTACAGCTGTAGTATACCTGGTACCTGGTACCTGGTAAATGGTAGTGGGTACGTAGTGGACATCTGCCCATACGTACGTAGTGAGTCCTATTATATTAATATTAATAATTCCTAACCTAAATACACAAGGTGGCTATTTGCGCACTCTGGTTGGCTTAGACCAACTATTGCGCTCCGAAGTTTTTTCCAGCGCCAGTACCACACACACACAAGCACGGCTGCGTGACCGAGTGACTGCGTGACCGAGTGATTTGTTACTTTTACGAGGTCACTTTTTTGGTGTTGTTTTACGTCAGACGTGCGTACCCAGTACTGCTGCTGTATGCTATGCTCGTACAATTGCTGTGGCTGTGTTGTGGGGACAAAGTAACTACGGGTGTCTCTGGTCTCGGACTGCAAACCACCTTGCAAATACATACACCTTCTGGGTACTCGTAGGGCTCGGCAGGGCTGGGTGCTGGCTGGCGCACCCAGTGCAATTTACAATTTACGAATACAGCCAAGTATCAAATCATTAATAGTAGTATACAGAAAAGTCAGTAGCCAGTAACTGCTGTTGTGACGATTTTTCGGGCGTTCATACGTCACTACCTGTCACAATCCGGGGCAAATATATCTTTATGTGGGTCTGGATTGGTAGCGCGAGACAAGACCTCGTCCATCGTGGGCAAAATCCTACTCCTCTTTCTCCCTTTCTCGTTTACTCTTTTATTTGTTTTAAGAAGCTACTATATTTTTGAGGCTTTCCGTGCTTAGAATGGCGTTTTGTGGGACATCGGATACGTGAATATTACTCAAGAGTACCCTGTACTGTTCTCTTCTGGTGCTCTCAGCCAGTATAATTATTAAACTGCTCGTACTGCTGTAGAGATTATACCTGGAAGTTGTTGTTGTTGATGTTGATGTTGTCCTCACATTAGCTCATCGCCACAATACAATGCAGTCCGCGCTCGCAGGACAGTCTCCAATAACAATGGAGTGGAAGAACACCCCCACAAAAGAAAAAAATGACAAAAAAAAATACCTGGTAAGAAAAATAAGCATACTGCTGTGCTTGTACTGGCAGTATATGCTGCTGTTGCTGTGTCAGTACCCAGCCCTACCTTTTGTCCACTTTGTATCTTGCACGTCGGCCCAGACCCGACCCCAACCCTACCCTATCGTAGAAGGCAGTAAACACTACCCTTTATGGGCTCGATGCTCAAGGTTGGCAGGGGAGGTCGCGCGGCTCCGCCCCCGCGTGTTTCAGTGGCGTTTTGTTGGGGAAAAGCCGGCCGGCCGAAAGACCAGCCTCGACCAATCAGACAGCAGTGGTGTTGCACGAGTATCTTAACCGTTACCGAACCCGCTGAGTAATCGATAAAAAAACATTAAACTATAACTTTAAAACAAACCGAACGACTCTTATTGGGTAATATTCAGGCCGCGTGCAACCAAAGGACCGTGGAGGGACACGCGCGATTAAACAAAAAAAGTGAGCCCAAGCCCGATCTCAAGTAAGTTCGTCCCTAATTCCGGTGACCGGCGTGCCTATCCTGGTCTTGGCGCTGGTGGAGCGTCGAACGAAGGCCCGGTGAAGGCTCCGCCGGCACGAGTATCACACGTTCAATCTTCACTCGAACCATCATTCAATACTTCTGCTGTTGTAGTATTTACCTACTCTAATTCCATGTAGAGTATTTTGTCCTCATATATACGAGCGTACAGTAGGACTGCAGTCCCGTTTCGGGGAAACACTATTACGGGGGCCCATAGTTAATAGGACCTATGGTGTACATAAAAACCTATATATTTACCTATTTTTACTAATAATATTTGGTCCTATTTACTATGTACCGCAAACGGGACTGCAGCCCTTAAAAGGAGTTATGTATATACCCAAGTGTCAGCGATCCTTTCTGTAGAATTGCCGACAGAGCCGCAAGGCGAAGTGTGCTGTTGCCCTAGAGACTCGGGACGGGGGGAAGGGGGGGTGGTGTTCCTTCTAAGATCATTCGGTGAAGCAAGATAATAAACAGCTTGTTATGTCTGCGTCGGTTGTTCGCGCTTTCGCCCTGTGCCGGTGATGCACACGCATGCCGAATCTTCCAGGCTGTTTTGGCCATCGTCGATGATCTCTATATTTTCGACACATACCTGGTATTATGTATTGGCCGTATGATAGTGATGGCATGCCGAGTGAAGGCCATCCCTCACAACCCTGACGTCACGTCTCTTCGTGACAGTGAATTTGGCCTGTCATGTGACCGCTATACATACCCCTCACGAGGTAGCCACACGATACCGGCATGGAAACCCTGGTGGTGTTCTTCTTGAATCTTGAACCGACCAAAGGTCAAGTTTCATTGTGTTGTTTGACATATTTTTTCTCGGAACGTGGGACGTGTATCCGAGATCCGTGCCCCAATATTAGTACTAATAGTATCATCCTCTCCATCACGGCACGGATCAAATAGAGGGTGGTATTTTCCGTACCCTTCAATCAAGTTACACGAAGTTGCTAACGTTCTTGATGTGTACCTGCAAGGCGACATCCGAGATTGGAGGTACCTTTCCTCCTGCGCGCTCAGTTCTTCAAATAAATAAAATTAACTCTTTGATCGTAATCGGCCGTTTCGAAATGATTGAAAAACCCCTCTCGGAGAAAAGAATGCCTCCTCCTCTACTTCAAAAGCCCCAAACTTTTTTTGGAAAAAAAAAAACGATAATCCGGCCGCGTTTTTGTAAAAGCTTCAATCCACGCGGCTTGGCCGTTTTAGGGGTGGTATCCGGTCTCAGATTCGCGATCGGAGCAAAACTGAGCGTGCAAGGGCGTTTTCAATGAAATCCACAGTATGCTACGTGACTTAGTAATGTTTTCCGTCTCTTGCTTGACTGTCAACTCGAGGTTGATATGTAGTATCGAAAATCCGAGGATGGATTAATGATCCCCGCCCCCGAATTAGTGTACTCTGAAAAATTCAGTGCTACCGAGTCTTTTTCCAAACCCGTGGATTTTTCACCCGCGTCCCCGTTTCCATGCTCTCTTGCTCGGCTGTTACTCGAGGTTGATGACTAATATCGAAAGTCCGACGACGGGTTAATGATGCCCACCCCCGAAAGAGTATGTCCTGAAACATTCAGCGCCATCGAGGCATGTTTCAAACCCAGGGATTTTTCATCCGCATCCCCGCTTCTGGGCATTCTCGTATTTTTTCCTTTGCAGCCTGTAAGAACCCGTTGAAACATGAACCCTTTTTTTTGGGGGGCCTTATTACTGGTACCACCATGAGTATATCTACTGGCGATTTTTTTTGTAGGGGATAGTGTTACGGGGGACCATAGTAAATAGGGCCCAATGTCGTAAGTAAAAATTGGGAACTATATAGGGCTTGTGCGTACCGTAGGTCCTATTTATTATGTTCCCCCGTAATAGGAGGTTTTTCATCACCACCCCCCCCCCAAAACAAACCGGGGTATCTTCAATCTCGGATGTCGCCCTAGGCCTGTACACCAGAAACGAAACATTCGTCACTCAGGCGTATGTATAACACGCTGAAAACAGAACATCATGGGCACTGTGGGTCTTGGTATCATGCGCGCTGAGCATTGCCAAAAAGTAAAGCGGACATAGTACTCGTTAGAATTATAATTGTTACCGCCGTCCTTTAGCCCTCACACACGAAAGCTAATCTTGTGTGATCGTTCAACCGCTTTACATGTTTGGCGTTGTTCGACAGTTTTGGACGAACGACTGCCATCCTCCCAGAAAAGGAAACGGCCGATACGCGAGGTGCAACCAAAAGTGACGCTCCATGTGTACTCATCCCGCGACTGAAAGGGAGCCGACATCGAGCCCTTCCCACCACCCTTTCTCGTCTCCTTTAGTGTCCCCGCCCTCGCCTCCTTTCTCGTCCCCCGTATTGTTGCCCCCCTTGTCCCCCTTCTCGTTTCCCGTTTTGTCTCCCCCCCTGTCCACCCCCTCCGCTCTCTCCTCAACCGTTTGGTCAGCCTCTTCCCTTGCCTCATATTTTGTCTGTGGTTCATATGGCAACGCGGTGAGGGGCGGGAGATGAAATTGTTAACATATTCTCGATGTCCGTGTAGCGCAAAACTTGTGCGTAGCGACTACAGGCAACCTCCTGATCAACGCGACACGAGGACTGCTCTGCGCTACGTGAAGGTTTAGACTGTGTGCCCCTTTCTAGGCAATAGATGGACTTTCTGTGTGTGCGTGTGACGAGGCAGGCGGATACTCATGATTGTTGCGGTATGTTCTCGCGTCGAAACTGCTCCATTTCTTTTTTTCGACTCAGTGCTGCGAACACCAGTGAAGGGATTTTCACTCCATTGGGTTGATGAGGTGCCGCTTACGCGACTAAAACAACGGGAGTGTATACACCTCCTCACATCACGATACACATTTGTTGGGCAACAACAGCCGTTACTGCTGTAGCACGATTGCGTGGCGCTTGACAGCACCGCCATCAAATCATACAACCACACCAGTAGTTGATACAAGCTCCACACAAGGTTTTACCTTCAAACACAGCTGCAAGGCACACAGGACTGGACGGAAATATAAAGGAGCGTTTAATATTCATTGAAATATACCAGCTCTCCTTATGTTTCCGTCCCCAGCAATACCGCACTCCGGGAGTATCCGTCTGAAAGATCTATACCAGGTACCTGGTACACGTTTCTACATCAACACAACTCGCACAACAGCTGGAGTACGCGCCGTTGACAGCAGCGTCATCACATGTACGCGCACAACCACACCAGTAGCACGTACAGCAGTACGCACCACACAGGTATGACTGCAACCACAGCTGTAGCTGTAAGATATGCAGAATTAGACAGAAATGTATAGAAGCAATCATTGAAATATACCAACGCCCCTTATTTTTCCGTCTCCAGCAGTACCTCGCCACGAGGGTATCCGTCTGAAAGACCTATACACGTTTCTGCTACGTATAACACAATCACACAACAGTCGGAGAACATGCCCCTGACAGCAGCGTGATCGCATGTATGCGTACAACCACACCAGCAGTACGTACAGCAGCACGCACCACCGAATGGAGAGCGCAGTACACGTCGGGGGGGGCATGTCTGATGTCAAAGCCACCTTGCAACAATGCGGCCTGACCAATCGCAGCCAGACCGCATATCTTGTCAAGCACCAACTTCCTGCCCCGTACGATAGCTTGGTGCTCCCACAGGCAGGTGTTTGCGGTGACGGTCCCTAGGTCCTTCACGTCGTACATCGTGTCTCCTTGGCGCCTCCTTGGCGCCTTGCGGTAGCGGACTCAGTCGGTGCTTGCTGCCTTGGCAAGGAGGTGAATCGAGCCGCACTCCATCACGGCCACACGCCACACGTCGTGGCTCATCGTCATTGGTCGATGCACTCCGAGACTGCCAGATTATGTTGAGGCTAGCTATTCTCCGAGCGATTCCTGTACCTCAAATCGCACTCGAATTGGATACATTTTACCTTCCCTCACAAACTTCAAGTGTTTTTCAAAATTTTGGGGACAAAAAATGTCCCCAAAAGGTCGTCTAGTTCTGTACGGGTTAACAAGCTGGTACTCGTATTGTAGTTGAGCCCTCTCACAACTACGAGTATCCAGACATACCATGGATGTACCGGTATATACTTGAATTTCGGAATCAGTCCCGGTAACTTTTTGCAGCAACAAATGCTTCCTGCTTATTTTCCCCTCCTATATACGTCCGTACCGGTACCCTGTTGTTTTGATGAGCGCACCCCTTGTTTGTAGGCACGAGCCTGCCACAGGCCAGACACTGAAATACGTTAGTTTTATGTTTCAAGTGTTGTTGACGTTTTAGTCAAAACAAATAATGGCCGTTCTGGTGGAAACCCGATTTTTCGTGGATAATGTCGCGTGGGTTCAGGGTGCTTGGTGGACCCTTGGGCGGCTTTTTTTTTACCCCAGTAGGTAGGTACCCAGCAGGGTCAATTCGGAGGACTCAGGTCCAGCTGGGTGAGGTAGGGGTGCCAAGTGTCAAGTGAGGACAGGATCAGAAAAGCATCGATTTATGAAATTGTCTGACAGGGTCGCGTTCGCGATCCACGAATAGTTTCTTTCTTTCAGGGACCGGAGGGCCCTACTTATGTAGGCAGAAACATGTCTGCCCTCACGCCTAGCAGGTACCTGGTACGCGCGAATGCTTTTCACGCACTCGGTTGTTTTATCGCTCGATCTCCACCCAGCCGGCTAGCTTTTGTTCCCGCACGACTGCTGTGGTTCTACGTAGGGGGGTAGACAATTTGTTTTTTTAGTATAAAAGACAGCAATAAATTTACTCTGCACGAGTCCAACGCGGGTGTTTCTCGCCCAGTCAACTCTTGAGGGAGTGTATCTCAGGCCATACATTTTTGAATATTTTTCTCGGGCCTCAAGAGGCACCAGAATCTGGTCGACTACCTTATCATGACCTGAATTTTTCAGACCGTTTGAGCAGCATGTTGTCACTAATACACAACGGTAAAACAGTGCGTAGCGAGAGGACGAAATGTACGCAAACGCGTTGGTCGAGAATATTTTTGGTGGTCGTGGAGCTCGTCGCACCGGAGAGTTTCGGCCCACGCAGAAGGCCCACGCAGAAGCAGTATGCCCGGTAGTCGGGAAGAGGGAAAACACACGACACGTGTGCTCCCGTAATAGGAGAGTTGTCTTTTGAGGTTGACTGTTCCTCGTCGCTGCGTTGGCCTCGTTCTTCAACATATACGATCTCTCGGACGGCGACTACCCCCGTTCTCGACAAGACAAGTTGCGGTTGGTGGCGCATGGAGAATGCCACGATCGCAACTGCGAGGAGAGTGGCGAGGCCCTCGTAGTCGATCGTCACCATCACAATCCGATACCATCGGCTCGTGGTTGTTCATGCCTGAGGCGAGCGCGGATGGGTAGCGGGGCACGGCAAGTTGCAGTACACCTACTGCTGGTTGGCGTACAGATGCGACTTGGACTGCTGTTTTCGGTTTATTTCAACGCTTGTCGCCCCCCATCACTTGTGAAAACCCCTCACGATCCAAGTCCAGACGCCATTTGCGGACACACATGTATCCAAAAATGGACCCCCTATTTCCGGGTTGAGGCCATCCCGAAAAAGGCATGGGAAAAAAACCGGCCTGAAGATTAAGATTTAATGTTTTCAGATCCTTGAAGGTCGGTGATTGGTTTCGCGGTCCGAAAATGTTCGTTTTCGGGTTTGAAGCCCGAAAAATTGAGGCAATTCTTGGGCCTCCAAACCAGACGTTAATGTTGCTCGTGATACTTGTTTATTCCGGTGCCACATACCGTATACTACGTGCATAATCTGTTAAGAAACGTTTTATGGACTTGTGGGGCGTAAGTAGCAAATACCAGGTGCAACCGCTGGTACTACACGTTAGTAAACACTGGGGGGGGAGGGGGGCGGGAGGGGGTGTACTCATGTTATGCATGGCCGTAACCGTGTGTATGACTATAGACCCTCGCATCCCTACAATGCCTATTTTACGGGGGGTCCATAGTTAATAGCACCTATGGGGTACATAAAAACCTATATATATACCTATTTTATACCAGGTGCAACCGCTGGTACTACACGTTAGTAAACACTGGGGGGGGAGGGGGGGGGGGAGGGGGTGTACTCATGTTATGCATGGCCGTAACCGTGTGTATGACTATAGACCCTCGCATCCCTACAATGCCTATTTTACGGGGGTCCATTGTTAATAGCACCTATGGGGTACATAAAAACCTATATATTTACCTATTTTTACTAACAATATGTGGTCCTATTTACTATGGACCCCCGTAATAGTTGCAATGCCGAGACCTAGTGGTATACAGCACGTGACATTTGACCGACCAGGCAGACATTGCTTGCGCCAAGCGCGAGGGGCTTTATGCTATAATCGCACCATTTTGGACGATAGGCGGAGCCGACATAGGAATGCTGGAATGGTAGGGCTGGGGAGATTTGTAGCTCTATCCAGGAGAAAGTTTTCAGTCGTGGCGGAAGACTATCGCCTATCGCCCCACGCCGCTGTCTGGAGGGCCCCGCTGGAGGCGCCTTTTGCCGAAGGCGCGTTTTTGTCCGATTTGATTTCACTAGAGGGAAAAAAAATATTGATGTCGGGATAGGTTTCAAAGGCAATGTTTTGGGTCAGGGGTGGTAGATTGGGTCAGGAACAACTAGAAAAATGCGGACAAAGTGCGACAATAGACTGGCGTGCAAAGGAATACTGTACACTCCACAGCAGTATCATCCATGCGGCATTTCTATTGTGCAAGTCAGTATGTACAAAGAAGATGTACATACAAAAAAAGTTGATGTTGAGGATGTTCCACTCAAAATTGAATTGTGTTGAGGTGGAATCGCTCCGAAACGCGACTCTCACCAAGAAACGAAGCAAAACTTAACTGGAGGAATAGCCGTGTAACTCAGCAAGCTGAACTCAAACTATGAAGGAACGCTCTCTCTGCTGTTATCTCTCTATATGCGCCCCATTTTGGTGCCGCGCACTCTTCGATGGGCTTCCGTTGTCTGAGGCGTTTTGTCGGGACGTAAAAACACTGTGTGTCAATATTCTGGTATCTTGACAGCGCCCTCAGCCAGGGGATTTTTACTGCCATTAGATCCTGGCGCAGTACCCAGCCCTATGGGATAGCGTAAGGCGAGAGAGGCGGGATGTGCCAAGCAACTTCGACCTCTCCTTGAAGCCGTGTTTCTCTTACATCGAACCTCAAGCCCTCTTAAACCGAAGTCCCCATAGTGCTACCGTAATAGCCTGGTATACCGTATAACACCGGGAGACAAGATAGCACACCCCTGGCATGATTTTCCGAGCTGATGCTTGCGCAAACCTAAACAAAAGGGAGGCACACACACAAAATAAATGGTGACTTTCGAAAGAGGCACTGATGGTAACTTTCCCATGGACGAGTTGCTCGACGTGCGCGCTCTCCCTGCTGTCGAGAAAATTAGCCTGGAAAATCGCCCGGGGGTGAGGGTGTGTGTGTGTCACCATATCGCACGTATGATAGGTGTTACACGGTGTCTAGGGGAGGGTATGTGTTATCTACTATTCGTACTGCTAATAGTACCTCAGTCTTATTCCCCCAAAAAAATGTATCCATAACGTGACCATAACGTGGTTGCGATGGTATACCAGGTATATGTACAAGATGCAGACAGCAGCAGAATTTTTTACATGAGAAGGTACCTGGTATCTGGCAGGTGGTGTAGGCTGATGTTTTGGTTCGTTTGATTTGTTTGAATTGTTGCATTATTTTGAGTTATGCCGCTACTTGATTCTCGTAGCTTTTCGGGTTACTGTTGTTGCTGGTTTATGGTGTTTGCTGATTATTTTCAGTATGCGGCGGAACTAGGCGTCGTTCCCCTTTCCTTCTTCCTCATAACGCATAACTTTCCTCCATGTAAAAACCTCCTCGTTTCGTCGCTTGCAGGCTATTAACTTTTGATACCACTCTGAACGAAATACGGGAAGACCTTTTTATAGTACAGCAGTACTATTTATAGTATACACTGATCTACAAAATGCCCTTAAAATCCGCCCAGAGAGGGGTGCATGTAGCACGGCTGATATTGTAAGGCCGTTTGCTACGCTCTTCGATTTTTGAGCTTCAGATTTTGACCCTATCGCATTTTCAGATGTGAACTTGGCAAATCGAAACAGTCTTCCTATGCGGAAATATCAGGTTTGTTAAGTGCAGAGATTCGAGCAAACGCCGAGACCAACTACTGCTGTTGTGGTCTGGCGCCGCGAAGAGACGTGCTCGTTGCGCTGCACTGCGCGTAGGACCCGAGCGTCCGAGCTAAGGCTTACTGCCTCTGGTCTAGCGACGAAGAGATGTGGCGAGTGCCCTACGAGTAGAGTCAACCTGTCTTCGTATTTTGTGTTTCACGATGTGACTGACTGCTGCTGCTGCTGCTGCTGCTGCTACAGCAGTGTAGTCTACGAGTATGTATCCACGGAGAGGTGCGCGCCGAGTGCGCTTCTCTTGATCTAGGCCCGAGCCCGCGCCGGCCGGCTGTAATCTGGCCACGGAGAGACTTCGGGCGCGAAGCAACGTCGCTATACAGCTCTGTCACCATCCAACTCATCCATCGTTCTCCTGCTGTTTGCTGTCGTGGATAACATCTTGGATTAAGAGAGCATGCCTTTTTTCGATTTGAAAATCTGATGACGCAAATCGTCGTATTTGACACTTGGATGGTCGGATTATCAAATCGAAAAAATTCGCGGTCGGATTTTGCATACGTATTCGGACTGCATAAGCAGGGTCATTCACTTTTTAGATCGAAAAATACAAATCTGAAGCTCGAGAACCGCATAGGAAACAGCCTAATACCGTATCACACGGGTGATAAGTTAACACACACCCTGCAACGCATTTCCGAGCCGATTTCCTCCGAAACAAGGGTGGGCTCATACAAAACACACCAAAAAGTGGTGTGTTTGCATATATCTCGATTATAGCGTAGCGTTCCAAAAGATCCTTTCGCACGGCGTTTGCTCTCTCTCCCGTTGTCGACCAAATCAGCTCGAAGATCGTGGGTGGGGGTGTGTTATCTTACCACCCTAGTTGATAGTGTGACAAGTGCTATCTTACCACACACAAGCACTGCGAGTACAATAACCCTGGGTGGTATCTACCAGGTATCTACCAGGGTACCGCTCTGTCCGGAAACGTAGTGACCTTCTGGGTGTTGATATGAAGACCCAAGCGTTCCTTGTATTTTCAGACAGAGTGGTTCCATCGGGCACATATTCATATTATTACTATTGATAGCCGCTACGGACGGAAATATAAGTATCGTTTAGGTACTTACACGAAGACCCAAACGGTCCTCTCAAGTCTCCAGACAGAATGGTATGGTACCTGAAATATACTACCAGTATCAGTGAGTGCTTGCTTAGAGCAGTACCTGCTGCGGCGTGAGACGATCCGGGCCGACTAGAGTAGAAGCACATTTTGGAGTACGTAAATACTGCAAGCGATAGTGCTCTCTCCCTCCCTATCAACCCCTTAGAATTGGAGAGGCCTTGCATACAACGCCACCTTGTAAATTTTGTGCCGCTACACCCCACTGCTTCTACAGCAGTACGAGTAATACCAGGTACGTGGTATGTATGTGCTACGTACAGCAGTAGAGTGTGATTGGCCGGTCGAGGCCGGCCAGGGAATTGTAATTAGTAGACGCGCGCGCGCAGGGTAGCCGTTGTGATGACCCGTACTGCCTGGTATCTACGCTCTTCCTATTTCCAGATGCTGGTGGCACTCGTCGTAGTTAGTATACTATAATCGATATACACGGGTCCCAAAAGGGTGTCGGCTGGCGATGTTTGGGGTTTCCAGGATGTCGGCGGCGGGGTCGGGGATTAGGGGAGAAGTGTTTAATGTTTGAAATACTTGAATAGTGGTACGTTTTTCTGCTGCATATATGGCCACTTAAAAGATTCCTGATCTCGGACAGATAATCATCTGTAGCACTCTGCTCACGAAAATTAATGACCGATTGTACTCGGTGTAATGTACCAAAAATAATGTACAGATAATCTTTATATCTAGGGACAGCGTTGGGGGGTGATATACTGCAGTTCCTCACCTACTGCTGTTGCAATACGTTGTGCAGGATCTGTGTGCAGTACATATCTCACCAAGGAAACATGCGCTAGATCATGCAGATTATGCTGCTCCCGCCCGGCAACATGAGCTGGATCATACAGATCATACAGATCAGGGGTCCATCTGCCCTCAAAGATCGGTATCATCAACTGAGGATATGGTCTATATGATCTATCTGATTTGTCCGAGGTTTGACAGCCATTTCAAGCAGTCTGTCCTCCCCGCAGGAGCTGCGGCACTACCAGTAGTTGGGAAAGCTATAGTTATTTAGGGTTTTCCCAGGATAGATGCCTTTGGGGTTGGAGGTTGGCGTTATGACAGCGTTTTGACTGGTTTAGTGTTAGGATTATGTTTTTTTTTTCAAAGAAGTTTTTACCTGGTACGTGGAGCGGACGCGCTTCTAATTTCGTCCGTCCTCCGCACCAGGGTACATAGTGTCGAGTACCTGGCACCTGGTGTTGGTTTGATGGTGCCCGCCTCACCTCAATGGTTGAAACTTGAAACACGTCTTGGAATACCTGGTGCGTGGTACACGAGCAGTTTCGAGCATCGGGGGCAAGACGGGAAAACCCTCTACGAACGACGAAGGGTGATAGCCGTAAACGGCTACTGGCTATATGCAGGACAACAATAAGCCGGTAGCGTCCCTCACCCATGGGGAATATCTATGTTCTATCTCTCACTAACCGCCACAAAGCGCCAAAGGGTGTGTATGTCGGGAGCGCAAAATTTTTAAATGCCCATCTTAGCCGCCTGTCCCCAAGTTTCTAGTCTGTTTCCGCATCACTGGGGTATACGATGAGATAGTACACCCCCAGGCATGACTTTCCGAGCCGAATTCCTCCTGAACAAGGGGGCCGCTTAGAAAAAAAAATGGTGGCTATGGAAAAATATCGATGATAGCTTTTCTCGGAGACGAAAACTCGGCGTCTGCACTCTCCCCGTTGTCGACAATAGTTGCTTTGAAAGTCGTCCGAGGGTGTGTATCGTGTCAAGTGATGCGAGGTATACGGTTATATGTAGATAACTATGTCTGAATTTTTCGTGCTTTTTCGAACACGTCTCTTCGTACGAGCGCTTTTTGCCAGAACACTTGAGTAGTGGACACGGGAAACCCGTTCGGACACATTGGTCGAGGTTCGGGCGCGATCCCTGCCCTCTGGAGCGCGTGGCAAGCCCTCAATTTTTTGTTTCGGCGGGAGTGGATAAGGCGATTTTCCTGGTTGCAGTACGAGACGCACCGGTAAAAAATGTCGTCAGCTTGTGGCCCTTTACACGAGCACACAGCCCCGACATGTACCAGGTAGACAGCAGACAGCAGACAACAGGCGGAGAGCACGCTACAACACTGCCGCCCATAAGCACCAGCAGGCAACACCGTGCGTGTGTGACACACCCATCTGCGCTGTACTGTTGCTGTGGCTACCTGTGTTTATCGGAGTCTGCGGTCCGTAATCCACCATCTATCATACCTATCTCTGCTGCTGCTGCTGCTGCTGCTGCCGTGTGTGACAGACCCACGCTAACTCTGGACGAAAATGAAAGCACCGTTTGGACTTAATATTACAGTATTACGGGGGACCATAGTACATAGGACCAAATATTGTTGGTAAAAATAGGTAAATGTATAGGTTTTTGTGTGTGTGCCACAGGTCCTATTTACTACGGTCCCGCGTAAATTGTACGCCAACGGTCCTTCTATTTCCGATGTTTTGGTTTTCTTGCCCCGAGCACACATTAGATGTGTACTGCTGTAGACAGCAGATACAATGCAGATAACCCGAACGCTTCCACCCCGCCCAACAGCACAAGCAGCGGCCAGAAACACCACGCGCGTGTGGTGTACTGCTGTGGCTGGTGGCTTTATCGGAGGCTACGATCCGTCATCCGTCATTTTCACCTCTCTCTCTTGTGCTGTGCTGTGCTGTGCTGTGCTGTGCTGTGCTGTGCTGTGCTGTGCTGTGCGTGTGCGTCCGGTGTGTAGCTCGCCGCTAAAAACAATAAGATGGATATTTCGCGGCATGGTCAAATGGCCACGATGCCCGATTTTGGACTTGTGCAAGTTCGACCTTCGCAAAGATCATGTCTGTTTTTTTTCACGTTAATGTTTGTATTACTGTATGTACGTACAAGTAGTAAACCCGGACACCACAGACAACAAATAGCACATGAGCATGAGCAGTGCAGGGTTCGTGCTTCAACCAGCTGGCTACAACGCTCTACACGCCTGCCGCCCGCCAGCAAAACAGGAAGCAACATCACGCGTGTGCGGTAGTTTGTCCTCGCTGTATTGCTGTGGCTTCCTAAGTGGCTTCCTACTTTGTGGTTGCTTTTTTATCGGACCCTGCAATCTGTAGAGCCGGGGTCTCTGCTGTTGTGTGATACATGCATGCTGCCACAGGTACAACAACGCTGCTGCTGCTGCTGCTGCTGCTGCTGCTGCTGCTGCTGCTGCTGCTGTGCGATTTTCGTGGGCAGCCGAGTCTGGTCGAGAGTTCCAGCCCCTTCTTCGATGCATCCTTTTCTATTTCTGTAAATATTATCTCACTACTGGTGCTGTACTGCTGTGGTCCGTGTGTGACGCGCGTGTGTGCGGTGTGTGCCGTGTGTCACGCGTGGAGAGTTTTTTTTTTTTGTCGGCAGTCCTCGGTTTTGTGCGGGAGAGGCCTTCTTCGCCTTGAGCGCCAAAACAAAGATATGCACTATTAAAAGCATACCAGGTACGGGCCAATATGATACAATGTTTGGCGAAAGCATGAAGATATTCAATATAAACGAACTATTACTGTAGTCAAAAGTAACAGTTCCACACTATTAATACGAGTATTTCCATGTATGTTTTGTCCCCAAAAATCGATGTGCAGTTCTAAAAGGGTCTACGTACATGTCTACATTTATTTATTTTTAAAAACGAGAGCTGGGAGATCAAGGATTCCGTCGAAACTCATATTTGCAAACACTTTGTGTGTGATACTATTAATAATGATACTTCCATCGCGGGTACTACAGGTTTCTTATGACCTCATGCAGGAAATACAGTCCGTATAAGAGGAAAACGTAATCTGAAGCTGCAGAATTCAGTGGGTGTGTCTTACGTTGTTCGGGAAATAATAAAAATAATTTTCCGGGGCTGCACGTAACTTGCCACGACTGGGTTTTTTTTCTGGTGCTGGGTGTGTATTTCATACCTAGTACCTGTTGGGTATTACTCCGAGTACAGTTTTATAACTATATTTTTGGATACCATCATCACTACTACCGAGAAGATTTAAATAATAGAGATACGCGCCTATATTTCGGAGAGAAGAAAATTACATGGGGCGTGCGAGGACCAAATTCCACTCACGAGGCAGGTGGAGACATGTAATTATTATTAATTAATTTGTAACTTTGAATTTATGTACATTCATTTCTCCGGCATGTCTAGATGGTACAGAATATGCAGATTATTCCATAACGTCGTAAAATTGTATCATACCCATGCTGCGTGGTTTTTTAATTGTTCTTGCGCCACTCCCCTATAGGGATAGGCAGGCATGTCCAGTGTCCCGTAAGGGAACCTTGTATATGATCAACCTGTTTCATCTGGATGAACGATTGCTAGATTTTAGGCCAGAGTATTATCCTTCAGTAAGCGCATGCGGCACTACTATTAGTTATGACGTGGGACCGTAGTAGATAGGACCTACGGTACACACAAAACGTTTATATTTACCTATCTTTACTAACAGCATTTGGTCCTCATTGGTATGGTCCCACGTAATATTAATAAATAGTAGTTCCCGTTCGGTAGGAGCCAAGCACACACAGATTTGACCTCCAGTACGTAATTTGCTTTGCTTGATTTCACGTGTTTCAATATATTTTCACATCTTTTGGTTTCAGTTTTTTTTCGTATGCGGCCCCATTGGACCACTACAGCAGTAGCAGTAGCAGTAGCAGTAGCAGTAGCAGTAGCTGTAGGCACGTAGGTTATGTAAGTTGCAAGGATTTGACTTTTTATTTTCCTGTTTGAGGTGTACGATGTGTTCCAGCGATGATGTGTATCTGACTGTTTTTGTATTATTTAATGTGACTGCTGTATTTTTTCCCCTGGGGCATTCTTCCGCTCTAGATTTTTTTGGAGCCGGTCCTGTGACCACGGGCTCAATGTTCTGGGCACGAGCTAATGCGAGAACAACGACAACAATAACAGCGCGGGTCAGCCATGGGCTATGGCCCAGCGAGGAAGGACTGTTGACATCGTGCCTGTCTGTCCTCGATTCCAAAGGCCCAAGGGCCCCCCTGTGGAGCCTCGGGGGACTGAGCACGGCCGTGGTAGAGGCTCGCGATGGGGCCAGCCTTGCTGTCCCGTTTCGGGGACTAACCTCTCAAATTCTACAGTAACTTTGTCCCCAAAACGGGACTGCAGTACTAACAGCAGTACTATTATTTCAAGAGTAGTACAGTAAAAGGGTTAAAATCACTTTGGGGCTTTTAGACCCGCAGTTCCTGTTGTGGGGACACCCCACTCAAAATCTGACTAGTTTGTCCGCAAAACTGACCTCTTAATAAAGAGACTGCAGTCCTACAAGGGTTAAGAAAGCGACCAAACGAAACATTTCACTTAAAAATTGGGGTTAACAACCGTCTACATACGAACATGGTGAGATGGTGAGCGCCCCTAGCACGCGCTACGGGTAGGATGATGTTTCGTTACCCGTGCCTGTGCCGCGCGGCTCCTTTCGATGTAACTCGGAAACCAGATTGGGCTGGGCGATCTCCCAATCGCACGGTGGTACGCTGCTGCAATCGGCGCTTGTTATCGATACTTTTCTACCCCATGAGTTCCCAAGAGGGTTCACCCTTTTAGCATCGCAGTCCCGTTTTGGGGACAAATTACTTGGAATTTGACTGGTGTATCGCCGAAACGGGACAGCAGTCCTAAAAGGGTTGACGCTCTAAACTTAGGGAATATATTTACAAGGTTCCCCTTCGGGGTGTAGGTAACGTGAAATCCCGGGGGCGTCGCAAGGCGAAAAGGGGGTCACAGGGAACACATGTATAGCTGTTCTTGGCGGAAACGTGAACCATGGGTTAGCGTATTGGTAGAAGGAAAGATTAATAGTAGTCAACAGTAATTGAGTACTGCTCTTTCTGTGAACACTACACTACTACACTTCTACATGCACGCGGTACCATGGGTTGACTACTACACTGCTGTTACTATACACCACTACCACCTCTACGCGGGTGTAGTACAGGTAGAAGGAACATGCACTCTAAAAAATACTACCTGGTACACTATACTACTAAGTACTAATGCTAGAGCATGACCAATCGCCCATACACTACGGACAGCCTCATGGTAAACAGAGAGGTCAAACATAGCCACGCGGTACCATGGGCTGGGACATGACTACTATACTGCTGTTACACTACATCACTGCAGTACAGGTAGAAGCAGCATGAATAAATACTACACTACTACCTACTACGAGTACTACTACTGCTACTATAGTACTAACTTTCATACAACGGCAACGTAGCATTCAACCGGTACCATGGGTTGGGGGCATTACTATACTGTTACTATTAATATACACCACTACCACTACTACGCAGATAGATGTACTGTGTTAAAGGTAGAAGCAGCATGCACGCTACAAAATACCATCTTACTATTAATACGACTACTATTAATATTAATATTTTGTGAATCTGCAGGCTACGTATTATATACGGTTGAGGGCATCTACTGCTATTGGCCAGGTAGAAGCAGGATGCAGACGGCAACAACATGCAATAGCGGACACCACAACGACTACGACTATTAATATTGCTGCTACTTGTAGTACAGGTACTACTACTGCTATTGGACAGGTATTAATAGAAGCAGCATGCACTCGGTACCATGGGCTACTCGTACTATTCATATGAATACTACAACTACAACTATTATATACTATACCGGCGTCCCCGGTGGCTTGGTGGGTGGTCCGCGAGCCTATCAAGATCAATTTCGTGAGTTCGAGTCTCACCGAGTGCATGCTCATAGGGACTTTTTCTTGCATAAAATTGATTAGCGGAAAGCGCGAGAGCGTGAGTTAGCTGTACATTCGATGAAAATCGACGAGCAGTGGGAATGCTGAACCCTATGCGCGATAAAAACTAAAGGCACGTACCGGGGGGGAGAAGGGACGGCACCTGTGACCACGGCTTGTCCAGAAGATCGTCGAGGGTAAAACCTCCTACGAGTGAGCTGGAAAGTAAAAGTGATGATTTATTTAAAAAAAAAAAAAAAAAAAAATACCAACTACTTCAGAATTCTATACCTGCGTGTCAAAAACACGTCGATAATACAGAAAGTCCGAGTGACCACAAACATCACTATTAATATTAGTTGGAAACAGCTTATCTGTATGTAATATCTGTATGTATTCACGTACAGGTATACGCGTCCCCGGTGGCTTGGTAGGTGGTCCGCGTGCCTATCAAGATCAATTTCGTGGGTTCAAGTCTCACCGAGTGCATGCTCGTAGGGGCTTTTTGTTGCATAAAAGAGATTGATTAGCGGAAAGCGCGAGAGCGTGAGTTAGCTACATTCGATGAAAATCGACGAGCAGTGGGAATGCTGAACCCTATGCGCGATAAAAAATAAAGGCACGTACCAGGGGGGAGAAGGCAAGACGCCTGTGACCACGGCTTGTCCAGAAGGTCGTCGAGGGTAAAACCTCTTACGAATTAGGCTGGAAAGTGAAAGTGATGAGTAAAAAAAAAAAAAAAAAAAAAACGTACGGTTGGGGCACGATGAAAAAGTTATCTGCATCTATTTGTCATGAAAAAAAAATGATGACTGTCAAATAGGTGCTCACGGCAAAAGGAGCTGACTCGTCGCAACAGCAGTAACATTCTAACGTCACTGTTGATATCAATATGCAGCAGCCGGTCTACATACGATTGAGGGCATCATGAAAAAAATATGCGCACCTGTCATGTAATGTTTCGCTCTACGTTTAATGACTTGTCAAAAGCAGTATAATATGCTCATGGTTATACAGCAGCAGACTCGCGGCAACGACAGCACTACTATATCTACTATGTCCAATACTGACGCTGCTACTACTACTTCTACTGTGATAATACTACTGCCACTGCTACTACTATTAATACTGCTGCTACTACTATTAATAGTACGTACTATTAATACTACTATTAATAGGTAATACTAATATTCATACTATACTCCTACTGTACTACTTCCACTACTATACAACAACTACTACTATTATACTACTATGCCAGATGCACACCGAGACAGGGGGGGGTAGAGGGAGACGGGCGGCAGAATGAGCCTGGCTCTGCGCCTCTTGCCCGCCGGCGCGATAACGTGCTGCTGAAAGCGTGCGACTTGACAAGTCGCTAGGTATGATACCAGTAGATATCTGGTGTCCCCCTGGTAGACGGACCGAGGCAGGCAGTTTTGTAGTCACGTGCGTGCTCGGTGTGAGGTGTGTGGTCACGTACGTGCTCGGTGTAAGGTGTGTAGTGTACGTCAAAGGGCTAGTTGAAACATATATTGACTCTCGGCACTCGACAGGCGTCTTCTGGTGCTGCTGTACCTGCTGCTGCTGAGGTTGATCAATAACAAAACAGGAAAAAGGCGGGGGATTTCAAAACTATTAAGATTTGACATTTTCAACACGGAGAAAAAAGAAATTCTTCGTTTTTGGGAGTGCAAACAATTGGTCGTGTCAGCGAGCTGTACGAGGTGCCGCACTGAAACAGGAGGCAGCACGGCGAGACGGGAGGCAGTATGGGGCTGACTCTGTAGCTCTTGCGCGTTGCGATTACCTGCTGCTGAGAGCGTGCGACTGGACAACTAGCTAGGTGTGGCACCAACACCTAGATACCTGGTGCTAATGTCTCCCATGTAAAGGCGGACGGAGGGAGGCAGTTTTGTGGTCACGAACGTGCTCGGTGTTAGGTGTACACCACCCGTCACAGGGCTTGGTGCAACAGATACGACGGCCGACAGATGTGTACTGCTGTTGCTGCTGTATGTCTGCTGCTGCTACTACTACTGCTACTTCTTCTGAGGTTGAAAACATGTGTACAGCAGAGGGGGCTCGAAAAAGTGTTCGAGGGTGGCGGGCTATTTAAAAACAAAGTGGGGTTTTCCATGTCACAACCCGACTCGGCGAGGCGGAAAGCAATCCCTTGCTTTTTAGAGCCAGCTCAGCGACGTTCAATGCCCCGAGCACCGCCACGGTGCTCGGCCGGGATCCAGAAATGCGTTGTTAATGTACCCACGGCCCCCTTACTTGCCCCGCAGCCGAAAGTGCGAGAAGGAACCCTCGGCCGCCGGAGAGCAGCTTGCCAAAAAAAGAAAAGTGCATCTTATACATATACCTATATTATGGAAGAAAAAAGACCGCATTTTACCGGTACGTACGTACAAAATGAGGCCTCTCGTGCTGAAACCAGGGAAATCGTCATAATATCCACTCCCGCCGGAAAAAAGAAATTGAGGGCTTGCCATGCCCTCCAGAGGGCACGGATCGCGCCCGGACCTCGACCAACGCTTCCGCCCGGGCTTCCCGTGTCGATCACTTGGTGTTTCGCCAAAAAGCACTCGTACGAAGAGATATGTTCGAAAAAGTACGCAAATCACGAACATAAGTATAAATGTATATAGACTTGCGAATAGATATCATTACCTCTGAGCGTGCTCGGTTGGTACAACCCTGGCCTCTCAGAGCTCCCACTTAGGCACCGCCTCCTTCTATTTCTTGTGGGCGAGAGCCTTTTTTTCCTTTTTTCTTCGTTCGTTTTATGTTCGTGCGTGTACCCAGAGCACGGCACCGTGGGCGAGCCCGGCGCCGCGGCGGGTGTCAGCGGGTGCTGGCGCGTCGAGGGAGGATTGGACTGAGCGCGGTCTCGCCGTTTTCGTCGCTAGTTGTCGCGCGTGCCTCGAGATACGAGGGAAGCATGATTGTACTCTGGCCTCCTGGTGTGGGGCTGGGTATATTATGTACGAGTCTATAAGGGCCATTTTGGTGTGCCAAAGAACATTCAAGCGGTGCTTATTATTGCGACCGAGCTGAATTTCACAGAGAGAGCTCCGCAGCCTGAGCACCTACATTGCCGAGCTTGTGAACGAGGGCCACGGTAAGCACCGGGCTTCTCGCGAGGCGCGCGACAGGGCTCACTGGGGCAGAGAGGGAGGAAAGCTTTACCCGAATCGGTGGCGAGGTGGTCGCGAGAGGGGCGGGCAGCGTACGAGGCTGAAAGAACGTCTGCTGTTCGATTTTTTTTTTTACCGGCGCAAGGTGTTCGAATCAGGCGGAAAATAATTGTATGAGATGGGACGGGGATTTTTTTCCCCTTTCTAATTTTTTCCAGTGTTAGTTTTCATTGTCGTTATTAATGTAGGGTTACCCTGCTGTACACGTGTTGTGCTTTCTCTTTCATACATACAGCATATCAAAAGAAGAACATAAGTACCCTACCTGGGATATGTACGTACGTACGGCATGCGGCGTTCCGGTTGTTTTCCTGGATGGAGCATGGAGCTCTTGGCTTTTGCTAATCGCCTGTTTGCACCTAGTTGTTTGGACCGTCCGCTCCGCGGGCGGCCTACGCCGCCCGCTACGCTCGCTCAGGAAGGAAACATCAATGTATATGCGAAGCGGACAGAGGTCCATGATTGAAATGAATATAGTTTTTTTAATGGCCCCTGTAGTTAGCTGCAAACTGGCGACTTGATAATGCCAAGAGTCCCGCCGCCATGCTTCAGGAGAAAACAGCTCGGACGCCACATATGCTTCGCGTCGCGGGCGGTTTTCCGCTACGCTCGCTCACACGTCGTACATACGTACATACCCCAGGTAGGGTACTTATTTCTTGTTTCGATATGCTCTGTGTCTGTGTACTCGTCGTATGTACGAAAGATCAAGCACAGAACGGCACAGCAACACAGCAAAAACAATGAAAATGAAACCGAAAATGTCTAAAAGAAATAAAATCCCCGTCCCCTTTCGTGTAATAATTTACTACTTGAGTGGAACACCTTACACCAGTCAAAAAAAGAAAAAAATGAAAAAAAGAAAAAATCTTATAGCAGAGCTTCTCTCTCAGCCTCGTACGCCGCCCGCCCCTCTCGCGACCATCTCGCCACCGATTCAGTCCGGGTAAAGCTTCGCTCCCTCTCTTCCACAGTGAGCCCCGTCGCCCGCCTCGCGTGAAGCCCGGTGCTCACCGTGGACCTCGACTCAAGCTCGACAATGTTGGTGCTCATTCGGGGTACCTCCCTCTTGTGACTCTCAGCCCGGTCTCAAAAATAAGCACCGCTTGAATATTATCTTACAATCCCGAACGAACCTTAAACACTCGTACGTACTCTATCCAAAATCACAAATGGAGGCCAGACAGAGCCTATTGATGCATCCCTTGTGTCTCGAGGCACACGCGACGCCTAGGCACGAAAGCGGCGACCGCGCTCCTTGCAACTCCCCCTCTACTCGCCAGCATCCGCTGACACCCGCGACGGTGCCGGGTTCGCCCGCGCAACCGTGCTCGGAGTACACGCACGCACACGAAACGAAAGAAGAAAAAATGAAAGAAGGACTGAAAGTACGACGAGAAATAAATGGAGAAAACTAAGACTCGCTGGAACGGTCCGGCAAGTAATAAACGGAGGCGATTCCCAAGCGGGAGCTCTGAGAGGCCAGGGATGTACCAACCGAGCACGCTCAGAGGTTGAGATATTTATAAGTAGTTCTATATACTGTATACATGTATCTCCTGAAAAGGATAGTCTGTTTTTTTTCTGCCCGGACGACGATACTTGCTCGTATGTATTTTGTGCCATGTATAGGTACCAGATAGACGATTGCTGATGCAGTAGACTTCTGGTTCTGCAACAGATTCCGGAATTGATCTGTCAGTAGAAGTCGTCCGTGCAAAAGGTTTCGGAAGCTGTCTACGAGTATTAGTATTAGTTTTACACACCCCGGACGGCCGTTGTTGCAATAGGCCATTGCTGCTTCTGCAATAGATTCCGGCAATTGTCTATCCATAGGAATTGTCCGTGCAAATGGTTTTAGAAGCTGCCTGTTGTTTGTTGCAGCTTTGGTCGACCGCGATTGATTTCGCAGCCTGTCCATTATTAATAGTACTATTCGCCCGGACGAGAGATTTCGGAGTGTTAGCTACCAATTGGAATTGTCGACGACAAGCGATTTCGCCGGCTGACGGCCTATGATTAAATCGTTTTAATAGGGGTTTTCCGCACAAGAGAAGTCCCAGGCCACCCATGATACCAACTAGGAAAACATCGACCGTAATCGTTTGAGCTCGGTGCATAGTACAAGGTATTAAAACCACGATTTGTCCAGGCAAAAGGTTTCCCAGGCTATCTATTAATTGGATTTGCCCGGGCATTGGATTTATTGGGCTACCTTACTTAGTGCTATGTGCAGTAATCGTCTCACAAACTATAAATATCAGTAGTGGGGCTGTCTATTAACGGACCTTGTAATACTTGTGAATCATGTCGGAATCGTCAATATTTTTGTCGAGACTGCCTCCGAACTATTCTGGCGAGACACTTCCTATTAATAGTTGGATGGCAACCTCCGAAATCGACGGCGACCGGTCAAATCATATCATATTGCTTGACAGCCCCGGAAATGCAGAGTCCGGCCAAATCCCACGAGCACAAAGCCGTCGCAATGTGTTGTCTGGATAGCCGTCGCAATCTGTTGTCTGGATAATTCCAGCCAGGTATTGTTTGACTGTCTCAGAAATCTACGAAGTAACCGTTCGAACGGTTCCCACTACCGTACTAGAGTCGCTGGGAAATCAGTTGTCCTGCTGGGCTTTTCCTGTTGACCCTTTTCGGACTGTTTCGGACTGTTTTCACTGCAGTCAGTCCCGTTTCGGGGAAACACTGTTACGGGGGTCCATAGTAAATAAGACCTATGGTGTACATAAAAACCTATATATTCACCTATTTTTACTAACAAAATTTGGTTGTATTTACTGTGGTCCTCCGTAATAGTATTAATAGTATATTCCTGGTAGAACAGTTGTGTTCGACCATTCCTGTCCATGGACACTCTCCGAAAATGTCTTGTCTGGGTATTAGTAGTTGCTATTAATATTAACTATTACGGGGGGCCATAGTAAGTAGGACCAAATATTGTAAGTAAAAATAGGAAAATATACAGGTTTTTGTGTGTACCGTGGGTCCTATTTCCTATTTTTTATTTTATTTTTTAAAATTATCGCTTTTACTTTCCAGCCTAACTCGTAGGAGGTTGTACCCTCAGCGATCTTCTGGACAAGCCGTGGTCACAGGTGTCGTCCCTTCTCCCCCCCGGTACGTGCCTTTTATTTTTTTGTCGCGCATAGGGTTCAGCATTCCCCTACTGCTCGTCGATTTTCATCGAATGTAGCTAACTCACGCTCTCTCGCGCTTTCCGCTAATCATTTTTTTATGCAAGAAAAAGTCCCTACGAGCATGCACTCGGTGAGACTTGAACCCACGAAATTGATGTTGATAGGCACGCGGACCACCTACCAGGCCACCGGGGACGCCGGCACCTACATATGGGGGATGACGACTCACTCCGATTGGCGCCCTACTCTCTAGTGATTTGGCAATGGTTGGAAGCAAGGAGTCGTACGACACGGGCGCAACATTGTCCCACCTGTTTTTGTGGGCCTCACGCTGCTCGCAGACGGTTGATAACGCAAACGTTTTGTGATTTTGTCGTTTTGTTTTGGTCGCTGCCCCTTAACCCCTCTAGGACTGCAGTCCCGTTTTTTTGGGGACAAACCACTCAAATTCCGAGTAGTTTGTCTCCCGAACGGGACTGCGGTTCTAAAAGCTTAAGGTCCCAAAGTGGCCGACCGCCACCCCTATCCTCTAGTGATGGACTGCTCGTCAAATCAATGGGTGATTGTTGTTGTTGTTGTTGTTGTTGTTGTTGTTGTTGTTGTCGCTGTTGTTGTTGTCTTCACATTAAATTGTCTTTTCTGGCCAGCTTCATCAGTACACCCAGTGTCCGTCCTGATTCCTTACCCTAGAGAGATACTGGTCCTGTGGTCACAGACTGTGAGGCTGACTCTTATGGGGGCCGAAACCGGAAAACAAAACAGGGTTTGTAGGTAGACCCAGGAAGAATTCCGTGCCAGATCCGACTTATCGAGTCTCATCGATGGCCAAAAAACAGAAATCTCAAAAATATTTTCTGTATTTCGATCGAAAATGGCTTGGCCAGACGAAACCAAACACCAGTTCTGTACGGCCCCAGAGCTGACCAAAACTGGTTTTGAACCCCGCACAGGAAGCATAACGTGGCGGGCCTATTATTTGTACATATCATCGCTACTACTGCTGTACTCTCTCGGAATCTCTGACACGGTATCCCGGCATATAGCGGTAGCTAGAGACTCCAAGCTCCGGTGATGGCGAACAACCCACTACACCGCATGGTCTTGGCAGTTATCGTTGTGTTCTTGAGCTTTCGCGATGTCAACGCACTGCTCCTTGATGCTGCAGCAGACTGCCAAGCCTGGGGACCCTTCGTCGAAGGAAGCGAGCCCAGTCCAGGAAGCTCGAGTCTGCGAAAGCAAGCCCCATGTTACCCGGCGGGTACCAAACAGGATGCGTGCATGCCGTGTACTGCTGTGTGTCCGCTGAATCAAATATTATTGCGGTAACTCCTCCCTCCAACGTCCTCCCAACTCGAACGAAACCTCGGCATACTTGCACAAAACACCACAAGATAGGAAACTACGAAACTCGATATATGAATCTGGGCCATACGAAAAACAGAAGTGCATGCCAGTTCTGTTTTCCAGTTTCGGCTCCAATAAGATTCAGCCAGAGACAGAGAAAGACCAAAACAAAAAAATAATCGCAAATTCAAGAGTCAAGCAAGTGAAGTGCCAGTGTACCGGGTACGAGAACACAACAGCACAAGCAAGACTAGAAGATAAGAACAAAGACGATAAAACAAAATAAATTCTGCAATGAGACAGAATACAAATGACACAAGGAGATCAGAACGGGTGCTAGATGGAAAGAATGCGTACTCAAGAAGGACAGATAGCTGCCGCACGGACGAAGCAACACGAAGGAGAGGAAGATACCGGCCTACGGACGGCGGGGCGGGGAAAGGAAACAAAGGGAGGGACAAAAAGCAAAAAGCAAGAAGGAAGAAGGGAGAGAGGAGGGGAGGGGAGAAAAAGAGAACATCGTCCTCCAGACGGTGATATTAATAGTAACATGGGTGCCCGTCTGACCTAGAAAATCGATGATATTCAACTATAAATAGTAGAACCTTAGGTGGGGACCCTATTGCAGGGGTAAAAAGTTGTCATTGAATGGTGAATGGCCATGGGCCTCTGTAGTGACGAGCATTTTTTTTAAATTGTAATTGAAAAATGAATTTGACTGGATTTGAATAGAATAGAATTTTTTGAAAAATATGACTTCGGGTCCGACCGAGGAATAGCGTTTTTTGTTAAAAAGTCGAATAACGCCCATAGGTAAACGAACACCCGAGGGCAATCAACGAGATGAGCGACGACCCGCGTCCTCCCCGGGGCGCCGCGGCCAGCGGCTGATTATTTATGCCGGCACCGCCGAAGAGGCTATCGCTCTTGGGATGTCTCGAATCGCTGGCGAAGCCGCGAACCCCCGAACCCCCGCGCGGGCAGAGCAGCGACGGGGATACAGCGATCGAACTTCTCAGCGAAGTCGTGTGCTGGTCGGTGTTCGTGTGATTTACGAGGCAGAGACGTGTGAAAAAACGGGTTTTTGCGACGGCCTTGTATTTTTTTGAGGCGCCGCGGATGGTCTGCTGTGTGCTAGGGGCCGTCGGACCTCGCGCTGCTGCTTCTCCAGTAGCCCTGCCTCTCGGGAATGGTGGATCTCGCCTCTGAAGCAGTGGACGACACGGCTCAAGTGTGCGTGGCTTGCTTCTGTTTCAGGAACATGCCACGTCGAGTTCGACAAGCTCCCCAAATGGAAGACTCGACCTATGTGCAGCTGCATCCTGCACAAAATACTGTGCAGGGTGCGGATCTTACTTGTCAAGACGGGTCTTTCGGCCGCCCGGCATTTTTTTGAAGATGGCCACCAAAGCACGCGGCGGGGCCGCGTGACTGCCCCTGCCGACTTCGAACCCCCCAAAGGGTTGGAGTTCGGTTTAGGGTCAGGCCTGGGGTCGGGTTGGTCTGGGTCCACGTGCAAGGTTGAAATTGACGACACGGGTCCTGCACAAAGTTTTGTGCAGGACGCAGCTGCACATAGCGCACGCCCAAATTGAAGACTTGTTGTTGGATTCCCTTTCTTCCTTTTTTTCGCATTTCAATTCAAGACGCCTGCTTGGTATTTTCCCTTTTCGACCAACCAAAGATGAAAATCGAACCGAACGTTTTTGTTTTTTTTTCACTCAAAAAAACTCCTCGTTAATTCAGGCCCTAAGCGAAAGAAGTGCTACCCCTGACCTACAGTCGGTATGTCTTGAGAGTTGTATTTATTGCTCGGGTGCGACCATTACGTATGGTATGTACGTGACAGAGTTAACGCCTTCGCTGCTAAGAGCTCGACCTCGATTTTCAAATTTAAGAACGTGGGCATTTGTTTTTAACATTCCGCGGGCTCTGTTTCGAGGGGAAGGTGCGCTCCCTAGATACTGATAACACTCTCGATGTTAGCAAGTTAAATATCGTTTTTCGTTTCAGTATTAAGAACCTGTAGTTAGAAGAAATGGACTGAGTTTCGAGGGGAGCATCACTACATAACTATGATACCTGCTCGCATGATACTGGTGTACGAAACGCATCCAAAAATTGCCGTGAGTTCGAATCAATCGGTCGCCCCGGTGGCTCAGTGATGCCCTCGAATGCTGCTATTATTACGGGGGTCCATAGTTAATGGGACCAAATTTTGCTAGTAAATATAGGTAAATATATAGGTTTTTATGTATACCATAGGTCCTATTAACTATGGACCCCCGTAATAGTAGAGTTGATTCCGTGACTTCAAACCCCGCCGTGGGGAGATTGTTCTTTGCAAAAATGACAGAAGAATCAGCTGCTGAGAGCGGGTAGCGTGGGTAGGCGAAATTCGACGCAAATCGACGAGTGAAGAAATGGCCGAAATTGACAGTATTAAATAGTTATCGCGATGACAATGCAAGGCAAGCATCGTAGTGGGGGAGGAGGGAGAAGAGCCTGCTTTGTCACCCCGGATTTGAGTTACGACTATTTTTTTACGGGGGACCATAGTAAATAGGACCTACGGCGCAGACAAAAAGCTATACATTTACCTATTTTTACTGACAATATTTGGTCCTATTTACTATGGTCACCCGTATTAATAGGATGGATATAGAGAAGAGAAGGACGACAAAAAGTGCCGAGAGAAAAAAAAAATGAAGATGTGAATCACTGGTCGGCAATTTGAAACCCCTACTTCCCCTACTTTCGTGCATAGGGTCCCAAGTAGTAGGTTACCGTTGACCCGCTACCACTGTATTAATAATGCCATTATTAATAGTTTGTACCCTAAACGGGAGTGCTGTGACTGCAGTTCGCCCTAAAAGGGGTAGTGATATACCTGGTACATGTAGGCAAGGGGAGAAAGCCCTCAACGTGTCAAGTGCAGAGGAGAGAGATAGAGAGTCCTCCGAACCACGACTCTTTTTCCTCTCTTTCCCTTTTCTCCTTCGATGTTTTTTCCCTGTTTTCTGTTTGTTTGTTTGTTTGTTTTTTTTTTCTGACGGCGTCCCCGGTGGCTTGGTAGGTGGTCCGCGTGCCTTCTAAGGTCAGTTTCGTGGTTTTAAGTCTCGCCGAGTGCATACTCGGCCCTTTTCTCACTTAAAAAATGATTAGCGGAAAGCACGAGAGCGTTAGTTAGCAACGTTCGATGAAAATCGACGAGCAGCGGGAATGCTGAACCCTGTGCGCGATCAAAATGAAGGCACGTACTGGGGGGGGGAAGGGACGACACCTGTGACCACGGCTTGTCCCGAAGATCGCTGAGGGTAAAACCTCCTACGAATTTTTAAGCTGGAAAGTGAAAGGAATGATGTGTGTATGTCATGCCTGTCGCACCCAGTATGATGACATGGCTGTACATTGTCGCAGGAATTGTCTCGAAGTCGGCTGAGGGCTCGCGAAAATGATGACAGTCATCTTGACTGCCTTCGAAGCAGCACTCCTCACGGTGTCGGAAAAGAAGACAGAGACTATGCTTCTACAAACACCAGACCAGACAACCCTCGCACCACCGCTCGTCATGGAAGCGGCAGCCCAGAGGTATAAGCAGACGGCCCAGTTCTTATACCTGGGCGGCATTATCCACGAAAACGTTGACCTCTCGCTCGGAATCGACCGACGGATCCGTTTCATGCGAGCATGCCTCAAATGGTTCGGCCCGGAGTTGTATGATAGGACGACCGCCCCCCTTAGCCTGAAAGTCCGAATGCTGACGGCCAAGGTGATTGAGACCCTGCTGTACCGGTGTGTGACATGGACCCTCAGAGCGGAACACTTTGCCAAGCTTCGAACGGCTCACCAAGTCCTGTTGCGAGTCATTGACTTCCAGCGCCGACTTCGTACTGACCATACCTACCTCTCGTACGCGAAGGCCCTCAAGATGACACGTTGCAAGAGCATCGAAACGACCATTCGTAAACGCCGGCTCTTCTTTGCGGGGGTGTGGCACGGCAAAGCAAGGAGGGATTCCCCAGTCGGTTAATGTTTGGGACGATGGCTGGTGGAGAGAACCCGAGACCTGGCGAACAGTTTAAGACTTGGCATAGATGCATAGTCGAAGACCTTAGAGAGTTCCAAGCCACCGAAGGGTCAACGGAACTTTCCCCTTTGGTGTTTGGAGTTGAGACCGTACTGTGGTCCACTGCAGCAAAAAAGGCAGGGGAGTGGCACCGGGGGATCCTCGAAGCAACCGAACGGTTCATGGTGAGGTGGCACGAGGATGAATCTGAGCTGAGTAGGCAGCGCCGCGCATCCGCCGTGGGTGGTGTCCAAGGGAATGGGGGGAGGAGGGGCAACAGGAGGATTGGCAGAAAACCCGACCAAGGGAATGCGGGGAGGGGGGGGGAGCAGCACGAGTGGAAGGGAACTACGGTGGACGAAAGTAGGAAGGAGATGGCAGACAAGGTAGCAAGGCACCAGGCCGACTAGGAAGTAGAACATGCCTATACTACTCGTGCGACCAACTGGTGCAGCTGGTTCGAACGTGGTCTTCCTTTATCTTCTTTTTTTCTTTCTTGCGCTGATCCTCTGTGATTTTGATTTTATTTATTTCTCTTCCTTTCTTTTATTGATATGCCTTATTGAAGGAGTCGTGTGGCGTGGGTGGATGACGAGCCTGCTTTGCTTGTTTCGTATTGTCTGACGCCGAGGGGCGGGCATAGTTGACGAACGCAGAACGGAGACTGCAGACAGGGTAGCAAGGTACCAGGCGGACTAGCAGGGAGAACCTGGCTATGGTACTCATGCCACAAACTTCTGCCGCTACCTGGAGGATGCTTTGTGCTTTGGTTGGCCTCTTCTTTTCACTTGGTTCTTAGTATTAACTCTGTTTACAAGTAGTAGTGTTTTCTTCTTTTTCTTTTTTTCCCTGCTCGTTCTTTTCAAGTGTGTGCCACATCCTCTACGGGGGGGCACGACAGTTTGTTTCCTCTTTTTTTTTCTTTTTTCTTTTTCTCTTTCGAGTTGTGTTTGTTTTTTGTTTTTTCTTTGTTTTCTTTCGTTTATCTATTTCGTAGAATGCGTATGTCGTGCCTGTCGTATCCAGTGTGATGGCATGGCATGGCAGTGCCCACTGTGCTTACTGCATACGTGGCAACGTAGTATCTCTGTGGTAGTTTTGTGACCACAGAACGTGTATCTCTCTAGGATTGAAGAACCGGCACGGACACTGGTTGTGCTAGATGTCGACGG
This sequence comes from Macrocystis pyrifera, assembly GCA_031763025.1. NCBI lineage: Eukaryota > Phaeophyceae > Laminariales > Laminariaceae > Macrocystis > Macrocystis pyrifera. The sequence goes on along the minus strand of JASSKH010000001.1, from coordinate 20,610,243 downwards.
GTAGAAAGAACGGTGTGATGTGAAGAACACACACACATTGTCTACTCTGCTCACTGCATAACAATGTAGTATTGTGACCACAGAACTTGTACCAGGTATCTCTCTAGGATTGAAGAATCGGCACGGACACTGGTTGTGCGGGATGTCACGGGCAGAAAGAACGGTTTAGTGTGAAGAACAAACACACACGTGTCAGGTGGAGATGAGAGAGTGCGAGCTCAGACTGGCCAAGAAGGCGTGTGTTGTGCCTCGACTCTCGGCGTTGGTTGGTGCTTAACTGTGGTTGTGCGGGTACCTTATATTATCTTCATAGAAAAGAGGGGCTAGGTCAGGCCTCTTGGTATACGAATCTATTGGTAGACGATAGGCCTAATGTCATTTTTCCATGGTGTGGAAGCTATCGATAGACCTTAACGCCCACTGTGAGTTGTTCAGCGTGTAGAAAGCTTTTGACAGACAATAGCCTATTGCATCATATAGCCCTACTGTCCACAGGCCTATGATACTGTCAGTTGTCCAGGGTGCGGTAGTGCGACAACCTGCGAAACTTTTTTTTTTTTTTCCCGATCATGTCAAGAATTTCCCCATTTTGGTTTGAGATACAGTAGTTTCGCCCCGAAGCGCGGGTACAGGTGTAAAAGAGTTCACGCCTGGGATAGATCATCTGCAGATAGATCATCTAGATTCTAACCTGCCGTCATGGAGTTTTGTGCAGGATCTGTGTAGTACAGATCCAACCTACAGTAGAAAACATGTCCTAGATCGGGCAGATTTTATGGCTCCCACCCGGCAACATGAGCTAGATCATACACATCATACAGAACAAGGATATGTATATATATACCTGGTACGAGCGTATCTGCCCTGAAAGATCTAGATCATCATGTGAGAATGATCTGTTACATGATCTGTCCGAGGTGTGTTTTACAGCGTCGTCGCCAACCCACGCCAGCCCAACCTATATATACCAGGTACCGGTATATATTATAGGGGGGGTTCATTTCATGGCTCTCGTTTCATGAGCACACATTTCCTTCCATGAACGTTTCCTACTCTGCTGATGTCCGGTTGTACACCCCACGATCTACAGTCAACCATCCTATCCAATACTATCACCAGGGATGCATGTTCCAGGTTGCGCGTACGTACGCTCGAGTCGGCAAATCCACGGGCCATTCGCAAAATTCTTACCATCCGCGGAAGTGTAAAAAAAAAAAAAATCTGATGGGAATGCCTCCCTATACACCGGGAACCTCCTATTTTTCCCTGCCAGGGGATGAGTGCGTTCCATCCCCTTTATTAACGTATTTCAAGCTTGTCGTTTGCCGTTCGCGGGCCCCCTTCGCACTTTTATTAGCCGTAACATGCATCCCTGAGTAATACCGTCGAAGAACAGGAATGGGAACAATGAAAAACGGAAAACAAAGCCAGCGAGGAGCTCCAACCACATGTCGGAGGCGGGTCCGGAGCACGGCGGTTCGCTTCATGGCCTCATGGCAAAAATGTTCCCACAAAAAAACAAGCATTACCATTAAATCATGGACAAAGAAGAGTTGTAACGATTTAGCGGAGATGGGGTATCGGGGCGGGCTGGTTCACTTCATGGTAATAAAAGGTTCCACCAACTAGTGCACCCCACAGTGATATATGATTCATGGTAAAAAGCTCCAGCAATGAGCGTGCGCCACGTTGATTGATGATTCGTGGTAAGATGTTCCATCACTGGGCGTTTTCGTGTAACTGAAGTCATGGAGGTACTCCTAACGATAACGGACGTTGTGACATGACAAAACACGGATTTTTTTTTCCCTTCTATAAACTGGCCCTTTGAAACCTAAAAAGTTATTCGTATACGATATCGGATGCGTCGGTTGGGTGCGGTTCGGCTCGGTTCGGTTCATTTCGGTTCAATTCGGTTGGGTTTCTTTTCTCATTTCAGTGCTGACAAATGAGCATCTTCTGCCGCAGCAAAGGCAGCCGTCAGCCGTCTGCCTTCCAGTCGTCTCCGCTAGATCGAGGCTATCTCCCCTTACCTCTCAGACAGGCTACGTATACGGTTAAGGCTGTGCACCAATGCTTTGGGGGGGACATACGAGTAGAGTGCCGGTGTCCCTAAAATCCGATCTCCTCTTGCACACAGAGCGTAGGAAAATTATCGCCATCCTTGTAGAATCGATTGTGTTCCCCGTAACAGTTGCTCGGTCGAGGAGACCCGGCAGTCAGAAATTGTTCAGCCAAAACGTGCTGCAGCAGTAGTCTTACAGTCAACAAGTAGACCAATGCCCCCCCCTTCAAATATACCTGGCAATGGGGAACCTCTGCGAGAGATTGCTTTTGGGCGTTCAATGATTTCCTCGTACCTGGTGTCGGGAACCCTCTGCGAGATATTGTTTTGACAACGACTGACGCCCCTTGCCTTTCCCCCTTCCTCTTGCCCTGCTTGTTACGCACCTCTGTCTTCCCACCTGGTTTGCCCCCCGTGCTTTTTTCGGCCGCCAACACCGAAACGTCAACATCACGGACACCAACACCATCACCAACGTCAACACCAACGGCAACACCAACGGCAACACCACCACCACCACCACCACCGACACCCCCACCAACGCCCATTACCACCACCAACACCCACACCAACACCAACACGGACACCGTCATTATCGCCACCAACTTCACCGCCAACACCATCACCAACTTCCAACACCACCACCACCACCACCGCCGCCACCAACACCCATTGCCACCACCAACACCAACACAACACCGACACCATCATTATCACCACCAACACCATCACCAACTTCAACACCGTCAACACCAACACCGACGCCAACACCCAACACCGTCACCAATTTTAATACCAACACTTGAACACCAAAATCAACCTCAACTTGAACACCCGACACCAACTTCGACGCCTCCACCAAAGGCGGGGAAGCAATCGAAAGCGCAGCAGCATGCTCCCCGCCAAAACACGCCGCTCCCCTACCGCTTATCCTCTCCCCCTGCCCCCTCCCCCTCCTGCACAACCAAAACCAAAACCACATCCTCAACCGACGTGCGCTCGGTACCGACGGAGAGGCAAGATTAGAGCCAGGCCCCACGCCCCCAACAGCAAAACAGCAGTACCCCTCGGCTCGAGTGTGCATTTGGACAGAAAGACAGCGATGCCTCTCAACCCTCGTGTGCGTCTGGACAGCAATACAACAGTGCCTCCTCCCGTCGCCATGGAGAGGGCGCGTCTGAATAGAAAAGTAGCGGCGGTGCCTCTCGCCTCGAGCGTGCGTTTGACGAGAAAGTCGGTACGGCCTCTCACTTCGGCCATATGCTTTGCGCTTGTGGGGCTGTTGAGGTCGCCCCTCCCCCTGGCCTCCGCGGCTGTTCCCCCCTCCTGCTCTCCCGCCTCCCAAAAGCTGGCGGTTGGAAACGCCGTGGGGCTCGCAGCGCTGGTGAAAGCGGCCAACTGCTCGGAAGGGGAGTTCCTTGTTTCTTGGGAAGGGGCGGTGGTGTTCGAGGAGCCGATCGTGGTGGGGAACTCCACGAGGCTGTATATCACGGGGGTTGGGGCGGGCGCCACCCTGGATGGAGGCGGCGTAACCCGGCTTTTGAATGTGAGCGAGGGAGAAGGGGGGTGGGCACTCATGTCGTATGACCATGGACTCTCGCATCCTTCCAATGCCGGCATGGAGCACGTCGGGTTTTCACCGACTAGGCGGGCATTGTTTGCACCAAGCGCGAAGCGCCGTGAGGTGTTGGGCTTGGGGGAGGGGGAGGGGGGTACTATCACCGTTCGTTTTATCGCACTCTGTCCGAAAATATTAAAGTCTACAAGTACATTATCTACATCGGCGCTGGCACGAACAGGGGGGTAGGAGGGACGACACCTGTGACCACCACGGCTACCCAGAAGGCCGCTGAGGGTGAAACTGCCCCCAAGTAAGATGCAGTAGTATAGCTGTCGCTAGGAACTCACGGAGCAGGAAATTTGTAGCTGTCGTCAAGTCGTGTGCGTTGCTGCATGGTGGGCGGTGGTACTAGTCGTCGTTGTTGCCTCGTCGAAACTGCAACAATACGTTTCTCCGTAGACAGTTGTGTTTGTTGTTTGGGTCACAAAACAGAAGGCATCGGATCAGGCTTCAATACGCTATCGCCACTGTACTGATATTGCTGTACTGTAGTAGCGCACACAAGAGAGAAGACATCCCGATCAGGGATCATGCAATGTAGGCTTCTCCTGTGTCGTCTACGAGTAGTACGACGTTCCACTGTAGTACAGTAGTACCACACAGCAACGACAGCATTGCTGATGCATCATGCTACTATACATGCATGCGTGCAGTACTGGTATGGTATCATTCTGGACTTTGTGAAGTCGAACTCGAGTGGGAAAAAACCAAACCAGAAACACCGGAATGCTGTTGCTACAGCTGGAGCTGTGCTCCCGACGGAGTGTTTGGGTCGAGGGTGCCGAGATGTAGCTGTCTCGCCATGGCGCAGCAATCGTACAGCAAAAAGCACACCAACAGGACGGAGCCCAGAAACGCAGTTCCGGTGGTTTCCATTTGCGGCTCTGGGCGCGCAGCGGCGGCGGCGGTGTTGAGCTGCTTGTCGTTTAATCGATAGCTGCCCCGTGCTTGCTCGTGTTTTTTTTCGGTTTTGGTCGTTCAAACCCGGGGGCATAAAACTTCATACCTCGTGTTTGTTTTCCAGAAAACGCCTCACCATATACTACCAAACGTTACGGCGGGGGCTTCAGGCATTTTATTGGGCACCTATTTTTTGGCGTCGTCATAATTAGGAACTCGAATTCGCTCGTATGAAGGACCGTTCGGATTAGGTATTACTACACAAAAGGTTCTTATATCTCCGGACATGCCGTGTATATACGTCGTGTACCAGGTACGAGTTTATGCTACTTATCTAGAAGGTAAAAGTGATGATTTTTTCATATGTATTATGAATATACCACTCTGGCCGTTAGGCTCCGTTTTATATTCATATCAGAGTCCAAATGATGTTTATATTCCCGATCAGGAGCGAGTCTTTAGCCGTGGTCTGTCCGATGTGTGTGACAGTCTTGCAATAAGAAAAAAAAAACTTGATACTGCTGCTGCTGTACGCCGATGCCTCATATATACCTCGTCCATTGTGCATACCTCAAATTTTGGGGCTGTGGGTTTACTGACTCTTGTAAGAAGTCCCCCACTAGTTACTAGTTGACAGTAGTTGGCGAAGTAGCGCACTGTGTTGCGTGCGGTTATTTGCGGAGTTCTTCCGCCTTTACGTCTGACTGGCTCGATGTTTTTTGTTCATTTTCACAACTACCAGGTAATAGTTCGTTGGCTTATATCGCCACCCCAAGTCTTGGTAACAACTACTGTATAGCTGTCAAATCCAGCCAACTCGCAGCCGTTTAAAACTCCAGTAAAATACTAGGGCTATGAGTCGGCAGGATTCAAGTCACTCTAGTTATTGGTGGGATGAATATCAATAGTCGTTTGCCGGAAGTGCCAACTATCCTACTTAATTGGGTTTCCATATTCGTGGGAGGGATTGTTGAATGCGAGATATACATTTTTTGTTTTTTGTGCGGGGAAGCCTGAGCCAGGGAGGAGGCTGGTTTGGCTCGCTTGTCGCCTGGCCATCACCTGACTTTTTCTTCGGCCGACTTGCCTACTAAAGTTGGCTAGTTGGCAAACGGCATCAACCGACTAGTTATTCGTCGTGAAATTCTGCCGACTCACACCCCCATCGTGCGTATACTCTCATATAATACCTCGCAGGCGGCCGGGAAAGCTTCGTTGATTCTGGAGAACTTGGAGCTACGTGACGCCTTAGCCCCGCTCTACACCGGGGGGGGGGGTGCGATAACATCGGACGGTGCCGAGTTAATATTGCAGGTGCGGTACGAAAACCCCATTGTCTTGTGTTTACCACTCATGTACATGTGTGAATGGCCAACGACGCGCTCCACCGCTTGTGATTTGTTACCACTACGTACGAGTAGCGCTGAAATGCCAGAACAGCGCTATGTTGGCAATCAGACTCTGTGGAAACAGTCATGGTCATGTTGCAACGAGAGCGCAGGGTTGAATTGACACAGACACGTGTGTGTTATATGTGGCAGTGTGGTGAGCCCAACCCTTTTAGAACTGCTGCCGCATTTTGTGGACGAACCACTCAAATTCAAAGTAATTTGTCCCTCAAACGGGACTCCTATCTCGAAGGGTTTTTTTCCTCAAACGGGACTCCGATCTCGAAGTTTTTTTTCTTAACTTTAGTTTTTCCAAGCCGCCGGACCATAGTACCAAAATTTACAAAACTGTAACTGGTAGGTATTATAGCCCGATAGTCCAATAGTGATTAAACTGTAACATTTCACCGACGCCTGAACTGGTATCGGCGGCGAGACTGGAGCCGACGTCAAAACTGTAACCGGCGGCTAAAAGTATAACGGGAAAAAAAAAACGTAGCCGATGGCTAAAATGTTACCGGCTGCGTTTTTTTTTTTTTATGGTCGTAACCGACGGCAAAGCTATGACCGACGGCGAAGCTGCATCCGAGGGTGAAACTGTAACCGACATCGAAACTGCTGTCTCCGGCAGCGAAAGTGTAAAACTGACGGCAACATGTTGACCGACTGCGCAGACATAGCGACTTGAAAACCGAAACCGCAACCAACTGCAAAACTGTAGCCGGCATCGAAACTGCTTTATTCAACGGTGAATCTGTAGCTGACGACGAGACTGCACCCGGCGGCGGAACTGTCATGGAGTTCAAAACGTAACCGAGGATTAAAATGTAACCGACCTCGAAACTGCTGTATCCGGCTGCGAAACTGTATCCGACGGGAAGCGCCATTCCCGACGGAAATTGAGCGGACTGAAGAAAAACACCTTTTGACAGATCATGATTTATCTACAGTAGATGGTCTAGCTCCTCGACTGCCGTTGTGAAAAGTTGTGCAGGATTTTTTGTGTAGGACAGATCCATCCCAGGCAACGTGTTCTAGACCATGCAGGTTCTACGGCTTAGACGGGTCCCACCCGGCAACATGAGCTAAATCATACCGGGTACATACAAAATCGGTAATAGCTCTGCCTTGAAAATGTCAAGGTCATGAGGTGGAATTATATGATAAATACGAGGTATGAAATCATATACGGTACAAGGTTCCCCTTCGTCATGTAGGTAACGTGAAATCCCGGGGGCGTCTCAAGGCGAAAAGGGGGTCACAGGTAACACATGTATAGCTATTCTTGGCGGAAACGTGAACCGTGGGTTAGCGTATTGGTAGAAGGAAAGATTAATAGTAGTCAGCAGGAACTGAGTGCTGCTCTTTCTGTGGTGAATGCTATACACTACTACATGCACGCGGTATCATGGGTTGACTACTACACTGCTGTTACTATACACCGCTATTAATACCACTACTACGCAGATGTAGTACAGGTAGAAGCAGCATGTACTCTACAAAATATTACCTGGCACACTACTGCTACTAACTATACTACGAAGTACTACTGCTAGAGCATGACCAATCGCTCATACAATACAGACAACCTCATGGTAAACAGAGAGGTCAAGTAACCACGCGGCAACATGAGTTGGGACATGACTACTATCCTGTTATACTGTACCGGTACACCACTGCCAGTACTAAGTAGATGCAGTACAGGTAGAAGCAGCATGAATAAATACTACACTACCACCACCACCTACTACTATAGTGCTAACTTTCATACAACGGCAACGTAGCATGCAAGCGGTACCATGGGTTGGGGGCATGATTACTATATTGCTACTTTTAATATACACCGCTACTACGCAGATACATGCACTGTAGCAAAGGTAGAGGCAGCATGCAAGCTATAAAATACTATACTACTACGACTACTATCAAGATTTTGTGAAGTACAGGCTACGTAGTATATACGGTTGAGGACATCTACTGCTATTGGCCAGGTAGAAACAGCATGCAGACGGCAACAACAGCAATAGTAGCGGACACCACAACGACTACGACTATTAATATTGCTACTACTTATAGTACAGGTACTACTACTGCTACGAACTGGACAGGCATTAATACACGCGGCATGCACTCGGTACCATGGGCCACTATTAATATTAATATTAGTACTACAACTACAACTATTATATACTATACGAACTACTTCAGAATTTTATACCTGCATGTCTAAGATAGCATCAATAATACAGAAATGCCGAATAACCAAAAACATCAACATTATTAAAATAGTAGTAAGCAGCTTCATGGTATTTATTCATGTACAGGTACCCCTGGTACGTACGGTTGTTGAAAAAGTTATCAGCATCTTATTTGTCATGAAAAAAAATCTAATGATTGTCAAATAAGTACTCACGGCAACAGCAGCTGACTCGTGGTAGCAGCAGCAGTAGAACTCTAACATCACTGTTGTTGATATCAATAGGCAGCAACAGATCTACATACGATTGAGGGCATCATGAAAGAAATATCTGCACTTATCATGAAATGTTTCTCTTTACATTTAAAATAGTGACTGTCATTGATTCAAAAGAATCCTCCGGTTGCGGGTTTTCATCACTCGACGACGACGATGAGGATCGACCGAGGAGACGACTCCTGGTCAGCGTGAAGCGACGACGGTGCATCACGCTTGTTGTTCGTGGCGGGAGAAGGAGACTCGACTTCTCCATCTTCAGAGGCCTCGAAGTCTACTTCCTCCGACTTTTGAACGACCGCTGTAGGATCGGGTTCCGGGCGGGGTTTTTTTTCCGCGTTCTTCTTTTTCCTGACCATAGTCCCGACCAAACACAAAAAAAAGAAAATTTCCTGCAGGCTCAAGCCTCACAGTCGACGCCAATGTGAGATGGGTGTATCTCAGGTTCGACCTGGGTCTGCAGCAAGCTTCTCTTTCTGTAGGGTGTAGCGTGGAGGACACGCCAGGTATCGGTGATACTCGGCACGGTGGGCCGAGTAGAAGTGATCATGAAGCATGACACAAGTCATCTCACGTGACAGTAGTCATCAGCAATTACTTGGTGATGGAGGCTGGTTAATTCCCCGCCTCAACTATCATCAGATCTACGGAGATCTGCCTTCAGTTTTAGTACAAGACTCAATATCCACGATAGCGGTTGAAGCACTGACGGTAGAGTAACGACCTGAGACTCACATCGAAAGCAATATATACTCATGGCTACAGCAGCAGAATAGTAGCAGCAGCAGCAGTAGCAGTAGCAGTGGTATCAGCCGCAGTAGTAGCAGCAGCAGCAGCAGCAGTAGTAGTAGTAGTAGTAGTAGTAGTGTACCTACACTACTACTACTACTACTACTACTATTATTCAACTACAACTACTACTTTGACTATGCCGGATGCACGCCGAGGCAGGGGGAGTAGAGAGAGCCTGGCTCTGTGGCTCTTGCCCTCTGCGATTACCTGCTGCTGAGAGTGTGCGACTGGACAACTCGCTATTACGGAAGACCATAGTAAATAGGACCAAATATTGTTAGTAAAGATAGGTAAATATATAGGTTTTTATGTGTACCATAGGTCCTATTAACTGGACCCCCGTATTAGGCATACACGGTAGGTGACAATTTCCCCCAGGTAGACGGACGGGGGGAGCCAGTTTTGTGGTAATGTACGTGCTCGCTGTAAGGTGCGTGGTGTACGTCAAAGGCCTAGGTGAAACATATATGACGCTCGACAGACATGTACTGCTGCTGCTGCTGCTGTATCTGCTGCTGGTGAGATTGATCAAAAACCAAAAAGTGGACGGGTAAAAGCGGGCGATTTCAAAATTATTGAGATTTTCAACGCAGAGAAAATTCTTCGTTGTTGAAAGCAAGTGCACACAGCTCGTCGTATCGACGTTCAATGCCCCGAGCTCCGCCACGGTACTCGGCCGGGATCTAGACATGCGCCGTAATGTACCCACGGCCCCCTTGCTTGCCCCGCAGCCGAAAGTGCGAGAGAAAATCCTCGGCCGCCGGAGAGCAGCGTGCCAAAAAAAACAAAAGTGCATCTTATACATATACACATAAAAAATCAAGGATATATATACCTGGTATATATGTGTGCCTACTGTAGAGAGATCTCGGCCCTGAAGCGGGAATCGATGATCTATCTGTCCGAGAGGTGAAATCAAAATTAACCGACTGCGAAAAAAAACTGCTGTAACCGACGACGGCGAAACCGTTACGCAGGCGACATCCTGCAACTTCACCGGCAACCAGTCTCCCTACGACGGCGGCGCCATCATCTCGACGGGGGGCATGTCCAACATGACCTTCACGGACTGTCGCTTCGAGGGAAACACCGCGGGCTACTCGGGCGGGGCCATGCGGGTCGACTCGGCCTCGGCCTTAACCGTGCGGAACTCCGTGTTCCTCAACAACACCGCCGTCAGTGACCGTTACAACGGTGGAGGCCAAGGCGGCGCGGTTTATGTGTGGGAAGGAACGCCTCGAGTGGAGTTCCACAGCTGCGACTTCCGGCTGAACACGGCCACAGACGGAGAGGGGGGCGGGGTGAAGCACGAGGCCGGCGGGAGTTTGTTGGTCGACGCAAGCACATTCAAGGATAACTGGGCGGAATATTCCGGGGGAGGCATTTCCGCATCGGGGGGAGTCGAACAGGTAAAATGATACATATACACGACTATGCCCCTTAATGGAAGGACCGTTTGTGTAGTAGTACCAACGGTTCTTCTATTCAACCCCTTTTTGGCACTGCAGTCCCGTTTGGGGGACGGAACACTTGAATTTTGAATGGTTTGTCCTCGAAAAGGGACTGCAGTCTTGGAGAGGTTAAGGGACAGATGGTATGTATGTCAAATTTTTTTTGTACACCACTACGCTCTAAAACCTACACACCCCGTGCCACTCGCGATGGAAGTATCACACCAGTAAAATATATTAAAAACTTGTAAAACATGAGTTTTGAGGAATTTTTCGATCTCACGCCTTCGTTGGTTGGTGTGTTTGTCCTTTTTTTTTCAAGTTCTAAAAAGTCGCGCAGCAGGATGTTTGTAGCTGCGGTCAACTTGTGTGCGGCGTTGGCTGATTTGGGAGAAGATTGAAGAACCTTACGCTCGTACTCGTAACATGTCGGTCCGCGGTCGTAGCGCCCGGCTTCGCGAGCGAAAGGGTTGAGAGGGGTACAGTCGTATCTTTTTTTTGGCGCGGTGTAGAAACTCGCAGTCGGTCGGAGTAGTATTACGGGGGAGCATGGTAATCGGGAGAAAAAAATCTGGAACATACAGGTTCTTGTGTAATGATTGGTCCTGATTACTTTGGTTCTCCATAATGTTATGTCTCTTTTGTGTGTTTGCTTCGTTGCTTTATTATGTTGGTTGCACTTGCCGTACGTTTCGCGAGATACTGCAAAATACCTTTTTATTTGTTTCGTTTTTGTGTTGTGTTTTTTGCGTGTTTTTTTTGTTTCGTTCCCCTCTTCCCTGCATTTTTTGTCCTTTTTTCTTATCGTATTTGTTGCTTTCTCGTGTACGAGGTATACGATATTTGTTTCTCTCTTTCTCGTTTTTTTTTTTTTTTTCTTCGTCTTTTTTCGTTTGCCTTATTGCATTATTTCACACCCGGACAGCTCATGAGCTATTTCATCTATCGTGTATAGCTCAAGCTTCGAAAACATGTGCAGATGAGCTACCGCCTATAGCTCAAGCCGGGGAAACATGTGTGGCTCATGTAGCTCCCATAGCTCACCTCGGGGGCAGATGAGCTAGCTCATGCAGCTCCTATAGCTCAGCCTGGGCAAATGTGTGTAGATGAACTATCATCTATAGCTCAAGCTTTGAAAACATGTACAGATGAGCTACCACCTATAGCTCATGCAGCTCCTATAGCTCAAGTAGGAAAATATGTGTAGATGAGCTATCATCTATAGCTTAAGCCTTCAAAACATGTGCAGATGAGCTACCACCTATAGCTCAAGCAGGAAAAACATGTGCAGATGAGCTATCGCCTATAGCTCAAGCGTTGAAAACATATGCAGATGAGCTACCGCCTATAGCTCAAGCCAGGGGAAACATGTGTAGCTCATGTAGCTCCTATAGCTCATCTCGGAGGTAGATGAGCTAGCTCATGTAGCTCCTATAGCTCACTCCGGACATATATGTGCACATGAGCTATCATCTATAGCTCAAGCTTTGAAAACATGTGCAGATGAGCTACCCTCCTATAGCTCAAGCCAGGAAAACATGCCCAGCTCATGTAGCTCACCCGTGAGCTACCATGAGCTGATCTGTCCGAGGTGTGCATTAATTCTTGCTTGGACTTTGGTTCCGTCTGTGCACACAGAGGAATGGCAACGGCAGGGAAAAGAGAGTGAACGTCCCCGGAGGGATCTCGTGGGCTTGCTTGCTCCTTTGCTTGCTACCCCCCCACTCCAACCCCTACCCCCCACTACCCCTACTCCCACCGCCACTATCTCTACCCCCATTTACACCACTCTCGCCCTCACCCTCATCCCTACCCCCATCATCACTACCTCTGCCCGCACCCTCATTACCCCTACCCCCCCACCCCCACTACCCCTACGCTGTCACCCCCACCTCATCCCCACCATCACTGCCCCTTCCCCGACCCCGACTTCCACCCTACCCCCACTGTCACCCCCACCTTCATCCCTACCGCCATCCCGACCCCCACCTTCATCCCTACCCCCATCCGGACCCCCACCTCCACCCTACCCCCCCCACCCTTACCCTCACGTCTACCCCCACGGTCACCGCTAGGCCTACCCACCCCACCACCCCCGAACCCCATCTCCCTATCTCCATCCCACCCCTAGCCCTAGCCCTACCCACCCCCGAACCCCATCCCTGCCCCCACCTCCACCCCATCCCTACCCTCACCCCTACCCCCACCCTTACCCCTTTTACCTTTAGCTCTACCCCCCCCCCCCTATGTTATATACCTGGTATAAATATAGGTTGGGTTAGCGTCGGTTGGCGACGACTCTGTAAAACACGCCTCTCACTGTTTGAGCTAGACTGCCAGGGTACCGTTTTTTCTTCTTTTTCTTTTTTTTTTTTGGCGTTACCACGGCTGGCGATCAAGTTAGATGAGTTTTGTGCGGGGAGAACCTTCACTCCGCACAAGGGGGATGATCGTATCACGTAGTGTGTATATGGTGAGGCACCCACGAGGCAGTTACATAGTAACCCTACTGCTGTCTCTGGAGGTGGCCACACCAGACATTGAATCAATTCATTGATGCTGTCATCCATATGCAAAAAAATCCGCCTCTAAAGTGGTTGTTAGTAGGATGCAGCTCACCCTTCATGCGACTCACCCAACACCTCACGGCGCTTCGCGCTTGGTGCAAGCAATGTCTGCCTGGTCGGTGAAAACCCGACGTGCTCCGTCCCGGCATTGTAGGGATGCGAGGGTCTATGGTCATATGACTACGACCATGCACGATAATGAGTAACCCCCCCCCCCGACGTCCTTTGCAACGAAGATAAGGTAAACCCGGTAAATTTCGGTTGGAAGTGGGGAGAAGATGAATTGCCGATCGTAGACCAGTATACATACCTTGGCGTAGAGATCTCAAAAGACTGCTCTTGCGATACACATATAGCAAAAGTAATAGGAAAGGGTAAGGCACAAGTAGGCAAGATGGATGCGATCCTAACAGACCCGAACCTTGACACTAGGATTAAGAGATGTATCTTGATGAATGTGATAGTACCAAAGCTAGAATATGCAAGAGAAGTATGGGAAGGGAACGCGAAACTCGTAAAACAGTTGGAAACAGTACAAATGACAGCAGCTAAAAAAATCCTAAGATGCTCAAGTACGACTAGTAATACAGTATTAAGAGCAGAACTGGGAATGCGCCCACTCAAGACAAATAGAGCCATGAGAAAGTTGAACTGGCAATATAAAGTAAGGAACATGCCAAAAAAGAGGTTGCCAGCCATAGTTAAATAGAGCTGTATGGGAGAAAGTAACAAAAGGGAGAGCTGGAATAAGGTGGGATGGCGTAGTTGAGAAAGTATGGAAGGATCTAGGGGGAAACCAAGAAGAGATGATGTCCGCCGGGAAGTTTGGGAGGTACAAGGCAGAAGTAGAAGAAAGGATAGAAAGAAGGGAAAGGCTAGAGCTGAGAAACAAGGTGGAATCGGAAAAACACGTAAGAGATATACGGGGGATTGAGGGAAGGAATAGGAATGAAAACGTATTTGCATGGCCCAATGGACTTCGCGAAAACGCTGAGACTGCGCTTTCGTGTAGGGGACCTGAACCTGCCAGAAAGAAGAAAGAGGTACACCAGTAGCCGGGAGGAGGAGGAAGTAGACGCACAGGTGTGCCCTTGTGGCAAAGCGATAGAGAGTAAAACTCACTTAGTAGGAGAATGTAAAATACACAAGGAGGAACGGGATGTGTTAGAAGAGATGAGGAAAATAGACGAATGTGACATGGAGGAGTTTGATACAATGAATAGCAGCGAGAAAACGATCGCTATCCTAGGAGATAGATGGTGGCCACAGGAGGCCAAACAGGAAGGGGATAAGATTAGCAAAAAAATTCTATGTAATATATGGAAACAACGTAATGAGCGCCCAATTGTTGGAGGTGTCTCTATTAGGAGTAGGAACGGTGCTCCGTCTCGAAAGGGATGCGTGGTCAATGGTCAGATGACTAAGGCAAGCAACAAATGAGTACGCCCCCCCCCCGACGTCCAAGGGGAATGATCGTATCACGTAGTGTGTACCAGGTATATAGTAAGGCACCCACGATGCACTTACAAAGTAAACCCATCGCTGTCTCTGGAAGTGGCCACACCGGAAATTAAATCAATTCATTGATGCTGTCATCCATATGCAAGAAAACCCTCCTCTAAAGCGGTTCTTACTAGGATGCAGCAGCTCACCCTTCATGCGACTCGCCCAACACCTCACGGCGCTTCGCGCTTGGAGCAAGCAATGTCTGCCTGGTCGGTGAAAACCCGACGTGCTCCGTCCCGACATTGTAGGAATGGGAGGGTCTATGGCCATGCGACTACGGCCATGCATGATAATGAGTACACCCCCCCCCACCCTTATTCCTAGCCTTATCCACCCTCCACCCCGAACCCCATCTCCACCCCACCCCTACCCCTAGCCCTACCCACCTCCCCCCATCCACACCCCTGCCCCCATCTCCACTCCACCCCTAACGCCGCACCCTCTCAATGACGATGCTCCCACGGACGTGAAAAGGTTGACGTCGTAGCTAGCGTGTTCGAGGGGAACCGAGCGTCCAACCAGGAAGATTGGCGTGGCTACAACAGTTTTAAGCAGGGGGGGGGGCTGCACGTGTTTGGGGAAGCAGAAGTGGCGTTAGGCTCGGACTATTTCTTCAACAACGGGGCGGGGCATGGAGGAGCGGTGGTCATGAAGGGAAACCTTACGGTGCAGGTGGAGCATTGCGTGTTCGAGAGCAACGTCGCCAATGCTCTTGGCGGAGGCGTTACGCTGACGGTGAGAGTGGCCGTTATTGATTGGTTCGTTGTTTTCGCCGCGTTTAGTTGGGTGGTTGGTTGTGCCGCTGCATGCGACGCGAGTCTTCTTTTGCGGTAGTGGTGGTGTTGGGTGGTGCTGGTGTTGTTGGTCTTTTCTTTTCTTGCTATTGGTGGTGGTGGCGGCGGTAATGTTCGTGTTCGCTCGTGGTGTCGGTGGTTCTGGTTTGGAGGTTATTGATGGTATTGGTTTTGCGGTTGTTGTTGGTGGCGGTGGTGGTGTGGTTCTGATTCTAGCGTCGTTATTGATGGTTTTGATTTCGACGTTGATATTGGTGGTGGAGGTGCTATCGTTTCTGACGTTGTTGCCTTCGTTGTTGCTGTTGCTGTTGCCGTCTGGAATTTCCGACTGTTCTTGCCGATATAATTTTCGTTGTCCCATGTCGTTGTGTTGCCGTCGACGAATTAATTCACTCTGCTTCCCTCCGCTCGGCTCCCGCTGGTACTCCGGCTCATCTCACAACCCCCCCTCTCTGCCCCCCCCCCGCCCACCACCCCAATCCCTCCAGACCTTCGGCGAAGGGAGCAGCTTCTCCGCAACGTTCACCAACACCACCTTCTCAGAAAACTGGAGCGCCGGGTCCGGCGGGGCGATCTTCTCCTTGGCAGACTCGGGAAACATGTCCCTCATCCGGTCAACCTTCGTCAACAACTCCGCGGCCTACCGGGATGACCTCGACGGTCCCGGATCCTTTCGTGGGGGTGCGGTTCTCGCGGAAGGCGCCGGCCTCGTCTCCCTCGCTGACAACTGCACCTTCGACGACAACTACGCGGGCGCTGTCGGCGGGGCGCTGGCCTTGGACGGTGGAACCTTTTCCTCCTCGGACTGCTTTTTTTTCGGAAACGTTGCTGGGAACGGTGGTGCCATTTCGGCTTCGGAGGACGAGGGGTCCCCGGCGGAAGTGTACGTGCGTGGGGGTACGATGCGGCGGAACGTCGCAGAGCCGGATCCGTTCGATGTCGGGGAGGATGGGTACGGGGGTGCCTTGTGGGCGGAGGCTGGGTCGGAGGCCACGCTGTATCTGGTTGCGGTGGAGGAGAACTCGGGGGATTTCGGCGGGGGTATCTCTCTCTCGGGCGGCTCCAGGGTGTCCTGCTCGGAGGTCTCCTTTTCTTCTAACGCGGCGGGGGTGGCCGGGGGAGCGGTTCAGGCGTGGGGCAACGACAGCCATTTCTTGTCGGAAGACTGCCTGTTTGTTGGTAACAAGGCTAGCGGCTACACCCACACCAGCAGCGACAGCAGCAGCAGCAGCAGCAGCAGTAGCGATGTGCCAACGCTGGACGCGGCCGGCTCTGCGGGAGGAGGCATTTCTGTGACGGATGGGGGGTCCGTGATGTTGTTGGATACCACCCTTTCTGGTAACGAGGCGGGTGGGAGGGGGGGTGGAGTGTACTGTGGAGACGGGGCGAATGTTACCGCGATTCGCGTCGGCTTCGACGGGCACTTCTCTGGGAGGGGCGGGCATGCAGATGCCGACGGAGGAGCGATCGCTGCCGTGCGCAGCTGCTCGGTGAGTTTTATGGAAGGGGGAGGGGAGGGGGGGGGGGCGCGGGGAAGAGTGGTTTAGTTCGGTTCGGTTTTGGTCTTTTTTGGGGGGGGTAATGGTGTGACTTGGTAATATATGCGTTTTCTAATAGGACGCCTACTAAAAAAACGAGCAATAAGAAGGGCAGGCTGAATTTTTCCCGGAAATAAGGAATTCCAGGGTCGTTTTACTGAAATACAGAACGCGCGCATTGTCAAAATACAAAGTCCTGCCTGAGCCAGTTTTCCTGTTTCGTATTCGGTGTCCTGTGTACTGTAGGAACGGTGCGCCATCTCGAAAGGGATGCGTGGTCAATGATTAAATGACCAAGACAAGCAACTAATGGGGACCCCCCGCGCCCCGCGCGCATGCTAACCTAGCCGCCAAGTTCATGTTCGGTGTGCTGACCACCACCTATGCCCCCGTTACCCCCCGCCGCCCCCCCATTTTTTCACACCCGCGCGCTTGCGCTCCCATGCGCTCACGCTTGCTCACGGTCACGCGCTGTCCCAGGTGAACCTCGAAGACGGCATGCTCACCTCTAACACCGCGGTGGGGGCATCGGGGGGGGCGATAAGCGCGGGGAGCGGGTCGGAGGTAATGGCCGCTCGGTGCATCATGTCGGCTAACAGCGCCAACGGGGGCGGCGCTGTGTACGGGGCCGGGGTGGCGACTGTAGTTCTGCTGGAGTCGTGCTCGGTGTCGCAGAACAAGGCATTGAAGGAGGGGGGCGCTCTGAGGGCATATTCTTTGAAGCGTGTGCGCACAACCAGGTGGGAGTCTGGCGGGACGAGGGGGCTAAAGGGGTAAGGGGGGGGGGGTGTAGTCATGTATGGGTGAGTGGCGGGAGGGGGGGGGGGGGTGCGGCGGGAGGTGGAGCGGGGGAGGGGTGAGGGGGAGTGGGAGGGGGGGGGGGTTTGTTGCTTGGCTTAGTCATTTGACCATTGACCACGCATCCCTTTCGAGACGGAGGACCGCTCCTACTCCTAATGGAGACACCTCCAACAGATCCGTTTCTAATGCTAAGATAAGACACCTCCACCACTTGGGCGCTCATTTACCTTGAGAGGTAATGCAGATCGGGTGAGGCGGGGCGGGGCGGGGCGGGGGGCGGGGCGGAAGGCGAGAGCGGTCGAGGGGGTGCAGGGTTTCGCGTTGGGTTTGGGTTGCGCTGGGTTATATATATACGGGATAACTCCCCCCCCGCCCTAGCGTTGACCGCCTCATGAAACAGCACCCATAGTGCTTGTGCTGCTGCTGGCTAACTGATCCGTGAACCCCTTGCACACCCGACGATCCGATGGGGGTTCAGCTGCATGTTTTCGGACAACACCGCCGGGGAACTGGGAGGCGGGATTCATTGTTTCGATTGCTCGATGGTGGCCACCAACTGCAGCTTCGAACGGAACGTTGCTAACGGGGATGGAGGTGCCATGCGCCTGTCGTTTGCCAGCCTGGCTTCCGTCATCCTCTGCCGGTTCACAGACAACAGAGGTGAACATTAATGATGGAACTCCGGTAACTATGGACTCGCTTGGGCTGGCCGGTGTTACTTGCCCGGTGGCTACTTTCTTTTTTCTTCACGAGGTAGCTTTCAAGATTTTTCTTGTCATGTTCTTCGTTCTTTCCCGGTCGCTACGTACGAGTACCTGGTACGAGGAACGAGCACCTGCTCTGTTTTTACGAGGAACGGGCACCTGCTGTGTTTTCCCTGCCGTACCTGACCCTTCCCCCGGTCTATGGTGATACGACTACGGCCCTGCATGACATGAGTACACCCCCCCCTCTCCTCCATCTTCCGTAATCCCTCCAAGCGTTCCTCAAGCTTTGCTTCTGCGATATTACCGTCGCTATTTTTCGTTTCCACTGCGTACGTGCTACAGCCGTGTACGATGGAGGTGCTATAGCGGTGGACACGGCTGTCAGTAGGGGCAGCGGCAGCGCGGAGGAGCTGAGCGCGGTTATCCAGCCCCAAAACGAAACGGACGACTCGGGCGGACTGAGTCTCTCGTGCCTTAACACCTCCTTCCACGGCAACGACGCGGGTGAGCGGGGCGGAGCGCTCTACTCCACGACGGTGAGTCTAGTTTTTTGTCGTTGCGCGCAGGTTGATAAGAGGTTATGAGGGCATATAGCTCACCACTTATTCGAGAACATGGTTGAGGGTCACTGTGTACGAGAGGAATATACGAGTAGCTATCCCTAGCCCTGAGCCAATCAGAGCAAACCCTAGCCCTGGCCCTAAGCCAATCGGTCTCAAATACGTGTTGAACTATGGTGGAGGTAACTATTTAGATGCTGTTGCGGTGGAACACACCTGGTAGCAATCAGACCCAAGAATTATGTGTGAACAGAGGGGTTGCCTCGTTTTTGCGTCCTTGGGGTGGTTTGATTACTAACTTACTGTGTACCGGGTATTATTATGTATCACTGTATACCTGGTATGTATTACCACGTATTACTCCTAGCGTTACTGCCCGGTATTTAGTACCTGGTATTATGTAATACTGGTACCTGGTATGAATTACTCACAGCACTACTGCTAGTAAGCACTAGGTATCACTGTCTATCACGATGTATTACTGCTGCTGTACCAGGTATGTATTGCTACGTGGTATGTATTAACACGTATTTGTACGTATTTTTATGTATTACTACTGTATGTTCCAGGTATTACTCACAGTATTGTTGTTCACTATTTATTATTGGTATGCACTATTGATACTCATAACATTACTACAGCAGTAGGTGCTACTTGTATAACTGTGTATTACTATGTATTACTATGCTCCCCCCGTAATAATTTAACATATGCCACCATTTACGTCTCTGGACGGAAAATACAGAGCGTTTAGGCGTTAATATGAAGACCAATAGATCCTTACGTTACGCCCAGAGTGACATGGTTGTAATAATCGATGTAATGTCACTCCTAACAGGTACATATTATGTTTAGGTCGGGTTGGCGTCGGTTGGCAACGACACGTAATACATGCCGTTCATCTACGTGAGCTACTGTAGACAAGCAGGGTACGGTCTTTTTTTGTTTTTTTTTTTTTTTTGGCGGTCGGCCACAGCTGGTGGTCGAATTGTAGAGCAGTTGTGCGGGGTGGGGAACCTTTGCTCCGCACAAGGGGAATTATCGCGTCACGTACCAGGTAGTGTTGATGGTATGGCACCCACGAGGCAGTTGCATAGTACCCTCATTGCTGTCTCTGGAGGTGGCCACACCGGAAAATAAATTAACTCACTGAAGCTGTCAATCGTGCGCAAGTCCGCCTCACAAGCGGCTCTTACTCGTAGTAGGATGCACCTCACCCTTCATGTGACTCGCCGAACACCTCACGGCGCTTCGCGCTTGGTGCAAGCACTGTCTGTCTGATGGGTGAAAACCCGACGTTTTCCGTTCCGGCATTGTAGGGATGCATTGCGAGGGTCTATGGTCATACAACTACGGCCATGCGCGATATCGAGTACCCCCCCCTCCCCCCCCTATATGTATATAGATGCTGGGTCGGTTGGCCATGACGTTGTAAACAGGCCTCTCACTGCGTGAGCTAGACAACCAGGGTACCTCTTTTTTTGTTTTTTGGCGGTCACCACGGCTGGCGGTCAAGTTAGATCATTTTTGTGTGGTTTGGAAATCCTTTGCTCCGCACAAGGGGGATGGTCGTATCACAGTGTGTATGGTAAAGCACCCACGAGGCAGTTACATAGTATACTGCTGTACTCAATGCTGTCTCTGGAAGTGGCCACACCAGAAAATAAATCAATTCATTGACGCTTTTATCCATATGCTAGAAAATCCACCTACAAAACTTAGTAGGATGCATCTCACCGTTTATGCGACCCGCCTCTTGGTGCTAGCAATGTCTGCCTGGTCGGTGAAAACCCGACGTGCACCGACCCGGCATCGTAGGGATGCGAGGGTCTATGGTCGACTACGGCCATACATGATATGAGTACCCCCCCCCCCCCCCCTGCCCATATCGAGTACACCCCCTCCCCTATTTTTTTTCTCTTGCTCTCTTGCTCTTTCCTCTCTCTCGCTCACCCCCCCCCCCCCCCCCCCCCCCCCCCTTTTTTTGTATGTTTTCCTCCTATCTCCCTCCCTCTCTGTGTATTTTTTTCGCTGTTGTTTTTAGGGGTCTGCCATTGAATTCCGAGAGTGCAATTCAACCTCCAACACCGCCACCCTGGGGGGGGCGGTGTACATGTCCAGGAGTGAGTTCACCATCAACACGTGTATATTCGACGGAGATAAGGTATGAATACGTTCATACTTACGTGGTATATCGCTAAGACATCGAAGTACTATTGTTATTTGTATTATGTATTACAGTGGTATCCTATCACTAGATCATACGGTACGAAAGGAGCGTTCAGGGAGGACAAGCCATTGATGATGACAAGCTGGCACAGCCTGCCCGAATACGAGTACGAATAGGCCTTCGTACTCGTTAACTTCATGTTCACCTTGCGAGCCAAGCAGTCATCCCGTGGACGAATACCCTCTCCGTAACATGGGGCAAGTTTTCCAAACCATGAGGCAAGTATTCGTGCCATGGACGAATACCCTCTCCAACAGATCGGGCAAGATTCTTACATTGGACGAATACCTCCATCAGGAGCCTGGGGCAAGTACTTGCCCGTGGACGAATAGTACCTATTCGACTAGCGGGTTTTCGTGTGTGTGGAGTGTGCAAGTTAGTTGCCGCGGTTGTGATGGTGATAGGAGTGCGTTACATTAAAGAGAACGAGGTGTTGAGATCTTGATTTGATCTTGATTTTTATCTTATTTTCTTCAGTCGTTTTTCCATCCCATATGTGTATATATATTTTTTTTAATTCACTTTCACTTTCAGCTTCACTCGTGGGAGGTTTTATCCTCAGCGGTATTCTTCTGGACAAGCCGTGGTCACAGATGTCGTCCCTTCTCCCGCCCGGTACGGCCTTCATTTTTATCGCTCATAGGGTCCAGCATTCCCACTGCTCGTCGATTTTCATCGAATGTAGCTAACTCACGCTTTGGAGAAGCCGTGGTCACAGGTGTCGTCCCTTCTCCCGCCCGGTACGGCCTTCATTTTTATCGCTCACAGGGTCCAGCATTCCCACTGCTCGTCGATTTTCATGGAATGTAGCTAACTCACGCTTTCGCGCAATCCGCTAATCAAGTTGTATGCAAGAAAAAGTCCTTACGAGTATGCACTCGGTGAGACTTGAACCCACGAAATTGATCTTAGTAGGCACGCGGACCACCTACCAAGCCGCCGGGGACGCCGCTACATACACGTTTTTTGCCCTTCACCAGCTCCCTCCCTGTGGTAACTCAGATTTGGGGTCACTGCTCCCCCCCCCCCCCCCCCCCCCCCCCCCCCCCCCCCCCCCCTGCTACTGTACTCACCCTGTTTTGTGTCACGGGAAGAGGTAAACCTCGTCTCCCCTCGTCTTCTCGCGTGGTATACAATGGCAGACAGCACGAATATAGGGCACTGCGGTGGCTGTCAGGCTTGACAGCTAGCTCTAGCTACTTTCGTTGCTCTGTTTTTGTTTTGCCTGTTTCCCGCGAAGACTTCCCTCGCGAGGCGCGAAGGCTATTTTCTATGTTTGATGATCCTTCTGCTGCTGCGTACTCGGTATAGATAATTCAGAGGGTCTTTTTCAGCGGAAACAAGTAAAGGGGTCTTCCAAGCGGAGATAAGAGATTTTATGATAGTTGTTCACACGAGGAGTAGGGTGTTTTTGGCGGAGAAAAGCTATTGATATTTCATGTTATCTGATAGATGCTCGGAAGAGAAGTTCTGTAGAGATAAGGTATTGGCGATAGCACGTACGTACTGTAACTGTTTTTCAGCAGAGCAATAATACTTCGTGGATAATGCGAAGGGGATGTTCAGCTGATGAGAGTTTTCCACAGTTGTAGATACTCGTATGTATTTATGTGCGATTATGAAGATGATACGATACATGCCAGGGTGGCGCCAATGCACCCAAACAACGGCGACAATAGTACCTTTATTTGTTTTGTGTTTTTTGGTAAGTTTAGTTGGTTCTTGTTAATCGTTCAGGTACACTTCATACTTCGAAGTAACCAGCAGCAGGACAGAAACGGGAAAACAAATACTGCTGTGTATACCTGTGGATATTTGTTTTCGTTCGTGTGCATTTCGGTGGTGGTTTTTGGGTGTATAGTTACTACTGTAGTTCACTTCATACCCACGCCGCTGATTTATCACGTCATGTTTCTGAACCAAACAAATTTCAGGTGGATGTTTTGATGTGTTGACGTTTCGTCGTAGCCCGTATCATGTTGTTGATGTTTCTTTAGTAATTCGCCCGTACACCACTGTAAAAATATTATCCTCACTTTAATCCCAAGTGGTCTACACCCCAAAATCATGGGTTCAGTTAGTTCCGCACAGGCTTAAGACAGGGTCGAACGGATTTATTGTACCGCGCGTTGGGGTGACGCGGACCGGCGACACTACGGAAGTGCTGCCGCATACCACTCTGACCGGAAATGTAAGGACCGCCTGGTTTTGTTATTAATGTCCAACGGCTCTTTATATTTCCGGCCAGAATGGTATCACATCAGTGTCATAACATAGCACGCCCTCAGGGAGGAATTTCGTCCTGACCAGTATACTGATGTAATCCAGTAAACTCTTACGGGGGACCATAGTAAATAGGACCTATGGTACACACAAAAACCTATATGTTTCCCTATTTTTACTAACAACATTTGGTCCTATTTACTATGGTCCCCCGTTATGTAGCAATCTAGTAGACTGATTACTGACAAAGTCAGTAAAAACATCTACGAAGTGTGGCTACCAGTGCTTTGCAGCCCTGATATGTCACACCTATTAATAGTACAGACATATGATGATCTATCTTATCTATTCACAGATCTACTGCACTTCCTCACCTGCCGTTGTGAGAGGTTGTGCAGTGTGATCTATCTATCTATCTATCTATCTATCTATCTGTTCACGGTACAGATCCAACCCAGGAAACACGTGCTACATAGATCATGCGGAATACACCGGTCCCACACGGCAACACGAGCCACTACTGTGAATCATACCAGTACTGCAATATCAGGAGTAGATTTGCCTTGAAAGGTCTACTGGATCGTGAAGTGAGAAGGAAACATCTGATATGGCCGAGGCGTGTGAATAATTTCCCCCTCTCGAGTCCCAGATGGCGGTTACAAACAGAGCGAGCCCTGTACTGTACTGTACTGTGTATCTCTTTCTGTCGCCGGCCGCCTGCCTGCAGGTACCGACAGGTGCGATAATGTACACGGTCGGAGCGCACGTGAGTGCCCGAGAGGCCATCTTCATCCACAGAAACAACGACACCGGCATGCTCGCGGTGCACGCCGGGTCGGACTCCATTTTCGAGGCGGAGGAGTGCTCCTTCATCGGATGGGTTGGCAGCAACGTGGTCAGTGCTGTGCTGTTGCTTTATGTTTGTGTGTTCATTAGTTTTGTTTGTAGGTATATATATTTACGTGGTATACACAAAATATAGGTAAAACCCTTTAAAAAATGGGTCGACGTATTCGCTACAGTAGAGATGAGTGTGATGCGTCTTTTGTTGTTTTTGTTGTTCTATGCTCGTGATGTGTAGCTGTACCGGGTACCTGGTTTGCACTCCTTTACGCAATACTCTTTGCAATACCTGAAGTGATGTCATCCCTACTCTTCGTACCAGGTGTACAGTAGATATCGTTATTTGTTTTTGGTTATCTGTTTGTGGTATCTTCATGTCTATTTCTTTGTTTGCAGGAGTAGTCATACTTGTGTAACTCTGTTCGCGCCGTTTTACTCCCGGGTGAGTCTCCGATGCTCGCTACTTCACAGCCTGTACCAGGTATATCTTGACTCTTGGCAGAAGAACCAAGCTCGGTTGGTTGATTTACCATTATTCACACCTCTGGCAGATTATCGATTCCCACATTATGATCAAGATATTTGAAGGCAGAGATATTCCTGATCTTGTATGATCTGTATGATCTGTATGATTTAGATCATGTTTCCGGGTGGGAACCGTATAATCTGGATGATCTAGCACATGTTTCCTGAGTTGGATCTGTACTACACAGATCCTGCATACGCTCTCGCAACGGGAGGCGAGGAACTAGATGATCTATTACGGGGGTACATGGTTAAAAGGACCTATGTTATACATAAAAACCTATATATTTACCTATTTTTACTAACAAAATTTGGTCCCGTTAACTATGGACCCCCGTAATAGATGGTGATATATCTGTAGATGATCTGTCCGAGGCGTGGTGCCTTATTCTGACCTATTTGCTAAACCATTAATCGATGGACCGATCCTCTGGCTTTACTGGTATTCCGTGAATGCAGTAGACCATACACACGATACAGTCGATCGGTCAATCCTTTCTCTTGTCGGCTGATCTACTCACGTATTGATAAACGTATTGCTACTGTAGACCACCATTCGATCGACCGATCCTCTCTCTTCACGCTTCTGACCTACTGCTCTGTATACAGTAGACCATACTTACGATACATTTGAACGATCAATCCTCTCTCGGCTGATCTACTGACCTATTGGTAAACCATTGCTAGACAACCAATCAATCACCTCTCGACCGAGGGATGCTCTCTATCCACCCTTCTGACCTATTGCTGTGAACACAGTAGGTCTCTCGCGTCACCCTCCTGACTTATTGCTGTGAATGCATTAGGTCTCTCGCGTCACCCTTCCAACTACTGGTGTTGCTATGAATACACACAGTAAATCAACCGGACCGATCCTCTCTCTTCACCCTGCTGACCTACTGGTTTTTGCTGCGAATACAGTAGACCATACGTACGATACAATCGTTCGATCGATCCTCTCTTTTCGGCTAGACTAATGGCCTATTAATATACTTTTTGCTTCGAGTAGATCGCCAATCGGTCGACCGATCCTCTCTCCAACCCATCCGTCTATTGACCGATCGCTGAATCGCCAATCGATCAACCGACCGATCCTCTAACTTTTACCCTCCTATTTATTGCTATTAATTTGAAGTGAATCGATGAGGGAAGAAAGCGCTGAAGCATTCTTGCGATAATGTTGAAGGGGGGAGGACGAAGATGATGAGGCGTTCGACTTGTCCTCTCCATGTAACCGTTCTGACCTATTGCTAGCATGATCAATGCTCTTATCTATGACCCGCCAGACCGATCGCGAGATCATCTATCGATGGGCCGATCTTCTCCCCAATCAATTGAGACCTATCTATAGCTATGCAATAGTCAGCAAACGTCTCACTCACGCGCCGATCTACGTATGACACTGATGGATCGCCAGATCGCCAATCGACCCATCGAACAATCAGCCGATCCTCTAACGCGTTGTGCAACAAGGGCACCAGTAGCACTTTTTTGCCTTATGAGGCAATGTGACTGATGGGGCTTCTCAACTGACGTTCGCTTTGTTTTTCATCAAATGTTTCTCGTTTCAGAACTAAATAATCCGTAAGATTGCTCGTCGTGTTCAGTGTTAATTTTCTTCTGAAAGCCAGCTCAAATATTTTTTTTCGGTGAGTCTGTAGTGGTCGACGAAGAATTTTCGTATTTTCTTCCTGTAAATAATAGGCTGTTTGATCAAGTACTTTTCAGTTGATTAATTTGCCAAAATACGGTATGCAGTAAATACGGAGCGTTGAGTTTTATCATCAACAACGGCAAGGATGCTAAAGTCGAACATTTTATTTTCGGAAGGTTCTCGAGCACACCTTTTCGAAAACACATTACTGTTGTTACGGTATTGGCACAACCTTAACCTTCCCGTTCAGGAGCAATCGAGAGCTGAAAAACAATCGCGCCCCCTGTGCAAAATCAACGCTAATTGCGGTACATAGAGAGGTGCTCAAGTCAGGGGCCTCAGAGAGTTGCAGCAGCACCCTTATCCGTAACATTGGTCTTCTCTCTTGTCCTGCCCGTCGCTTGCGCCTGTGGTGTTACGGTGCCACCGCCCCCCCCCCCGCCTCAGGTGCTGGCGGATAAGTCAGGGACGTTGTGGTTAGATTCCTGCGACTTCAGCGGGAGCACGGCGTCGAGGCTGGTGTCCGTGGAGAACGGCGGCAACCTGGCCACCGTGCGAAACGCGCACCTCAGCACCAACAACTTTCAGGCCGTCAAGTGAGTGCCTTCAAGCCGTTACTAAGGCAGAGCGGTGTGTTACAGTACCTGGTGCATACGAGTATCTCTTGGTTGTTGGTTCTGTGGGGTTTCTTTTGTTGTTTTTTACAACGCTCTTCTCGGTTCGGGTCACACCTCGCGGGTCAGGTTGGCTCGGGTCGGGTAAAAAGGTATCCCGACCCGATCCGACGCGACGCGTCCCGGCCCGACCCTTAAGATTTCGAAAAGGTCCCTGACCCGACTCGCGGAGTGTGGTCCCTCTGTAGAGCCGTTATGCGGCAGCCAACAACAACCGGCACTATAGCGGCAGCCGGCACTACTCCGCACATTACCACACGCTATAAATAGTGAACCCCACCTGTGTCGAGCGATTTCACAGGAGCTAGATATAGCGGGCAGCGAGCACTACTCAACGGACACTATTGAGGGACTGGACCACGACCGTACTCCGTGTTACACTCTTGCCCCCAACTATTACATGCCGTTCACTTTTGCGATGTTGCTAAACACTCAATTGTAGATTCAACTGTGCACGGTTCAATTGGGCATTGTACCCCAATCGCCTCAAATGACTGAATTGGCGTCGTTCGTCAAAACTTTGGCACTCTTTTGGCGTCACCCCCTTGTAATATACCTGCCACATGTTTCAGCCGTTTATTTCTTAATACAGCCTCAACTTTGTTTATTAATAGTAGCAGTTTTATTACCTGTAGTTTGACTTGGGGTATTGGCCAATTTGCAGCACAAAACTGCAATGGGCGGAATATAGCCCAAACCCAGCTATAGTTAACCCTTTTAGTACTGCTGTCCGGTTTCGGGGACAAACTACTTGAAATTTGAGTGGTTTGTCCCCAATACGGGACTGACAGCAGTTTGCCCTAAGAGGGTTGAGGGCTGTTCACGGGTCAGGTCAAACCTTGCGGATCGGGTCGGGTAAGAGTGACCCGACCCGACGCGCGAGAGTTTGAAAACCTCCTGCCCTGACCCGACCCGACCCGACCCGACTCGACTCGACTCGACATGTGATGTTTCGAAAAATTCCTGACCCGACTCGCGGAGTGGGGTCATGAGCAGTGGAGGGCCTGTTTAATAGTAATCAAGTTCGTATTTGGACCATAACTGGAAGTAACTGCTGTCTTTATGGACTTTTCATTGGCTTCTTCGTACTCCCCGCTCATACCACCCGAGGGGAAATCTTCGCTGATTCATGGCGACTGCTATTGTTGCATAAGGATGGGCCACACTGTCTACGCTACCTGTGCCTGTTTAGTAAAATACGTTTAATTTGCCGGCGTCGATAAAGCGTCCTCTGCTGCACATTCGTAGCTCAATATGTTTCTCCTGTTGCTGCTGCTATCTCTGCTACTACTAGGTACTACCCACCACTACTACTACTACTACTACTACTACCATTGCCGCCACTACTACTGCAACTACTACTACTACCACCACTTCTACTACTACTCCTTCCTCTTCCCACTACTACTATTACCACTCCTCCTCCTCTCGCTGCCACTACCACCGCTACTGCTATTACAACCACTACTACTACTACTACCACCACCACTATCACCAATTAGTACTATTACTACTGCTAACCCTAACCCTACCACTAATTAGTACTACTACTCTAATCCTCATGCTACTACTTCCAATACTCCAATACTACTGCTACTACTACTCGCACTACTGCAACTACTACTGCCACTACCACCACCACCATCATCACCACTACCGCCCCCACCACTGCTACTACCGGCACCGTACAGCTACGGAACCGAGCTTGGAATAGGTCACAACCTGTCGATATTTGGGGCGAACATCGCGGGATGCGATGAGAGCGACTGCGCTAACAGGAACGAATGCGAGGAGGGAAACCTTGGGGTCTACTGCGAGTGCTACGAGTACATCCTGAGCGACACGGATGTGAGTCAGGGTGGCTCTGCCGCCGGTCTGTTGGTGTCGTTCATTCCGTGGGATACAAAAGGTACAATAGGTTTGGCGTAAGGTGCAGCAGGCTACTGCGAGTGCTTCAAGTCCATCGTTGAGTGCACGCATGTGCGTCGGGGTGACTCTTCCGCCAGTAGTGCTGTTGGTGTCGTTTACCCTGTGGGGTGCATCACGTTTGGCGCACCTCGGGTAGATGACACCGATCCCCACTGCGTGATGTCGTGATCTGTGACATAGATCGAAGTGTATCAGGTGTAACTGACGGCGCCGAAAAGTGCGGTTGTCTTGAATCGTTGGGTGGGAGGGCACGGCTGCCTGTTCCTCTGCCGCCACCGCACCGGATCCTCCTCTTGGAGTGAGGTCGGGTTAACGTGCTCACGCGCCCGAGGCAGCAGCAGCTTGGTCTGCTGTTGCAACGGGAGCGACTGGTTAATTTGACACACGACATTGATTCTACTGTAGTACCTGGTAAACACTTATACGGAGCTGCGCGTAGCGGGCGGTTGCGCCTAGTCCGCTCGCTCAGAAGGAAGAATGGAACGCGGCAGATGGTTCAAAGTTCAGGTGCAAACAGGCGACTTGCAAATGCCAAGAGCTCCATGCTCCAGGAGAACAACCCCGACGCCGCAAATGCACGCATGATCGTACGTAATGTACATACTCTTTTGATGTGCACGAAAGAAAAAACACAGCGCGGCGCAGCACCGCACGGCGCTGCGCTGCTGTGTGAGATACTGCGCTGCTGCGTGAGATAGGCTGAACTGTGTGTTCCTTTCTTTCTTGCCACTGTAATATATATGGCTCTTCGTATTTCGTCTACATGATAGATACATGCATACCTAGTATGCGAAAGCTGCCGCTGCGCTGCTGAGCTGAGCTGAGCCGAGCTGGGTGTGATTTGTACATTTTTTTGTTATCCCACGTGTGATATGACACCGTTTATCTTGAATTAGGTGTGTCAGGTAGAGTACAGCATGCATCTACGGACAGGCAGGAACTTGAGCTGTAGGTACAGTTATACCTGGTATTAGTAGTAGATACAGCAGTTGGTGCAGTTGTACATCAGTTCAATGGTCTACTTAGGTACATACTTTCAAGTTAAGAGTTACGACGTGCCAGGTATTAACTACCTGGTACGTGTGCATACATGCAGTACGAATATATACACTGTATGTGCTGCAGTCTGCAAAGCGTCTGTTCGCTGACTGTTACCTGGCACACACTTTCGTCAGATCAGATACATCAGATCGCCATGTCATGATTTTATATCTTTTGGGGCAGATATATTCTTGATCTGTATGATCTACTATTACGGGGGACCATAGTAAATAGGAACAAATATTTTTAGTAAAAATAAGGAAATATATAGGTTTTGTGTGTACCGTAGGTCCTATTTACGATGGTCCCCCGCAATAGCTCAATCCCAGGGGGGAAGGCGTGTAGTCTGCACGATGTAGTACGTTGTTACCTCGGTTGGATCTGTATCTTGCAGATCTTGCACAACACCTCATAACGGTAGCTTCGGTTCCAAATGATCTAGATAACGGCCTGTCCGAGTTGTGGACTGTTGTATCCTTCGCGCTGCACGTTTGGAGGCTAAAATAATGGGGGGGACTGGGGACGCCTTGAATGGACCGCACACGAAGGCCGGGATAAGGCGGACCGGCCCCTGCTGCTGTACAAATATAGACGCCAACTCTACAAAATAAATTGTTGAAAAGTTAATCTCCGGTGCGCCCTCTTCCCCCCCACCCCACCCCGTTTTGTATTACTTTGTGTTAGTCTGTCGGTGTAAATGAACTCCCATGATATCGAGCACCCCTCCCCCCCTAACCCAACCCGCCCTCACCCGCCCCCCGACCCATCTCCACCGGATCGGCCAAACAGAAGCGCCTTGAGCGGTCTGTAACCATTTGCTACGTCTCGAAAGGGATGCGTGGTCAATGGTCAAGGCAAGCAGCAAATGAGTATCCCCCCCTCCCCGACACACGCGCGCGCTTGCTCTCGTTGTTTCTTGGGCGGCGTCAGACATGCCTCGGAAGATCTGGAACTCTGGAGCTGGAGACGCCGAGGACGGTGGTGACCGCTAGGTACCCCGAAGCCCCCAGCACGACGCTTGAGCTTCGTTTTAACGCTACGGAGGCCAAGACGGTGATGTGGAAGCTTGATTGGGTGGACGACCCCACGAGCGTTGCGTGGACCGCCGTCCCGTCTACGGGGCTCGCCCGCCGCGGGGACTCTATCACGGTGGGTCGGCGTGGAGGGGTGGTGGTGATGTTGCCGTTATTGTTTGTGATGTGGTTGGTGGTGGGGGTGCTTTGGAGATTTGGAGATCGGTTGCAGGTGGTTGTGGTGTTTGGAGTGGTGTTGGATTGGTAGGGGTTGTGTTGATGGCGGTGATTGTGGTGTTGGTTTCGATGGTGGTGGTGGTAGTGCTGGTGGTGTTGATGACTAGTTGTAGATGGTGGTGTTGTGGTACTGGTGTCGGTCGTGTTGGTCGTGGTGGTAGTGTTTTTTATGTTGGGGGTGGTGTAGATGGTGGCGGTGGTGGGCGTTGGTTCCGGTCTTGCTAAGCTATACAACTAAAAACTTGAGCTCCTCATGTTGGGTACGTGCCTCTCTCTAGCATAACAGTACTCTCGTCATTCTTTGATGGGCCCGTGTTGCCTCTTGCGGCCCTCAGATCTCGCTGATAGGCGAAGTCTCGACATCATGGAACGGGGAAAGCAGCACGCGGATCTCAGTCGAGTCTCCTTATCAGTTGGAGATTGAACGTTCCAGCGCATGTGTCAACGCTTCTTTCGTCTACTGTACGGAGGTGAGGACGGCGTTGCAGGGAGGGTAAGAAAGGAGGAGGGGCGGGGGGGGGCGTAGGGCGTACTCAGTTATTGCTTGCCATAGTCTTTTGACCATTGATCACGCATTCATTTCGAGACGTAGCACCGTTGTTCCACCCATTGGTAGTCAAAGAGGCCACAGAGGTAAGGGTGAAGGAAGCAGCATTGCGTCGAGGGCTATATTCTCGCCAAAGGTGCTGGTACACACACACATATACGTATCAATAGTGTAATAGTAATGTTGGGAAACAACATGGTGTTGGCGCCCGCACGGTGTTGGAAAACGTATGGTGTCGAAGCGCACATGATGCAGGGACAACACACATGGAGTTGGGAACATTTGGCACGGCGTTGGGAAATGCATGGTGTTGCAATTTCAAGCACGTGGTGTTGGCAAAAATTGTAGTGTTGAAAACAAACGTGTTGCTCGTTCTTGGGTGGGCGCGCGCGTAGTATACTCGTATGATATAGAAAAAAGGGAAAGGCTAGCGCTAAGAAACAAGATGGAATCGGAAAAAACACTTAAGAGATATACGGGGGATTGAGGGAAGGAATAGGAATGAAACGTATTTGCACGGCCCAATGGTCTTCGCGAAAACGCTGAAACTGCGCTTTCGTGTAGGTGACCTGGACCTGCCAGAAAGAAGAATGAGGTATACCAGTAGCCGGGAGGAGGAGGAAGTAGATGCACAGATGTGCCCGTGTGGCAAAGCAATCGAAAGTAGAACTCACATGGTAGGAGAATGTGAAATATACATGGAGAAACGGAATGTGTTACAAGAGATGAGGGAAATAGACGAATGTGACATGGAGGAGTTTGATGCACTAGATAGCAACGAGAAAATGATCGCTATCCTAGGAGATAGATGGTGGCCACAGGCGGCCAAACAGGAAGGGTACAAGACTAGCAAAAAAATTCTATGTAATATATGGAAACAACATAGTGAGCGCCCAAATATTCGTGTCTATTAGGCGTAGGAACGGTGCTAGGAACGGTGCTCCGTCTCGAAAAGGATGCGTGGTCAATGGTCAAATCACACAGGCAAGCAACAAATGAGTACCCCCCCCCCCCCCCCCATATATACCTGGTATATATAGGATGGGTTGACGTCGGTTGGCGACGACGCTGTAAAACACGCCTCTCACTGCGTGAGCTAGACAGCCAAGGTACCGTTTTTTTTGTTTTTTGTTTTTCTTGGCGGTTACCACGGTTGGTGGTCGAGTCAGATCATTTTTGTGCGGGGAGGACCTTTACACCGCTCAAGGGGGATGATCGTATCACGTGTATATGGTGAGGCACCCACGAGGCAGTTACATAGTAACCCCATTGCTGTCTCTGGAAGTGACCACACCAGCAATTGAATCAATTCTTTGATGCTGTCATCCATATGCGAGAAAATCCGCCTCTAAGGCGATTCTTAGTAGGATGCAGCTCACCCTTCATGCGACTCGCCCAACACCTCACGGCGCTTCGCGCTTGGTGCAAGTAATCTCTACCTGGTCGGTGAAAATCCGACGTACTCCGTCCCGGCATTGCAGGGATGCGAGGGTCTATGATCATACGACTACGCCCATGCACGATATCGAGTACCCCCCCCTCCCCCCCTATATGTATATTTAGGTTGGGTTGGCGTCGGTTGGCGACGACGCTGTGAAACACGCCTCTTTCTCACTGCGTGTGCTACAGTAGACAACCAGGGTACCGTGTTTTTTGTTTCGGCGGTCAACACGGCTGGCGGTCGAGTTAAAAGGGAGAACCTTACCTCCGCACAAGGGGGAGATGATCGTACCACGTACTGTAGTGTGTATATGGAAAGGCACCCACGAGGCAGATACATTGTATACTATGCCCATTGCTGTCTCTGGAAATGGCCACACTAAAAAATGAACCAATTCATTGACGCTGTCATCCGTATGCAAGAAAATTCGCCTCAAAGGCGTTTTCTAGTGGGACGCAGCTCACCCTTCATGCGGCTCGCCGAATACCTCACGGCGCCTCACGCTCGTGGTGCTAGCAATGTCTACCTGGTCGGTGAAAACCCGACGTGCTCCGTTCCGGCATTGAAAGGGGATGCGAGGGTCTATGATCATACGACTACTGCCATGCATGATATCGAGTACACCCCCCTCCCCCTCCTACCCCCCCCAGCTTACAATTGCCTGCCCGTCGGTTTTATTTGCGTGTAGTTAATGTCGCGTTTTATTTTACTTTTTTTGTCTTGTATTTTTTTGTATTGTCATACTTTTCATTGTATGGCTATTTTCGTATTTATTGCATTTTCATATTTCTGGTGTTTTCGTGCATGCTGTTATTTTTTCACAATCGCTTTTTTTGTTCCTGGAATGGTATATTTTATTTCATGTTTGTTCGTTGTTTTAGTGTTTTTCTTTTCTTTCGTTTTCTGCTCTTCCGGACCGACGCCGGCAGGGACAATACTGGCACAGAGAGGCCAACGAGTGCAAGATGTGCGCGCAGGTCGATCTTAACCCGAGAGGCCTTGCGTGCGACAAGGAAGGTGTTCTTCTGGAGACGCTGCCCATTTCAGCTGGCTACTGGCGTGCGATGGACACCTCCACGGTGAATATAGCGCACGTGGAGCTCGCTCGGAAGTCTCTGTTTTATAGTTCCTTTTTGTTTTTTTTTGTGCGGACGTTTCCTTGTTTTGTTTCGTTTTGTTCTGCGTTTTCGTTTTGTAAAAAAGAGTGTAAAAGACACACCATGCCTTTTAATCTGTGTGACGAAAGGAAGTTTTTTCAAAGCGCAAAACGAAGAACAAAGGCCCTTTCGAAAATCAGTTCGAAAATGAAAACTTCATGGGTTGATGGAAGATAGATGCTTGTGGACCTTCAGGGTAGCGCGTCCTTGCTTCGAGGCGGATAAGGTGGAGCGGGATGACGGTAAACGAGTCTCCAAGGCGCCTTATTTTATCCCATCCTGATAACATCTCGAGAACCCATCTTGATCACGTCTCTATCACATCTTGATCACATCACCGACCGAGTTTCATCTACCCTGTCCCGCGCTTTGTCCCCTTGGGCTGCTCACTGATTGTTCTGATGCCGCGCTTCCGTTTTCTTCTTTGTCTCTGTCCAGACTATCCGCCAGTGCTTCAACGACGACGCCTGTGTGGGGAGCACTGAGATCGGCTCCCAGCGCGTGATGTCGGTAGACGAATACTGCGACACCGGCTACATGGGGCCATGTAAGTAGGCGGTGGGGCTCGGGAGGGTAGGTGCGGGGGCTACGGAGGCCTGTACCTTAAGAGCGTCGAGTTCGCACAAGGGGTGCGATAGTTTTTGAGCGCCGGTTTCCTCGACAACGGTAAGGGTGCTTCAAGTCGTAGCATTGTATTTTCGAAAGTCTCTCGACCAAATCTCTCCGAAAACGCCTCCCTTATTCGGTATTGGCAACCTTCATTCTCTCCTGTTAGTTACTGGAAAAATCGATTGCTGAAAAACGATCGCACCCCTGTGCGAACTCAGCCCTCTCTACAGCAATGAGGGGTTGGGTTTTTGGGTTTGGTTTTTTTTTTTGGGGGGGGGGGCAGGGGCTACTGTGTGTTTTGTCGACCCTGTGCGGGGAAGCGGCTTATTGACAGCGCTTTGAAACGGTTCGGTAGTATAGCTATACTTGATATAGGCATAGGGCAGTATACTGCTGTAGTGCGAATGGCCGATGTCAAGGGAGACCGGACAAACGTGTTATTTTGCTTGCTCAGATGGTTTGATGGCGCACTTATTTTGCTTGCTCAGATGGTTTGATGGCGCACACCTGTTGTGTGGGGATGGTAGTGCAATAAGCCGCACAAACAAACGATGAGCCGCACATGAGAGCGATAAACCTCTCATTAACCCATTTAGGACTGCAGTCCTGTTCTGGGTAAAAAGCACTTGGAATTAATGTGGTATGTCCCCAAATCGGGACTGCAGTTCTCAAGGGGTTCGATACAAGAGTGCTAAGGCGTGCTACGACAGGGGTAGCGTTTTTTGACCGAAATATTTTTCGTGACCCGAATATAGTTGGACCAGCATTACTGCTATAGCAGTAGTACTACATTTAGTGTCTTACCATAGTTTTCGTGATATACGTAGAGTAGGCTTTGGGATTGTTCATAGTGTTGCACTTTTAGCTGTTCTCAAAATCAGTTATTGGTTTTTGGGCTTTTGGGCGAGGTACTAATAATAGTTGTGCTTAAGACTTACCTGGTACTGATAGTATACAGCTCTCAAATCAGGACCCTCAGAAAATAGTGTCCTGGTACTATGATAGGTGCAATATGTGATACCACTACCTTTGCATGCGTTTACTACAGTGTAGTGTTAATACTATTGTTAATATCCATACTATTATACCTGGTATGTTCATACCGTATGCCTGGTATGTGTTTACGTATTTTGTGAACTTTTCGCATTTTTTCAAACATATCTCTTCGTACGAGCACTTTTCGGCAAAACGGTATGTAATCGACACGGGAAGCCCGGCCGGACACTCTGATGGGGACCTTGTTTTTTCGTATGTACGTACTGGTACCATCCACAGTATTTGCGTCTGAACACAGCACAGACAACAGACAATGCAGCAGAGCAGAGAGCTTGCTTTCCCCCAGCCGCCTACTACACTACAACCCTACCGTCCAGCAGCATCTGCTGCAGGCGGGCCACGTGCGCGTGTGGCAGGTCCACATGCGCGTGTGGCAGGTCCACATGCGCGTAGGTCCCTGCTGTAATGCTGTGGCTAGTTACGTTTATCTGAGCCTGAGATCGATCACCCCGCAACCATCAGCACACCACCTCTCTCTCTGACACTGTGCGCGATCGTGTGATCGTACAACGTGTTGGCGCTGTTGCACACAGCAGTGAATCTCCCGCAACAGACATCAACACCAGCAACGCAGCGAGCGTGCTAACCCCCAGCTAACTACAGCATCAACAGCAGGCAGTACCATGCACGTGTGGTAGACCCGCGCTGTACCGTGGATGGTTGCTCTTTATGAGAACCTGTGCCTACAATCAAATGACCACGCCATTGCTCTGCCGCTGCTTGCCATGTGCGAGTGTGTGACGGCACAAATCGATTTCTAGTGCTGCTGCTGTGCTCTTTTTCTGCTTGTTGTAGATAGACAGCAGCAGCAGTGAAGCAGTGGTGCGATGCTCGCAGCAGCGGAGAGGCCAGCAGTCAGCAAGTATGTACCTACGAGTACCTGTTGCTCGTTGCTGTTGCCATGTTGGCCGCTACAAACGAGGCACACCTCTACTTGCTCGGCTGCAGTCTGTAGGCATTTTTTTCATCTTTTTTTCTTCCCGCCTAAATGGAACCGATCCCTCCCTCCCGTGTACGTGTAGATATGACATGTACGTCGTTCGCACAATCATCGTATGAAGTACTAACTGCTGTTTGCCCTACTGCTGGTGCTGTACACTTCCGGGCTTTTCTTACAGAGAGCAGTAGCAGTGTGATAATTGCAGTCAACCGAAAGGGTCGCGGTACACGTCCCTGTTGTTGCGTGTAATATTATCTTGCAATGCCGTCGTATCATGATGTGACACGAGTACATAATAGTTGTACGTACTTGCGTAAGCTGCGGTAGGAGGTTCTGCAACGTTTTTAGTTTGTTTTAAGGAGCGTAAAAAATGACATCGTAATATAATCGCAGCTGTGTTGTAGCGAAGGTGTCTGCTCCAGGTAAATGATATTTGAGTATCGTGTGTCGATGCGCACGTTCGATCCCAGTTGTTTTTTTACGGAGTCAAGTTCGATTCGTGCACTGAAATCAAGTCAAGTTCGATCCCCCACAAGAAAACTATTATTTTCCGGCCCGCACATAAAACCCAAATAAATTCCCACCACCCACACAAAGAACAAGTCAATTCTGACCAACACATGAAGCAGGTGAATCGATCTCAACACTAAAAACCAAGTCATTTTCGGCCCAACACAAAAATACGGTCAATTTCGACCATCCACACAAAAATACCCCACACGACATCAAGTCATTCACGGTCCGCTCACAAAATCAAGTCAATTTCCACCTACACAAAAAATAAGTCAATTATTTTCCCCCCCACAAAAAACAAGTCATTTTCGGCCCACCCACAACAAAACGAAGTCAATTTCGACCACCCACACAAAAATCAAATCAATTTCAACCACCCACACAAAAATGAAGTATATCGATTCAACACTAAAATCACATCAATTTCGACCCCGCCCTAAAGGGAAGAAGTCATTTTTGCCCCCCCCACAAAAACCAAGTCAATTTCGATCCCCCACACAAAAATCAAGCATACTTATTAGGTGTGGTCGAGGGATCCAGCCCCTCCTTCGTTGCATCCTTTTCTGTTTCTGCAAATATTATCCCACTATTAATAACTGTGTCTCGTTTGTCACGCGTTTGTGCGGTGTGTGCCGTGTTTCACGCGTGTTGTGTTCAACGTGTGACGGGTGGAGTGTATTCGAACCTTTTTTTTTGTCGGGAGTCCTCGGTTTTGTACGGAAGGGGCCTACGTCACTTGAGCGCCAAAACAAAATTCATACATACTCATACGTACACAACTTGATAATAACGTTTGGCTGAATAAAATCTATAAAACCGACTCAATCGATAGTAACGGTTCCACACTATTTCCAAGTATGTTTTGTCCCCAAAAATGCAGGTGTCGGTGCAGTT
Source organism: Macrocystis pyrifera (assembly GCA_031763025.1). Classification (NCBI taxonomy): domain Eukaryota; class Phaeophyceae; order Laminariales; family Laminariaceae; genus Macrocystis; species Macrocystis pyrifera. Next base: position 20,571,554 of record JASSKH010000001.1, on the reverse strand, counting down.
CTAACAGCGTCTGCATTTGATATGCAGGTATTTCATGACGTCGTATTGTGATATCATTGTATGCGTATTATACAACCAGGGTTATATCAACATGCTGTCAGGTTTTCATTTCGCCCTTGCGCCACTCCCCTAGGCACCTCGCGGAGGGGACCTTTGTATGTATATATGTCTATAACATGCCAGATAATACACCCCCTCGGATTTTTTTCAAAGATGGTTATCTCGAAGAAGGGCAAAGTGTAAACGCTGATTTTGTATCAGATGAGTGCCCCCCTTGTTTAGGAGAAAATTGCCTCGGAAATTCGTTCCAGGGGGTGTGTTGTCTAATCACTCTCGTGTGATACGATGCTATCTCATCACCCGTGTTTCGCTGTATGGTACCTATTTCATGCCACCCTTCACCCTTACCGGCGCGTGGTTTGGTCGGTCACTCGTGCTGTTTCGTGATTTGTGAAAATATCGCCCTCCGCCGCGCACGTTGTTTTGGCCCGTGCCGCTGTTTCGTCACTTGCGAACAAAACACATACAGATTGTGCGGTGTGCTTGGATGGGTATACGGCAGGCGTCAGTCAAACCTGCCACTCGTGCAGAAGCAGCTACCGGGCAGGGATGGTGAGACTTATAGTGGAGCTACTACACTACTACACTACTACTGCTGCACTACTACTGCCGCACTACTGACTGTCGTGCGTTTTCATAGACGAACATTGTAACCAGGGAAAGACACTGGTGGTGTCGGGCATCACCAGCGCTCGAGCTGACCTGTGTAGTAGAAGTAGTAGTGGCAGTAATATTGGAAGTAGTGGTAGTAATAGGAGTAGTAGTTATGATAATATTTGTAGCGTGCGGTTGCAGCAAGTCTCAGAGCTTTGTGGGCCAGTGCGATGTGGGTTCTGTGCTGTACGCTTTCCAATGCCGAGACAGTGCTGTAACCTATCGCATGTCAGGCACGACTGGTATTCACCGCGGGGTTTCCCGTTGCATTCTCCTGTGTCTCGTTTGCATGCGTACACGACTGCTGTGTGCTTGCATGTGAATGCGATAATCGTAGCTGTGCAAAGTAGTGCTACGCGCAGTACGCAACACGGTTCCGTGGGGGTAATATGTAATGCGTTGTAGTAGGCCGATACACTACGTGACTGTAGTGTTCGCAGTATGTAAATACAGGAGTTTGGTAGCGTCCCAAGCTTGATGCGCTTGGAGGCTTTGCCTTTTCCCTAGGACAGGGAATTCACATATTTTCAAGCGTCGCACGCACGTTTCATCAACGCCGGTTTTTGTGTGAGGAGGTTTTGGGTGACGTAAAGAGTATGGGCTTCTCAGACGAGGAGCCTCAGAAAATTATGGTTGTACCTTACCATACCGTAGCGCGCTATCATATTGCTCAGAAGGTGGTACCGAAGTTAGACGCAAGTCGACGAGGCAAAAAAAAAGCTGACGTCTCGTCGCGAAAAGAAAGCAAGGCGCGAACCGTTGTCGGGGGGGTGGAGGGCAGGGGAGAACTTGCTCTGCGACCCCGGATCCGGGTTACGACTGCGAAGGGAGAGATAAAAGATGGGCGTGGGTAATGTACGGGATGGAACGGGTGGGGGGGGGAAAGTCTCTGCGCCAAATTCGGCAACGAAATTTGACCGTGAAAGCGAGTCATACTCTTTTGTTGTTGCCATGTTCAGGTGATATCGTAAATGCGCCTTTTTGGGCACATAACTTGGCCCTGAACGAAGCTCGTTTTTATTGTTGCAATGGTCAGGCGGTGTTAACCTCTACACCTGTTGCGTCAACACGTACTGGCCATTACTGCGACTCTTTTTCTTTTGCTCAAAATGATCAGGTGGTGATTTTGGCTCTGACGGGCGTACTCGCGGTCGGCGGCATCATTATCATCATCAACGACCTCGTGGGAAACCCCGCGCTGACCGATCTGAGCGAGACATACTTTTCAGTGGTATCGAGGCAAATGCGCAAGGTGCCCTTCCACAAGCTCAAGATTCCCCTCGTCGTTTTCCAGGTACTGTGTAATATTGCAATGGTCGCAACACATCGGACGGATGATCAGTTCATGATTTTTTTTATGATGAATTAATATATCATCTCGATCTTTTAGGGCAGCTATCATAGTATATACTCTATCGTACCAGGAGTGTTTGAAGACAGAAAATGACGGCACGTATGAAGGACATCGCACTAGACAGATTGGCACGCACATTGCGTCATTTTTTTTGTTCGAGTCCTGGACACGGGGAGGTGGGGTGTACTAAACATAACCAAGTAAAACATAGCTCTCAAACAAATTGTCTATTTTTTTATATTCGTGCAGGAACCTCATGATTCTGTTTTTTTCATTTTTTTTTAAATCCTCCGGCGGATTGGTAAAAATAAAGCTTAAGCTCACCACACTTCCACGTTCAAATTTCTGTTTTGTCTCTCGTTCTGACCTTGTGAAAAGAAAGTGTAGATCGTTTTGTTTGTTTTTAGTGTACTCTCGATCATGTTACACGTACTCGGTCTGTGCGATTTGCCCCATATCTTCCAGGTGGGATCTGTATGAGATCTGATCTGTACGATACGGCTCCTACACAACATCTCTTAACGGCGAATATTGGACCTAGTTGATCTATATCGTGATACATCATACGTACCAGATCGTATTGGTAGTATCATGTACCAGGTATTTGTTTTTGTAAAACATGATTTTAGCACTCGCCCTCGGGACTCGATGCGAGCCGGACGAGGCCACCACTGGCAGAGTCGGGAGGGGCAAGCAGGATGAGGCACCTCCAGCAAACAGCGTACAGAGGGGTGGACCTCATAGCAAGTTTGCTTGGTTTCGGCCCGAAACGTACAGTAGTACAACATCGGCTTTCAAAGCTCTGAGCGCTACCTCATGGGGTCAAGATATCTGTATTTATATCCGGCACCTGTTTTGTTTTTCTTGCTTTTTTTTAATCGGGTTTTCCCATGTTTCCCACACGCGATTATTTCGCCTATCCCCGACGTTTTGCGCTACCAGATAATGACGCAGTACGCCTCGATCACCTCGATCGAGTTTCCTCCGGTGTTCCAGACGTTTCTCTCGGCCATCAGCGTCATCAACCTGGACGTGGGCTGGCTCTTCACGTCCGCGTGCATCGTCGACGTGAGATCACCTTGGACTTAACCTTGGACTCAGCCCCGGACTTAGCCTTGGACTTAGCTTTGGACTTAACCTTGGCCTTAACTAAAATTAGGATTTAGCGTTGGACGTCGCTTTGGAGTTCGCCTTGGACCTACTGTGGCTTCACTTTGGACTCAGCCTTGGGCTTAGCCTTGGGTCTTGGCCGTGGGCTTGACCTTGGGCTTAGCCTTCGACTTGGGTTTGGACGTAGCTTTGAGCTTAGCCTTGGACTTAGATTTTGACGTAGCCTTGAACTTAGCGTTGATCTTGGCGTTGGCGATTTGGTGTTGTGTTAGTTTACTCGATCGGAAAGCCCCACTATGATACTACGTATCGTGTATGCCCCCTCATACCCCGGACTGGTAACCGCGAGAGCCGGAGCTGCTGTCCCTCGCATTTCGTGTTGACCCGCTTTCGCATCCCTTGCATCACTGGCAAGAGCTGCGATTACAGCACGTAGTTACGGCCTCATCTGTAGGCGCCGTCATCTCATTGTTGTGTGAGCGCCCTTCGTCTCATTGTCGGCTACTTGTCCATCATCCATTGTCCGTCACCCGTGCACCGTGTTTGAAGCTATGCGTGTCGAAACCATCGCATGGTAGAGAGGTCCAGCTGTCTCACTTGAGGACGGAGCCCTGTCATGTCTCTTACACAAAAACTGTCTTTTTAATAGGGAAAATGAAACTTGAACCCGCGGCCCCATATTTTGCTCCTATGGCCTACAGTAGGTCCGCAATGAAAACGATTGTAAGAGAAACGATGCAATGGTTGGGTAATTCCTTTGTCGAGAAGCCCCATCAGTGGCACATAGATTGGCCAGAAAGTGCTGTACCCTCAAGAGCGTCGAGTTTGCGCAGGGTTGATGCGATCGTTTCATCAGGGCTCTTTTTTTTCTTAACGGCGGTAAAAGGGTGCGGAAGTCGAACAATTCTATTTTTGCGGAAGTCTTCGCATTGATCAGATTTTTTTTTCCCGAAAAACCACTTGTTCTTTATTTGTCAAACCTTCCCTTAGTTCTGGTAAAAACATCGGGCGCTGAACAAAGATCGCACCCCTGTGGGAACCCAACGCTCTTTACCGTAGGTGCTACTCTAAGGGCGCCCTCTGACACTGCTGGTGCTTCGCTCTATCTCTCTTGTGGACAGGTGAACTTCCACGGCCGCTTATTGGCGGCGACGACCGGGCCGCTGCTTGTGCTGCTCTTCCTCCTCGGCACGTACTTTTACACCTGGTGAGACATTCGCTGCGTCCGGTCACTCGGCGGGGGGAGGGTACTGACTCGAGGGTCCTTGTTGGTGGAGCTGCGCCTTTTTGGAGCCGAAGCCGCCGGACACCTGGAGTATCTTAGGACGCCTGAAAGGAACTCAGGACGCCTAAAATAATACAGTGGGCTCCTGAAATAGCAAAATATGATGTGACACCTAAAATGTCTTTCGAGGGCGACCAATACCTTACGATGCCTATAAGCGTATAATTACTCCATAGCGTGCTTAATATTAGTAGGACGCCTACCAGTGGAGCACGACCGAAAGACAACACGACACCACACTCGTAAAAAGTTCATTCTAACAAACAAAACAGTGGGGTCGGATTTACGGAAGATTTTACGAGTAAGGCGATTCTTGTTTTTGTTTTTGTTTTTGTTTGCTGGTTTTAGTACACCTCGTCTTCCTGACTCTCCAAAATGGGCGGTGGGGTGTCGGAATATATTACCTTATGTGCGCATGTACCCCTGCGCCTACGTTAAAAAAAAATAAACCATTTTTGTACTGCAGTCCCGTTTTGGGGACATGCTACTTAGAATTAGAGTGGTTTGTCTCCAAAACGAGACTGCAGTTTGCCCTAAGAACGGTTAGGGCACCTAAAATACCCTACTATAGGACTCCTACGTACGTAAAATATGTTAGGGCGGCCGACTTTGTGGCACGAGTTTGCCTTGCTGTGTAGATTTTTAGAGTGTGTAGATTTTTTTGACTGTTCTTGCACGCAGCGAATTTGGCTACGTCCCTATGTTTTGTTTAGCAATGGCTACTGCAGCTGTAGTTTTACGGTTTGCTAGGGCACAGCGCTGTGCTGATTTTCCATCGAAGAGAGACACGACAACTCTTGCGGCCAAAACATTACGGAGAGACTTGTAGGGTAAGGGTAAGGAGAGCAGGCAGCGCAATGGCGCACACGTTCGACTCGAGTCGACGAGGGGGGAACGTGCTGAGCCCTTCTCGCGATAAAAACGCAAGGTACGCCCTGAAGGTGTTGCAGTAAGGAGGTCAGCAGACATTCAGCCCAGGTCTCATGCTCGAGTTGGTGCTTACTTTGGAGACTACTCTAGTTTCTGTACTATGGCCTATCTAGACTATTTGGACTATTCAGATTTTATTTACTCGTAGATTACTTAGCCTGTTTCATTCCAAGCAAGCTTCGACGCTTGCGGTAAAGATGCGGAACGCTATATATGCCTCCCTCATCCTCCACTCTCTCCCCCCCCCCGCACGCGCGCTTTTCCTGGCGCCCGAATTTTCAGCAAGAAGCACGGACTGGTCCCTTCTCCCCGAGACTCGACTGGTCAGGCTATTTATCCGGTGCCCGGATACCGCGTGTCCCCTGGCTCTTCGGACACCGAGCCCGAGCACAGCGTGATGCGTCGCGTTCAAGACAAGTACACCACGGTTGCCTTGACCATGGCGTTTTTTTGCTCTACTCGACGGTTTCCACCGTCATTTTCCAGGTGCATGATCGTTTTAGGGAGGGGTGGGCGGGGTGGTACTGTACTTATGGCATGCATCGTCGTAGTCGTGTGACAATAGACCCCGCATTTCTACAATGCCAGGACGCACACTTCGCCCCCGTACCCCGAGTTTGGTCATCCGGAAGCCGAAACCGCCCCTTGCCATGAATTTTTTCGCCTGCTGATAGACGTCTTCTTTCCCTCCCCCACCTCTTCTCCGTCTCGAAAGAGATGCGTTATTAATGGTGAAATAACTAAGGCAAACAACAAGTGAGAGTTCCGCCCCCCCTCTTCTTCTGCGTGCTTGTGCGTCCGGGCGACTACAGACCTTCACGTGCGACGACCTCGAGGATGTAGACATGAACTACCTTCGCGCGGACTACGCAATCGACTGTGACTCCTCCAAGCACAAGGCGTTCCAGGTTTATGCGGGCTTGATGATTTTGGTGAGTTCCATCATCATACGAAGGAACCCTTTTCTCTTTTTGTTTCGACCGTTGTGTGGCTCGAGTTGACGCGAAACCGCTTCAACGGAAAGGGAAAGAAGCGCACCAGGTCGACGTTCGCGGTAGTGGTGTGGGCCTCTTGGATTGTTGTGGCTGTTTCGCGTTCGGGAAGCAGTTGTTCTTGCTGCGGAGAGTGGATAACCCGTGGGTCGCCCATAACGAGCTACCATACATCACCGGCCCGCTTCGCCCGCAAAATATCGTATTTCCGGGAAACACAGTAATCGGACTAAATGTGCTTAGTAAAAGTACTGGAACATACAGTTTTTTGCGATGATGGTTCCTAATTACTATGGTTCCCCGCAATAGTCACACGTTCCGGATCGGGCTGCCTATACCGAACCACTTGGAGGTATCATACACCACCGCCTCTCGGGTTGCCCGAAAAATACGGTAGTCACCAGCTCCGGATGGGGCTCCGAACTTTGTTTGAATCTCGCCGCCATTATTCAAGACGAGCGATGCGATGGCTGCTCTGTGCATTTAGTGATGAGCGATTTTCTCGCCCCGTGTCGCGTCAAACTCTAAAGTCAGGCGACGCGATGCTTTTGTGAAGCTGCGCGCGGGGGGGGGGGGGGGGGGGGGGGGGGGGGGGGGGGGGGGGGGGGGGGGGGGGGGGGGGGGGGGTCCTAAAGCGGGCCTAAATTGGTCGTATGCCTGAACTTGGGGGGGGCGGCACCTGGCGTTGAGCTGGCAACATATGCTACCCTTCTGAGTAGGCCGGACTTGATGGTTGCCACCCCTGACTTGCTGGCTTGTTTGCGGTTGTGTGCTGTATCCTGACGGTATACTGTGCGTGTTTGTGTCGCCTGCACGCCTTGGACTAATGCCAATGGGCCTATCGTCTGCCCCTAGGTTCCTAGTGCAGTCGGCTTGATGGTTGACACTGCTGACTTGCTGGCTCGCTTGTGTTTTGTGTGTGTCCGTCCTGACGGGATTGTTATCGTGTGTGTCCTGACGGCGCATTATTTGTGTCCTGGCAGGATATTGTGTATCCGTGTGTCAGTTGACAGCCTATTGTGTGTGCGTGTGTGTCCACTGACTGTTATTGTGTGCTTTTGTGTTTGTGTGTTTGTGTGTGTCTGTCCTGACGGCCCATTGTGTGTGGTGTGTCCCCTGACGGCTTATCGTGTGTTGGTGTGTACCCTGAGGGCACATTGTGTGCGCGACCTGGCGGCTTGTTGGGTGTGTTGTGTTTCTCACGGCACATTGTGTGTCCCGTGAAGGCATGTTGTGGGTTTGTGTGTATGGTGTGTTTTGGGTGTCTACGACCACACGTTGTGTGTTTGAGTTTGTGTCCTGACGGGTTATTGTGTGCTCGTATGCCATCTGACGGCATATGGCTCCTTGGCGTGCGTGCACCAGGTGTACCCGATCGGTGTCCCGATAGCTTTCGGTGTCCTGCTCTGGCGGAAGAGGCACCTGATAAACCCGGCCAAGAACGTCCACCCCACCGACGCGCCTCGAACTTGTCTGAGGGACAGCCGGGGCCGCCGTCTGACTCGGACCCGCGCCTGGTGGACCGCCGCATCGCTCAGACGGCCTTCCTTTGGCGGGTAAGTTGCTGCAAGGGAAATCGGAGCAAACCTTGGGATGGTTATAGACCTATGCCAACGGCAACGCGAAGTCAAAAAGTTTTCTTTAAAAAATATTGCTTTCAAAGAACAGCCGAAAATATCCGCGTACCGCCGCTGTGGGAAAGAAGGCAGAAAATATTTACATTTTTCTTCTTTTTTTCTAACGGCTCCAGGCGTCGCGATTTGTTTTTCTCCTTGCAAACTGTAAACACGCTCATAAAAATCAGCTCGTGCGACGATAGACTCTCGATCTCGACATACACTCAGCCCACGGCCAACCGCGTGGTGTCGGTCAAGACCAACGAGTATAGATGACGGCCTCGAAGATATCAGGTGGATACATGGTCTAGGGGGCGAGAGCTTGCCGGCGGCGTCTTACGGTATCCTCCCAAACCTGAGAAAAAGCCTATTTTCTGCCATTCGTGACGGATCGAGAAATTTTGTCATGTGTTTGTGCACACCGAAGGCCGATTGTGTTTCTATCATACGCCTGGCCAGCGCCCAACACATGTCACCGGCCATTGTGTGAACACGGCGACTCTACTGTAGGGTGGGTTGTGGCCCCTAATGAGCGCACCCCCATTCAGAATCCGTGACGCAGTCGTTGGTTTTGTCGATCGATGTCTGTCGAGGACTCGGAATCTCGCCGCTTCAAACTAAAATTCCGCCAGAGTTTTTCTGAAGCCGATCTTGGCCCAACATCGGCCCCAGAATAGATTTTTTCGGGGTTTGCCAAAAGTTTGGAACTTTCCGTTTTAAGAATCGTACTCATCGCAAGCTGTACCTGAAAACTTCTGACGGGTATCTTTTGGAATTCAAACTTTTTTTGGAAACTTTGCGTTTCCATTGGCGTAGGTCTTAGGATGCACATTTCAGACAGATGCATCACGATCTACAGTACGTAGATCATCTGCTGTAGATCCTAACCTACCGCTACGAGATGTTGTGCTGGATATGTTTATTATAAGGGACTATAGTTAATAGGGCCTAATGTTGTTAGTAAAAATAGGTAAATATCTAGTTTTTTATGTATACCATAGGTCCTATCAACTATGGACCCCCGTAATTAGTACAAGTCCAACCCAGGAGCCGTATCCTCAATCATGCAGATTTTTTTCAGCTCCCACCCGGAAACATTAGCTAGATCATACATATCATGCAGATCAGGGACCTACCTGCTCGGAAAGATATATTACGGGGGACCATAGTAAATAGGATCTACGGTACACAAAAAAACTATATATTTACCTATTTTTACGAACAATATTTGGTCCTATTTACTATGGTCCCCCGTCATGGATCAAGTGGGAGTTATCTATCTGATGTGTCCGACTGGTGGTGGGTTGTTGTTACGTTGTAGCGGTGTATTTGTTTGTTTGGTAGTGTTTCCAACTTCGAAATGGGACGGTTTGTACGTCGAGGGTGTGTTACTCATGATGTTGCCCACTTCGAGGTAGATTTCGACTGCCCCTCGTGTTGCTTCGTGCGTGCAGCAGTTATTTTTTCCCGTTGAGCATGTATGTGTGATTTTATTCAGTTCGTTGCGGCCTTTCTGGTATATTTTGCGTCACTTGTATTCTGTGTAGTTTTCTTTTTTTTTTTTGCTTGCTTTTAATGTTTTTTTGTTCTTATTTCCTGATCTGGCTTGTCTTGTTGTGTTCTCGTACCCGATACGTTGGCATTTAAGTTGCGTCACCCTTTAATTTGCGATTATTCATTATTTGTAACAGTCTGTGACCACAGAAGTATTACATAGTACGTGGTAAGGAATCAGGACGGACACTGGGTGTACTGGTGTAGTTGGTTGAAAAGAACGGTTTAATGTGAAGACAACACGCACCGTATGTAGTGTCCTTCGTCGCATGAAGGGGACCGGGGTGGGGTTGGCCAGTCGCGTTATTTGAGGATCGCATTCTCGCGTTTGTCGTGACGGCGTCGCCACGTAGTGCACCTGTCTGTCTCTTGTGCGATCGGCAAGGCTGTGTTGACCCAACGGCAACCGATGCGGAGGCTTGAGGTGCCCTGTATCGAGCCGTGACTGGCAAGCAGAACGCTTGTACGTATATACATCTGCCGCGAATGCGCTGCCCATCGACCTCCCGCCCTGCCTCGCGAACTCCACCACTAAGAGGCATGCATCGCTCGATGATTGCGGCTTCGCGACTCGCCGCGAACGCCGTATTCCCCCCCCCCCCCCCCCCCCCCCCCCCCCACCCCCTCTATGGTCATACGACTACATCGATGCATGACATGAGTACACCCCCTACCGTGCACGAGATACTAGCGAGAGAACGATCGCTATCGTAAGAGACAGATGTGCCCACAAACGGCGTCAGCGAGAAGGGCGTACGATAAGCAAAAAGTTTTTGTAATATATGGGAAAAACGTAATGAGCGCCCAAATGTTGGAGTTGGCCCTAGTAGGAGTAGGAGCGGTGCTAGGAACGGTGCTCCGCCTAAAAAAAAAAGGGGGGGGTGTATGGTCAATGGTCAAATAACTGCTGTAGGGCAAGCAACAAGTGAATACGCGCCGAAATTCATTCGACGCTGTCATCCATAGCAATTGCGCCTCCCAAGCGATTTTTCGTAGGATGCAGCTCGCCCTTCTTGCGACTCGTCCATCACCCCACGGCGCTTCGTGCTTGGTGCAAGCAATGTCTACCTGGTGGATGATGAAACCCGACGTGCTCCGTCCCGGCATTGTAAGGATGCGAGGTCCATGGTTATGCGAGTACGGCTATGCATGGTATAATTTACCTCCCCCCCCGTATATCCTGATGAATGTGACAGTGCCGAAGCTAGAATATGCAGGAGAAGTATGGGAAGGGAACACGAAGCTCGTAAAACAGTTGGAAACAGTACAGATGACAGCAGCTAAAAAAATCCTAAGACCATGCATCCCTTGCTCACCGCTGTTGATATGCCAATCTTACCGCCCCTCGCCCCCTTCCCTCCCAACGCACTGTTGTTGACACGCCAGGCTTATCGGCCCGGGGCGTACTACTTCGAGGTGCTGGAGTGCTTCAGGCGCCTTTTGCTTACTGGGTGCCTGGTGTTTATCCTGCCCAACTCCGCGGGCCAGGCCGCCGTGGCTTGCGTTCTGTCCGTGCTGACCGTGGGAATTTTCGCCTTGTTACACCCGTACAGCGACTCGAACGACCACCGGTCTTACACCCTCGGGGCGCTGGCGGTTTTCCTGACCATGTTCATGGGACTCGTCGTCAGGGTGAGCTGCTGCAGATATCAATAGACACTACCTGGTACTGTAGATGTCAGTAGACACGGTGGGTGGGGTGGGTGGGGTGGGAGGGGGGGGGGGTGGGGCAAGTAGATACGATTATATGGGTGTGCGAGGGGGAAGGGTTTTGAGACTTGAATATATGCATGCATGCCATCCTCTCTTACCAACAAACCCAATGTTTCAGCGATATGGGGGTATAATTACCACTACAGTAAATGATGTGCTTGTCGTTTTTAGACCCCAATATGTCAGTGACGTGTGGTTGGGGGGGGGGGGGGGGGGGGTGGCGAACACCGGTACATCGTTGTTTCGGCACTCGGGGAAGACGCGATTAAAACTTTTACAAAGTATAGTATCTCTCTTTTTGCGTCAGCTAGAATGTTGTCGATGGGACGAGGCTCGGGCGGCATCAGGAAGGTGATCCTTGTGATTGGGTACCAGCGAGCTTCGGGTGGAAAGTTACTCAGAATCTGCGCTTTTAGCGCGAAGATCAACCGTTTTATGATGCCTGCCTTTCCTCAGGCCTTGCCGCCCGCTTTCGTATATCTCCCATGGTTGGTCCACGGCTCCCTTCCGGTGCCAGAACGACGGGACTCACGTGCGAACGCCAAATAATGAACCAACCGGCCAACCAATCGATCCAGGGCGCCCTACCGTTGCCGAAAGGACTGGACTCACGTACGAACACCTACCAATCAATCAATCAATCGATCAACAAACCAACCACCGACCAAGCGACCAACCGACGACGACGTGACGCCCACCAACCAGTCAACCGACAAACTCAAGCTAACCAATAACAAACCAACCAATCCACCAACCAGTCAACCGGCCGGCCAACGGCGACGTGACACAAAGTCGTTCTTGTGTCTGACCCCGCCCTGATGCTCGCGCCGTGGCGTCCAAACGACCAAGCACCACCACCATGAGAAAGCAACAGCAATGGCAACAACAACTTTAACATGAACACTGACAACAATGTTAACAGGTCGACCTGGCCAACGAAGATACGCAGAGCCAGCAAGTCTTGAGCGCCCTTCTCATCACCTTGACGGCGGGCCTGCTCATCTTGGCGCTCGTGGAATGCCTATGGGAGGTGCGGCGGTTGTCCGGCGGGGACCGAGAGGACGGTGACGCACACGTGTTCTTGAGGCGCCGGGATCGCAAGCCGAAGGAGAGCGGCGTCAGCGACGACAAATACAAAACGGGGGGGGCGCTTTACGCGCCTAAGCTGCTGGACGTGCCCGCGAACAGGGTAGGTCGGTTGCCCTAGAATATCGCTTTTTGTTGCTGTTGCTTGTTGACAGTTGTTCGAGCGGTGGGTTGGTTGTTTGGGTGGCTGGCTGATTCGCCAATTCACCATACATGGACGATGATGTACCTGTATATACGTAAATAGCTCTATTTCTATATGCACACGTTGCTTGTCCTCCCTTCGCGTCCCGCCTTGTTTACGTGTTTTCGTTGCTCTCTACAACGCGTGTATATGTGCGTGTCCCTATGTAGTGTACACACCACGCCCGGCGGCTTGGGCTTGTTCTGATGCTCGACCAATTTGACGCTGGCATCCATATGCAAGAGTGTTTACTTGTTTGCAAGCTGTTATTGGTAGGATGCAAGCGCGCCCTTGATGCGACTTGCCGAAAGCTCACGGCGCTTCGCGCTTGGTGCAATCAATGTCTTCCTGGTCGGTAAATATCCAAGGTACTCCGTCCCGGCACTGTAGGGATGCCAAGCTCTATGGTCATACGACGACGGTCATGCATGGCATGAGTATGACCCGTCCCGCCATTTAGGAATGCGAGGGTCTATGGTCACGACTACGGCCATGCATGACATGGGTACACCCCCACCCCATCTAGTCGAGCGACGGTTTGTGCTTATCCTGACGCCCCCGCCCTCCCACCCCATCTCTCAATCGTGCCCCGACTCGCCTCCCAGGCGTTTGGAGCTTCCAAAAACAACAGCAGCGTTTCAGACTCGTTCGAAAACGAAAAGGCGTTGGCGGCAGGAGGAGGCGGGAGCGGGGGCGGGGGGCGGCGGCGCGGCACCCAAATGTTCATGCTTTCGACACCCGCCGACCCCGACCATAAGGCGCATGTCGCCATCGCGGGGACGAGCAGCCACTTCCACCCTTCGGACAGGGGTGCGGTGAGGCCCTCCTCCCCGTTGTACCGGGGGTCGGGGAGCCTCGGGATTGTGGGCGTCGGGGGCGAGGACATGTCGAAGGCCATCCGGTCGTCCTCCGATTCGCACTCCCCTCTTCACGTTCCGAAGGCGCAGGGGGGGGGGGGGCACGTGAGGAGGGACAGCGGAGGGATGGTGCCGGCGGAGGCCGAGAGCTCGCCTGTGGGCATGGAGGTGGACGATCCCATGCTGATGGCCGGTACATCGACGAGAGCAAGGGGCGACGGTGGCGGTGGTGGTGGTGGTGGTGGCGGCGGCGGCGGTGGCGGCGGCGGTAGGCAAGGGTCGTCTCGATCGAGGAGGCCGTCGAGATCGTCTCGCCGCGAGGGGGGAAGGTCTTCGAGGAGGTCTGCGAGGGATGCGGCGAGCGGGGGAATGCGGCCGGCCATGCCGGCGGCAGGGCCGACGGATGAGATGAGGCCTTCGCCCGGTCCAGACGATCCCCGCCCCCCCGGCCCGTGGGTTTCCTAATGATTCGTGAAAGTATTTTCCATGCGGTGTGGTTTTTGCAGCTCAACGAGGCGTCGATCAGCCGCGGGGACTGAATTGGAGCGCAGGAGTTATTGGCGAAACCGATGTTTGTGAGAGGGCGGTGGCGGGGGGCGGGCAGAGGGGGGAGAGGCTAGGACGGGTTCTTGCCGATCAACTTCGGGGAGGCCGGCACATTGTGGAAACGGTCACGCTTTCTGGGCTGATTTATTTTTTGTGCGCCGTTTCTTCTTTCTTCCTATTTTGCCGTCCACTTGACAGTACGGTACGTGTTTTTCTTGTTGTGTTTACCCCCCCCCCCCCCCTACCGGATGGGTGTGACGAGGGCGTATAATAGCAGCTCTGCCATGTTCATTGTGTACACGTACCAGCAATTATCAGGTCCCTGGCATCCTGTACGTAGATTGGCGGCGTTGGTATCGCGACTGATGGCGTTGTGGCGAAGCGCGCCACCATTCCGACAACAGCCGAAATGGTACCATCCCATCTAAATTTTTGAAGTGGTTATCGTTAATAGTAGATTTGTGCTATTTTGGTGGGTGTGTTATATTTCTTTTTCGTGTTAAACTTGGTACGTAGGTGCGCTGAATATGTTCACCATCTCGTTTTTTTTGCGTATATCCGGAAGATTCATTTCCAGCCTACGCATGTTACATATTCCGGCAGGTTTTCGAGAGTTGACAAGGTGTGGCGGCGGTACAGGAGTGTTCTGAAGTCCGCGAGTTTATTTTATCCTTCTAGTTTTTCCACGGCGTCAACGCGCAGGACTCTACAGCGTCATTTTTGTTTTCCGCCGTTGTTTTCCCCCCGTTGTTTTGTGTAGCTCGTATGTTGGGCGGACCGTTGTTTTTCCCCCCTCGTTCTCTGTGGCTCTATGTTAGGTGGTGGTCCGTTGTGCGGCCGTTTGTGTGCTGTAAGCTGCTCTATGTACGTATCCCTTGCAAGTCGTTTCCGTTGCGTGGCGTATGGGTGTGTGTCCCTAGTAGTGCCTGGTCTAGAAGGGGTTGGTTTGTTATTTCTTTCCCGCGTGTCGGGTACTTGCTTGGGTGTGAGGTGGCTGCCTCGGGGGGTCGAGTGTGCGAAGGGTAGAATAAGTGAAGAAGCCGCTCTTGCATCTATGCACACGTCAGACAGATCACCTACAGATAGATCAGATAGATCATCTATTCATAGATCGTAACCTGCCGTTATGATATGTTGGACAGGGTCTTATGTAGCGCAAATCTAACCCAGGAAAGATGCCCGAGATCATGCAGATTATACGGCTCCCAACCACCAAGATGAGCTAGAGCATGCAGATCAGAAATTTATCTTCCCTCTGAACGGTCTGTATCATGACGATGACTTGTCTGAGGTATGCCTCTGTCTGGAGGGAGGAGTGTAGACCAGGTATCGACGCGCTTACAAGAAGCACGATCTCTAGATGTCGGCAGGGTTTGTGGGGTGAGAGGGAAGCGGACCTTTGAACTGGTGGACGCCGACAAGCATCATGTACGAAGCATGTATCAAAGCGAACATAGACAAATGGACGTGTGTTGGGAAGCATGGTGTTAGAGTTCCCGTTGCTTGGAGGCGTCCACGCGGAACCAAGGAGAGGAGGGGGAGTTGAGGTATACCCGTGGCAGGCGGCCGGCTGTTGGGGGGTGGGTAGTTTATGCACACCGCTTGTTTTTATGAAGTGCGTGCAAGTGCCCTTGAAAAGTGGCATTTTTTTACCACGATTTTACTCTGGTGCTGCTGTTGCCAGTAATGCTTCAGGGCGGAGGTGTGTACGTCGGTTGAGTAGAATGTTAGAGGCCCTCTTTATGCCGGTCGTCTGTGTGCTGAAAATGTGCAGTAATATCCGAAAAGGAATCGGTCAAAGCGCGTCACTGCCTCTTCATGCCGGCACCGTACTAGTCTTTTGGTGGGTTTAGTGCCACAGACGAAGGAAGCAGTTGTTGGAGGCATCGGTGCTGTATCGCACACCTCTTTTTTTTTTCACGTTTCCGCAGTGCTGCATGCTTGGCTTTTGTCGTGGCTGCGACAGGAATGCGGTTGCAGTGCGTGCGACGGCTATTCTGATCGTAGGCGGACTGGGAACTGCCGCGATGTACAGCGAACCAACTGGTACTCAGTGCAGTGGTATTATGTCCTGAGGTTAAGAGTGCCCCCCGTGGCTTCTCCCTCATGGGGGTATGGTATGGTCAAGAGGGGCGCTCCCCGGTAGAGTGAGGGCTGCCGGGAGGGGTGCGGTGGACATTGCCCTAAATTGAGTCCAGCCGGGGGAATAGTCAGACTTGGTTTACGCCGTGTGTTGCAGTGGTGACGAGGCTACTCGTAGGGCGCAAGCAAGGGACTGGTTGTTGCGTGGAAATTGTCTTTTTGTTCACTTTCAATCAACTCAGTCGGTCATGGTGGAAATTGTCGTTTTTATGGCATTGAACTCAGTCGGTCGTCGTGGAAATTGAAGCTATGAACATCCCACTCAGTCCGACCATCGCATTGTTGTTTCTTGACTCTATCATATGTTGACGCCAGCGAGAGCGTATAGAGCGAGAGCGAGAGAGAGAGAGCGCGCGCGCGAGAAAGAAGTACGTACGTACCGACTTACCGGGAGTGGATAGTGACTCGACCGATCGCTTGGCGCGTTGATATGTAATATCTTGCGGGACAAACGGGAGTAGAGAAAGGGAGGTGTACGTATGTACGTCCTGTGCGCTTGAAGGCAGTTTTAGAGGACTCGGTGGCATGATATTTCCCCTTGGAGGCAGAGCATTCGAGCGACGTGAAACGCTTTTGATTTCGGCGATGGTGGGTTTGACTGCCTCTGTCGTACTGTACGTAGTGCTCCAGCTTTTTGTTCGTTTGTCACGTTTGGTTAACTCGGCATCGACGGGCGGCGGGTGCGGGTGATCCCTGTGCGCTTTCCCCATCGAGCAGGTGCTTGTTCATGATTCAGTTCGGTACGGGAAGGAACTGGCGCCTTTCTAACTACTGATCTGCCCGGATTTGTAAGAACCAGTTTGATGTTGACGTTGATGCCCCAACCATGGTCCCCCATACATGTCCGGACAGATTTGTGCAATATCGTAGTACCAGGGTAGGACCAGGTATACCTGGTATGTTTTTAGCAATACTGCTAAGTAGTACAGTAAGTAATTTTCCGTCTCTGGCCGATGGGTATATGACGCATTCCACTGTGCATTATGTATTCACTGCGTGCGGCAGAAATCCCATGCCGCCGGCAAGATCTTGGTCGATTAACGACGCTGTTTGTTGTCGGCACTGCTGTTGCTGCTGTCTTGTGCCAGGTAGGGGTTATTATCGCCCAATATTGAAGGACTTCGGCTTGGAGACAGCACACTTCCATCTCTTTCTTCGCGGCACTTCTCTGGAGGACGTTTGATTCCCTATTATGCCGGTTCTTACGTCACAACGATGCCGCGGCCATAGCTATCTGTATTGCCGCCGCCGCCGCCGCGGATGCCTGAGCATGCCCCCTGCTTGTTGGATGTCTGCTGCACTCTCGGTAGTCTGGACAACCCGCGTTGGCGTTCAAATCTCACTTCATTTCCACTATTTACGGTGGGCCATGCCGGTATATAGCAGTCATAACCCACGATGAACCCAAAATGCACGTATCCCCCTATTATCCTCTTGTATGTATGCACATCATAAGGGTCCATAATTAATAGGACCTATAGTATACATAAAAAACCTATATGTTTATCTATTTTTACTAATAAAATTTGGTCCCGTTAACTATGGACCCCCGTAATACTTGGTTCTGATTACTATGTTCCCCCGTACACTACCAATGTTAACCCTTTGGACTTGAGTATACTGTACCCTAGTATGCAGTCCGAAGAGCGACAAGTGCGATGCAATCAAGCGTCTACACCGACAGGAAAGAGAGCATCACAAACGCTGCGCGTGTATCTTGCAGGTCCTTACATTGCACATCGATCACACCCACCGCCTTGTATACCCCAGCAGCCCGGATCGTTTCGTGTTGCTGATGCTGTAATCGTCATCTATTTACTTTCGACCACCCCCCCGCCCCGCGCTTGCTGCAAGCATTGTCTGCCTGGTCGGTGAAAACCCGACGCGCTCCGTCCCGGCATTGTAGAGATGCGAGGGTCTATGATCATACGATTACGGCCATGCACGATAATGAGTACACCCCCATCCCCCCCCCCCCCCCCGCGCCTCTCTTCAAGGCTTACGGCATACCTTGAAGCCTTCATTCGTAGATGTCTTTCTTACACGCTGACTGGCTCCCCCCGTAAAAATGTTGAAAACAAATATGGTTGGAACGCGACACCAATTAAAGGCTTGCGGTGCCGCGCGACGGAGATCTGCAAACGTAGTATGCCCCCCTCCCCCCTCAATAATGACACTCCTCGGAACGTCAAGGCTTCCATCTGCTAGCGTTTCCGTTTTGCCCCGTCTACTCTATTCGAGAGTGATATTTCTTCCGATTTGCTCGCCACCTCTTAATTGGTCGAAGGAAGCAGTTAGATGCGCTTCAAACAACGGAGGAACACTGCCTTACCCCCATTCCCCTAAAATCGGTTGCGTTTTCCGGAAAACTTTTACGTTCAATACACCAAAGTCACCCCGGCTGCGCGTGCGCGTTCGCAAAGGGTCCTCGATTATTCGACAACGCTTTTCGCTTTAGGCTACGTACGCGAGAGCGCTAATTCAATGTATGTGTCTGCCGTCTACAAACCGGTGCACGTTTCATTTGTCGTGGAAATCGTTGAGATGCTCGCTGCTCCAGCGCTGAATGTCGATGCCGTCGCCGGCAACTGCCTGCTCGATGTGTGTGCTAAGCCGCGAGAGATTATTTTTTAAACTCAGAAAGTGTTGCCGACCGAAAAAAGGTTACCAACCTTTCCGCTCTTCATTAATACTGACAACCAGCCGGAGCATCTTCCTCAGTTTTTTTTTCTCTTCTCCCCTACTGCTGTACTCCAAGTTGTTATGTCGGCTCCGAAGGACCATTCACAGAGGGCCATCACCACCGACCACCACCTTCCGGGTCCATACGGTGAGCGGCAGCTTCTCCGCTGCTGGCGATGTGTGTCCTCTTCAACCAGCCCCCCCTCCTTCCCCCCCCGACCCACCCAACAACCATACGGCGTCTCGCGCTTAGTGCAAGCAATGTCTGCCTGGTCGGTGAAAAACCGACGTGCTCCGTCTCGCCTTGGTCAGGATGCGAGGGTCTATGGTCATACGACTACGGCCACGCATTGCATGCGTACAACCCGCCCCCTCCCCGCCGTCGTCGTCCGCGGACCGCCGCGGCCAGACTCCCTTGCTACCTGAAAAGCGCAGTACCGCCCCACGCCTTTGTGAGCAGCTCATCACGCTGCGGTAGAGGGGAGAGAGGTGCACGTGACGTTTCTGAGGCTTTCCACTCTTGAAGAGCTCCATAATTATAGCGTGGGTAGGCATAATTCGACGCGAGTCGACGAGGGGAGAAAATCCTGATTCCATCCTCGTGATATATTCGTGAGACACGTACCGTAGTGAGAAGGGGATGAAGAAGAAGAGCCTGCTGTGTGTCCCCGGACATGAGTTACGACTAGGAGCCAGCAGGAGCAAAAAAAAGGCGAATATGATGAATTAGATGGGAAAACTAAACAAAAAAGAGAGTCAGCCTAAACCTGACATCGAGAGAATGTTATTCCACTCTTGGCGGAAGAATAAGGAACGTTTGGACACTTATATGAAGAGCAATTGGTCCTTTTGTTTACACCCAGGGTGGTACGCTTGACTCAATGAACCATGCCAAGGCCCAGGCATGCTACTGTGCGCATACCAGGTATACTATTGTACAACACAAACGTTAAGGCATACCTTATACGGCACGTGCCTTATTGAGTAGTTCCTCAGCACTGTCAGTGCTGTCTGTGCCCTTCTAGAACTGCAGTCCCGCTTTGAGGACAAACTACTTAGAAATTGAATGGTTTGTCCCCAGAACGGAACTCCAATCCTAAAAGGGTTGAGGAGCCCCGTCAGTCAGATATGTGTTTTGCCCGAAACATATACACGCCTATCGTAGCACGCGATCCTTGTAAAAACGCCTTGAGCCGGCGGGTTTTTGTCGCTGTCGCCACACAAACCACTCCTCTCCCCGCCAAGCTAACGGGATTGTTTCCGCTCGCTTCCGTCGACGCGACATGAACATTCTCGACGGGTTCGTCCGCGTGCCCAAACGTTCACCAGTTTCAGTCTTGGCTACGGAACCCACCGCCGGCTCTGATGTTGATCTCCGTTTCCGCTCATAGGTTGAGCGGTGTATACAACAGTACAGGCAGTACAGTAGACGCACGATATGGTGGGGGTGCGGAAAAATCATGAGGCTCCTCACTTGAGGCGCTGTATGCCTCACCTAAAAAAAAACTTTTGAGAAAAAAATGCCTACTTGAGCCGTTGGGCAATCCCATATTGGCCTTGGCCCGCAAGGAAAATTATTGTAAAACACATGCACGATGCTACTGAATGGCAGTTCTACGTGCTGTAGTTCCTCAGTTGGAAAACCCAATCAGTCCCTGTGACAAAATGCTCGAAAAGTGCTACAGCACCCCTGTCGTAGAACGCGTCTTTTTGACTGCCACCGCTATCCGATGTCTCTGGGCTGCCCTTCCCCATCGTCGGTCCGAACCGGCCACTGACAACACTCGTAGCGTTCGGACGTTCTCGCGCTGGCTCCCAACATGTAATGATCACACTGCCAAAGACGACATCGTCCCCCTTAATATACCCTCTCCACTAACAACGGGATTTCCCCTAATCTCTGTTAACCGATCGACCAACCCACACACCACCGAATAACTGTGTACCTCGCCTGGTAAATACGTTCTTATGTCAATACGCTTATGCAGCGACTCCGCACCCGTTCTGTACCGCTGCTCCCCACCATCTACGTATTCTCCTGCTGGTCTTTCATACCCCAATACCCTTCCACTGGTGTTGTGGTGCTGACATCTCTAGCCGTGCCTTGTCTACTACCGTTCGACTTGCCGAGTAGGGGGGGTCAAAAGGTGCCCTCCATGGGGACCGATTGCTTGGTCTCCGGAAGGGTGGGGGCTGGCCGAGCGACACACACGCGGGAATCATCACTTATCGTCAGACGCTTCGATTTTTTTGTTAGGGTTTCCTTACTGCTTTGCAACGATCCTCATGTTGCCGCCGGAGTCAGAGGCTTTGACCTTCTACCAACTACACCGCGGTTAGGGTTATGCAAGTATTCATATTTTTACAGATCACTTCAGCCGCAGCACCTACCTATGCGCTGAGCTCGACATTCAAGTAAACGCCGTCGGCACCGGTGGCATTTTCAGCTTCACATGCGTTCTTCTGTGGGGACAACCGGTCTCTTTCCTCTCCGACTACAGACACATTCTACTTTCTGCTCCAACCATCCCCCCTACCCCTGTGTATGGTCTTACGACTACGGCCATGCATGATATCGAGTACCTCCTCTCCCCCCTCCCTACAACTACGGCCAATGCATGGAAATGAGTACCCCCCCCCCCCTACCCCTGCGGGTGCTTGGAAGGCTCGTGAAGGAGTGGCCTGTACGTTTCACACGTAGGTACACATTGTAGACCAGCGCTTGGGCATTTAAAAGATGATCGCCAGCTCCAATATCTAACGTTAATGGCGGGCCTAGATCGACCGACCACGATGTGGCCGACTTCTCAGAGAGAAATGCGGTTGTCAACAAAAAAACGGGACAATACTCACGTTACTATTTTACAGTGTTGCCTTAAACGCGGCCGCGACACTGGTCCCTACAACGAGTGCGCGCGGACGACCCATCGCATCTATTATACTTCCGGGGGTATGAGCACCCCAGGCTCAACGGTCATCAAACCTCTTGAACCGTGTCGGTGTATTCCTCACTGCAACGTCCCCACCGACTACCAAAAGCGATCCCACTGGTCATCAGGGGGGAGCATCATTCCCTATCCACATCCACTGCCCGTTATACTGTACTGGATGCTTTATGTTAGCTCCCCTCTCACGCGTTGAGTAAATAGTCGTCCCTTGATAGTGCTGGTTGCCCGCTATAATGCCTGTAGAACCGCCTGGCAAACATGGGATTCACCAGTGTGGTCGTACGCGGAGTAGCTAGTGTCGGCTGCCGCTATAGTGCCGGTATCGTTCGTTGACGGATTCCGGCACGATAGAGAGAATTCCCCTGTATCCATTTTACTACTGGAAAGCTAATCCCACACGAGATCCGAGTAGTTTGTTGATAAATAACGAGGGTGCAATCGTACATGGGTCACACCTCGGGCTAATCGCGATTTCGATCGTCGAAGAGAGCCTAGTCTGCCGTGATGAGATGTTGTGCAGAATCTGCCTTATAGGGGAGATCCAACCCAGGAAATATGTCCTAGATCATGCAGATTGTACGGCTCCCTCCCGGCAACATCAGCTGGATCATACAGATGAAGAATAAATCTTTCCTCTTGAGTGATCTAGATCGTGAAACGTGAATGATCTGTAGATGGTCTGGAGATGATCTATCTGATCTGTCCTATGTGTGGCACGGTATAAAAAAAAATCAAGGGTAAGAACAACACAGCCGCTCAACCCTGAATTGGTCTGTTCAAGATCATCGCCGTCGACCGAGCGAGTTGTCCACATTAGAGCGAAAAAAACGGAGTGACGACGCTGACCGACGAGATCGTATTTAGCCCTTTACCCCAGTCACCGCGTGCTGCACAGCTGGGTGCGGCAAGATAGAGGCTGAGCGTTGTGGAGTGCACATGTAGTTCAAGAAACGCTGGTGAGGATAGAGGAGCAAACTTGCGCTATTGGGGGGCGGGAGTATGAGTAAAACATATACCCGTTGGTACAGGAGGTCATACCCGGGTAGGCTATTCGGGTACCTCAAAGTACACACCATACCAAGAATACGTTTTGCAGAATATCGTACGAAAACAGAAGAGTGGGGGTGCGGGGCAAGACAAGGCACCAGGGCTACGATATCGAGTTCGTACTCAGTACTCCTCCGAAACGCTTGTGTGTTTTCATTTTCAACCCTGTGTGTGCGACATCGACACTAGCAAGAAGAGAGGGAATCGACAAAGGAGAGTCGTCGACATATATTAATGGTTACTATAGTTCATTCAGTATGTACTTGCCCACCTTTTGAGTCCCATTGTATTTGAATACCTGCCGTGATCTGCAATTGTCGATGGGTTGTGACAAAGATTGTCGATGGGTTGTGACAAAGAGTTGTTAACTGCATACGCAAAACCATGGCTAGACAGGCTCTTGGTTTTGAGTCTGTATGCCAGTACCACATTTTTCGCGAACCAAGAGAGCAACAAAGTAGGCCCAAGACACGCGTCATTACGGTCTACGTACATAGGGATGCACGAAAAAAAAACAAATATCCCATACCCAACAACCCAGTTTCGAGACCCAGACAAGGGACACGGGGCGGGGCGTACTCATAAGTTGCGTCATTTGACCATTGACCGCGCACCTCTTTCGAGCGGTGGGGGGGGGCGTACTCATTTGTTGCCTACCTTAGCCATTTGACCATTGACCACGCATCCCTTTCAAGACGAGCGGTGGGGGGGGGTATACTCGATATTAGGCATGGTCGTTATCGTATGACCACAGATCCTCGCATCCCTTGAATGCCGGGACGGAGTGCGTCGCGTTTCCACCGACCAGGCATACTGGGGGGGCGTACTCGATAACATGCATTGCCGTAGTCGTATGACCACAGACCCTCACATCCCCACAGTGCCGGGGGGGGGGGGGGGGGGGGGGGTACTCATTATCATGCATGGCCGTAGTCGTATGACCATAGATCCTCGCATCCCTACAATGCCTAGACGGAGCACGTCGGGTTTTTGCTGACCAGGCGTACTCATTTGTCGATTGCCTTAGTCATTTGACCATTGACCGCGCATCCATCCCTCCCTACAATGCCGAATGCCGGAGGGGGGGGTGGGGGTGTATTGATTTATTCCTTGCCTTAGCTATTTACCCATTCACCGCGCATCCCTTTCGAGACGAAGCACCCGGGGAGTATACTATTAATGCCAGTAAAACCAATTAAAAAACTAACAAAGCACACCTTTCCGATAAGCCCACCCCGCTAGTTTGTTTTCCGTTGTGACTTTAGGACTTTTTCAGGAGTGTGGTGGAGTTTTGACGTTTTGCCGTGATACTAGAGCACTCCTGATCTACGATAGCCTTTTGCGTTTGACTGTTCGAAGCTCACCATTGCCGTCCAGCGAAGCTTTCGACAAGCATATGTCTGAAAACAGGCTCTTGGAAATAGGCCGGCGACGGGCTTTTCACCCGGCCTGCGAGCTTCAGTGTCGACAAGAGTGGTTGCACTCACGGCTTGAGTAATTGCAAAGAAAAAAAAACTACCCGAACAGTGTAAATATTAACAGCAATATTGAAAACACACACTTCGAACATTGAAACACCGAAGCAGGAAGAGTATTTCACTCATAGACCTTCACGGTCTAGTACAATATAAGCAGCCGAAATCGTTGCTACTCGCAATACCACCACAAAACAGGGCATGGAAGCTCCTCGCTGGCATGACGGGCGGCGGGAGCTACGCCAGACCAAAGCGTCAACACCAAAGACGGTATACGCAGAGTGCTCACACAACGTAAAATTAATCCAGCTGACAAATTGATAAACCGGGAGAGGCAATCATCGGCCAAAACTATTATTTACTGTCGAAAGTATACCAACGCGGATTCCTCCTGATGTGGTGTCGTTCTATCGTCCCCGTCTCTATCTCGACCTACTGCCGTGGACCCTTCCGGTCGCGTCAGCCTGTCAACCTCGAAACCAAAATACCTAACTGTGCGTGGCGGCACGCGAAGCACGCAGGTCAATATACCGCCGAACTCTAAATTGTACCGCCTGCTGCTGCGTTGGCGCAGCGCCGCCCTTCGTCGCCGTGACAGGCTCTGTCCTCTTGCTCGAGTTATTTCCGTACCGTCGACCCCCCTCCCCCAAGCCCAGCCCTGGCTCGCTCATCATCCCTCTCCTTCTCTTTCTTGGCAGCGATGACATCCCAATCCACAGACACCTGGTTCGTAGCAAGAACGACATCGAACGATAACAACAAAAAAAATCAAGGCGCGCACACGCTTGCACTTGGAAGAAGAAAATTTCTTAAGAGCACATTCGTTCGCTTACTTGTTAATACTGTCGTAGGACTGAGACTAAGATGCAACGCGGCCTCCCGCATCTCTTTGCGTCAAAACTTCAACGACAATAAAACTCGCTCGATCGAATTTCCATCGGCCGGCACCGAACCCCTCCCCTTGTGCCAACCCAACGTGCCGTCAGTATGGTGTAGCACTCCGGTTCTGAGGACTCTCGGCAGAATCGTCGGGTCGAGGTAGGGAAAGGTTATGCTTATGGAAAAAA
This sequence comes from Macrocystis pyrifera, assembly GCA_031763025.1. Classification (NCBI taxonomy): domain Eukaryota; class Phaeophyceae; order Laminariales; family Laminariaceae; genus Macrocystis; species Macrocystis pyrifera. The sequence goes on along the minus strand of JASSKH010000001.1, from coordinate 20,546,252 downwards.
AAATGACGTTTTTAAGTCACATAATTTTCATCAGAAGCACACACGACGAGCATATTACTTACTGTAAACCGATATTGCCTTGTACAAAGTGTCGTCACAATCCGCCTCCAACCAATTAACCACCCAACCAGCCGACCGATAGTTTGCATCAGAAGGTAGGACGGCAAATCTACTGCTGTATGCAGGGAGATTCTGCAGAGTGTGGCCATCTATCCGCCATTGGCGGCACACAATTAGCAGCGCACATTTCGCCAGTGCCGGGATAGTTCCCAAGAGCGACTACCCGATGAAAACACGCTTGATATAATCGGTCTCCCTAAAAAAAGTATGGGAGCATCCGCAGAAGCCCTGCCAGATGTCTACGACAATATAATTCATACCATGAGAAACAGAAGAGACGCCACAAACACAATGGTGTACGACTTGATCCATGCATCGACGATAGCGCGCTTGCATATCGAGGATTGGAGTCGATCATGGTTTTCCTACCCAGGTTTGCACATCTAATCCCGCCTGCAACAAACCCCGTCGAAACGGCATCGGCCCTCACGCCAATCAAGCGGGCATGCGTGCGGACGTACATAACACAACATAACATAACATAACATAACATACATAAACACATACACACGCACATATAAATAACGAACTCCCTACGAGCGACGAAGCCGTCTCATCGGACACATAGACGCAAGATACAACGGCATCGGCGGTATTGTACGGAGTCACCCCCCCACCTCCAAGTTTCATCTCGTTTTACCTCCGAAGCGAACTGTAAAAAACGCTTGTCCGTCTCTTCTTTCCCCGAGGTCTTTAGGTGCGCTTGTCGGTAGCCTAATACGGTGTCCACGTGTGTTTTGTGCTGTACGGCGAGGTCTAGCGCACGTGACCATCTGAAAAGACGCATCTGGGGCGAGGGATGTGGGTAGGGGGGGATACTCATGTCATGCATAGCCGTAGTCGTGTGAACGATAGACCATCGCATCCCTAAATGACGGAGCAAGTCGTTTTTCACCGACTGGGCAGACATTGCTTGGGAGGGGTGTGTACTACGCGCTGGCCGACCTACTGTGTGAAGGCCACGCATGTATCTTGTGCCTCTTACGCAAAAAACTAATTAATGTCTTGAATTACCTGGTACAGTAGTATACACCTGATATTACTATTGATTTTTTATTTGGGTATCGATAACTTTTAAAAATAGAAATAACGCTACAAGTATACACATATTCTAGCCCATGATTCTATTATAAATGGTCCATTACCGACAACGTACATCGCTGTTGTTCAGCATGGCGCTGTCTTCGTGTGCGTGTGTGCTGCTGTGAGATGCCCTCGACTGCCTCGAAAGGAGCCGCTTGTTCCTCGTAGGAGGACGGCTAGTGAGAGCAAGAGGGAATGGTTTTAGTGCGCCATGGGACGAAAATGCCGCCAACTATCGGTTACTTCGTGGTTCAATTTACTGTGCAGCAGTACCATCATTACGACCACCCCTCACGAGACCGTTCGTGCATCGGGGTACCTCCTTCAATCTGCACAAACAACAACGCTATTAACGCCACATTATCCCAACTGACTTCACCGTCAATCGGAGTGGTACTTGATCAAATAAGGGTTCGGTAGTGTCTACTTGTATGTAGGTCCAACGCTCACGTTGAGCTTGATGGCGCGGTAGACCAGGGGCGGAGACGTCTGCAGCAGGATTGACTCCGCCTCCTCCGGCGCCTTCCGGTACAAAGCCAATTCCGCGTTCCGGCCCTCCTCGCTCGGGACTCGCGATATGTGCTGCACGAATTCGAGCTTATCCACCTGTTGAAAACGTAACGCACGTCGGACAGATCGCACAGATCATTAGACAGATCAAACAGATCATGATCTATATAATCTAGAACCTAACCTGACATTATGATATATTGCGCAGGATCTGTTTAATACATATCCTACCCAGGAAACGTGTCCCAGGTCGTGTAGGTTATACGGCTCCCACCCGAAAATACGAGCAATATCATACAGATGGTGTTGTATCCCCTCTCCCCTGTTGCGGCGTTATGGTTTGTAGCAATCGTCCCCTCATCATACCTGGCAGGCGTTATCGCCTGATTTTCTGATGAGCGCCTCGCCCCTTGCGTCGCCGCGCGAGATGTACGACGTGCCAGACGCGCAGCTCGTGCGTCGGCACAAGCTACGCCTACTAGCAGAGAAATTTTAGTTGTGCCTGAAGAACAACGTGATTTCGCTACGCCCCTGCATGATGATAGAGATCAGGGACACATCTGTCCTGAAAGATCTAAAGTATATTGAAGTATTACAGAAATCGATTTTCTGTCCGAGGTGTGAAACGTGCACGGCGGCTTATTGCGTGGGGTCCAAGGTCCAAGCCCTATCGGTATGTACCCTGTAGTTGTTGATTGTGAAAGGCTGTGTCGGTAACTGTACGCCACCTGCTGCTGTTGCTATATACCCGGTAATAAGGAAGGCGCTGTTTGTGATGTTGTTACTTAATGCATCCAGCAAGAACGGGATGCATTGAAAGAACAAATCGTGCTTGTGGGAACCCACCAAGCCTGCCCAGTTGCCGAGCCAGAGACGATATATCTGACGAAGAGGGACGCTACTCTCCGGGCGGTAAACCCAAAACCAAAAACAACGCAAAAAACAGTCCCAGCATACTAATATTCTCAGCTCGAACATGCGCAATCATTGATCGCGGCCCCTAGAACCTGCCCAATGCCGGTATGTTCCCATGAGCATAATATTCTCAGCTCTTACCATAGATAATTATGGTATTATGGTGGTATGGTGGCAGGCGCCTGCTCGTACCACATAGGGGTAACTCTGTTCGTTCTATGGTTGCTCACACGTGAGGAGCTTTCTATTCCAAACGAAAAATGACAAGAAAGAACAAAGTCAAGACGAACAACCCCATGGCCTATTTGTTATAGGTATGCAACAAAAAATAATGTAAACTATGGATGGAGTTCCAATGATCCGGCGTGCCTTCTTAAGGTGTGCCTTATTGGGCAGTTCCTCAGTGCCCTCAACCCTTTGAGAACTGCAGTCCCGTTTTGGGGACAGACCCATCAAATTCTAAGTAGTTGGTCCTAAAAACGGGGCTTAAGTAGTAAAAGGGTAAAAGAGCCTATTCAGTCCCAACGATACATTTTGACTACAATGTATCATCTCTATGGTAGCACGGGTCAACAGAATCATGTTATCAGCTCGAAACACGCAGTAATCGGCCGCACCCCCCTGAAAACCTGCACACACCGCTAAGCCAACTCGTACTGCTGTGCGACATCCGGGAGAAGAAATAAGAACGATAGCACTCCCAACAGCAAGCGAAACGCGCAAATCGTCCAATCGTGGTGAGTCACCTCGTGTATTGCTGCCAAGGATTCTTCCGCCAGCTTGAGGTTTTTCCCGTCTAGAGCCATACACGCCATACACGCCCACAGCTCGTTGCTTTGTACGAATCTGATCCCAAAACGCGAGGGGCCAATATCACCAGGGAGACAGCGACAGGCAGAAGTCGTTGTAAATGGAAGACGACACATACCGGGGGGGGGGGGGGGTAGACCACAACGATTTATCCGCCCTGACTCTACCACACCAGTGACGGTGTTCCGTGGAGAGGGGGTCACTGTGACGATGTATACCCTCCTTTGGCAGACTTCGTGCACCTGGCGATCGCACACACTACTCGTGTTCACCAGGTGACAAGGCAATAGTTTAAAGTGCCGTCTGGGCCCTGATATAGATCGAACGATGTGCCGCTTGTCGATTCACTATTTATAGTAGTGAACGGGGCGGGGCGTGTAATACACTGTAGAGCGAACGTCTGCTGCTTTTGAAAAAGCACAAGCGGCTTGGTACAAGGAGGTTCGACGTGATCGAGGACGTCTGCACCCGATGGTTGACACGTCCGCGTGCGATGGTTGTGATAGTTCAGCTCTTGCCACTGGACAGCAGTCCTCCACGTTTCGACGCTCTCGAGAGCATCCATCGCGGGAGCACCACCTGTTTGCTCCTGACAAGGCAGAGCATAAACAGAATGATCCAACTAATTATGGTGCGCGACCGACATCGGTATTTTCATCAACCACCACACGACAACGCCCAGGCCAACTCAGATCATCCACATATTTGTACATAGTCTGTCCGATACGTGGGGAAAATTCTGACCTGCAGAGGCGGACAGCCTCTTCCCAACGCTGGCCTCTGACGGAGGCGTATAACATAGCGGGGTACGGGGCTATAGCCGCACTCAGGAGGGCACCGTCCCGCTCTCCTCACCATCACCTTCCCCCCGTAGAAAGACAGGATTCGAGGAGACTAAGCGGCAGATTGCGCGCGCGTCGAGCGATCGGGGGTTGGAGGGAGGGGAGGGGGGGGGGGGGGGGGGGGGTACTTATTGGTTGCTTGCCTTAGTCATTTGACCGTTGACCACGCATCCCTTTCGAGACGGAACGGGGGAGGGGTAAGTTGTGGACGGGGCGGTGCATATGGGGGAGATAGGGGATGGGGGGCGAGCGGGGTGGCGGCAAGTTGTGGGCGAGGCGGCGCACATGGTGGAGTGGGGAAAGGTGGGGGTTGCAAGGCTTGCGCCGGACAGTGCATATGGGCCAGGCACAGTGAGACACCGCACACGCCAAGGGGGGCGTACAGCATACCAGGAATATCATAGTACGCCCTGAGAAGGAGTAAACAAATGTGCATCAGAGTCTACTACGGTGGTGGTGGTGCATGCGGTTGTGCGTTTGGCGATGTGCGTGGCAAGACTATATCTTCGCTGGACAGGAGAGCCAACACAACAGGAAACCTTCAAAAACCCAGGCACGAAACAGATAGACCGCAACCGCTCTACCGGATGGAAGCCAGCGAACCCCCCCCCGCACCGAGAGAATAGTGCGACCGGTGTGGAATTTTGCTCGTTTCCCTGCTTCGAGAGCGTAAAAACACACAAGAGTCATGCCAGCTGCGCGCACGCCACCCATCTCCAAACAGCACGGGGCGGGGGTGGGGGGAGGTCCCCATTCAGGGAGTGTGGGGTCGGTGTCGTACATCACCTTGTCCGTGGCGACGTTGTGGGCAACTAGATGAATGTTTCATAAACGATAAAACCTCCCAAGGGGTATTGCCACTCTCGAAGGCTGGGAACAACGGTCAGGTGTCGATTGCCCCCTTTTTGTTGAGGAGCTGCAGCCTGGTCAAACTTCGGACACATTAGATCCTTCTACGTATCACACCGATCACTTTCACGGGTCTGCATCATATGTAAAAGTTTCTACGGGACGGATCTATGATAATGATGTTGTTCTCATATGACCTCGTTTCCCCGAAATTCTGCCTGTGATCATAAAACAGGCAGAAACAGAAAAATAATCTGGACCTATAGGATCTGAACGATCGGTACACGTTCCCGGAGTAGTGATTTACAGGTGGTGATCACGCTATCATGCGTGTGCCCGGGTTTGAAAGCACACCGAACTCTGATCTGGTATAAACCTGTGCGACATGGACACGTTCCCGCGTCACGATCTGTACGACATGCATGATATATAAACATGCCTCAACCCACCGATTCTTACAACCTAGGTCAGGCAGATTATGATCTGTTTTTGCACCTTTCCGAACTCTGCCGCGTCCCGGGAGGTAGACGCCAGCCCGAGCAGATCCCTGTCGATGGACACGGCGTTCGGGTAGTACCAAGTGATCAGCCTGCCGTCTGCTATTGCCGTCAGCACGTCACTCCTATCGTTCCACGCGGCACTCTCGACCTGGCCGGAGGTACACGCCGAAACGAGGGGAAGCGCGTAGGACAACATTCATTCACGGGAGGTGGGGTGCCGTGCACTAAAACAGCATCGCAGAGCCCGCAAGGCCTTACTGGTATCCGTCCGGAGTCATGATGGCGAGGGTGCAGGTGGCAGTGGGGAGAAGTTCGGGCAGGTTTCCCCGCTCTCCATACGCCAGGGGGCATGAAAGCAGAGTAGAGACACACGGTGGGGTCTCCAGGACGTTACCCTGCTGACTCTGCGCTGTGCATTACACGGTGGATACTCTGCTATTCTCCTTTCGTTGTATTTGCGTTCGGGGTGATTGGGCCAACCGTAGGTAGGGTCCCGCAGGAGAACCGAGACCATTGATTAGCGTGGTGCTGCTCTTTAATTAAGCTAGGTAGCTAAACCTGCCCTCTGTCTCATCGGAATGAAGGTTTCTGGAGGCGAGTCAAGATTGGGTACCCACGGTAATTACAAAGGAATGCTGGGGAGGATACTCTAGAGGAAGAAAACATCGGTAGAGACAGGGCTGTACGGGTTCTAGCAATTTCCGATACCGTGAAACGCTCCTTAAGTATCATCGATCGATCCCACCACGCCCTGCCTGCCGCTGCACGTCTCCTACCTGCGTATGCAGCTTGTACTTGGCCGGGGACGCGCCCTTAATCTGCGCAGGAAGCACGGGACAGAGCCAAAGCTCCTTGTTTCTGTCTATGAAGGCGAGTCTTCTCCCCGAAAGCCCTTTTGAAAACTGACTCAAGAACACTTCTTCCTGCGACGACAGTACGCGCGGAGGGTTTCCGGCATCGCACGCGGGATCGAGTAGTCTCGCGTCAGAAAACATTTATCGAGAGGCTGTTGATGGTTGTTAGTTTTTGGTTTGTTGTGGGTCAGCTAGTGGTGGCGATCCTTGTTGACTGCTCTAGGTCGTGTTGAAATTCGACCACTACGGGCGAGGCAGACCACAGCACTGCCAGGATTTATACACATACGGATACGCGAGGTCACCCTGAAGAAAAATCGGGACCATAAACATGTAAAACTAAACTGGGCGCTGTGTTCTTGCGGGAAAGGGAGACGCGATTCGCACGGTAGCGCCCTCACGATTGTGTGTTCCCCCTCATGTATGTGTTTACGCGGGGTTAATCTGCTTTTTGCACCGCTGCTGTCATCGCTTACGTCTCAAAGCAACTTTTTGCGACTTCGGAGGGGAAGTTTGAAGATAAGAAATAACGAATTTATTGCGAAGGTCCCAGCGTGGTTGGGGGGTGATACAAATTGGTGTACGAGTTACAGTGGTTGAAAGGAGTCGCACGGTGCGGGGGGAAAATGATCTTACCCGTACTGCTGGGGACTCGCGCTGCTCCTACACGGTGGGCATCACCAAAGTTACCCACCGTTGTTTCCTCGCTATCCTAAACACTCAAAGGGGTTAAGTACGATTGGGAAGTGCAATATAGGCAACAAAATATGCATTTTCGAGTTAATTGAATCTCGTCGACTTCGTGACATTGATCTCCGGGGCACTCCCCTCGTCACGTATGTACTAGTAACCAGGAGCGCACTGCCATACCCATTCATAATGTCCTCCGCGCGCACGCTCGAAAAGAACACATCTGAAACCGGCGAGATTCGAACTAAAAAAAAAAGTTGTTGGCTACATAGCACTGCCCACTGGCCTACTTTTAGTCACTTGATCAAGGATGATAGGTATAGCACAGCGACTAAGTATAGTAGACCCGTGGTGGGTGCTACATAACCAGCACAGCTCAACGTTCCACTTTATGTCAAGCACCCCGCAACTCACCACCTCACAGTCGTGCACGGCTTCCGAGGCCTTCCCGTCAGACAGGGGGCGCCCTGTACTGACATCACACACACGGACGGATTTTGGCGACGTCCGGTCCAGAATAGCCACCGCATCTTCGGAAAGCGATATCGCTCGACCGCTCAGGTACTCCGGGCGGAGATTTTGGAAACGGGGACTGCTAACTTGCCTTCCCTCGTAAGTCCATATCTGACGACGAACAAGGTGGTGTCGTGAGAGGCCACCCGAGGGCGCGGGAAGCGCGGGGGTGGTGGTGGTGGTGGTGGTGGTGGTGGTAATGGAAATACCAGCCGCAGTAGTACACATTTTACGTTGGGATATTTCAGGTCCCTGACATTGATGGCGTCTAGCATGTGACACCCGAATGCGCTACGAGTAGCGCTTGGTAGCGTCTGGCAAGGATTTCTTTATTTCACCGTCTCGTTTTATCATCATTGACAGTCGAAACCCTGCCGTTCTCCTTGGATAGCCGCAATGCTGCACTTTGCCAAAGTTCGCACACCTCGCAATAATAGCGGTATCCAACCGATCAACATGCGGAGTAAGGTGGGACGAGGTGGTGAAACCGAAAACGGTACCAGCCCCGACCAAAAACAATATTTGAGTCGCCCGCCCGAGCCAGCGCTCGGAAAATTTCTGGCACCTACTGCAGTTCGTGAAAGCAAGGCGACGAATGCGGGTGGCTGACCTGGACTCCCTGCGCGGTGTCCAGCGTGAGGAAATGTGTTTCCGCCTGTACGATGAGGGAAGCGGCACCTCTCATGTCCAAGATGTGTGGGGTGTTCCAGTTCGCCACGGAATAGATGAAAACCTGATTTTTCCACAAGGAGCATCGTTATGGCCTGCCTCGCCGCATAGTAGCACTCTCGACAATCTAGTAGCGCATCAGCAGTCGGCGGCCCACGACTCTTCAGCGCATTTCAATATACACGACCGTGCTGTTTACCATGCGCCGCGATGACTTATCTAGAGCTACGGCAAATGAAAGTGCATGCGAGGGAAATAAGACACTGACGTGTCCCGCCGTCGCCCACAACGAGCACACACTATGTGCGAGACGCTCAACGCCACTTTCCCGCAAACAACGACAAATAATGTGCACGAAAGTGAGGTGTCCACGTGCTCCAACTGCAGCGGCAATACAGCCTACACAATACAGGAGCATCCCAAAACAAGACACCGCTGACTACAGCGGCGCACCGAACGCTCCCTCTTCTGCTTGCCCCACCCATCGCCTAGCCCTGCACTTACTTGGTTGTGGGTCGCAGCCACCAGATGCCCAAAACCCAGCGACATCTCTATGACTCTGGTACCCGAGAAATCGAGTTCTTCGACCACCTCGCTGCTAATATCGCTCACGCGAATTTTTCCGGGGGCGACCAACACCGCCTGGCGAAGAAAGTCGAAGAAGAAACCGTCAATGTGAGTCGAATAATACGTCAGTCAGTAAGGAAAAATCACATAAGATCTAGACAAAGACACAAGAAATAAATACAGCCCTACAGCCTTTCGAGAAGCAGCACGATCAGCGTGAACACAATCAGCACCCCCCCCACAGCCAACACTCATAAGGGCAAACTCTTGAAAATGTAGGCCCGCCTTCCTCGCCTCGGGGCATACTGCCGACCCAAGGACAAACCGGGTTGGCGTACGACGATACTCGATGAACTGGACTGGATGGAGGCGTTTGCGAGGTCGCGTGGTTGACGCGTCACTGCTTGCTGGTTCGTTCAGGCGTGTTCTTCATTCACATCAAAGACACCACTGAATTATATTGTTCGTCGACGGGACGAGAAAAGTTACGAACACAATCCCATACCCCCGACCCAATGAAAGACGTTATCTAGGGCAAGACAGACTATCGGCATTTCAGGTCCTTGAAGCGTTCGCTTCCCCAGCTAGAGAACGGAGGAGTTTTGAGACGAGACATCCCTGTTTTTGCCAACGTTGACGACAGACAGCATGAACGCCGCCCCTTTCACCTTTCAGAGAGAGAATAAAAACTCTCTTTTATGCCCCCCTCTAATTCCAACAGTACAAATGACAACAGCTAAATAAATCCTAAGGTGCTCAAGTACGACTAGTAATACAGTATTAAGAGCACAACTGGGAATGCGCCCACTCAAGACAAATAGAGGCATGAGAAAGTTGAACTGGCAATATAAAGTAAGGAAACTGCCAAAAAAGAGGTCGCCAGCCATAGTTGATAAAGCTGTATGGGAGAAAGTAACAAAAGGGCGAACTGGAATAAGGTGGGATGGCGTAGTTGAGAAAGTATGGAAGGATATAGGGGGAAACCAAGAAGAGATGATGTCCGCCGGGAAGTTTGGGCAGTACAAGGCAGAAGTGGAAGAAAGGATAGAAAGAAGGGAAAGCCCAGCGCTAAGAAACAAGGTGGAATCGGAAAAAACCACTCAGAGATATACGGGGGATTGCATGGCCCAATGGACTTCGCGCGCTGAAACTGCGCTTTCGTGTAAGGGACCTGGACCTGCCAGAAAGAAGAAAGAGGTGCACCAGTAGCCGGGAGGAGGAGGAAGTAGACGCACAGATGTGCCCGTGTGGCAAAGCAATAGAGAGTAGAACTCACATAGTAGGAGAATGTGAATTATACAAGGAGGAACGGGATGTGTTAGAAGAGGAGACGAGGAAAATAGACGAATGTGACATGGAGGAGTTTGATACAATGAACAGCAGCGAGAAAACGATCGCTATCCTAGGACATAGATGGTGGCCACAGGAGGCCAAACAGGAAGGGGACAAGATTAGAAAAAAGTTTCTGCGTAATATATGGGAACAACGTAATGAGCGCCCAACTGTTGAAGGTGTCTCTATTAGGAGTAGGAAAGGTGCTCCGTCTCGAAAGGGATGCGTAGTCAATGGTCAAATGACTAAGGTAAGCAACAATGAGTACGCCCCCCCCCCCCCCCCCCCTCCAATTCCAACCCCCCGGACCCACGCTGGCACACCCCCTCTTAACAACACCGTAGTAGTTTTCGTATTATTGATAGTAGTACCGTGTTCTGACCTCGAAGGTGTCCCACTCGATGGAGCGTTCAATTACTTGCCCAAACACCACAGACCCGTTGCCCCCTGCTCCTGCGAGCTGTGTGCCGTCCGGCGTCCAGACGAGGCTCGTCAGGCTGCCACTTTGTGGCCTGGATGTAAAAAAAAACGAGTTACGGCTTCGTTCCTTGAGAAATGTGCTGTACCCGTGTTGACATTACTGTAGATTAGAGTAGGATTGTTTTGAAGCAGTAAACGGGGAACTTACGTGCCAAGCCAGATGTGTTTTGGAGTTGTTTTTTCGGTGTAACCACGAAGGTGGAAATAGTCGCTGCAGGAATACAAGGGACGGGTAAATAGGCCACATAGCTTATCATAGTTACGGCGCTCGACATACCATGCCTTGTACGAGTATACCTTGTCGCGTTCCGTGTTGTCATGGGGGGAGAGGCCTCATGCATAACACGTAGTAGAACTAGCTCTGGTCTGGTCCGAAGACACAAACATTTCGCTCAACGAAACGCTGCAGAAGCTCACACAGGCAAACAGAACACTCAAGAGTACTACCTACCAAGTACGTACGTGGAACGTGATCCCTGGCGAATATTGACCATAGCACGGTGATGCCTGGTGAAATATACATACGGCAGTGGCTATCGTACAGTGAGGGTATAAAAATACGTCCCCCCTCACGCTCGCCATGAACTTGGTTTCGCTGGCGGCAGCCCTCGAAGGCTTCGCTACGCCCCCCCGCATTGTCAAGCACCAACCCGGTAGCGCCCCGAAACCGAACCCCGGCACTCCCCACGAAACACAGTCAAGAACGCGAACCCCCCCGTAGCTTTCGCTAATCTCCCCCTCCCCACGCCAATCCGGTAGCCTTCCTATGCATCAATTTTCGATCGCGTTGCCCCCCGCAGTTTTGACTACAGTACGCGCCCAGCTGTGCTCGCCACGACCATACATTATACAGCATACATGATGCAGCTGGTAATGCACACTCGTGTTATACCAACTCCCTAATTGTTTTCTGCGCCGTCGCTCTCTGGGCTGCAAGAGGAGGTTGATGACACCGACCCACAGCACAAAGCAACGTTATCGTTCGCAACGTGAACGCTATCTACCACACCAGCTATGTATTGGTACATATAGCGACAACTGTCGCGCGGTTCCTTCTTTCTTTACAGCGTTTGCTACTACAGTAGAAACGCATCAAGTCCACGGGAACGGTTCGATATCGCGTCTCTGAGCATGAGAAGCCCCTCAGGCGGAAACTACTGTCGTGGTCGCCGTACAGCAAAGGCAGTAGCACATACAGTCTACAGTTCTACAGTCCTACGACAACGTTACTCTTCAGCGGGTTTGTTAATAAAGGTCTAGGTCTATAGTTAATAGATCTACTGTTGGGGCTTAATCATGCTGTATTGTGACCCATACTTTTGCTGCACAAGCTTTTCGAGCCAATGCGGATGTCTAACTTACTCCGTGCCATAAAGGCACCGTACCCTTTGCGAGCTGTGACTGAAGCCGCATTATACGATCGCGACTCTACGACCGACCGGAGATCGAGATACACGACTCTCCAAGTTCTGCAAACGACGCACACAATTTGACGACAGGTACAGATACTCGGCTGCGTGAGGCCGTAGCGGCAGCTATGCCATATGTGTATATATTAGCATTAGTATTCTGTGTCTCACCTGTTTCCTAGCGGCAGCTATACCTTATATATTTATCTATACCTGGTATATATTACAAGTAGCGCTGGTTGTCTCACCGGTCCCTAGAGTGGCTCCATCCTGTCTTGTCGCAGAGGCGAAGAGTATTGAAAGCGCCCACTGCAAAGCTCTCGCCGTTTGGACACCACTTGACGGACGTTATCGTGTACCCCAACCCCCCACTTTGGTACATCTGACGCCCGAAGCTGTCCCACACCTTTTAGAAGTTGAGCGTTATTTGAACGTTGTATGTGTTTGCGTTGCTCATTGCGGTCATGGCACATGTTGCTTGAGTTCGCTACTACTGCGGGCACAGTCAGCATCCTGCCGAGACTGAGTCGAACTCAAACACATACCAAGAACATACCGGCATACTTTGTTGGTTAGAAGGGATAACCTACTAGCTTACTCAGTGGCTTACTGGACTACGTCAGTAGCCGTGGCTTACTGGACTACGTCAGTAGCCTACTGAGTCAGTGTTGACCGAGTAGGCTAAGCAGGTTATTGTTTCTAGCAAACATCTATACCAGTACAGCACGATCGTACTGCTACGTATGAATATACCAAGTACACGCGTCTCTCTAAATATCTAATGCCCATATGGTGTTGGCTCACCCTGTAAGAACAGTCCTCGCCTCCCGAGAGCAAAAGATCGTTAACCATATTCCAATCCACAGCCGTGACCAATCCTTCGTGCGCTGGCCAGCGTAGCTGTTTCTGGCCAGCCTGCGAGGCGAGCGGTTGAAAAACCAACGAAACAATATAAGCGAAATTACATCACATGAATGATGCTCGTATTTGCATTTTCCGGATATTCCACGGATTAATTTTCGCGCGAGAACTTTCAACCGGAAAAAAGAGTGCCGAGAGCGAAATGCCGCATTCATACCATACCGTACCAATAGCAATGTGGTACGCGTACTGACTAAATGCAGGCAACGGGATGGAACTGAAAAAACTTTTTTCTTTTTCCACTTATTATTTTCCCTTTTGATCCCATGGCTCCAATAACCGATGCCCTTCGCTCGTCGTGACTCAAATCCGAGGATATAGAGCAGCCTCCCCTCTTCCCGCTCCCCCCTCCTCGCTACGGTGCACGCCTTCGATTTTTTCGGGTGATGGGCTCAGCACTTCCATCGTGGAATCCTATCTAAATCTCCTTTGCCATGCCAACGCTATAGGCCCCGTACATCACTCAATCCTTAACATATCCGGATACTCTACTTATAGCCGTACGGTTTCCGCATGATAGTGGTAACAAGAGAAAGGCCCGTTAGCACTTTTTCGCCGGTACTCGAATGAAAGGCCTCTCACGAGTAACACCGCCGTGTGGAGGGGTAGAAAAAAAGGGCACCTACTACGCCCCCGAGACCCTCGTTCCGTGCGCCAATAACGGTAATAGAGAAAGCACGGTACGTACGCAGTGCACATAAATAGGGCCGAGGTGTGGTGAGTAGGCGTTGTAAAACGCGACCCCTCATATCGAAGCATGCGGACGAGTAGCGGGTAGGTTTATGTACGTTCAATTTCGTTGACCCATGTGATTTAAGTAAGAGAGCCGAACCAACTTGAAGTTAAGCGTGGGCTCATTTCCATCTCTGCACTGCTACAGCCTACGGCAGCAGGGGGGACGACGGTCTGCCCCCTTTTTCTCTTTCGCGCGTTCAGTCCCGTTTATCGCGTAGGAAATGTGGGTGAAGACAGCCAGAAGCGCAGACCACGAATGAAACGGCCATGGCGGCGTACTGCAGGAGAGCTGACGCCAAAAGTCTACTCGTGCAATACGGTGCCGAGACATGTAGACGCCTTTCACCATGACGTAAACATCAAGATGACATACCAGTACATACGCAACAACCCCCAATCCTGTCTCACCCATTAACATGATGAGCCCCTCTGGGACTTGATTCACTTGATCACACCGTAGTTAATATGGAAATCTTGTCGATAAAAGTGACGGTTACAGAATCGGTTACACCTAAGCAGCCTATCATAGGCTGCTGCAGCTGCTGCAGTATGATAGGGGGTCTGTTCTCCAGTAGTACTGGTGATGCAAGTGCAGCGGAAGAAGATGTGCGAGACGCGTACCTACGTGCAGCATGCTGATGGTGATAGTTGCTAATAGTTGTACTGCTACGCGCTCGCTCGTCCTACGAGTAGACGATTGATAGTTTCACATGGTATCACACTATCGCACTATCACAAGTCTCGCTTTGTAGGTCACTAAATCTTGGTTAATAGACACCAGGTAGGCCCTCACTTGCACTCCCTTGACGGCCAGGTCACGCCCGGCGCCGACGACGACCGACTCCGAGTCAGGGCTCCACGCCAGGGCATACAGACTGTGGCCAGTCTGCATCAAGGTAGACCGCAAGTTACCAGACCTGGACCAGATCTGGCCGAGTGCGAGCCGGGTGCGACGGGAAAACTTAATATCACTTATGCAACTCACGTACGACTAGAAATTGCAACTAATGCTTTTGGTTGTCCACAGCAACATTATGCCGATAAAGTTCCCACGACCGTTGATGATAACTTTGAGTACGTACAGCAGCAGTAGCACACCCGTTTCAACGCTTGCTTAGGGAGGGCGCTGCTTGCTCGTGATTTCTTCGATTACTGGAATCGCGTTCGGCAGCTTCGATTGATTGCAGCGTGCCGCTGGCAATGGGGTCGACCGATTAATTCATGAGGACGTATACCTGGCACCAGTGTGCATTTTCAAGTATCGCAGCGACTAGCCAGGTTAACTGTGAACCCTTTTTCCAGCGCGCGCGTGTGTGTGTGTGTGTGTGTGTGTGTTTTTTTTTTTTTATCCTCCGGCGGATTGGTAAAAATATGAAATCACTATTTCGGCGGTTATCCCAGTCAAGGACGCTGCCGGGTGCTCACTTGCTCACACGACTCGCAGCTGTAGTCAAGGTCTTAGCCCGTTGGGCTATTGGTAAAATGTTAGATCGCCTACCCAATCTAAGCCTTCTAACACTTTCCCCCCCTGGAACGGACCGGATATACGGGCTGACGTGCCACCAACGCACGGTTCCAATTTTTGGGGATCCAGAGGTATTTTTTCAGATTATTGACATGAGGAAATTCACTTTTCTTTAAAAAGCGATTTCGTGGTGGACGTGAGATTCAAACTCACGACCAACGACTCATCCATGTCCCGCCGATGATGCCATAAGTTAAGTTCTTAGTCCGTTGGGCTACTGGTTAAAGGTTAACCAATCGCCTACCCAATTTAAGCCTTATAACACTCCCCCCCCCCCCCCTCGGAACAGCGGGGTCCTTGGTCTTCGTATGGGTCCGTACGTGCCTAGTCCGCAGTTCTTCACGATCTCTGCGGACCCAGGAAGAATGTGTATCAGATTCTTGACGTGAGGAAATTCATTTTTCTTCAAAATGCGTTTTCATGGTGGACGTGAGATTCAAACTCACGGCCAACGATCCATGTCCTGCCAATAGACGCCATTTGTTAAGGTCTTAATCCGTTGGGCTGCTGGTACAAGGTGAACCGATCGCCTACCCAATCTGAGCCATATTACACTCTCAGGTGACCCTGCGCTGCTCCCCACTCCGGTCTTACTGATATATTCAATAAAAGCGGCAGAAATCACGGTGTTTTTACTCTTTTGCCTCTCCGCGTTTTTAGTCGCCCATCTACAGTACACTCACAACAAGTCTATACTGAAAAGACTGCAGCACATTGTTAGAAGGGAGACGCGCATAAAAAACACATGCCTAAATATCCGCAGTACGCGCGGTCGCACAGCTGTGTGTTGTTGCATTCCCCTGGAAAGCCGGTAAAAGGTAAGTGGGTGCCTCAGAGGCCTCTTAAGTATGTACTTCGAAGTACACGGATAATACTCCAGTCGTCCGAAACTCCACCAGGCCAGAGGTGGTTGGTAGTGGTTGGTCGCCTACACGAGTGTACACGAGTGCACAACTACTGTTATTATTGTCGTCTCGCCTTGACATTCCCGTCCTCGCCGCAAGAGCAGAGAGCGCTGCCGTCAGGACTCCAGCGCACGCACACAACCGCTCCTGTGTGCGCCGCCACCTGCACGATTAGCAACGAGGAGAGCGCGACGCGGCGGCCACCGTAGATGCCGTGGGTAGGCGCAGTAGTGTCACGTTTCAAGAGTGCAAGGAGTTTATGCGCCGCCGGGCTTCGGGTTGTTACGGCCCAAACAGAACTTAGAAAGAAGGACGAACACGGATATTGAGTTGGAGGGGAGAGGGAAGTCGAGACTTCGCCTTGGTCGAACAATGGTTGACTACGGTCTGCAGCAAAGCGGCAATGGTGCGACGAGACGGCGTTTTTATTCCACAGTTGGTGCACTCAAGCTCAAGCACGACAAGCGGGCGCACGCGCGCGCACAGGGGGTTGTACATGCCACATCGCTATCGCTTGACAAATGGCTCATTTGTCTTTTCATGTATCCCGGAAACTCTGCTGGACGGCCAACACGAAATTGAGAGAACGTAGCGGGTGCAACATTCTTGGGTGACGTCAAAACGACACGCCTTAATATTGGTAAGTGCACGCTGTTCACGTGAACTTACACTTGTCCAAGTCTTGACCCCTTTCAGGAGTGAAACTACGTTGCCGTACGTGGTGCACAAGCCTTTCCCTCAAACACTTTGACCCCGGAACCCCGACCCCGGAACCTGGCTCCCTCCCAGCAGCGGTAGCCTATGCGAGGAACTACTTACCTTTTTCTCTTCCCGGCCGGCCCTGGTGATGAGCCTCACGCTCCCGTCGGAGCACGCCGCCGCAAACACCTCCGACGCCTGCTTGCCGGAACTCGAGAACCAGCTCACCGACGTCACAAACGCGTCCAGCCCAGCCACCTGATGCCAGGAATCGATGGGTACGGGGATGTATAATACGGTGGGTTTGCATCAGGCGGGAAGCTCAATATCGTTGGACAACCAAACGTCGGCGTATCCAGGGGTGTTCGATCGGGGTGGGAGAAAAGAGGGAGGTACTGAAAGCACTGATGGAGCTGCCGATGAAGTTGTGTTAGTTTCGCAACGCGGCTGTTCTGCGAAGACAAATCGGACAAACACAAGTGCTCTTTTCTCGAGGAGAGGAATACAACATATACTAGGTATGCATCCATATGTAGGTCCCCGAACGGTTTCAGCACTATCGAAGCGCCATCGAACTGTACCATACAACAGCAGTTCAGCGACAACGCGACCAAGCTACCCCCCTCTGCCCCGCCAACCTCCCCACCCTCCTGAATCCAGACCCGGCCATCGGTGAAGACGGCCATAGGAGGCATTGCACCGCTGCCCTCCGGAATCACACGCCCCCAGCGCTCGAACAAAGTCGCGATGATATAGCATACGTGTACACAGCACTTGTCTTGCTTCGACTGATTCGATTTTGCCACATGATTCGTAAGAACAACACGCGTGGCGGAAGCAGCATGTACCACTTCGCCACCACCCTCTGCCACGTTCGAAGGGAGGTTAGACTTAGATCGCCCTCTTCTCGATTACGTGTTTTGTTTCGTGATACCTTTGTACTCGTATCTATAAAAAAAGATTAATGCCAGGTGCTACAGTATGTGTCGATGGTCTTCGCTGGGATCAAGGTTAGCAATTCCAGCATCGAGGGGCCGTCTTGGTATGGTTCGTGTAGGGTATATACCTGGTGCCTGGCATATTTTTCAGCTGTCAGAGCAGTAGTCGTACAGTATAGTTCGAGAGGCAAGTGTGTGAACCACTAGGGCACGGCGTTCGTAGCCCTTTCTGTGGTAAAGAGGCGCATGGTAACGATGGGGACCTCAGGCCTCAGGGTTGCGCCCATCACCAGAATACCAGTACCTCGTAGTCGGCGAAATCCAATGCCAGGCATCCAATATCTCCACACCTGTTGTGAATATCTTTGCCAACCAATCCAACACACAGAGAGATTTTCTCCGATTTAACACGCTTGGTTCCGAGTGATTCAACAAGGCCTCTTATCAAGCCCCCTCACAACTTGCGCCACTGGCAACCCAACGGTTTTCATCGGAATGCAGAGCTTGGCAGCTTTAATGCATCAGGCTACGGGTACTCGGTTGTGGCAAGCTCTGTCGACAGGGACGCTATCGCCCGACCATTACGATACGTCGGGACTAGAATATGACGGTCACTCTCGATTTTTGGGGAACGTATCCGTTTTTGGAAATAAACTCTGTATCGACATGCCACACCTTCCCAGCGGGATCCCCAGAACCGTCCCAGCGATGTATGGTGTTGTCGTCCGACATGGAGTATAGCTCGTTATCAGGGGTCCATGCCACGGCCGTAACCATCTCCTTGTGCACGCCGGCGGAGCACCTCAGCTGTAGCTTCATGACGGCTGAGTCTCTCCTCGTTTGAAAAAATGTTGAATCAACCAAAGCTTGAATTGCCTGGATCTAGGCCAGCCCAGATCAGCGACCTCTCCCCTTTTTATCAAGGTCTGGGGTCTTGGATATGCTAGGACCTTGTTGCTCTGCGCTACCCAAGGTTAACTCTCCTACCGTATGTAGACTTCTCTTGCTGGGCAGTGTGATCTTGCGCAGCGGCATCAAAAGTGTGCAAGATAGTCGAATACCAGCCGAACAAATTGCCTCGTAAAAGTGAATTGGTCAATGGCGATTGGTCAAACTCAACTGGTCAAAACGTGAAACGGTTTTCGCGGGTCAATTTCTGCTTCGCAGTTCGAAAAAGAGCAACGCGTCTACCCCCCACTTCAATCCTCTGTTCCACCTGTACCAAGCAAAGAGCACCGTAAGAGACCTAAACCGCGTAGCCTCAGCGAGGAAGGGAGGGATATTAGGAAAGGGAGAGGATTTCGTGAGCTTGTTGGCTTGGACGGGGCATAAGGAGCGGCCGCATCGTTGTTCTGGGCTTGCGAATCGCGTTCACAATCTGATCGGTGCTTCGCCGGAGATGCAACATATCATACTTCTGTAATAGGGAGCGAGGGAGAAGCAACTCCCATATAGCCAGGGAGCGGCGGGGTTGATCGACCGGGCGGAGGGACGGCGGCAAAGCTTGGTAGCCTCTACCTCTCAGCTTCAAGGTACGAATTATGTAATTTTGCAAAACTTTGTGTCCTCCGCCAGAGAACGCTTCATGGCTGCAATGCCGGGTGTGTCTTCAGTTTGGTTTGTGGTCGAAGTTACACACGAACCTACTCCTTGCTTGTAGCAAGCAGTCGTACAGGCTACATACCGGTACGGGTAGAGGAGAACATACCACAATTGCCGCTTATCAGGCGGTCCGTTGAATGAACCTTACATATTACCACCGAGGCAGTTTTACGGGCTCCACCTGTGGAGCTTCCCGGGTCCCGGATGCTGTCGGCTCCGTAACAAACTCGTTCTTGAGTTCCTGCTGGTGAACAACGAACTCACAAACAAAACTGTTGTACTGCTGTACGCACGGAGCTGATACCCGGTACTCGTATGAAATGTTACCTTACTGCTTGCTTCAGCAGTATCAGGTACTATCCCACCCGAGTTACCTGTGACGCACCCAGCAGTGCTGTGCTGCCACTGCTGCAAATATGTACATGTGCGAGTATAATAACTCTTGCCTCTGGAGAACAGCAGTGCAAGAGCAGCGAGATGCCCTTTTTCATTTTTTTGTGTACATCCTCTACAAGTACCTAACCCTACTGATTACAACACAACATACCTGGTAAACATTTTGAGAATGTGACGGGACGTTATGTTGTATTTTGGTTGCTGGCGCATGTATGTTGTGTCGGCCGCACGTAATGCGTACTCGTAGGCTATTATTAATAATGCATTACGGTGTGTTATCTCTGTGTCGTAGTCTGACCACAGAACTTGTACCTATCTAGGATTGAAGAATCAGCACGGACACTGGGCTTGCTGGATGTCGACGAGTAGAAGAACGGTTTAATGTGAAGAACACACACACACCACGCCGGTGCGCCCGCGTATGGTGCCTGGCGAGGACCCGCGCACTATGTTACAGCAGTATTAGCAGACCATGCACAGAGTGCCAGGTGCAGCAGTAGCATCCGGAGACGACCCCTATGCTCCCACATGGTGCTTGCTGGCAAATGCTGCCACATAAGTCCCGGCGCTATGATAGCAGAGGTTGTGCACCTTGCCTTTCGTTGTACAACGAAGTCCTGCTGCTGTGGTGACCTTTGCAGTGCGGATTGGCGGGTCTGCTTCCCCTTTTTTTGTCCATGCTTCACACTCGCAACATTATGCTGCTGGTACGACCTACCCGTGGTATAAACCATACCGGTACTTGTACTAAAATAAGAAACATTTATGACACGTAAACTTCTTACTACACCTTGTACACCTGGAAAGTTGTACGTAGATTCATTGGATTGTACAAGTATTATTAATAGTACCGGTACGTAAAAACAGGTATATAACATGTACATGTTTTTATTTTCGTAACGTCTTGAATCGACCCACATCCCACACTCTGAGGCCGGCAGGCGGTAACCTCTCAAGGCTATCGTAGTACCAGAGCACCCTTGAGTTCATTCCTTAAGCCGCGGTGTCCGATGCCCGATGCCTCGGCTTGCAACCCTACTGGCTACGTACGTGCGTTTATGAAGCATCGTCCGTGATGCTTATTTTTTTAGTAGACGAGTGTGGGCTTCGCAGACGAAGGCTTGGGTGCTGCCTGTCGCAGATGAACACTGACCATTGGTACTTTGCTCGATATTGGCGTTGGGCACAGCAGGTTGCGCGTCAGGCAGAGATGCTGTACGCAGAGTTGTTTATAGTAGAGAAAATACCGGTACCGTACAGTATTATCTACTGGACTTGGTGTAAATATTAACTCAGACGAACGGACTGTTTTTGGGCTGGAACGCATTATTTACAATAGTTTGTTGACGCGGGCAGCATCCAGGGGAACCGCTGGCCTATATCTTTGACAAGGAATTACATACCTGGTATAGAATACGCGCGTTCGGTTTATCACAATACTTGTAAAATTCGGTAAAAATGGAATATAGACGAGGCGTATTACGCAGCTTGCAAAGTTGAGTATCAACTATTTAATCAGTCGAACTCACAGCTGACGTGTTTCAAAATTTGTAAAAAAAAATGCTTTTAAAATTCGGTAAAAATGGAATAGAGACGAGACGTATTACGCAGCTTGCAAAGTTAAGTACTGTATCAACTATTTAACCAGTCGAACTCACAGCTAACGTATTGCAAAATTTATAAAATAGGTTGACCTGTCTTTCACTAAAGGTAGGTGCTTTTCCAGCGTCGCAGGTTATTTTTTGTTCGCATGTCTCGTGTACAGCAATACAATTGGTCGGGGAACAGGCCACCACCTTGCGTTGCCCCTTGAGTTTTTTCTTACTTCCTCCCCATCTTCTGTTGGCTCAAAGCATGCGTACGTACACACAAGCAGTAGCTTCCTTGCTTCTGGCACCTTCTCGCGACCACGGCCTTCAGCGGTGGCATTTTACAATTATGTACTTGTAATGGTTTTGTGATCACATACACAACATCCGTGGCAACGCGAGTAAATACCTCGTACTGCTTTACGTACGAATACACTGAAGGGGTGCATTGCGTCGCCATCCCGAAGGTGTGATTGCTGGTTGTGCTTGAGGATCAGGTTTGCGATGGGAGAAGAAAAAAGCAAAACGGCGCCTCTCTTCGCATTTCGATTTCATACGAGTACTACAGATGTAGTCTACTGCTGTATTTTGTACTTGTATAGCTGGTATGGACATCAATTCCTCAATAGAATCGCCTGGGCTCACCCCAGCCACGATCTCAATCTATCCTCCCGTTTTTTTCCTTGCGCAATGGCGGGAGACGTGCTGCGGCTGTGTTCTGGTATCGTGTGCTCGATGGATGGCCGACGCTTATCAATACACTTGCAACTACTTCGTACTGCTGTTTGTTCTTCATCGTATACTCGAGCCTGTTCTTGGACCGCCACGACTGCACTACGTGTCCAAGGCACACATACCACAGCAGGAAGCAGTACTTGGTACGAGTACGAGTCCTCGCGAGTCCCTGCAGTACCAAAAACTGAAATGGCTGAGTCCTCGCCCGTCTCCACGGTACCAGAAGCTGAAGTGACTGAGTCCTAGCGAGTTCCCAGCGTACAACGAGCTGACGTCACTATTAATAAGTACTCGCGAGTCCCCAAGTACCAAAAGCTGAAATGGTTGATTCCTCGCAAGTCCCCAGGGTACAAGGAGCTGAAATGAATGAATACTCCCGAGTCCCCAGGGTAACAGGAGCTGAAAGGGGTGGGTGTACGTACGCCCTGCATACAGCAACAGTAGTACAGCAGTAGTACAGCACAGCAGTACAATAACCAGTACATACAGCAGCAGCAGTACAGCGCTGCACGGCCATTACACAACAGCAGCAGTAGTACTCGAGGTAGCAAGAGGCACGGTGGTTCTCGAACGTTGGTCTGCTTTTTTGTGATGTGAGTAGGAGCATGGTGCAATCACCTGTGTTGCAGTGCCCCCACTTTTTTTTATATTGCAGAATCTCATGACAAACAACTGGAACCACCTCCACCCCCGTTTTTTTTCCTTCAGGACATTTCGTAATTCTGCTCTACTCTACCGTACGAGCTCCGAAATTTCCCATTGATCCATATTTTGGCAAGGCAGATACGGGCTCCTTGGTGCACTCCCGTGAGTGTGCCGAAGCGACAGCAGTTTTTGTGCCGTCCTCCGAATCAGACCTCGTCGCTAAAGCAGTAGTGGACAAACCTTGATCGTAGATCTTCCTGAGGTAGCTAATTAGGCACTCTGATTAGCTAGGGGTATGTTTTACGCGGCTTAATCAACTTTCGAGTATTTCCCAGCCACAGCATCCCGAGTCGTCCCGAGTCAACCTAGAGTCTTCCCAAGCTCAGCATCCACGCCGGCCGAACCAACCTAGAGTCTTAACAAGCACAGCATCCCAGCACTGACCACTGGCGTAGGGTTCGGGTTCGGGTTCGGGTTAGGGTTCGGGTCGGAGGGTCGGCTTCAGGCGTGCAACACAAAACCTCCATAAAGATCTACTATCAAGGTCTGTCCACCCCTCCGCTAAAGTTAGAAAATGGAGTTCCAGGCGCTTGCGAATGCGGTTTCTTGTACTACTGCTGTGGCCAACTTTTTTTCTCTACTGTAGAAAGAGAATGGAAGGGGATATAACAACATACTGTACACAAAGCGGCTCGCGTGCTCTCGCTTGTGCCAGTAGCAACATGCCACATAACTCAATTTTCTCTCCCGATGCCCACACAGACAACACGTCGTGCGCTGGTCTTGCTATTGTAGGCTGGCTGTGTTCTTAGATAGAGCAGCGAGAGAACAACGGAGCTTATTTTCTACACTGGTATGTACGAGTGTAAAGCTCCTTTGAACTGAGGAAGCCAGACTTCACGACTCTCCTTCCTTTTGTCTTGGAATAGTGACTCTACTATTTGATTAAGTGAAACACGAAAAAAAATGCAGACGCGGAGCGCGATTTATCGCCGACCCTAACAAGCAGAACCGTGAGACTTCCTGGGCAGCGGCGGGTGACATGTGTGAAGCCACCGCCGCGCGCGCTGGCCGTGGCTTGCTTAAGCACCGATGTTTCAACGACCGTAAGAAAAAAGTTGAAGTATTCGAGGTAACAAAAGCGAGATCAAAGGACCAATAACCAAACAATCGAACTCTGAAAAGTGCGGTCAAGAATGTGTAGAGTTGTTTTCTGGCCGAAAAAGAAACTTAATCCTGAAGGGATTTCAAACTGGCGGAGTCAGGGAGACAACCCCCATGCAGTACGGTGGTATCACATCGTGCGTGTATGAGCCCATGAAGCATATCTTGGTACTCGCATGCCCTGCTGTGGCGTGATGCAATAGGGTGGTGCTTCTGATAAGGGTTATCTATAAACCTGCCAGTACATTAGAGCACGAGCAGAGGGTGAATGTACCACGTTTACGATATTCGTTTTGTTTCTCGGCCCACAACTTTCTACTCTGGGATCTGGGTAGAGACTGATATCAGTCGGAAAAAATCTCCACTCTCCACTCCCGCCCTTAGTCTATGCTCTATACTCATGGGGCAACAGGTGATTATATTAAACCAAGCTTGGACCGCACGTTTTTTTTTTCTCGAGGTGGCCGCCTTCGAACTTTTATTTGGTAATGATATGAGGATTGGTGCTTGTGAAAACAACGTTTTGATTGTGGTTGACGCGCCATAGGGCATCCCGTGAATGGTACACAAATAAATAAATCAATTTCTCGCACCCGGTACGAGTATATTTTAAGTAGTTCAACAGTAGCGCCACTAAGTCGTGTACACCTTTATCATAGGTTTCGGGCACAAGCGACTTGAAGTTAGAGTCGGATCGTTTGTGTCCGTCGCAGCGCCCACGAGGTTCCATGGGTCATTTACGGCAGCAGTAGTCCCCAGTTGCGACGGCGTCGCACCAACAAAGTTTTAGAGATGTCGTTCCTTTTCTCGTGTTGTCACCCTCTGTTGATGTTTCTCTTTCCGACTGTCGCGTGTCATGCGCAGGGTAGGGCGGGCCAAGACAGAGTAGGGCAAGGCCGGGCGGCTGTGGCCATGGCTCAGCAGGGGGCCACTCTCCAAAACTACAACAACGAGCTGGTGAAGTGCATAGAAGACTTGAGAGAAAAGCGGGAAGAGGTGAGGGACAAAACCGTGTGCGTTGGGCTCGTAAGTCAGTAACCCGCGGTGCTTGCATCCTGTGAGTGTGCCTTCGGTAGGAAGCCCCCCCTCATCCCCCCCCCCTATATTACGTATAGGTTGGTTTGGCGTCG
Organism: Macrocystis pyrifera; assembly: GCA_031763025.1. Taxonomy (NCBI): domain Eukaryota; class Phaeophyceae; order Laminariales; family Laminariaceae; genus Macrocystis; species Macrocystis pyrifera. The sequence continues at coordinate 20,521,125 of JASSKH010000001.1, read as the reverse complement.
GTTGGCAACGACACTGTAAAACATGCCGCTCACTACGTGAGCTAGACAACCAGGGTACCGTTTTTTTTTTTTTTTTTTTTTTTGCGGTCGCCCACAGCTGGTCGTCGAGTTAGATCATTTGTGCGAGGCAAAGAACCTTTGCTCTGCACAAGAGAATTGATCGTATCACTAGTGTTCAAGGTAAGGCACCCATGAGGCAGTTACATAGTACTCCCATTGCTGTCTCTGGAAGTGGCTACACCGGAAACTAAATTAACTCATTGAAGCTGTCATCCACATGCAAATCCGCCTCACAAGCGGTTCTTAGTAGGATGCAGCTCACCCTTCATGCGACTCGCCGGACACCTCACGGCGCTTCGCGCTTGGTGCAAGCAATGTCTGCCTGATCGGTGAAAACCCGGCATGCTCCGTCCCGGCATTACAGGGATGCGAGGGTCTATTGGTCAAACGACTGCGGCCATGCATGATATCGAGTACATCTCTCCTATCGAGTACACCCCCCCCCCCCCCCCATCGAGTTGGTTTCTTACGGTTTTCGCTGTCGTTGGTACGCCTCGCTGCCTATGCTTTCGCATACCACCGAATTCGAGACAGTATGCGATCTTGTGGCGTAGCGTCCTTTTTCATGTTGGACGCAGCTGCGCTTCGAGTGGAGTTGCCGCTTGGCCACCGCTTAACTTTCTTGGGCAGGATTTCTTAGTGGTGCATTGCGGCATGGTGCAGCGCGGTGCACACTGCCCACGGTTGGGGGCACGAAACACAATGAAAACACTTTATTTAGGTAGCAGTGGAGGTCACGGGAACAAAACTAGGGTTTCGACCCGTCTGCGACACTTTCACGTTGTCGTCCATGCGTCTAGAGTAAGGGATACAAGGCGCTTCGCTGCTCCGCGGGCGGCCTACGCCGCCCGCTACGCTCGCTCAGGAAGGAAACATCAAATTATGCCAAGCGGACAGAGGTCCATGATTGAATATTGTTTTTTTATGGCCCCTGTAGTTAGCTGCAAACTGGCGACTTGATAATGCCAAGAGTCCCGCCGCCATGCTTCAGGAGAAAACAGCTCGGACGCCACATATGCTTCGCGTCGCCGGCGGTTTTCCGCTACGCTCGCTCACACGTCGTACATACGTACATACCCCAGGTAGGGTACTTATTTTCTTCTTTCGATATGCTCTGTGTCTGTGTACTCGTCGTATGTACGAAAGATAAAGCACAGAACGGCACAGCAACACAGCAAAAACAATGAAAATGAAACCGAAAAATTCTAAAAGAAATAAAATCCCCGTCCCCTTTCGTGTAATAATTTACTACCTGAGCGGAACACCTTACACCAGTCAAAAAAAGAAAAAAAAATGAAAAAAAAAAAATCTTACAGCAGAGCTTCTCTCTCAGCCTCGTACGGCGCCCGCCCCTCTCGCGACCATCTCGCCACCAATTCAGTCCGGGTAAAGCTTCCCTCCCTCTCTTCCACAGTGAGCCCCGTCGCCCGCCTCGCGTGAAGCCCGGTGTTCACCGTGGACCTCGACGCAAGCTCGACAATGTTGGTGCTCATTCGGGGTACCCCCCTCTTGTGACTCTCAGCCCGGTCGTCAAAATAAGCACCGCTTGAGTATTATCTTACAATCCCGAACGACCCTTAAATACTCGTACGTACTCTATCCAAAATCACAAATGGAGGCCAGACAGAGCCTATTGATTCATCCCTCGTGTCTCGAGGCACACACGACGCCTAGGCACGAAAGCGGCGACCGCGCTCCTTGCAACTCCCCCTCTACTCGCCAGCATCCGCTGACACCCGCGACGGTGCCGGGTTCGCCCGCCCAACCGTGCTCGGAGTACACGCACGCACACGAAACGAAAGAAGAAAAAAGGAAAGAAGGACTGAAAGTACGACGAGAAATGGAGAAAACAAAGACTCGCTGGAACGGTCCGGCAAGTAATAAACGGAGGCGATTCCCAAGTGGGAGCTCTGAGAGGCAAGGGATGTACCAACCGAGCGCGCTCAGAGATTGAGATCTAAGTATGTCTATGGACGAGCTCGTGGTTTGTCCACGCGCTACACGCAACGTGCATACGCATCGTGCAGCATTCGCGGTTGCGTTGGAAGCTTTTGGCATCATTTATTTTAAAAGGGTTTGGCTGGCCTACCATGCGTTCGAGGGGTTCCATGATTTCGTTGACCACCCCGCCGTAGAGGATTGACACGGAGTCAATGGGCGTCCTACTACGGATTGAACCCTGTTTTGCTCCTTTGATGGGAACGATACGATATATTTTTAGGCGTTTCCTGAATCACTCTTACCACACGGTCTCTCGCCAACCACTTCATTGAGTCTTGCACCTCCCGAGACCCCCCCTACCCCCGACCTGACGCACACGTCCTCTCACGACAAAGCCCTCCTCGTGCGCCATCGAAGAGGGAATTCACGAAGTACAGGTATAATGCTATCTGTGCCCTGAACCAGACCTAGCAAACACGTGCGTCTACTTGTTCGACAATAGTGTTTTGCCTGACCCAAGCGGATTCGACCAACCGCGACTCGACCTCGTGGCGTGTGCGCCATTATAGAGGTACCTCTACCCACCCTGACCCCCAATCACCCGGACTCTCACAAGATGTGATACAGACTCTAGCAAGACCCAACTGGTTACACAACGGCTATCGTTTGGCAACCATTTGTCCTCCCCTTGCGTCCCATCAGTCTACCTCACGGAACGCAAAAAATACCCTGTGACTCTGATGGCCAGCCGCTGCCGATATTGTAGTTGCGGGATGCACACGTTGACTGTCCCCTGCCCACGCTTTGCTTCTCAAACACTATCGTTTTTGTCGACGCTGCTACCGGCCGTTGGCAGGTAAACCGACAGATCTTGAAAGAGGAAGAGGAAAAGGCGAAAATCCAAAAGGATCTCAGCATTTTGACCGACCGCCTCAGCAAAATTAACGAAACCCTAGCGCGGAAGGTTCAGGCACGAAATGAGTACGATCGGACCGTGCAGGAGACGGAGGTGAGGCTGTCCCACGCTTACCACACCTGGACTCCTTTGTGTTTCTAATTTTGGTGTTGCGACATTGTTTTGATATTATTTTAATGGTAATATGTTGTTAACGGTTGAGGAGGGTTTTGATATTTGGGGAAGTATTTCACGAGATGTTAGCCGATTTATGGGTGAATCAAGACCTACGGCGGTAGAAGCGACTCCCCCCGGCAAACCTGAAGCTTGTGTTTGTTTGTTTTCGAGACTCGTGCGGTTCTGTGCGTTGCTCGATGACACGATTGACGCTCCGACCCGGCACACAATTGTTTATCTCTCAAGAAACACAACAGAAGAATTTCCGGCTCCAAAAATCCGTGTGTTGTTGTGGCTTGGAGAAACTCATTTTGAAAGTGAGAGTGGCGTTCCGTCGCCCCATGCAGCAGGTCGTGAGTTGGCGGGAGGCCATTGAATTCGTCAATGCCCTGACTACGGTAGTAGGTAATGCTGCAGTGGACGGTTACATTCGCCCGTGTAGTTGACCAGTCAGTCTTTCGCATTGTGGCGCCGTTCACGCGCATCGTACAGTGTGATAACGGTGGGGTACGCAGGGCGAAGACTGCATTTTCCACACACCGCGCAGGTAGCATGTCCTACAACCACCCCTTACTAAGCCCCACTCCGCCCAACCCGTCCGCGTGACGCTTGCTTCAGGCGGCGTACATGAAGATCCTTGAAAGCTCGCAGACTCTGTTGCACGTACTGAAGCGCGAAACTGTCAACTTGACCAAGAAGAAGCAGGCATCGGCGTGACACGGTGCGACGCGGTGCTTGTGTTTGGATATCACAGACAGCTTGGGCTTTGAGGCTGTTTGTATTGCACCCCAGGCGTAGTGAGCGGTCGAAACGACCTGCTGCTACTGGAACACGCCGGCCGCCTTGCTGCTTTTGTTTTGGCGGCGTTTATTTTTATTGCGGAGGGTTTGTTCTAAGGATGGGGGCTTAATGCGGCAAGATGGAGGTTGATACATATGGCCGTTGATTATTTTCGCACTGGGACGGCTTGAGTGATGTCCACAAATAAGTTGTGACAGACGTTGTTCTCCGTTTCCTTCTTCCTCGATCGTTAATTCTTCGGAGAGTCGAGTACTGGGGGCATGCTTGGCCGCATCGTTTCTTCCCGTGGACACAATTGAAAATGTTGTACGTGACTGTCGACCTGCAGGCGCACGCTTGGCGGCGTTTTGCACTGTCGCCAGTAGCCAGCCTCCAATTCCCTGGCTAATGGGCGCGGCATCGAGGAGTCCAACTCCCAGGTCCATTGCTGCGGCGTCGGCGTGTAGATTTCCTCAGCTGGTATAGGGGAGTATCGATTAAGCTACGTACTCGTATCATATTGTTGATATCCCCGTTCGTCCCTTGTTCGAGAGAGCGTCCTCTTCTTTTGGTGGTGGGCGGTTTTGGCTGATGAAGAGGCCCGCGGAGCTCTTAACCTTCCGGCACGTTATCATGGCTAGCAAGCACTGGGCCTGAAAAACGGTGTTTTGTTACTGTCACCTTCTGGGCGCGCCACGGGACGGTGCAAGGAAAATGTTTCGTTGAGGCTTTTGACCGCACCAAATTTTATCGGTGTTGGTAGGGCGTTGACATGAAGTGAAAAATACAAATATGAACGGACCTCGTTCATTCGCCAATGCGTAATATTAGCTGACGTAGTGTGTGTGGGTGTTGGTCGAGCAATGCTTGACCGTGCGTATTTTATTGGCCGCTAGGCATTGAGCGGCGCAGCGTTCCTCCTGCCTGAACTCTGGTATCCAGGGGTCCCATCACCTCTCATTTCGGTTGCTACACGAACGCCACCTCGTTTCTGCTTTTTGCGGATAGTGATGATATCGGCGTTGTCGATATTTCCTCTGTTTAAAAAAATTAATATACTGCATCACAGAGCTATCATACATTCATATCTTGCAACCGCATTCATTCGGGCTACCGTTGATCCTGTTTTGTGCAGAATTTGGGACACTCCAATCTGGTGTTTATCTTCCAGTGCAATTGTGAAAAGTAGCCGTTCCATGGGGCTTAGCTATTACATCTTGTCTCATTGACGCTTGCGCTTTACGGTTGACTGGTCCCTCCGGAGGGTGAAAGAAAGGGGTAGCTTGCCTCTTACACAGACCGATGGACGGCCACGAACCTCGCAGTGTTATTGTCATTGTATTCTCCTGGAAACAAGAAATTCCGATTGGGTTCGGCCAATACTTCCCCACGTCCATACTTATCTAATGTCTCCCAACAACACTTCGCAGCCCACCCTAATGGGCCGTGCACGTATGTCTGCAGTAGATACCAGCGAGCTGGTTTTCAGAGAGGAGGTGCAGGCTTGACCAGAAACGTAGTTGCCGAGTATTAACAGTACTGTGTAAGGACCTAGACGCAGCTGGTCAAAACACGCTCCCATACCTCTTTTCGTCTAACATGGAAAAATGGGAGGCCGAGAAACTTCCCCGACCACCCCTTGTGATCGTACTATCCATAGTTGGTGTTACATCAGGTAACAGCTGCGAACATTTTCCCTATAACTATTGGCGAATGCAAGCGAAACGCTGGGGAAAATGAGATGCCCACAGGGGGTAACACCAGACAGATGGCGGAAACTGTAACAGCAGTGTGGGTGCGTCCAGAAGCAACATGTCTGAGGAAATGCTGGCGCACATCCTGTTACAGTAGTTAAGCCCTTCTAGTACCGCAGTCCCGTTTTGAGGACAGACTACTCAAGAGTTTGGAAGAGTTTGACTGGATTGTCCCCAAAACGGGACTGAAGTCCTAAAAGAGGGCAACACCATACGTGGCAAAAATACATATTGACGTCGTGTGGTCTACCAGGTGCATCATTCTTATGATTGCACCCAATGGTTGAAACAACGTACTGTAGTGGGGTCATTCTTGCCGCAGCTAACGGCTAAGCATCTATCGCTTTTGGTTGGCGATACGGAGAAAACACGATGCATATCGGGGACAGGGGGGGGTCTGGATGGTCTTGTGTTAAACCCCTCCCTCCCCCGTACTTTCCACTTGACCTCACGGATACACCGCGATGATAAAACAATGGCATGCCTCATCAAGAAGACAAGAACAGCGAAGTTTCTGCGTCCTCTCAGAGAAGTACATACAAAAACTCCTAACGGGGTTCCCCCGAAAGGATGAGCGGGGGGGGGTGGGGGTGAAGGTGGGGGGCGGGGGATGGGGCAGTGTACTCATGTCATACATGGCCGTATACGTATGACCATAGACTCTCGCATCTCTAACAATGCCGGGACGGAGCACGTCGGGTTTTCGCCAACCGCAGTATCTCTCTCGCTGTCAGCTGCTACTCGTAGAATATATATATATATATATATATATATATATATATATATTGGGGGGAGCAAAGATAAAGGGAAATCACGCTAACAACAGACCAACCAGCTCTTCGTTCTCCGCAGCATGCAAACAATAAGCCCAAAAGGGGAGCGGTCTGTATGACCAAATGGGTGAGGGACATGATGGAATTGTCCTGATAGAAACAACGGGACGGGGGGGAGGGGTCATGGGAAACACCTACCAATATGATAGTAAATAGACCCGGCCCGAGAGGGGCTGGGAATGAACATGACGACCATAGCACTCCCATCCGGTGGCAAAGGTATATATGATAAGCCTGACTGAACCCGGTCGGCGCAAACCGCGGCACTTGATCTAAGAAAATGTTGGCCGAGGTTCGTTCGTGTTCGCCACTGAAATGGGAGCGGCGAAAGGGGGACACCCAACATCTCGGGCGGTGTTTACCGCGCGAAAAGGGATGGAGGCGGAAGGAAACTGCCACCATGGGTTCATCTTGTCGGTTGCTACAAGCAAGTTCACGCCACTCAGTCCGGTAACAACGGGAGAGCCTGTAGCGAGTAATCGACAAGCGGCTCCGGTCGGCGTTTGCCGAAAACAATCAGGAGGTAATAAAGGCCGTTTAATTCACGATTTATGCAAACCCAACGGGCTTCCCGGCCAGTCTTACAACAAGAAAGGGAAGAGGGGACCAAGGAAAAACAGGCAAACAATACCTCGCAGACAGGTTGCATCGGTATTTCCATCGGGTGAATACGTGATGCTTTTGCCAAGCTTGTAGAGGTATTGCCATGAGGGGGGCTTATTCCCTACAGTAGTAGTATTAATAGTGGTAAATATTCTTACATGAAGTGCATATTAATAGTAGTTCGTGCCGTCGACGCCTATACATGAAGTACATATTAATAGTAGTTCGTGCCGTCGACGCCAATTCGAGGATAATTGCGTAGAAATATACAACAACATTGACCTGGCATGACAATTAATAATTGAGCTCACGCGTGGGGATATAAGGGGAGTGGAATTTGACATCGATTTTATTTTCTCTAGGAACGCATGCGTGCATCTGGTATCAGGAGCACCCAATTGATTATATTCGTGATTGCATGCGCATCAAATAAAGTGTTACAAGCAGTAGTACTCGTACTACTACTGTGGAGTAGATTTGTCCAACTTCACCGTGTCATCCCCAAAAAAGTATTAACAACTCGATATTAATAGCATCTACAATAGCACCAAGAAAGTGTACGTATTACGCACGAGGAGCTCGTGAAAGTGTCTGTCTGCCTCTCCGTATGTCTGTGATGTGGGATGCGGATGGATGATGGGTACAAGGAAGAGGCCCCTGCGCTACTTCGCTCGGAATCGAACCCCATCGCCCGAAAAAAAACGTACATACTACGGTAGGTACTACTACATACAGTTATAAGTAGTTGTGGGACCAGACTGCGGAGTATGAGTTTCAGTAGTAGTGAACATATTGTTCAACTTCAAAGTCGTACGAACCTGGCACCGGTAAGAATGCACCAGGGGGTACGTATAATCAAACTGCTGTCGCTATTAAATACATACCTGGTATGATTAATATTGCAAAAGTTCATATCCTAGTATATCATACCAATGAGGAACTCGCGCATCAGGATAATATTTGCAACTACAGTTATTAATAGTTGTTCGTCAACTTGTTGTGTTCGCTAAGGCTTACCTCTGGTATATTCTGGATAAGGTCGGCAATAATAAGGCAACACATCGGGGTGATAATTAATACTGGTTGGCACACGTTTTAATTAAGGCTCATGCACTCACGTTTGGCGGCGACCTACTTGGATTTGGAGAGAGATTCTTGGTGTAGAACCTACTTGTAGTATGTTGTGTGCCTTGATGGTGACAATATATATAATATCGTATCCAACCGTCACGCCATTAGACGGGAACTCCCCAAAAAAGTAGGGGACCTCCGCGATGCAGTTGAAATGCGCTACGCATGGGCCCACAGGGAGATGTTTTTATCCCCAAAATGACTATTACGGGGGGGCATAGCAAATAGGACCTACGGTACACACAAAAACCTATATATTTACCTACTTTTACTAACAATATTTGGTCCTATTTACTATGGTCCCCCGTAGTATTATGCTTGCCGTCCGGCAATCAATGTGTGTAGTGTTCTAAAAAAGACTTCACAGAAAGAAAGTGAAGAAGTCTCCTTTATTGTATATATGTATAGATTTTTGTGTATGCCATAGGTCCTATTAACTATGGACCCCCGTAATAATAATAAACAATACACGCGCTCGAAACAGCTTAATTAATATCCTTCGAGTCTTATTATCATCATAATTTCCCGAAAAGGTTATGCGCGTACACTCGTACATATGCGTAGGGCCTACAGGGGTGGCGGTTGATGAAGCTTGAATTCCGGCCGCGGTCGTATAGACCTGGTCGGATCTAGCTTCAGTCAAATCGAAAAGAGGGTGCCTATAAACTGAAAAACTCGTACACCACCACCAGCCACCAAACAGACAGAAACCGATGGCCATGGGTAAAAACTACCTAATAGGTGGGGGGTGTGAACTTGCCTTGCCAGCATCACCAGCAACACAACAAGCACACACCACAGAGCAGCAGTATAAAAAAAGTATTACGGGGGTCCATAGTTAATAGGACCTACCTATGGTTTACATAAAAACCTATATATTTACCTATTTTTAGTAACAATAGTTGGTCCTATATTTACTGTGGTCCTCGATATAATAGTACTCTAGCAGCACGACAATAACCGTTAGAACAACCAACAATCAATGTCAGTATCATATTAATAATGTTTTTCTTCTGCTAATTTTTTTGTGCATATTTTGATGCCGAGCGAAAACCTGAGAACCGCGGATATCACACACGAATCAGGCATGAATAGACAATCCTCGAACAATGCGAAAATAACCTGGTACCAGGAACAGCACAGAGCGCCAAGCAGCAAGCAGCAGCAGTGGGGGCTACTTTTCTAGTTACTTTTCCGTCGAACTTACCACGTACCAGAGATATTAATAGTAATAAAGTAGTATTATAGTATCACATACTACAGCCGTGTATGTATGTACGTACGTACGCGTGCTCACTCGAAGTTCGTACGAAGTGAAAATGCAAGCCCGGTCGACCACCATTCTCTCCACGCTTTCCTTGGTGAATCTTCAGTCTTGGAATCCTTACTGGATTGTTGCGCATTGTCTGTTCTGTTGATGTGCTACGCTCGTCACGATGAACGATGTTCATACAAATCATGGATGGATGGGCTCTCGTTGTTCCGATAATATTTTGTGGACCGACACAAGAACGTCTTACGTATCGACCGAGAGAGATGCCGAGTCTAACTATCAAACAAACGAAAGATCGAGCATACAGCAGGCAGAAAGTGACAACACCACCACCATCAACAACAATCCAATACCAATGCAGACTGACGGAAAACTTGTACAAGTAAGTGTGTGTATGTATGCGTTATAAGTGCAACAACAACCATCCATGATGATACATATGTTCTACGTCGTACATCGTCCACACAGAAACACAAGGGTATCACAGATCAGCAGATCGGTGCCCTTCAGAAAAAACCACATCATACTACTATTTATTGCTGTACATACGGACGGTGCCAGGTAACAATCTTATACACCACACAGCCCCAATCTGCCCCAACAACAGTTTTATTAATAACACAATTAACATGTACGTACGCACATTGCCACATGCCTTGCGCTGTTCTGACAGGCGAGTCCCGCTGGAGACGAAACGGCCGACCCCACCACACTACTACTACTCGTATGTACTCACCACTCGCGGTACTCCTTCGAAATTGATCCACAGCTAACTTGTTTCGTGTCAATAGACAGGTAGAGCAACAACACAAAGTAGTTATAGTTGTGGTGCGTGGAGTTTTTCTTGTTTGACTTGCCGTGCGATGATTCTTCTATTATGATTCCCCGTTGCGTTGTGCACACAGGAAGGAGTAGCGTAGTAGTAGCAGCACAGCAGGAGACAGGTCCTTTGATGCACGGTGGAAGCAAGTGCGACTGTGCCGCCTTTATCCCCCTTGCCCAACAACGTGCACACCGCTCCGCGTGCCCCATCCGAGCGCGCACACAGCACGAGTGCACGTGGAGCAGGAGAGCTTTTGCCAGCTTGATCTATGAACCTAGTGGCTATCCGTGGTCTGCTGTTTTTCCGCGACGACTTCTTCTTCTGTGTGTGGATGCGATGGTGGTTCCAATCTTGTTCAGTCAGAGTGAACAAAGACTGCGTTCAGATCCCGTAATGTCGCATCCGCAGAAAAACTGTTCAAAATTGACGTGCGTGTTCAAACTTCAAAAGGCGACACAGCAACACAACACAGCGAGGAGATGCCGCCGTCGGGTCATCAGCGTACGCCATACATCGCTGCCCACACGGGAGGAAGCCAGAACAGCAGCATGAACCATGTGCCTCCTAGCTTTGTCATCCCGGTCCAGGCTGGATAGCCGGTATTTGTCGAATCATTGTTGGGGGGTCGTCCGGGTGTACGTGTGTGTACCCTGGATTGCTTCGCCATTTGCTGTACGTACGTAGACGTGCACGTTCAAAGTATGTTGCTTTTGTTGTGGGCCGTGAGTGCCTCGGGAAACAAGTGAAAATGTGGTCGAAAAAGAAGAAAAATTAAAAAAATGCGGCGTATCCTGCACCTTCCTCCTGCTTCGAAGAGCCTTCTGTTCAGCCACCAACCGGGTTGGTGCGCTTTCAAAAAAAAAAGATTAACACCGCCGATAACGACATATCTGATGCTGACACGATGCAACATCAGAGGGGTAGCACACATCACCGTGGCTCAGAGCAGCTGGCTGGTCACCACGCTACCCTGATCCGGGGCGAGAAGTTTCCGTCGCGAAGGAAGGGTAGGGCCGAGACAGGACGGGACTGGTAGCGGTGCTCATCCCCAGGTCAGCCGAGCGCTCCTCTGAGCTGCTGCGTTTTTTTTTTGACCGTGTGTTTTGGTTATAAGTTCATCGGGGTGTGTTGAGGAGTGCCTTGAGTCCCGCTGTCGTAATTAATTTTCGCGTTGGTTTCGCGTGCTGGGCTCGTAGGGGCTCGGCCAGACGCACACACCCCGGCAAGAACCCTTCTTTTTTGTGGCTCAATCGCCCCTCCTCGCCCCGGGGTTCGCCGTTCGCGCGGAATTGCTTTTCTGCGGCCGCGCTCCTCGGCCAGTCGCATACAGCTCGCGGCGGCGCCCTCCAGTGCGCCGCCCTGCCCTACCAAACGCTTTGCCCTTTTGGCCGTGCTTGCGTGCTATATACCCCTCCCCATACCCCTCTCTGACTTCTATCGTTTTCTGCAGATTTTGAGAGGCAGTGGGGCGGGTGTGGCCTAATGGATTGGGTGCACCCGGAGGCCGCCCCTCGCTTCCCTGGCGAGGTCGCGCCGCTGCGGCCCGTCGAATCGCCCCCGACTCAGCTTCTTCGATGCTCATGCCCGCGCAGCAGCGCGCCCTGCCCGAGCTCGATGCCAGCTGGGACACCCAGGGAGGCTCTTCTCAGGGCCTTGAGTGGCAGGCTCCTTCCTCGAATCTTGCCGGATGGCAAGCAGGAGCGGGATCCCCCCGTGAGGCAGATGGTGGTTCAGGCAACGCCCCGCCTGCTGGGGTCGCGTCGGGCCTACCCGGGAAAGTTGATGTTGTAAACGCGCAGCAGCTACCGTCGCCCCCACCAGCGGGCTCTCCCTCGGGCAGTCTGTCTTTGCCTCTTCCTCCTGCTGCTGCTGCTGCTGCTGCTCCCGACTCAGCCAGAGGGCGGGGTTGCTCCTGGACTGGTAGGCCCTCCGTCGTATTCCTCCGTTGCGGTGTTCGGCCCTGCGGACGGTGGGGTGAAAGGCTTAAGCGTGACGGGGGAGCAGTCGGCGGCGGCTTCTTCTACTGCTACTACCGCTGCCGCTGCAGCCATTACTGCTACTGCAACCACGGCTTCTCCTGCTGAACTGGTAGCAGTTGGAGGAGGTATGGTAGGTGCTAGCCAACAGCAACAGCAGCAGCAGCTGCTGCTTGGGGTAGCAGGGAGCGGTTACCCGGCCCACCCTACCGATGCTTCGGCCTCACCAGGAGCAACCACAGCTACTGCTGCTGCTGCCGCTGCTGGTGGTGCTCGTCCCACGCCCAAAAAGAAACCCAGAGGGCCGCGGGGGCCTAAGAAGAAACCCAAGCCGCCGATGGCGCCTGTGAGGCGGGCCATGAAAGTCAAGAAGCCTCGCCCCCCAGAGGTGCCGTTGGGGGAGAACGGGCGGGAGAGGGCGATGAGTCTCCTGCGCTTACTGGTGGGCAGTCCGCTTTCGGAGGAGTTTCGCAGGCCCGTCGTGCAGCTTCATCCTGAGGTGTGTGGGTTGTATTGCTTGGGCGGAAGCGTTGGTTGGGTGGGTGCCGGAATAGTACTTGTAGTTGCTCGGGAGGGAGGGAGGGAAGTGTCTGATTTCGTCATGGTGTCCATACGTACCAGGTACCAAGATGTAAGATAGGAGGACGGGGCCGGAGTTGACGCTGTCGTGTAATATGTTTGCTCGGTTGTGTCGTATGTTACTGTTTAGACTCCTATATGTCGCTGTTGTAGGAGACAATTTGGGAGAGTGCTGCTGCTTGCTGGGACTCGTTTTGTCCTCGTCCGACAGATCTGAATCAGCCTAGCGGGTGTGTGTGGCTCATCTGGTCCCGGTAATCTTGGTCTGGGCCTTGTTCAGCACATGCATGGGGTGCTCAACTGCAACCGGGAGTGTCACATTACAGCGGCGCATACATGTGTAGAGGTGCTCATACATTAATATTAATAGTACTCCGTCTGCCAGTAGATAGATATCGCAACAGCCGTTCTCACCTCTTCAGGATCAGTACATCAGTACGCACTCGAGTACCAGGTACTGGTACTTGTACTTGTTAATTTACAGCAGTCGGTACCAGTAGTTGGTACGTGTCTATTATAGACTGCTGTTGTCGCTGCGATCAGGCTGCCTCACGAGGTACCAGTACAATGATAGCGGTTGTTTTAGTATTATTATAATAGGGTGTTGTCATGTTGGCATCTGAAAAAAGCATCGAAGCACTACTGCTGCTGCAAGTGTTCCGTCTTTTTCTCTTGAGTGTTCCTTGTTTCCGCGGCGCGCTTTGGCGTGCGTTTTGACAGACTCATGACTCATCTCGCTCGACGATCTTCCTCCCCGCCCCCGCCCCTCCCCTTTTTTGTCAATTCGTGCCGCGTGATTACTACCACCGTATTGATCACCATGGTTATACTGCTGTAGCTTTGCTAGTGCTACTCGTAACTCTACCAGTGGTTCTGTCTGGCTGCTGCTGTACTCGTACATATTTTTTACGCACGGTTTCACCAACCAAACAGCAGGGGTAAAGCTTTTGTAGCCCGCTGGGTCACTGCCCACCCACATCCTACTACACTACTATAGTACCGCGCTTTCAAGAGTGCTGCTGTATGATACAGGTTGCACGGTATTCGGTATTCCGCATCCGGGCTACCTGGTAAAAGTGGTAAGCGGTGTGATGTACAGCAAGCAGTGCGTAGTGTATTTCATATCATGAATAGTAGCCAGTATCAACCCCCTCCTCAACTCCTAGCTTCGCAGCAGGTTTGGTTAATTTGGAACTCGTACGTGCCTAACTCTTGTGTCTTGTTATACAAGCAGATATACGGCCATGTAGCTTGTACACACCACGGGTGTATCTACAGGAAGGCTCGCCAGTACTTCCGAACAGGACCTTAACATCGCTGCTATTTGTACAATTCTTAACGCTTAACGGCTGCGTTACGTCTACCAGTACATTCTGGACGGTCAACTCTCAACGCCTAACCCTCAACTCTGGACGCTTAACGCTTAATCCCGTCGAATCTCCCATTCCAGCTAGCGCAACGGTACACCCTCGTGGTAAGGAGGCCGATCGACCTCGCCACCGTTGCTCGACGCCTTCGCCGGGGCGCGTACGACAACGCTGCGGGCCGGCTTAGGCGAGACACCGTGCGCATTTTCAGCAACTGCGAAAAGTTTAACATCGGCACCAGCCAGCTTTTCGTCGGCATCGCCCGTCACTTGAGGGTGAGAGAGAAGGCGCGGGGGCGTGGCATGGTGGGCGGGACGGGGGGGGGGGGCGTCCCCTTGGGGCGGCTACTTGCCGGAGGGAGGTCGATCGTTTTGGGGAGTCTGTTTTGTGGGTTATGTGTGTGACGGTCTGGGGGGGGGCGGAGTCATGGGGGAGGAGGGATGTTGTCTATGTGTGTGTTGCCCTTGCCTTTGGCAAGTTTTGTGTCAGCGTTGCGCCTGCAATAAACAGCGTGATAAACCAGTAAGCAGCATTGGTGCAGCAGCGGTACGAGCGGTCTACTGCTGGGGCAACCCGTTAATGCTGTAATGCTAAAATTGCGATACGCAGTATCGTTTTTTTGTTTAGTGTGGTTTACTCGACCGGTTGTATTTTTCCTTTGGCGCCTTTTCAGTGTACCTACCACGAATCACGAGTGCCTCGTATATCATACTGATAGCATACGACATGTTGGCGCGTCCCTTCATGTTGGTATTTGCCCTCTCTCTCTACGGCAGTCCAGCCTGATTAGAGTGCCAGACATGACACGCCTGGTAGTTGTTAGCGCTTCTCTTTTGTGTGTTCATGTCTCTGGACGAGCCCGATCCGCCTTCAACGACGTCCCCCTCGTCAGCACCCTTACCGACTATGACACTATTATTAGCCAGTAGCAGCACTTGCAAAGATCACAACAGCGAGGATGGCGGGGGGCTGGTTGTGGTGGACCCGTCCTCAAAGGTCAAATGCAAAAGGTATGCTCGGTGCGCTGAGCTTCATGCGCTCTCTTTTTCTCTCTACCTCCCTCTGCAATTTTTTCTTGTATTCTACCGGTATTCCATATCTAGTCTGCCAGCCATGGCCTTAAAACTCCTCTATCAACACTCCCCTTACATCTCCCCCCCGCATCTATACGAAATGGCCACACCAAAAATTGAATCAATTCATTGATGCTGTCATCCGTGTGCACGAAAATCCGCATCTAAAGCGGTTTTTAGTAGGATGCAGCTCACCCGTCATGCGACTCGCCGAACACTCACGGCGCCTCTGCGCTCGGTGCAAGCATTGTCTGTCTGGTCGGTGAAACCCGGCGTGCTCCGTCCCGGCATTGTAGGGATGCGAGGGTCTATGGTCATACGACTACGACCATGCATAATAATGAGTACCCCCCCCTCTATACGACTACGGCCATGCATGACATGAGTACCCCCCCCCCCCCCCCCCCCCCCCTGCCTGCCCCCCCCTCTCCAGGCGCTATTCGAATCCCAGTGGGCCGAGGCCGACCTTCCCGTTCCGGGAGAGAGCCGCACCGCCGCCCTCCGCCGACGTGCCGCTCTTCGGAGTGTCCGCTACCGCCTTGGCTGGCGCACGCAGCTCCGCGGGCCGCTGCGGGAGGCCGCCCGGCAGGCGGTGCAAGCCGCCAGCAAGGCCGCGCTGGCCGCGGGAGGGGCGGGCGCGATGAGCGTCGCCCAGGAGTTCTCTGAAGACATTTTGCCTCAGCTGTCGGGGGACGGGGAGCCGAGTGATGACGAATGGACCCTCGGGCTGTTCGCGGAGCGGGCGTGCCTGGCGCTGGGGCTGCGCGCTCATCAGCCACCCCCGCCCTCCCGGGACGACGATAATGCTTCCTCCTCCTCGACTTCTTCGTCGTCTTCTTCCTCGGGTAACGGCGGAGTGGATGAAGCTATCGCCGCCGTGATTGGCCTGGGAAGCATCGGAGCCTCCCTCGCGCTGAACAACAGTGGGGGCGAGAAAGCCGGGCGCGACGCCTGCGCAGACTGGCTCTTCGGGCCGAGGCAGGGCGCGTGGCTCGCGGCGGAGACGGCGGCGGCGGCCGCGGCGGCGGCGCGTACGCCGGCGCAGCAGCCGGCGATGGTGGTAGCGAGTGAGTCGGTTGTTTTGGCGGCGTGGCTTGCGCTGGACGCGGTGTTGTCGCCGGCAACGGTGCTCCTTGCCTTCCACGCGTCGAGGGGCACGGAGTACTCGTCTGTGTGGGCGCGGCCGGACAAGCTGGTCTGGGCGAAGCAGGCGAAGAATTTCTACTGGCCTGCGATGCTGCTCTGGGGCAGCGGCACGTCGACGGCGCTGAAGGAGGTCAACATTGGGAGGGTGCCACCGGCATTCAGGGACGAGCTCGAGAAGCAGGCGCGTTTTTTCTTTGAATTTGTTTCGGTGGTGTCTTTTACGACGGAGGTGTCAGACTGCTTGTGTGGATACTGCTGTACCTGATGCTTTATGTATGACTGAGTGCTCGTCGGTACCGTTTTTCCTGGTTTGGTCTGCCGTGTTGTTTTGATTTTGCTCTTTTTGGTGTTTTTTTTCGCCGCTCTTATACTGAACCGGTACCTTATGTGTCCCCTTAACGGACAATGTACTGCTTGAAGTACTTTTCATTATATACACTGCTACGAGCCTTACTTCGTTTCGCTGCCGTCTGTCGTGCCTTCTTTTCTCGGCTATTAATACTACAGTAGTTGGAGTACCTTGTACCTTATACATGGTATTTGTTTTGCACTCGGTGAAATACGTGATTGGTGTTTGAGGTCGTTTTGCGACGAGCCGCGGTGATCGAGTTCTCGCGCGCGGAGAGCAACAACGAGACCTACCGCGTGCTCAGCCCCCGCCCCCTCTCCGATTATCCCCTAGACCCAAAGTTTCCGTCCCTCCGTACTCTGCGTATGATATTCTTAGTGACGACATACCTGGTAGAACGACTGCCATCGAATTGTGTTCAACAAACTGAAGAAAATACCACGTCACATATTTATATCGTGATTTTACACATTTATGCATCTACTTACTTGTTGTACAGATAGATGCACCTTCGATAGACCGCAAGCAAACTCGAAATTTAACTGAAATCTGAAATCGTAACTACTACTGCTGTACTCGTACCGTAGGTAGGCATCACGCCCGCACCACGTAGCTCAGGGCCCTTCCTTCCTTCCTTCCTTTCTTCCGTCCCTTGTTTCGTCATTCGCACGCTGTCCGTGGTCCCGCAAGATTAAAAATATTGGGTTGAGGCGGCCTAACATCCTAACATGCCTTCGTGTCCTTCGATTCCAACTCCGCCGCACTTCCTTTTTTGTAACGGCAGGCGAAAGGGAACAATCGCGGCGGGGCGGTGGTGGAATTCTTCGGCGCCCACGAGTTCGCTTTGCTGAAGCCGGACGCGTTGAAGCCGCTGTCTACCCTCGACAAGTGCCCCAACAAGTCGGTGCGACATCGTAGGCTTGCGCCCGGTTGACGCCGTTCCTTGCTCCTTTCGCTGCGTCCCATAAACATTCTCAAGAACTTTCTGTGCGAAGAACATCATTCTCCAGAACAAGACCAAGATGTTTTTTTTCAACGCATTCCCTGTAATACTATCGTACTGCTCTATCGTTTATCGTATATCATATCTATACCGGGTACGGCATCATCGTATGTTTTTGGTTGCCGTATATTTCACCCGTTTCCAAGTACAATATATTTCACTTTAGCTTATGTACCAGGCACCTCGTATTGTAGGCAATATCTGGGCGTATGTGTTGAGCGGAGTGCATCAATTCTTCGCAGAGGCGAGGCGAGGCCAGGCGTGCGCTTCGTCGATGCTACTATTCTCCGTCTACGTACGTGTATTGTGTTTTTTTTGTGTATCATACCATCATATGTGTGTACCTGGTACCTGGTATGCCTTCATGCTTGTTTAATACTGGAACCATGCCATGGTGGTGTATATGATAAATGTAGTTTTATCCTTGTGTGCGTGGTTGCCTGTGCTACCAAATTAATACTGCTTGAGTTGTTGTGGCGTCTTTGCGGTACGTGTCGTTTTATTGCGTACAGCTCTGCAATACCATAATTGCGCACTAATGGTTTACATGTTTGGCAGTACTCTTCTGTTGTATACCTTGGGAGCACACTGTAAGGATAGCACGCTTCTGTTTCACTGTGGTTGTGTTGTAATACCTGGGAGCGAGGGAAAAGGCGACTGAAAGCCGAATGTCGAATGGGCGTGCACGATACGGAGGGCGATTTCACGGCATTGCTTGGCTTGGCTTGACCTGATCGTTGGTTTCCCTTTTGCATGTGGAGAGGTCAGAGATCACTTGTACAGATATAGCTCGTCTTGAACCTCGAAACGCAGCTCGCACCCCGGGGCTCACTTCTTTCTTCCGTGCTGCCGCCCTTTCCCCTCCCGGCCCCCCTCTCATCAGCTTTCCAAGAACAAGAGGTGGGAACCTACGATGCAAGAGGCTAGGCACGCTGTTGTAGGCCTGCTGGGGCTGGACGCGGCCATGTACCAGGCACAGACCGAGCTGCCCCCCTTTTTAGAGGAGATTTTGTCGCCTATAAGCGAAGAGGTACGCGCGCATTGAGGGAGGTTCCGGTATGGGTGTCGGTGTTGGCGTGGCTGGCTGTTCCTCTTGCGACTTGTTGTCGCCGTTGTCGATGCTGCTGCTGTCATGGCTGCTGCTGCTGCTGTCATGGCTGCTGCTGCTGCTGCTATTGCCTCTGCTACTGCCTCTGTAGCCATTGCTGCTGTTATTGTTGTTTTTGCCTCTGCTATTATTACAATCACTGTGTTTGATTTTAGTACAATTAGTGTTTTTGCTACTGCTACTGGTGTTGCCGTTGCTAATGACGTCGATGCTGCTTGACTCGATCGACCGACCGACCGCCCAATCAATCGTTGTTTTTTTTTTTTTGTTTCTTGCGTTTTTGGTGTCTGAGTGCCCGCCGGAAACAACGACTCCCCCCCCCCCCGCCCTTTCTACGGGTACTGCTGTACTGGTAGTTTTTTTGTGTTGCCTCTGCGGGTCGGGTCAACGCGTGTTCGGGGCGGTAGTTTCAGCAGCCTCCGCACCGTCCACAAGGGTACCATATTTGCCTAGATGAATAGCTCGTACGTTGTTTGCAAAGATCTACGAGTGAATTCGGACTTCAGGTTTCGCACCGGCAGCTTCGAGCATTGAAAACAATATCGTACGTGGTGTGTAGACGCTCCCAACACCAACCCTGTAATCTCGAGCAAGGACATGCTACGCCGCCCGACCAGGTATTACGGGGCACCATAGTAAATAGGACCTAGTGTACACACTAAAACCTATATATCTCCTTTTTTTGCTAACAATATTTGGTCCTATTTACTATGGTCCCCCGTAATAGTGTCTTGCTCGCTTGTTGCGGAACCTTTTTGTTTTTGTTCTTCTGCTTTTTTGCCTTCTTTTTTTTCTCTTGCTTCTCCGTCCCCTTTTTGTTGTTGCTGTGTGTTGGTGTGTTTCCTCAACCGTTGACCACCGCTTCTTGTTTGTTTGCTTTTCTTCCACGTGATTGTTTCACCCTCTGTTCGCAACACGCCCCCCTCGGACAACGCCGCTGCCCTCTCATGCCCCCAGGCGAAATCGGCCGGTACCGACACTGACACCTCTAGCGGCGAGAGCGTGCTTGGATCGGACACCGAGTCCTCCGACCTCGCCTACACGGTTGCCCCACCCACCGATCCCGCGGCGGGGGCGGTAATGTCCCCCTACGCCGCGGGGGCGGGGGCTGGAGCAGCGGCGGCGGCGGGGGCGGGGGCGGGGGCGGGGGCGGCGGCGGGATCGGCCCAGGCCGCGGACTCCTCGGGAGGGGCGTCGTCGTTACCTTCCTCGGCGACGATGTCGCCTCCACCGCCACCCCGCCCCAACTTTTCTATAGTGTTTTCTGCGGGGGGGATTGGGGGGACGGGGGTTGCGGGCGCTGCTGCCGTGCGGCCGACTTCGAGTCCACCGGGGGCAAAAGCGGGGGTCGGCGGCGGTGCGAAGCGCAAGCGCAAGCCGTCGGATGAGTCGAAAAACGGGGCCCTGGTGGCGGTCCCGGGGGCGGCGGCGGTGGTGGAAGTGGTGGTGGGGGTGGGGGTGGCAAGAAGAAGCTTGCGGTGGGCACTTCCGCGGCGTCGATGTCGGCCTTGACATTAGCCGCGGCCCCAGAAGGGGCGGGCGCCACGCCCGAGACGTTCGGTTCGGGCACAATTGGGTCGGGTTGCGATTTGACGCATAAAGGTCCGGCGCAGGCGGGTGGGGGAGGGCTTGCGACAGCGGAAGGTGCGGCGGGGGCGGGGGAGGGCGTGGTGGGAGGGGGGGTGGTCGGGGGTGTGGGAGAGGGAGGGTTGGACGGAGTTCCCGCGTGGAGGCTGGCTCTGAAGCGGCCGCGGCATGAGCTAACACCGAAGGAGCGGGCGTTGGAGAAGGTTTCGAGGTACTTGGATAAGTTCGGCGACATGTTTTTGCGGCCGGCGCAGCGAAAGGTTCTGGCGGTGGCGAGGGAGAAGGTGGGTGCTGGATGCGCTTTGACGTTTTTAGGGCTGCAGTCCCATTTTTGAGGACACACTCCGTAAAATTTGGGTAGTTTGTCCCCCGAGACGGGAGTGAGTGCAGTATATACTATTAATTAAAGGGTCACGTACATCTCTTGATTACATCTCTTGATCACAAGCAAGGCAAATTTTGCCGAATTTACTCCGCTGCCCAAACAAGAAATATCGGGGATAGGGCATTGCCTTGTTTTTTGAGCTGGGTGGGTCCGGAGGTCTGTCATCCGAACGGAATTTCTCCGAAAACATAGATACATGTAACATTAGTCGGATTTGTTCTATATATAGAACTTATTACAGATATCTCACTATCTGAGCGTGCTCGGTTGGTACATCCCTGGCCTCTCAGAGCTCCCACTTGGACATCGCCTCCTTTGATTACTTGCCGGAAAATTCCAGCGGTTCTTTGTTTTCTCCATTTTTCTTGGCATTTTCAGTTTTTTTTTTTTTCCTTTTTTTCTTCTTTCGTTTCGTGTGCGTGCGTGTACTTCGAGCACGGCACCGCGGGCGAGCGCGGCACCGTCGCGGGTGTCAGCGGGTGGTGGCGTGTAGAGGGGTGGTTGCAAGGAGCGCGGTCGCCGTCTTCGTGGCTAGGCGTCGTGTGTGCCTCCAGACACGAGGGAAGCATGTTTTGTCTGACCTCCATCTGTAGAATTAGATTGAGTGTGTAAGAGTCTATAAAGGTCGTTCGGGATTGCAAAATAACGTTCAAGCGGTGCTTATTTCTGCGACCAAGCTGAAGGTCACGGAGAGAGCTACGCAGTCTGTGCACCAACATTGTCGAGCTGGTGAACGAGATCCACGGTGAGCACCGGGCTCCACGAGAGGCGGGCGACGGGGCTCACTGTGGCACAGAGGGAGCTTTGCCCGGACCGAATCGGTGGCGAGATGGTCGCGAGAGGGGCGGGCAGCGTACGAGACTGAGAGAGAAGCTCTGATGTTCGATTTTTTTTTTCTTCTTTTTGACCGGTGTAAGATGTTCCAATCAGGCAGGAAATTATTACATGAAAGGAGACGGGGATTTTTTTTCGCTTTCCGAAATTTTCGGTTTCATTTTGTTCGATTGATTTTGCGGTGCCGCTGTGCCGTGCTGTGCTTTCTCTTGCGTGCATACGAGTACAGACATCCATCATGTCAAAATAAGAAAATAATACCCTACCTGGGGTGTGTACGTACGTGCGACATGTGAGCGAGCGTAGCCGGCGGAACCGCCCGCGACGCGAAGCGTATGTGGCGTCCGAGCTGTTTTCTCCTCAATGAATGAATGAATGAAGCAGGGCGGCGGGACTCTTGGCATTATCAAATCGCCAGTTTGCAACTACTATCTTAAAAAAAACTATATTCGATCATGGACCTCTGTCCGCTTCGCATAATTTGATGTTGTTTCCCTCCCTGAGCGAGCGTGGCGGGCGGCGTAGGCCGCCCGCGGAGCGAAGCGGCTTGTAACTACTTTAAGATTTCTCGCTCTCTGAGCGTGCTCGGGTGGTACATCCCTGGCTTCTAAGAGCTCCCACTTGGACACCGCCTCCTTCGATTACTTGCCGGACCTTTCCAGTATTTTTTTTTTTTTTTTTGCACTTTAAGGTCGTTTTTCCTTTTTTCTTTTCTTTGTTCGTGTGCGTGCGTGTACTCGGGGCACGGCCCCGCGGGCAAGCCCGGCGCCGTCGGGGGTGTCAGCGGGTGCTGACGGGTAGAGGGGGGGGGTGGACGGAGCGCGGTCGCCGTTTTCGTGGCTAGGCGTCGCGTGGCCATCGAGACACAAGGAGAGCATGAAAGAGCTCTGTCTGGCCTTGTCGTGTGGAATCATTTATATTACGTACGAGTCCATAAAGGTCGTTTGGGTCGCAAAATGATTTTCAAGTGGGACTTATTTTTGCGACCAAGCTGAAGTTCACAGAGAGAGCTACGTAGTCTTGGCACCAACATTGTGAAGCTGGCGAACGAGGGCCGCGGTGAGCACCGGGCTTCACGTGGGGCGGGCGACGGGGTTCACTGTGGCAGAAAGGGAGGAAAGCTTAACCCGGACCGAATCGGTTGCGATGTGGTCGCGAGAGGGGCGGGCGGCGTACGAGGCTGAGAGAGAAGCTCTGTTGTTCGACTTTTTTCTTTTTGACCGGTGCAAGGTGTTCCAATCAAGCAGAAAATTATTACATGAGAGGGGACAGGGATTTTTTTCTTTATGAAATTCTCGGTTTCATTTTCAATGTTTTTTCAATGCTGCTCTGCCGTGCTGTGCTTTCGCTTTCGTACATACATCTTATCAGCAGGAGAAAATAAATACCCTACGTACGTGCGCACGTACGGCATGCGGTGTTCGGGTTCTTTTCCTGGATGGATCATGGAGCTCTTGGCATTTGCTAGTCACCTGTTTGCACCCAATTGTTTGGACCGTCTGTTGTTCTGTTCCAATCTTCTTCCTCGTGAGCAAGCGTAGCGGGCGGAACCGCCCACGACGCGAAGCGCTTGTATATGTATAATCAGGTACTACTCGATGCCATCCGCAAGCGCACGTGCACGCACACAGGTGACAACAGTTTTAAATATTCACGAGCGCGATTTAATAGCGAAGAAGAGCTACGTACCCTGCCCCAACGAGCCCGATGAGCTTCACCCAGTCCTCGTGGACCAAACAAACATGGCTGTTTGATTACATCTCTTACGCTTGATGTCTTTGTTCACCTCGTAGTAAGCTTTTTCGTTGCGCTCCCCCTACCTCCGCCCATGTTCTTTTTTTCCGCTCGTTTTTCCTCGCTCCTCTTTCCCCCCCTCAGGCGGCCTTGCTCAAGGCCAGGGGCACTCCCTCTGCTCCGGTGGCAGCGGCCGCGGTGCTGGGCCAGACAGGCCTGTGGGGGCGGCTCATGGGCGGACCCGACACAGCGAAGGTCCAATCGGAGGAGACTGAGACCACTGACGGCGAAGACGAGGTGAGGGAAAAAATATCTATGGAATCGAAAAATAAACGGAATATTGGATGAATATTATTGAGATTTTTCGTGAACGAAAACATACTTATGTGCCAGATAAAAGACGCGCAACCAACGTAAATGGCCGACTGTTTCGTCACGCAGCAGCAAGGCTGAGCGTTATTTAACTATAGCTGCACCCACCCGTGGTTGTGGGGGGGGGAAACTACTCGGAATTAGAAGGGACTTTATTTTTCAGTAATATATCGGAATAAGAATGCACTGTTGTATTTTATACTAGTAGAGTTTTTATAGTGTCTTTTGGGGCAAATAAATCGGCCGAAGACGTAGTTGTAGGAAAGGCTTTGACGTGCTTTGCTGAGCTACCCCTCTTACGCCTTGCACTATGATACGTACTGAAAATATTTACCCCACACTACAGGACTTCAATTCGTGCCCCCCCTGAAGCGTGTGTGCTGTTCACATTAGACCGTATTTTCTACCCGTCGACATCCGGCACAGCCAGTGTCCGTGCCGATTCTTCAATCCTACGGTAGAGAGATACAAGCTTTGTGGTCACAAAACGAGGTACAGAGGTACTACGTAGTTATGCCGTACGCAGAGTAGACAATGCAATGCAATGCAATGCAATGCCATGTCATCGTTTGTACTGGATACGATAGGCACGACACACACATATTTTTTATAGAAGAGAGAAAAAGTAGTGCTGCTGGAAAGGAGTTCACAGGGAAGAGGGGATACGACAACATCTTTTTATTCGTGGCCTCCCGCCCGTCCTTCCTCCCCCCTTCTTTTGGTGAATGATGCTGCAGGACGTCGGAATGATCGACTCGGAGGGGCCCAAGACGAAAGCGGAGCGGAAAGCTGCGCTCAGGCGGCAGCAACAGGTTCTCAGAGAGGACATCGAGAACCTTCACGCCCGCGCCATCCTTCAGGTCAGTTTTTGTTTTCGTTTTATTTCTTTTCTCGTTTTACCTTGTGTTGTTTTTTGTTCAAGCAAGTATGCTATATAGAAGGACGGTGTTGTTGAGCGCGAGTCAAGGGCTCTTGTTCCCTTACAATATATTCCATTTTTAGCCCAGGGGGCGGTCGGTCTCTTTTCCCCCTTTTGCACTGTTTGGTGCAGGGGGCAGTCGGTCAAGGCTTCGAACTGTTTTTTTTTAAATACTTGACCATCTTTGTGGTTTATTTTGTGGGTGATTTTTTTGGAGTTCACATTGCTTCCACCGCAGGATACCGCAGCGTTAGTTGCTACATGTTGGGGCTGTCGCTTGCTTCAAGTCTCCTTTATGTTGGTTACAATTTAAACCCGTTTGATAGTGCAGAGGTGCAGAGGCGAGAAGTTACCATCGAAAATGACGACTGAAAAATACGATTGAAAACGACAAAAAGAAATCATGAACGAAAATTACTCTTGTGGCATCGCCAACACGGGCTGCTGGGTGAGAGCGGATCGCAGTAGTTTCAGTGTCCCAAGTTCAGCACTTGTACGAGCACAACAGTGTGCGACAAGTGCCCACACAAGATGAGTATGAATGCTCGTGCGGCACCCTCACTGGTGATAGAACGCTGTGTGATATACCGTGCCAGGTACTGTATATCAATCACCATCACAGGGATGAGAAGATACTTCATATCACACTCTCTCCGACGATTTTCCGAGACGAATTTCTCCGAAGCTTGGGATACACAACCAAAATTGCGGCGTTGGGAAGATCTCGTCGATATTTTTTCCATGGACACATAGACACACACATCGATCGCCGTTCGCACCCTCCTCGTTGTTGAGAGAAATTCAGAACTCGTCCTAGTAGTAGGGGGTGTGTCGTCTTTGTCTTGTCGCACATGCGGTCGTGATGGTGATAGTGATAGTGATGGTGATAGACGGATGACAAGACTGCAGATGTTTTGGTTAGTAGTGGCGAGGTTGTCACAGGCACCCTCAGGTGATTTGAGCTTGCTGCTGCAAGCTCTAGGGGGCTATCACCGCCAATAAGTATTCAAGTAGACGTTAAGGTTCATCAACTGGTTCTCGGCGCCCTTTGCATTTGATGAACTTGACTTACCATATTGATAGTATAGAGGTAAAAACTGTCTGAAAACAACAACGATTCGATACACACAGCATCGGCACCAACGAGCTGCCCGGGTAGTGGTGTACCATCCGGTTCAAGACCATCCGCTTTAAGGCCGTGGTAAAGATTAAGACCAGGTCAATCGGCTTATCGCGAGAAAAGAACACTCGGAATTATTAGCATGGGATACTTTTTTTTTTTCAGCAAACTCAAGATCGAATGCCATCATTAGAGATAAAACACATTTTTTTGGGCTTTTCACGGGGTAGTCTTGAAATGAGTACACCACTGTTGCATGTTAATAATAGGCATATGTGTCCGAGAACTGGAACATTAGGAGCTGCAGGACACAAGCGCCGCGGCATGGTGATTCGGGATTTTTGTACGGCTGCACGCTGCTACTGTGAGGGGGGGGGGGGGGGGGGGGGGGGGGGGGGGGGGGGGGGGGGGGGGGGGGGGGGGGGGGGGGGGGGGGGGGGGGGGGGAGGGGGGGGGTTGGGGGGGGGGGGGGGGGGGGGAGGGGGGGTGGGGGGGGGGGGGTGGGGGGCATGGCAATCAGGATCCATCATATACACAAAAACTCTATTTTCCAGCATTTAAACTTCAGTGAAAACATGTTTCGTCCGCCCGAACTCTGAAGTTTGATAATTAACGCTAATTCCAGTATGATTTCGATTTTCTTTTTCAAGTACGGTGAAAAATCGGAAAATCCCCTTCAAATATACCAGGTATGCATTTTTTAACGTGCGGTCTGGGGGTAAAATCATCCGATTTGTGCAACATGGAGGAAATCATTCAATTTGTACAAGAAAATCATATTGGACCTCATTTTTGTTCCCGCTCTGGCCAGAGATTTGAGGACCCTAATGTTATCTATGCAATATGACTACTTGTATTTGGTCGTGATTTCTACTGTATTATCTCCCGGAATAGACGGGTGAAAACTTCATTTAATAGGTGTATTTTCCCGGTTTTTAGGTCGTTATTCTATGAGCATGTCACAAAACGGTTATTAATAGTAATGGTGATGGAGACTATCACCGCCCGACGCCGCTTTTCGTCGCGTGAAAAAATAGAGGACACACACACACGCAGTTTTTTTTTTTTCACTGGCGCGATTTTGTTTTCCTGCGTGGTGCTTTTGAGGCGCTAACGCCACGTCTCGAGCAAGTTGTCTGTCCTTACATGGGATTGGTGAGAAACGACGATGTGTCGGTCGTGCAGACAGAAGCGGCGTTGATCCCAACGTTTTTCGGTGGTGGCGTGCAGTGGTTAGGGCTTCGGGGTCAAAGAACTGCCTATTTCCGATATTGTCAACAGTTACGCTCTGGAAAAATTATCGATTCCTGCTGGGTGATCTGATTATCTATACAGGTGTCTTAGGGCAGATATATATATATGTATTCCTGATCTGTATGATCTAGCTCATGTTGTCGGTGGGAGCGTATAACATGCATGGTCTACTGTAGGGCATGTGTCCTACGTTGGATCTGTATTAAACAGCCTGCACAACATCTCACTCCGGCAGGTCAGGATGTAGAGTATCTATCTGTTGATGATCTATCTGTACAGGATCTGTCTGTCTGATGTGTGATTGGTTTCGATTTTTTTCGTTTTTTTGTACGTTATCAATCTCGATATTTTCGATTTTGTCGCTGTTGTCGATAGTGTGAAGCAGTTACGTCATCCGAACCTTGCGTAGGAGCTGTAGATGTACAGATCCGTAATAAAAGGACAGACACAAGAGTCGGATACGTATCGGCTTCACGTTCCCTAGAGCGGGGATACAGATCGCAGAAGGAGAGGTCTGGACAAACCTATGTGCTGATGTCATCTGTTGCCATCCACTCTGTTGTGCGCGGCGACACACCGACAATGTTTCTTTTTTTTTTTCTCGTGTTCGTCTTGGAGAGCTTGTCCGCACCCTTGCCCCTGCCCTACCACATGCCTCATCGCGTTGTACTGCTCCTTTTGTTCCCGAACCCTTCTCCGACCATGCCGCACGCCTCATCACGTGAAACTCCTGCTGCTTTTGCGTCCCCGAAACCACAGGAGAAGAGGCTGAAGGGGCTGGGCGCGACCATCCCCCCTCACGCTGCGGTGCAAGCCAAGCGCGACCGGGAGTGGAGGGAGTTCCTAGAGAGGAGGACGGGCGACCCGTCCAGTGTGGCGACCGTGCGGAAGGAAAAACAACGGTTCGGAGACGAGGTTAGGTTCAGGTTTCCGAGGGAATGGGTAGTGTCGGGGGTTCGTCCGAAGAGTGGCGTTTGACGAGAAGGTGGCTTGTGGTTACCTATCAATATTTCCTTTAGATTTTCTTGTCTTTTGGCAGCTGGAGTGGCATATGCGAATCAAGGTTGAAGTGTTCGTTTTGGATGTTTGTTGTTGTTTGTTGTTGTTGTTGTTGCTGTTGTTGTTACCGTTGTCCGTGGTAATGTCGCATAGCTCATCGCTATAATCTATCAATGGTCGGTGATGCCAAACAGTTCTACACGGGAAACAAATCACTTGTTAAAAAGTGCTGGTACCAGGCACCAGGTATCACACAACCCCTGTTGACCGTGTCATCATGGGCCTTCAACACGAGCCCCCCTCCTTCCTCCCCCTTGCGCGCTCCCCCGCTACCGCAAGCATATTGCGCATGATCGCCCCCGCTTCTTACGCCTCTAACCCTCCCTCCTCCTTTCGCGCTCGCCCGCGGCGCATGGTTCTCCGCACACCTGCTCCCCCGCCCACCTGCTCGTTTGCTCGGCTGCTCGTCCGCTGGCTTGCTGGTTTGCTCGCTCGGCTACTCACTTTACCTACTCGCTCTCCCTACCCTCCAGCGCGACCGAAACGCCTCATCATTGCTCGCCGGAGCGAAGAGACCAGCACCCACCGCCGCCAAGCCGAAGACCCATTGGCGCGCCGGCACCCTCTCCGCCCCAGCCGAAAACGGCTTCTGCCGCCTCTGCTTGTTCTGGTGGCGCTGCTGCTGTTTGCACCGAAGCCGCCGCCCTCCGCGGCGATGGCCTTAAAGGTGGCGGGGGCGGACAAAGCGGTAGGGCAGGCCGCGAAAGCGGCCGCTGTTAGTGGTGTTGCGGGCGGCGGTGGTCGCGCTGTTGCCACGGTGATGTCGGTTGCAGGATCGGTGTTGGCCTCGCCCTCTGCGAGTGCTGGGAGCTCGTCTTCTCGGGCCGAGCGGCCGGAGCGCACCGGTGGAAGCACGTCTTCGGGCCGCGCGTACGGCAGCTCGTCGTTCCGAGGGGTTAATCTGAACGGAAACCGATGGCTGGCCCGAATTTCCCAGGTGTGAGGCTGAACTATTAAGAAACAATTTTGACAGGTGTTGATTGACGGTGATCGATGTGATTTGCGGTGATTAATGTTGGTCGATCTCGGTTGGTGTGGTTGGTATTGATTGGAGGGTATTGGGGTTCATTGGTTCTGATCGGGGTTGGTTGAGTGGTGTTATTTGGCGGTAATTGCGGTTGATTGGCGTTGACTTGAGGTGTGGTTGACGTTGGTTAGCGAGGATTGGGGTTTTGATAGCGCCGGTTGGCCGTAGGCGAGGTTACTCGGCGGTGGTTGGCGATGGTTGCGTTGAATTGAGGTTGATGGCCCCATGATTTTCGTTCTCGTTGTTTGGCGTTGTTTAGCGGTCATTGGCATGGAGGACTTCTCCAGCCAGCGGCGCCGGCCCGGGAGCACCTTGAACTTTTACTGGAGGGAGAACCAAAAAACATTTTTGTTATTTGTGTCGCTCGGCCCGTTCGCCTTTCTGGGCGCGGCATCGTGTGGTAGAAGCCGAGCTTGGCCATTGTCGTGTCTCGTCTCGTCGCATCTCAGCTTGACGTGCCCCCACCCTACCCGTCTATGTTGCAGCGTACTACCTTTGCTTGCGCTGACGTCAAGCGTTTCCCGAATTCCTCGCCCGGTGCTGTTGCCGCCGCCGCCGCTTCGGCATACTACTGTTGTGAACAAACACACCATGCCGAAACCCCTGTAGGATGGGAAGAAGAAGAGCTTGGGTGGTTACGCGACGGAGGCGGAAGCCGCCAAGGCCTACGATCGCGCTGCTTTGCAGCTGTTCGGGCCCAGCGCCGTGACCAACTTCAGGGACGGGAAGCGGGTGCACCCAGAGCGTGGCTCTTCCAAGGGAAGCAGCAGCGGTGCGGGAGGGTCGTGGAAGGTAAGCGGGTTGCGAGTGGCTATTCAGGCGTGAAAATCAGGGTGGGGGGATATAGAGGTTTCCAGCTATTAATAAACGAGACGACTGGCGGTGAACTAGTAATCGGTGTACGTCAACCACTCAGATGAAAAACTAAAGGAAGACATTACATAGTTTGTTTTTTCTTCGAAATTTGTTGGGTTGTTTGTTTGGGAGTCGAGACTTTCGGAAGCAGCGGAGGACAGGCGTCCCTTCCTGTCCAGCATCACCCTTTCACACTAAGGAGAGCGTGTGTCTGCCCCCCCCCTCCCCCCTCATCTCCTCTTCGCTTCTCCTCTTTTTGCCCGCTTTTTTTTTTTTCCAGCAGGCTAACAATGATCGAGGGGCGGGGCAGGTGGCTCGAGCAAAACCGTCAACACCGCCGCCGACAGTGGCAACACCCTCAGTAGTGACACCGTCGGCGTTGACACCGACGCCTACACCGACTTTGGCACCCCCTACACCCACACCGACATTAGCACCGCCCACAGCGACGAGGGCACCACCCACATCGGCATTGGCGTCAGCGACACCGACATCAGCAACGCAGACGCCGACATCAGTAGCAGCCCCAACGCCGAGCCTGACCCCGCTGACACCGGTGCGGGCTCCACCAACACCGACATTAGCACCGCCAGCACCAGCGCCGACACCGGCAGTAGCACCGCCTACACCGGCATCAGCACTGCCTACACCGACATTGACACCGCCTACGCCGACAATGTCGTTGCCAACCCCCACACTGATGCCTCCGACACCGCCAACACCGGCCCATTCACCACCAACGCAGACCCAGGCATCATCAACACCGACATCAAAACCGACACTGGCACCACTGGCTCCGGTGCTACTGCCTCCATCACGGGCGCCGGTACAGGCATCAGCTACACTGACGCCGGTGACGCCGGTGCAGGCCCCACCAACACCGGCACCACGGGCACCTGTACAGGCGATGCTGACACCGGTGGCATCGCCATCGGCATCGGTGTCGCCAGCACCCGTCGTGGGTCCCGCAGTTAATGGCGTGAGGGCGGTGGAGCGACCGCGATCGAGTAGCGGGAGCGGGAGCATGACCCCTGCGAAGCGAAGGGTTGCGATCCCGGGGAATGATTCGTCGCCGCCGCCGCCGGCCAAGCGCGCGGCAGGGGCAAGGTGAGAGAGGAGTCATGAAGTGATGGAGCGCCTGGGTGATCGAGGGACCGAGTGATGAAGTGGTGGGTGTTGTTGTTATCACCTTAACTCATTGGCCAAAACTCGAGTCCGTGGTCATAGAGCTAGCTTCAAAAACTTTGAAGTGGAACAAGTACCTCAGAAAAAGGGGAAACAAGTGGTGAGAGTGAGAGTGAGAGAGTGATGGAATAAGAGAGGCAAGGAGCGATAGTGATGGAGCAATCGAGTGGTCAAGAGTGGTCGGGCAATCGAATAGTCTGACTATCGGGTGGTCTAATGGTCGTGTGATCGGGCAATCGAATGGCCTAGTGGTGGAGTGGTCAAGTATAAAAAAATCTACTGGTAGTGGTCAAGCCAGCGAGCGAGCGCGGCACCATGACGGGCTAGACCGATTTGCCTGGCCTGGGTTGCTTAAGAGCGTTGATAGGAGTGCTATCTTGGGTGTTTTTGTGATCGTTGCCTCGTGTCCATAGACCTGCAGGGACTAAACACTGCCCGCTCGTTGACCAGGCGCACAGTTTTTGCCATGCCCTCTGCCGCTCTTTCCCTTCGCTACGACTCGTTCGTTCATTATCTAACCTCCGGCCGTTCCATCCTCTCTCCTTGCCGGGATTTTTCGCGCCTTGTTCCCGCCCCCAGTACGCTTACTGGTTTCCAAGAAAAACCTGCCGAATTGGTAGCAGACGGAAGCGCCACCGCCGCTACCGCAAAAACTAACGGTACGGCCACTCCCGCCGACTGTCCGAGTCAGGATGTTCCTCAAGTGCGCACAGGGTTTGCCGCCCCCGAGATTAGTAACTCCCGCACCGTCGCTGAGACCGTCGTGGTCTGTGCTCCGCCGGCCGAGATCGAGCATCGCACGGAGTCTGCCAGGCAGCAGGCGACGGACGTCCTGCCCCCCATTTCCTCCCTCACCGCCCACCAATCGCTACCACTGGCCGTAGCGGACGCCCCGGCCGAGCTGAGGTCGCTGCTCTCTCGGCATCGCGTTGCACCCGAAGTGGAACCCCCCCTCCGCGTAGAGGTGCATTCACCTGTTTCAACGCCCGCGTCTGTCTCCGCGCGATTGCCTGCTCGGTCTCGGGCGCCGGCACCACTGGCGCCGGCGACAGCAGCGGCAGCAGCAGCGGCGGCGGCGACGTCAGCGGTATGCGTAAACCCTGCGGTTTCTACCGACAAGGAAGAGAACGGGCACATCACGGTAGACTCAGCTCCGGCGTCCGCCGCCTATAGCCACCCAGGATTCCCCGCTGCTGCTGCAGCGACGGTCAACGCCGAGGGCGCGATATGGCCCGGGTCTCCCGGTCGGGGCCACCCCCACCCGGTGTTCGGCACTTACAACGGCGGGACGGTTTCGGCGACCGCGGCGTACGGTTACCCTTACAGCCCCTCTACGGGGTACGGGCCGACGCCCCACGCCGCCACCCCCGTGTTGACGGGAACCGAAGGTTTTGCCGGCCATAGCGGACATGACCACCCGGCTGCCGCGGCAACGGTGGCGACTGTGGCGGCTGTGGCAGCAGCACAGCGGAGGGGTCAGTCGCCTCTTCTTGCTCGAACCGCGGGGGGTTCTGGGTGCGTTCCCGCAGCCTCATCCCCCCCGTCACGGGGGTGCACGGGCACGGCGTGTATGGCGCTTACCCCGCGTTTTCCCGTGGTCAGGGGGACAGGTCTTCGTCGAAGGAGTTGGTGACGAGTCCTGGGTCGGGCAGGTCTTCTTCGGGTGAGATATCTTCGTCGGGGAAGGCGCTGACGCTTGCGCAGGAGGACGGTGGTGGTGGTCTTGGGTTCGACGATGACGGTGGCCGCAGCAGTGGGCGTGTGGTCCCTGTCATGGGTAGGGATGGAGACCACCACCAACAGCAGAATCAGCAGCAACAGAAACTGCCGCAGCAGCAGCAGGTCTCGACCTCTCCGAGGGGGTCTTCTTTGATGAAGGCCTCCCCCGACGGTAACAGCTCGCCGGTGCTCGACCCGGCTTACCCCCCGCCGGCTGTGAGGAACATGCAAAACGCAAGGCGCTCGTACGCGCACAACGCGCACATGCACACCCAGGCGGCCGCTGTCCAGGCAGCATCTGCTGTGTCGGCGGGGGCTGGTGGAGGGAGTGGGGGCGAGAGACTCGTATACAACCACCACCACCCGGCCGGAGAGCTGTATGTTCAGGACGCCCGCATGTCCCAGCAGCAATACCAGAGGGGGGCTGAAGTGCAGGTGGAAGCTTTGTCGCCAACAGTGGGGGGGGGGGTCGGGGGATAGGGGTGGAAACGGTGTCCACGGCGCAGCAGCAGCAACAGTTGCAGGGACTTGCGCATGCGGCTCAGCAAGAGGTGTACGAGTACCGCATGGCGGCTAGGTTTGAACCCCATGCGCAAGCTCAGCAGCACGCTGGCGGGGTGGTGGAGGGGCATGGTGCCCTGGGGCAAACATCTGGCCCTGCCATCCCACCCACCTCTAACCTAGGCTCTTCTGCCGCGATCCCTGAACAAGGGTGGTAATGGGGGTTACGGGGCAGGAAGGGAGGTCGGGTGGGGGGGGTGGCCAGGTCGCCTGCGTACAACAGATCTAATAGTTCGTTATGTTGTGTTGTGAAAACGAGGCCGCGTGGCTCGTTATTCTTCCCTTCGCCGTGTTGTTTTTTTTGTCGGTTCCTAAGTAACCCGTCGTTCGACGGTTGTCGTCGACCCGGCTGTTGACTCTGGCTGCTTGTAGTAAGATTTGGGCGACTGCCGTTGAAAATTATCTGGATACATACATGAGATGCGGGAGAAAACGTAAAAAAAAGGGCTTAGGGTAGAGAGGGGGGAAGGGGTTGTATGGGGGGAAGGTTTTGCGGTGGGTGGCGAACCACGCGGAAGGCTCTCGGGAGGAACTTGAAAAAGGGAATTTGGTACGATGGAAGGGTTTCAGCAAGCTTGCATGCGTGCCACATCGGTAACGGGTTCGGTTTTCTGATGCTGCTGCGATGCGACGCTGCTTTAGTCCGTATGTCGCTTTTTTTTTTTCCTTTTTTCCAACCAGTTACTTGGATGACTTGCTTTCTTTGGCAGTGGGAGGGTGGGATGGGATGAGATTTGGATTGGGTGGGACTGGTTTCGTCCGGTCGGCGCTTGCAGCTTGGCGGAGCGAGTGCTTGGGTTTAGAGCGACGATTGAGTCATTTTAGTTGTAGGCGTACTCCTGTAGGGCTTTCGAATTCAGACGCCGCCATTTTGCGCATATAGGGTTGCATGAATGAGGCTATGATTGCTCTAAACATGTCATAGCGTTCTTGTTGGTGTTGTTTTAGACTTATTTTTATTGTGCAGTACGTTCGAGGTATCGATCTGGGCCGTAGTCAGAGGGGGTGTTTATCCCTCCCGTTATTTTCAATCGTTTGTTTGTCTTAGCTTTATAGACTACTGCTGTAATGCTCAATTACTTTAAGTTATTGTTCTTTTGTTCGTGCGCAGAAGTACATTAAGTAATAGTACAAGGGAGGGAGGTGATGAGGGAGAAGGCTCACGGTACTACTTATCGTTCGTTTTCTTTTGGGGCTTTTTTGTATGATGGGTGATATTTACCGAGTGAGTGGTGAGCGGGTGATGCTTGTGTGTGGGGGGGGGGGGAGGGGGGTTTGAGTCTGCACACCACGGCTTTCTTTGTATCGACGGCCTCGATAGCATTTCCAATGCCAAAAGCTGACAGCTAATATTAAAAAGCGAAGTTGTTGGTTCATTTTTTTTCTTTGTTTCATATGCAATGCTCTCGCTCGGTGCTACGCACTACTGCCAGGCATTCCGCAGTGTAAGGAAAGTCCAAAGAAATATGTCCGTGAGACTAATGTAAAACGGTATACCTGGTACAACAGTACCATCGTTTGTTTTGCCCCCCCCCCCCCCCCCCCCCCCCCCCCCCTCATCCATATGCAAGAAAATCCGCCTCAAAAGCGGTTCTTGGTGGGATGCAGCTCATCCTTGATGCGACTCGCCGGACACCTCGCGGCGCTCGGGCTTGGTGCAAGCAATGTTTGCCTGGTAGGTGAAAACCCGACGCGCTCCGCCCCGGCATTCTAGAGATGCGAGAGGGTCTATGGCCATACAACTACGGCCATGCATGATAATGAGTACCCCCCCCCCCCCCCCCGCCCAAGTTGATGGTATCACGTGGACGGTATACAGGAATATAAGGAAAATCTGCCTCAGAAAATAAAGCACAATAACAAGGCGTCCCTGACTCCTAGCTCCCCACAGGTATGCCGTTTTCTATCTATCGGCCTATGTCCGAAAAAAAAAACGCATACTTTAACCATGTAACAAGTAAAAATGCTCACTACAGTAACAACTACATGCAAACTAACGCTTCCTTCAGCCGAATGAGATTAGGACGTACACAGATAATTCAGGATATTATTATTTCGCAGCAAGAAGCGATTAGCAGCAGCAACGACGTAACCACACACAGCAAAACGAATAACCCGAGCCGCAAGCTTGGACTGGACCTCAGTTGTGGCCTGCTGCAATAGTTGTATACAGTAGGTGCGGTGATTTCACTTTTTTTTTCTTTTTTGGAGTCTGTATCATAAAGATGGCAGGAGACTGCATTTTTACCCCTTGACAGGCAGCAACTTTGCCTCGACAGGCCACGACTGACACCAAACTATTAGGTTTTAGTGTCATACAGTCGGCTCTACACGCTGGACAGCGCGCGTTTTGCCTTGGTTGACATGTCTCCTGACACATTTGGTGATGTGCTTCACTTAATATGTGTACTGTCCATTGTCCCTAGGTTTACCCAGGGTTTCTTGGAGCAAAATTAAAAACTTGTCCTCTTGGACAAAATGACAAAAAACAGTACACACGTTATTTTCGCCAGTTTACGGTGAAAAAATTCACACCAGGAGAGCAGGGTACACCAAACCCAAGTTAGATGACGTTTTATGTCAAGGTATACCGTTTCTGGCAAAAAATCATGTCCATCCGTTCAAGTCGCAAAAATGACAAAACAACGGTATCTGGCAAACATCCATGTCCGTCCGTCCAAGTCGCAAAAACGATTAAAAAACGGTACATCATTTTGTTTTTGCCAGTTTACGGTACAAAACATAAACGAGGTAATCAGGGCACACCAAACCCAACTAATATGAATTTCTGTGAAGTCATGGGATACCTTTTTCTCGTAAAAAATAATGTCGGATGTAGCTTATGATTACGAACAGAAACCGTGTTCATGAATACTAGCGCCTTCTCGTACTCGTATTCATACGAACATACCACAGGTACGAATAGCCAAGCGTAGCTTATCTTTCTGGAGAAATCTTCTTTCCGTGTGCGTGCGTGTACTCAGAGCAAGGCACCGCGGGCGAGCCTGGCGCCCGCGGGTGGAAGGGGAGTTGCAAGGAGCGCAGTCGCCGTTTTCGTGGCTAGGCGTCGCGTGTGCCTCGATACAAGAGGGAAGCATGGACGGGCTCTGTCTAGCCTCCTGGTGTGGCTCCACGTATTTAACCTAGGGTATCTAGAGGCAAATTTAAAACTTGTCGTAACGAATAAAATTACAAAACACGGTACAACAGCGATTTTTCGCCAGTTTACGGTACAAAAATTTCAAACCAGGAAATCAGGGTACACCAAACCCAAGTTAGATAGCGTTTTATGTCAAGGTAGACCGTTTTATGGCAAAACATCCATATCCGTCCGTCCGAGTCGCAAAAATGACAAAACAAACGGTACACCATTGTATTTTTGCCATTTTACGGTACGAAAAAGTAAAACGAGGCGATCAGGACACACCCAAACCCAGGTAATATGACGTTTTCTGTCAAGGTATACCGTTTAATGGTAGAAAAGCAATGTACCGGTATAGCTTATAATTACGAACAAAAACCGCGTTCGTAAGACCTATGCCAATGGAAACGCGAAGTGCTTTAAAAAAGCAGCCGAAAATATCCTCGTGCCGCCGCTGTGGGAAAAAAAGGGGGGAAAACATGTTTGTTTTTAGTTTTTTTTTCTAACGGCTGCAGGCGGTGCAATTTGTTTTCTCTCGTTGCAATTGTCAACACGCTAAAAATCAGCTCGTGCGA
Source organism: Macrocystis pyrifera (assembly GCA_031763025.1). NCBI lineage: Eukaryota > Phaeophyceae > Laminariales > Laminariaceae > Macrocystis > Macrocystis pyrifera. The sequence continues at coordinate 20,483,926 of JASSKH010000001.1, read as the reverse complement.
CGATAGACCCTCGATCTCGATATAGACTCAGCCCACGGCCAACCCGCTTGGTGTCGGGCAAGGCCAACGAGTATATTAGATGACGACATCGAAGCTAGAAAGTGGATAGCTTGCCGGCGGCGTCCTGCGTTATCTTCCTAAACCTGAAAAAAAAGTCTGCTTTTTGCCATTCGAGACGGATCGAGGGATTTTGTCTTCTGTTTTGCACACACCAGCGGCTAATTGTTTTTTTATCGTACGCCTGGCCAGTGCCGGCCACACGTCACTGGCCACTGTGTGAAGACGGTGACCCAAGGGTGGGTCGGAGCCCTAACGAGCGCACTCCGTTCAGAATTCATGACGCAATCGTTGGTTTTGTCGATCGATGTTTGTCGAGGACTCCGAATCTCGCCGCTTCGGACCAAATGTCCGCCTGAGTCTTTCTGAAGCCAATCTTGGCCCAACATCGGCCCCAGATTTGCTTTTTTCGGGCTTTTCCAAAAGTTTGGAACTTTTTTTTTCTAAACGTGCCCGTCGGAAGCGTGTTCTACAATATTTTTGGCGGGTATCTTTGGAATTCAAACCTTTTATAGAAACTTTGCGTTTCCATTGGCATAGGTCTGAGCACAAGCGCTGTACTTGTACTCTTTCGTGTTCATACGAACATACCTGGTACGAGTCAAGCGTAGCTTGTATTTCTTTTATTTCGTTTCGTGCACGTGCGTGTACTCAGAGCACGGCACCGGGGGCGAGCCCGGCGCCGTCGCGGGTGTCAGCGAGCGGGTGCTGGCGGGTAGAGGGAGGGTTGCAAGGAGCGCGGTCGCCTTTTTCGTAGCTAGGCGTCGCGTGTGCTTCGAGACACGTGGGAAGCACGAATGGGCGCTCTGTGTGTGACCTCCTTGTGAGGTTCCGCTTGTACCATATACGATATATAAGGATCGTTTTGATATGCAGAATGATATTCAAGCGGTGCTTCTTCTTGCGACCAAACTAAAGTTCAAGGAAGGAGAGAGCGATGCAGTCTGAGCACCAACTTTGTCGAGCTGGCGAACATGGGCCACGGTGAGCACCGGGCTTCACGCGATGCGGGCGACGGGGCTCACTGTGGCAGAGAGGGAGGAAAGCTTTACCCGGACCGAATAGGTGGGGAGGTAGTCGCGAGACGGGCGGGCGGCGTACGAGGCTAAGGGAGAAGCTCTGCCGTTCGTTTTTTTCTCTTTTCGACCGGTGCAAGGTGTTCCAGTCAGGCAGAAAAATAATACATGAGAGGGGACGGGGATTTTTTTTCCTTCCGCGCTTTTTCGTACGTGTTCATACGAATCGCCCACAGCTTGCAGTTGCACAGCACGCGGATCCCAGTGAGATCCTGCACATAGCAAACGGGGGTTCGCCGCAGCATGAGCTTCAACGTTGATCACACTTGTATCCAATCGAAGTATGTCGGTCTATTCAAGCTTTCTAAACGATGAGCGAGCTAAAAAGTGCAGATGGGCAACGGCATTGCGCAGAACAAATTACGGATCAGCCTAACAGCTGTCCGCGCCGCCTCTGTCTGAGATCGATATCCATCCGTCTCGTAAAACAGCCAAACTACAACAGAGTACACATCAGACTATCGATAGATTGGTATCATCAGACCAGTCAGTCACATTATTACGTCATATTCGACTCACAATAAGTATTATAGTAGCGGTAGCGTTGCCTCCACAAAGGGTTCAGTAGATATACCCAGTCAGTGCATCATATTCTGCTGTTGTTGTTGTACGAAGCACGGCAGTAGTACTACTACTACAGTAGTAGTTGCGAGCGCGATCATACAACTAAATTGATTGTTGTACCAGCAGGTACTAGTCGTACATACCAGGTAACATCTATCTATCGTATTTTCCACTCCTCTGCTGCTGCTGATTATATTGATTGGCAATACACCAATGCGATGACCAGCACGCAGCGATCTATAGCGTGGACACCCGCATCGGTACACAACATTGCAGCAATCACCCGACAAAATGGAGCAGCAGTCGAGACAACGTAACGCGCCCAGGATAACCGTATCTACGTATTATCATACACAATGGACAGCATGCCTTGTGTTGTAACGTTCAAAAAATTGCGATGTCACGAGTCAGGGGTCACGAGACGGTAGCAGCAACAACAGCTAAGAGTTTGGCCGCGAAGGCTTTGAACTTTTGCAGCTGCTGCTCCTGAGCAGCAGCTCCTGAGCAGCAGCTCCTGAGCAGCAGCTCCTGAGCAGCGGCTTAGCCGCTGCCTGCCGCTGCCTGCAGAAAACTGTTGTTGCAGCTATAATAGCTGCTTGCTGCTGCTTCAAAAAAAGCTGCTTCTGAGCTTTTGGTTTACGAGAGGTTTGGCCGCCGACAGCTTTGACCGCTATCAACATATGCTTCTTCAGGTTGTCGCGACGGTAGACACCTATGCGACACCACATCAAGTAGCTAGCTGTTGTGCAGCTGTTGCTCCTGAGCAGCAGCAACTCCTCCTGAGCAGCAGCTCCGAGCAGCAGCTTAGCTGCCGCCTGCCGCTTACTGGGGAGATTTTTTTTTGCGGCTACTAATACCTGCTGCTGCTTCAGAAGCTGCTGAGCTTTAGCCGCCGAGAGTTTTCGCCGCCGGCAGATACATGAGCAACTACAGAGAGAGAGAGCACCACCACCACAACAAGTAGCTGCTGGTCGCGATCACAGACAACTGGCCGAGGTTACCCGGTACCTACTACTGGCACGATGGTGATAGCTTCCGAGAGGCCGACTGAAGTGTATGACACTTGCTTCAAAATTCAAAGGCAATGCTGACCTATTAATAGGAAGTCAGAATATTTTTTTCCAAGAAAAAAAAGGCCAACTGCGACGGAGCCCACGACAACAAAACGGCCTAAAGCAACAGAGGACGACAGACAACCTACCCTTCTACACGAGGTCGAAACAAGACAACACAGTGATACTACTGACTTTTTCATACCTACAACCCGCGGAACCTTTTTTGCATCTAAGCACAGGTCACCCCATACCGTTCGGGTTAGGGTTAGGGTTCAGGTCGGGTGGCTAGCGTCTACTGTGTAAGTATGCCTGGTATCTCACGCTATGATTTCTTTCTTCTGAAAACCCACGCAATGAACAATAAATGGCGGCAACAGCAGCATCTTTTAATAAACAAGTAAAATTCCACCTATTTTTAGTAGCAAGTTTTATGTCGCGAGAGAATTTCCATACCTCAGTCTAACCTTGTACCTGGTATTAAATGGTAACAGCTAGGGAACAGTACTCGTAGGGCAATTGGATACTGCTTTGAATAAGGTTGAAAGCCCGGTAATTACCTGTGGGTTCAGGCACTGGGATCGTATTTATTTGTAATACTTGAAAGGCGTATTTTAGGTGGAAAACCAGGGGTTTTCCAGAGGGGCACGAGCTTGGTCTCAGTCTCTGTGTGCACGAAAGGAATAAAGCTGCTCGTCTTCCATCTCTAAGCAAGCATCACACGTGAGGGCCAACGAGTACCGACTCAATAGGCAAACCTGTCCAGGGATACAGAGTGTCTCGCCTGCATGATCTTAACAAGCGGTATCTTCGGCTCAGGACGGGGTGTGTTTCTAGTTTTTGTCTTTTTTTTCTTGGGCTGGGTTTTGGGGATGTTTTATTGCGTATGTTGTCCTGCCTACCCCCCCCCCCGCTCAGTGTCGGGGTTGGTCTAGGTAATCGGGCCACTCATCTGTGACCCAGGACGCGCTTTCAGAGTTGTGGGCTGGGCTTAGGTGGTTCTTGCCGTCTTCCGTGTTATTTTTCTTCTAGTTTTTGGTATTCCCTTTCGTTTCTCCGCGCATCTTCCTCGCCTCCCACCCCGCGCAGGTGGCATGGCGATGACTTTCATTGATGATTTCTTCCTGCCCCTTAAGGCCAGGTCTTTCTTTCATTTTTTTTAAATGTAATTTGCCGGCTTTGTTGCCTTGCCGTTCAGAGGTGTAGGAGTGGGTTTTGAGGAGTCGCATCTTCGACTCATGTTCTAGGTCGTGGAATCGGGGTTTCCATGAATTTCCCATAATTCTTCATATACGGCTCATCAGAGTGGGCTAGTGTTATGATACTGGTTTGAATGAGGTTGAAGCCCGGTAATCACCTGAATTCAGGCACTGGGATAATATTTGTAGTACTTGGAAGGCGTATCTTAGGTGGAAAACCAGGGTTTTTCCAGAGGGGCACGAGCTTGTGGTCTCAGTCTCCGCGTGCACGAAAGGAAAAAAGCTGCTCTTCTTCTATCTCTATGCAAGCATCACACGTGAGTACCAACGAGTGCCGACTTAATAGGCAAACCTGTCCAGGGATACAAAGTGTCCCGCCTGCATGATCTTAACAGCAACCCTTTGCCTGCTCTACTATGAATCTATAAGGGCGGTTTTGATATATATTATATATGCAAAATAAAATTCCAGCGGTGCTTATTTTGCGACCAAGCTAAAGTTCACAGAGAGAGCTATACGCAGTCTGAGCGCCAACTTTGTCGAGCTGCCGAACGAGGGCCACAGTGAGCACCGGGCTTCACGCGAGGCGGGCGACGGGGCTCACTGTGACAGAGAGGGAGGAAAGCTTAATTTGGACCGAATCGGTGGTGAGGTGGTCGCGAGACGGGCGGGTGGCGTACGAGGCTAAGGGAGAAGCTCTCTCTGCTGTTCGACTTTTTTTTTCTTTTCGACCGGTGCAAGGTGCTTCAACCAGGCAGAAAATTATTTCATGAGAGGGGACAGGGATTTTTTTTTATTTCCGCGTTTTTTTTTTTCGCATTCATAGGAATAGTCAAGCGCAGCTTAACTCTGACCAAATACCTCACGAATGCGAAAAGTATCTAAAAAGGACGAAACCGAGGAAAAACATTGAGAATCGGCAAAAAAAAAAAAAAAAAAACATAGCCAGAAAAATTGAAAAAAATGATCGACCAAAACTAAAGAAAAACAAGGAAACTAATCAAAACTGAGCGACACATTCGCGAAAAAACGGATAAAAACGATGAAAAAAAAAACGCAAAAAAAAAAAAAAAAACGGACGAAACCGAGGAAAAACGTCAAGAATCGGCAAAAAAAAACGAAAACGAAAACGAAAAAAAAAAGAAGCCAGTCAAAATAACGAGCAAATTGGTGGGCTAAAAAAACTAAAAAAAGGAAAATAATCAAAACTGAGCGAGATATTTGCGAAAAAAAAAACGGATAAAAACGATGAAAAAATCTCCAAAACGGGGTAAACATCGTCATTTCTTCGAAAACGAGAACATGCAAGCGGTGCTTTACGTGCGTCCCCTTCTACAACTCATACGAATAGTCAAGCGTAGCTCATATTTCTGAACAAACACCTCACGATTGACATGAATACCACAAAAACGGACGAAACCGAGGAAAAAAACGTGAAGAATCGGCAAAAAAAAAAAAACGAAAACGAAACAAAAGCAAAAAAAGTGAAAGCGTTGATCGACCAAAACTCCAAAAAAATGGAAAATAATCAAAACTGAGCGAGATTATATCGAAAAAAAAAAAACGGATAAAAACGATGAAAAAATCGCAAAAATGGTAAACGTCGTGAACTCTTCGAAAACGAACATGCAAGTGTTATGATACTGCTTTGTATGAGGGTTGAAAGCCCGGTAATTACCTGGGTTCAGTCACTGGGAACGTATTTGTAGTACTTGGAAGGCGTATCTTAGATGGAAAACCAGGGGTTTTCCAGAGGCGCACGAGCTTGGTCTCAGTCTCCGCGTGCACGAAAGGAATAAAACTGCTCTTCTTGAACAGCTAAGCACGCAACACACGTGAGTACCAACGATTACCGACTTAAAAGGCAGACCTGTCCAGGGATACAAAGTGTCCCGCAACCTTGATTTTAATACAAGCAGTGTTTTATGTGCGTCCCCTTCTATAACTCCGGACCATACGAACAGTCACAAAAGAATGACGAGACTCTACGGAATAAGGTTAAGAATTGGCAAAAAAGCGAAAAATATACGAAAACGAAAAAAAACAGGCGAAAATAAAAAAAATCGATCGACAAAAAAAAAAAAAATGGAATGTAATGTATTACAGGATGTGTGTAAGTTTCGTGAAGGGTGTTGCAGGTGTTGTGCGGTCTTTAGTGTCGAGACAAAACATACATTAATCAAGTGTCCACAGTGTCCATAATGAGGCCAGCAATTTCCCACCCAACAATGTGCGGCATGAAGGAAGAGTTTCGTCGTCCCTCGCTAATAAAAATCCCCAGAAAGGCGGATGACTAGGCTCACTGTAGCAGAGAGGGAGGAAACCTTTACCCGGACCGAAGCGGTGGCGAGTTGGTCACGAGACGGGCGGGCGGCGTACGAGGCTGAGAGAGAAGCTCTGTTGTTCGTTTTTTTTTTTTTTTACTGGGTGCAATGTGTCCCAATCAGTGAGGAAATCATTACGTGAGAGGGGACGGGGATTTTTTTAGCTCCGAATTTTCGGTTTCATTTTCATTGTTTTTGCGGTGCTGCTGTACCTTTCTGTGCTTTCTCTTTCGTACATACAGCATATTATTAATATATACCAGGTATATAAATATCAAAAGAAGAAAGTAAGTACCCTACCTGGGATATGTACGTACGGCATGCGGCGTTCGGGTTGTTTTCCTGAATGGAGCATGGAGCTCTTGGCATCTATTATCAAATCGACTGTTTACCCTAATTGTTTGGACCGTCTGTTGCGTCCCATTATCGTTCATGAATACAAACGCTTTCTCGTACTCGTATTCATACGAATGGTCAAGCGTACAGCTTATATTTCTAAAGAAAAGTCGTACCCAGCAGAAAAAAAAAAACATGGAACCAAGGAAGACCAACGCACTTACTGCTCCACTAGACTACTGCATTATTCGACCACGGTACGAGTACGTACGTTCTACGTGTCTCCTTTGTCGACACCTGCAGTGCATTACGACGATTTCCCCCCCCACACCTACAACCTATACTTTAATACTTGCTGCCGTATTATTAATAGACTACGAACTGTATCAGACTATAGCACGAGTACGTATTTTCTCCCTGGTACGTACTTTCTCGATATACCTACATCATTATATGACGATAAAAGCCCACGAAGGACGACAGTGAGCCTATACCCTGCTATCCGTCACCGTTGAGGTCGTACCTGCGTTTGTTTCCTCGGTTTAGGTTGTTGCACGGCGCGTCGAGGCCTTCGAGTGCTGCGCAGCTGCGTTTATATTATCTGTTTGGTCTGCAGAGTTTTGTTTACCAGGTGCATGTACGTGACGATCATCGATGAAAGTTCTCCTTGCATGCCTTTTTTTGTCATCTTGGACTTATTGCGGCGTCTTACTTGGTACGGGTGTGTTCAGCGCACGTCGAAGCCATCGCAACCTGCGCGATTCGACTGTAGTACTATGTTTTTGTGGTTTTATATTTCGAATCAAAGTACCCATGAGACTCGCGAGGACGCAGTCATTTCAGCCCCTCGTATACCCTTGAGACTCACAAGGACTCTGTCGTTTCAGTACGTCAACTTTGACGTACTCTTGGACTGGGTACTCTTGGACTCGGTACTTCAAAATGACTGGTATTCGCGAGTCAACGACTGAGTCCCGATGACTGGGCATTGGTACTCTGCCGACCTTTTTGTTTGTAGTATGTAGTTCTTGTGTCGCTGCTACAATTTTTCACCCCTACCCAAAATGCACCTGACCTCTGCAGTATAGTGTTACTGCTGTATCGCTGCTGCTTTTTTTTCGCTCCTACCCCAAATGCACAGGTTGTTATAGTTTATGGCCGACGTCTTGGCGAAGGAATCGTTCCTGCTTTATGGCCGCTTTTCTAAGCCCGACCAATCCCTGAAATTTCCATACCTCCGTCCAACCTTGTATTAAATGGTAATGCCTAGGGAACAGCAGTGCAACGCTTGCTCTGCTCTACAATTTCTACTATACCTATTAATACCTACCTACTGGAAAAATACCCTGAAAAAAACTATTGTACCTACCTACCTGCTGGAAAACGCCCTAGCAGGGTACTAATAACAAAAAGGAAACAAAACATGTCAGTTTTTTTTGGAGGCCAGGCGCAGTTTTTCTTAATAGGATGTTCATAGACAAAACACCGCTCGTGGCGCGCGTTTTTACTTGGTTTTAGCATTACCTGATTCTGACCCAAACTGGATCAAGTATTATGCCTGATTTTGGTCACAGACCCCCTTTGGGACCCCGAGATAGCGACAACAACAGCGACAGTTTCGGTGTATCGACAGTCTACGGCAGCGGGAGCACCTAGCGCATGCAGTAGTACAGGTATGATCATATGTTGCCGTGTGACTCCTTGCATCGTAACGCGGACACCAATTTGTGTCACCCCCCGTAACACGCAGTGGCCGTTACTATTATTAAAAGACTGCAATCGCTGTCAACTTTCCCCTCTGAAGTCCCAGGAGGGTTAAGGGGGCGCTGGCACCCAAGCGTCTCCTGGTCCCCGGTCACTCTACAATCTCTAGATGTTATGTAGGAACAGAAAAAAAAACATCGACACCTTAACACGCTGTGTTTGGAATTTTGGGTGGTTCGTGCTCACCGGAGAGCGACGGTGACTTGTTAGAGGTTCATCACAGCAGCTTGGGTTTCTTTTTAAGATCAAGGTCGGGACACTTTGCATCCCCGGACAGGTTTGCCTATTAAGTCGGTACTCGTTGGTACTCACGTGTGTTGTTTGCTTAGAGACAGAAGAAGAGCAGCTTTATTTCTATCGTGCACGCGAAGACTGAGAGAGCAAGGCTCGTGCCTCGCTGGGAAAACCCCAGGTTTTCCATCTAAGATACGCCTTCCAAGTACTACAATACGATCCCAATACCTGAATCCAGGTGATTATCGGGCTTTCAGCCTCATTCAAGGCAGTATCATATCGTGCACCCATTTCGTGAAAATTAAGAGCCGATCCAAACGAGCTAACGAGAACCAAAGAAACGAACAGACTTTTCGCTTTTTCGTAAAAAACAGCAGGTTGATCATACCCTTCATCACGCCCATCCACCATAAATGGCACTCTGGTGTGACTACTTCAACAACGTACGATTCATACAAACCTAAACCTTCATCTCCAACCAAAATAATATAACAATGGCAAATAAATGGTAAAAATGGCACTGCTTCCTGGCACCACGACAGCAGTTGTACCGGGATGTACACTGCACAGGGCACCTAACAAGAAAACGAGCAATAAGAAAGGCAGGCTGCTATTTACGAGGGCATTCCTCGGGACGCCTTTGCGACTCCAGGGACGATGTCTCGCGGGACTCAGTTACACCGGCCCCTGGTACTATCATGAGTCGTTGTACTAAAGTTAGTGTGGAACGCATCCCTTCTCAAATACGAAGTCCAGCCTTCACCAGCTTTCCCGTTTTTTATCATTAATAGGTGTCCGGTACAGTGTATTGTGCTATTAATACGAGTCAAACATGTACTCTCTTCGTGGTACGGTTCGGTCGGTGGTGGTCGTATACTGCATACACGGTGCGGTATGGAATATGAAGGCGGTCTCTGCGGGGGACACTTAGCAGAGCTACCTGGTATGTATAAATTTTATGATAATCGTCGAGCAGTGGGGATCCTGAATACATCCTGTATTGGTACGTCGTGTGCGAAAAAGAAAAAGAAATCCAAGTACCGCACCCGAGAGGGGAAGGGACGACACCTGTGTACCTCCTGTTACCATGGCCTGTCCACAAGGCCGTAGAAGGTAAAAGGGTAAACCTCTTGCCTTGAAAACAATAATACTGCTGCTGTATCAGTATTGCTACGTATTAATAGGGCACGGCTTTGGCGGTAAAACACGTAGCGACCCCCTGTGTCACGGACGGTTTGGGTGGCAATTCCAGCACGAGTGCGACGGAAATCCGTTTACCGCGAGAAACTACATGGCATTGATTACCACGACCAGGCCTGAAAATCACACAGCTTCCAAAGGTGAGTAACCTCGCCAGCTGTTGATGTACTTAATCAAAATAAAACAATTGAAAAACAACAAATTAACCTCGAAACAGCTTCCGAAGTATAATAACTGTCGAACACATCAACACGCGATTTCTGTCGTTCGTTTCAACGTAACATTCTCGCAGTTTTTCTTGTAATATTAGTTGCAACCGAATTGGTCGATAGTTAACATCGTAAGAGTTTAGCTACTCGTGTCCTGCGAGTACAACTGCAGCAGCATCTGTAATCCATCATCCAAGATGAAGGACAGAACATTGACTCCTTGATGCCAGGGTGAGCAAGACAAAACACATACCAGGTATTCTTGTTGTGAAAACTACACATTTTTTGGCAAGCGAGGGGACTTTGCTCTCATGATCAGTCTGCGGCGATTAACTCGACGCGGAACGGCAACGGCGGCGCACTTCTCAAAAGCCCACCTTCGCTCGATCGCCGGCAGCCGCTACCATGTCGAATAGTCGTGCCAGGTTTAGTTTACAACGCTTCACATGGCGGAAAACCAACCCACGCCGCTTTCGCGCGATCAGGTTAACTTGACAGTAGCACCAAAAGTCAGCAACAACAGCGTACCAGGTACCAGGTACAAATGCACGTCACAACGTATATTTCCTTGCAGGGCCTGCTCTAACGCGCCGCCTACAGCCTGCAAGGGCAAAACATCGCGGGATCTCAAGTGACCGCGTAGCCTTTCTTCAACGGACGCAATTATACTTTTAAGCAGCGTGGATGGGAAACGGATGCATGAATCCTCGTGCTGAACATCAACATAGAGGGTACGATATATAGCGACCAACGGAGCCAAGTCTAGAAAGACAAAAATATAAGAGTGTTTACCTGTTCACACGAGGACATGTTACACTACAGTTCGGTGTTTCCCACTGGATTGGTAACCAAATTAATTTACTTTGAGTCGGTGCCTAGACTCTCCGCCTCACGATACCAAGAGCAGCCCATTCACGCCTTGCCTGTTTATGTACCCGTAGCACTTGTGCTGCACCCCACGCCACCCCGATATATACTCTCAAATACATACGTCTTAAAACTTACGAACAGTATAACTTGCAGGCAATTTATTAATACGCGCACGATGTAGAGAACACCATCGCCCGAAAAATCCTCTTCCAATGTCTAACGCCTTACAAACACAAAAAAGTCGAAACAAAACGCAAACACACACAAAACAGCACAGAGCCTCTCTTCACGTCGTACGGTCCCGGCTTCCCCAACAACGCTTGGCGCAGGTCTTAAACGTCACACACAACTACCTCACACGACGGCACCGCACCGAGCAGCAAAGGCCAACCGATACGTCTCCCTATCTCGCCCGTGTGAAGCGCGCGAGAAAGGCCAACCACAAAAATATAGCAGCACACAAGCACCAGTGTTAGTAGTAGTAGTAATAGTTCGACCGATCAGGGCGTTCGGCTGTCATTCACTGGTGCTTAGCTGCCACGCTCAGGCGTCGCTGAACTTTGCGTTACCCTTCGCGCTGCCCGATGGGGGCACAGACTTGGGGCTGTTGTTGTTGAAACTTCCCTGGGCGCCGGACGAGGCAGACTCGATCTCGGCTACCTCCGTCGGGGTCATGAAGAATCGATCCTCCTGCCAGGAAAAAAACAGACGGCGAACCACAACCTCGAAATATTGAAATATTGCAGGTGTAGATGCTCGCATTGTATACGCGCTGAGGGCGTGTCTTAACTCCCTCCAAGGAGCATGGGAACGAGCAGAACGGAGCGCGGCTTCTCGTGGTCATTCGTTCCGTTCCCATCTGAAAAGCCGTGTATGGGTCCATGCAAAATCCTGGGCCTCGCCAGCCGAATCAGTACGAGCGGTATCTTTTGCAAATGCCACGGCAAATTGGTGTCCACATCCATCTTCGGTGGTGTCCATCTACATCAAATGATATGCTATTTGTTCCCGTTCGGTCGGGCCGTCTGGTCCTCCCAAACAAGAAAAAGGGGTGCAACACTTCTTCCTCTTCCTAGATATACTGTTTTTCTCGGGCTGCACTGAATCTATTCGTTTCCTACAACCAATCAGCGCCAATTCATGCGGCTATCAGCATTCCATTCGATTCTGATGCTCTCTGGGAGGGGGTTAAGATACGCCCTGACTTGCTATTGGATTGTTGCAGGAGTACTTCCACATTTTTTAGTTGGTCAAGCTCAGCCCGACGGGAACAAATAGGAGGTGCAAACAACGTAGGATCGGCCATCTGAACGAACGTTACGAAATACTTTATAAATAAAGCAACATTTGGAGTACCTGATCAAACATCCTTCTGAACATCCTGCAGTCAAAGCAATCAGTTTTGTGCGGGTGTAGACAACGCGTCCTAACCGCATGCCCGTACCTTCAGATCCCAGAATGGCCCAGCAGGTGGATCGTGACCTACTGTTGCCACCATGAGGTGCAGCGAATTCACCACCCAGATGGACCCGGCCCTCCCTTCCGTGCCCACATCGTCCCACACCTGAGCGAGCGAGGGACGGATAACACACGAATGAAAGACAATTCACAATTCAAGCCTTGGGGTGCGAGCGCACAACCACACACCGGCGGTGATATTGGTTTGCGTGGATGACTCGCTTCGCATAAGATAGAAGAATACCACGTGTGGACAAAAACAGAAATTACAGCACATAAAAATCGGCTTAGTTCAACACAACAAAACCTTAAATTATAGGAAATGTCCGAGGTTCATTTCGAAAAAGACGCCGGCACCCACGAGTATATTGACCCATCCGCGGGCCTTTTTCGCCGCGCGCATTTTCACTCGTTAAAAAATATTCTAGCTAACATACAGTACACGGAATAAAATCACGCAACCGACCCATGGGGTGTGTAGGCTTCTATTACATACTTGCGTCAATATAGAATAGGTGTAACTGGAGTCTTCCTGGCAAGGACTGACTGACTTAGGATAGACCTTCCAGGGATCGGTTTGCTGATTACTCACGATTCTCGCGCTAGCAAGAACTTCCGATGGCGGGATCAAGGCTTGGGCATAGACCCAACTCGATCCCTAACCCGAACCCCAACCCGGACCCAAAAAACCTAGAAACGGACCAGAAACGCTTTCTCATCATTCCGAGCTGTGGAACACGATTCGTAAACTGTTCAACACAATTTTCATTCCCGCACTAATACGCGTACTGAATTATACATTCTTGGACATTTATTTATACCGCTTGAAGATATATCGTAAGTCGTTGCGAGGTGTACTGTGTAACTGAAAATGCTCCACGGAGAAGAGTACGGATAGATGAGGAGTTCCGAATGAGAGTCTATGGCTTCTACTTCCTTTTGGTTTTCTGGGATGACGACAAATGCAATTTTCTATGTTTTTTTCTTCTGGATGCCTTCTCCTCCTCGTGAACGCAGCAACCCGGTGCATGAGTTGAGCCAACAGCGTGGTACGGATTATTCACAGGTGAAACGCACCTTGACGGGCTTGAAGGTGCTTTCCACCACCCACTGCCTCGGCACGCAGCGCACGGAGTCTTGCGACGGAGGCGCTTCTGTGGTGGTAGCGATCATACCCAAGGCTACGAACACCGAGCTCGGGGGCACCGGGCGCCAGACGTACAGCGCCTTGTCTCCAGATGACTGAAGGAAAAACAACACAATACGAATTATGACTATTTGATTGACCTGGCATGAGCTTTTGAGCAAGGTTAGGGCAGTAGGCATGAGACAGCGGGAGAAAAACTGTCTAATTCCGCGGCAATGCCGGTGCCGCTTGCCGCAGGAAGCTATGCCCAGCTGAGGGGGAAAGCATTACTATCACAGTAGTATCAAAATGAGGCAGGCAGGCGTGACTGGCAGATACTACGTGTAATACATAAATACGTACTCGACAATCAGCGTCGAGCGTGATCACGGTGGACCTGGAAAGCAAACAAGTACAATGCCTGGCACTCAAGACTGGTGATACTTTGTCCGGGGGGATGAAAGCGTCGTGTTCATGTACAATGCTACCCAAGGGCGGGGCGCGATACTACTCATACTAAAACACGACCTGAATACAGAAAAAAGAGACGCTCGAAAAGTTCTAAGGACACCCCGAAAAAACAAATCCCTGCCCCCGATCCCACCACCTCTCCCCCAAACGCTTGCGCGGTCATGCACGCTCAGAACCGAACCTACCTTCTTCCAAAACTTCCCGAAAGCGCATTGGCCTTGGGAACAGCGAGTCGGTGACGACGTCGAGCTTGTTGCCATGCCGCAGCCTCCACTTGCCGGTGTCAGTGATCTCCACAGACGCCGGCTCCACGTCTTGATCCTTCCTGCTCCACCCGGAAAACCCGCCGCGTGCATAGTACCCGAGGCACAGCCGAACCTAGCAACGGAGAGGTGCGCGCGACCCAATTAAGGTCAAATCACACAATCCATTAGGTTGAGATTGGAAACCTACGACTACGACGTGCCCGCGCGGTCGTAGAGACAACGTCGAACCCACGCTGCTCCAGGCTACCATGGTCTATCTCACGTTCTGCTTCGGCTCTTAGACACTCTACGGTGTTGGGTGGCTCATGTTCATCATGCTAACCTTGTTCCGCTGTACGATGTTGCCGTGGGTTACGAGGGGCGCCCAGATGCTGCACTTCGAGCGCGACGCCGACCCGTGAGTGGTCCACAGCCTCTCCAGTCGCTCCTGCTTCTGCACTTTCAGCTTGAACGCTTCCAGTCTCTCCTGTGCAATTTCCTCGATCGTCGGACCCGTCTGCCACAGAATGATGGAAGTATCACAAACAGCTTGCACATATGGGTTCCGACGAAACACTCGATCTCACAGCTGAGATGATTCTTAAAAACACATTCATAAACAAAACGTTGAAAAATTATGGGGTCAACGGTGACTCCACGGACGTTATTGGTCAATGCCGCAGTGAGGACAAGAGGGTACTGGGCATCGTTTCCTGCGCAGAAAACCCACCGCTCCGCATAACAGGGAGCACATACCATTCTGCGTAGCGCCGGTCAACTAGTGGATCACCGCGCTTTCTTATGCAGCGACAACCCATTTGGCCATTTTCTCATTATGTGATTGGGCGTTCGACAAAGCCACTGGTCGTTTTTATTGATTTCGGCCATTCATACCTGGTCACCGCGCAAAGAGTAGAGCTCGGGCATGGGCTTAGGAGGCACCGTGAAGGCCGCATCCCCTTCGAAGTCAGGCCAGTCTGAGCTGCCCAGCAGCTGCTCCCCAAACACGTCGTCGCCGTGAGCTGAAGCACACCCACCGCATTCGTTTTGGAGGACAGAACGGGTCAAGGTTATAGGGCTTTCGCAATTTCGCAACTTTCATTTGTGGGGAAGGAGCGGAGGCTAGGACTGTACCCACGGTTTGAGAGACAAACTAAGTGGAATTACAGTGAGATTATTTTGCAGTACACAACAGGGGGGAGAGCAAATGGGAACGGCAGTCAACGAAGATCCTCTACTGGGGAAAGGAGGTGTGCAGACTTCGACAGCACGGCATGACGAGCCAGTGTTAGCTGTCAGGGTGATGCGGCAAACCAGGTAACTCAGTCGACTCACTCGGCTCGAAGAACGCCTGCTTGAATTCCTCCCAGCTCACGTAGCCGTCGCAGTCCAGATCGATGGTGCGGACGATGTCGTGCACCTGCTCAAATTAGGCCAAGTTGCAATGGTTCCGTTGTTATCAATAGTGAATTCCACAGTCGCTTTAAGCACACGTAACCTCTAGTGCGAACTGGTGTAAATAACGCCTGAAAGCACTTTTACCTCGAGGGCGGAATTAGGGTACTTGGAAGCAAACGCACTGATCTCACCCGTGACGGAGATAAAGTACGTGCTCATCCAGCATTGGCGGCTTATTGGGGCGAGACTGACGCAATACGACTTGACGCGTCTGGTAAAAATACTGTTGCATCACATGTTTCGGCAACACGAAATATGTATGGGTCTCATCCAGAACAATCAACCTAAATAGAATGAACAGCCCCCTCCCCCCCCTAGTCAGGCAAAAGTCTTGAAACCCCGGGGATTTCAGACACGAAAAATGTCTAAACCCAACGGCTCTTAGCTCTCTTAGAGCATAGCAGCCCGGACTGGCGGTGTAGCAAATGTATCCAAAGGGTGGAATAGGGACATGTGCACAGCACGCGAAGCACGACGGTACTTATGCGGCTGCACGCTGTCACTGCAGTGCATGGGCGATACTGCCTGCCGCATTTATCGTTCTTCAGGTCGCTATCAGAAGGGACCCTGGGTGCATGCTACGATAGGGGTGCACCTGAACATTTTCTGAGGCTCCTCGCTTGAGAAGCTCAATATAACGCCCTAAAAAAACTGATTAAGTAAAAGCGTAGCCTTAACCCCACGAGCACTCCCATGGCCTGCGAGGTCTACCTGGTATATAAAAAATACTGCAAAACCAAGCGATGGTGGATACACTAATTTCTCAACAGAAAATGTTTTGGTCAAAAAGCGCTACCCCTACCTCCTGCTAGCCACAACGTTTGAAGAAATACACACTCAAGATGGGTCCCGCAATGGCTAAGGAGCGGACATGCACACCAGGGTGTTCAGAAAATAAGCACGTTACCCTCTTTGTTTCGCCTGCATGTGAGCATAAAAAAGCCGAATACCTGGGAAGGCGTAACCCTGATGCCCAGCCAGTCCAAAGCCCCGTTCATCTCGGAGCAGCTGAGCGCGCCCGTCCTGGATGAGTTGAAGGCGATAAAGGCGTCTCTCACAAGCAGCCCCTTAGTCTCGATTCGCCGCCTCACGGCGGTGATGGTTGCTCGGTGCTGCAGCAAGTGGAACTCGTCGGGAACGAGGAACACGCGCGACACCGGGGTCCTCTCGACGGGAACCTGTATGCGACGTTGGGCAAATACCGAAAGGGGAGAGGTGGCGAATCGAAACCGATAGGTGCGGCAGCGATTCGATTTCAGCTTACAGAACAGAAGCGCTATTAAAGCTTTAGTTTTTTATCGTTACGCCGTGCCTCGAGCTGGCTGCTTAAACAGAGACTCTCACTTTCGTGCAGAGACTTCGTGTCCGCCTTAGTTTGACCCACTTCACGATCGTCAGGGACGACGGTAGGGCTGAGAGGAAGAGGACCTACTGCAGAAAGAAACGTTCACTTTGAACAGTGTGCCTCGTTTCCTGCCAACGTAGTTGCAAAGCAGTCGATCCAGACAAAAAAGCATTTTCCATGCTCATACTGCTGCGACGTCCCAAACAACTCGTAGCTCTTACGTACGATATTTTACCTGCTGTCGTCTTCGGCAAGCCCTCACGTCCACAAACCATGCCTCTCGGAGGTACCTGTTCATGTCCATGATGCAAACGACGACCATGACCGCTGCGCTGTCAGCTTTTTTGCACAGACCATCACACCGATTGAAAGCAGCAACAAAAAAAGAAGCGCACACAGGCACCCGCGCGGGACATGAGGCCCATCGCAACCTTTTACTTACGAAGTACTACCTGGTACATACAGCGCACGACTCTGTTGAGTGAACACACGGTATGTACGCAGAGCCCGCTTGGCCCGGATAGGGTAGTGCGACCCATTCCACCCACTTATTAATAGTGATCGTAAATCAGGCACAAAGGGCAAACCCGGAACTTATTCCTGGACTTGAGGCAAACATTTTTTTTTAATGTCAGCACAGCCATGGGCGGTGCAGTCGGGCAACCCAAACTAGCGTAGAAATCCAACAAATATCAGTGCTCACTTGTCGTTGTCCTGCACGCCTCTGAGTAACATGTCCAACTCCCGGTCTGCGAACCTTGCTTCGGAGTCCAAGAAGCGGAAGCACTGCTCTGCCACCTTTCGTTGATAACGCGGCGGCTCCGTGTATCTGTCGTGAGAAGCGCACGAAATTGGCGCATACGCGTCATCAGACTCCACGAGAAAGGTGGTCACAGCAGTATCATATCGCGTGGATGGGCAACAAAAGAAGTGCGCTGACGTGTCAACCAAAGAGGTTCAGTTCCTTCCATTAAAAGTGACAGACGGCGCCTCAGGCGCTGCAGATGGATAAACTTAAACCTACAAGGTATCATCACATACGGCAGCGAGATTTTCCGAAGCAAAGACACTCGCTATCCTATCTCACCCCCACGACGCATCCAAGCACGTCCCATCGGTCAAGCGCAGGGCGGCCGTCGTCGCGGACTCCTTCACAAGTCCGGTACCTCGTCCTGCTATGTGCAAGCAGCCCCTGAGGTTTTCCGCTTCCTGCAGGGACAGCGCAACCACGAATCTCCCCTGCTGCGCCTCAATGAAGGCCTGGGTTCGCATAAGCTCGCGGACCTGTAGAAAAACAGTCGATAGCAATAGGGGCGAAGTGTCAAGTACTATTTGTGTTCAAATCGCGGGCGAGTCAGATTATTTTCCCGCAAAGAATGTGTGACATATGATAGCGGAGCGCAGGATGGGGACGGTAAGACCGGCGAAAAGGAGACCATAGTACGACTGCAGCGCACCAACCAACGCGCGAAGGTCTCATATCACGGTTACCGCGCGATATGCCATGCCGAGCACAGGCAAATCGATTATTGATATGTATGAGCTGGCTCATGTTGACTTATTTTAAGATGTTTGCTGCCGCGTTGGAGGCAGGTAGTACGGGCGAAAGAGGAGCAACAGGCGAGTCGCTGCCCGTTGAGTGAGGGTGAACCGCGTTGAATGTCCATTGCCTGTCGACCTATGACCCTCCCTGCCCATTTCTTGGTAATACCAGGTGTCGCACTTGGAGTGTCAACAGGCGGGAACGCCACACCAGGCAGCACGGTTTTCGATACCATACCCTCTAGCACGCTGCTGCTACGGTTAGCTGGGGCGTTGGTGTACCGTAGCGAGCTGAAAATATTGGGGCATGGTACACCAACGATTTTATACGATGGAGCGTACCTTGGTACCTGGTAATACATCCGTACGTACGTACCTGGTCGTAGGTGACAAAGGGAGTTGTAACGCCCGCGGCTTTTGCGATCGCCACCATGCTCGCCCGCCCGGTGTGAGGATCATCCACATCCACATCCAAAGCCCTGCCAGAAAGTCGACGATCAATCGGCAACGGATAATTACAGCAGCCAGTTGAGTCACGAACGAGAGTGAGCAGCGCCAGGTGAAGCGCTAAAACGCCAAGAACAGCAGAGTCAGCTCACCAACCGATTCCTACCTCAGACCTCTACAACGTAGAATTTTCCGCGCAACACACCGCAACAACTCTCCTGGATCTGAAACACCACCGCTTGCACCCCTAACGATTGCAGCAGTTCCTGGGACACCAACCCGCCCCTTCAGAAGCTTTCACTAAGAATTGCCGCACGCAACATAAGTACATTGGCGGCAGGACAGCATTCTCATAGCAGGTAAGCTCACCACATACGACTGGGGAACATAGCAATCAGGACCGAAGGTGCTTATTACGGGGGACCATAGTAAGTAGGACCAAACATTGTCCGTAAAAATAGGTAAATACATAGGTTTCTGTGTGTACCGTAGGTCCTGTTTACTATGGTCCCCCGTAATAGTAAAACACTATAACATATAGGTTTTGTGTGTATGACGGGTCCTGAATACTATGGTCCCCCGTAATAGGCCTTTTAGAGAATGCTACGTCCGGGTTAACGTCTCAGCATTCCTGCTCACAATCTAGCCGCATGCCCGAGCCGTAGAGGAAGACTGACCTGAGCAATGTGCAGAATTCGTCCTCCCCAAGCTTTCCATCTCCGTCGAAGTCAAGCAGCGAAAAGGCGTTTTTCAACAGACGGTCTTGCTCTGGGGTCACCTATAAAAAACGACGAAAAATTAAGAAATAAAACGATGCGGTGTCGACGTGTTAGTGTCAACGTGACATCTCTGTGCCCGAAGAAGCATCGACTGGTTTTGGCGCATACCGCCTGAAAAACAACACGCCTACACGCGGCATCCATACCAGAGAAGCTTAGAACAAATAGTACAAATAGGCCGGCCGACGGGGCACGGCGACAATAATTCGACGTTGGTAGCTTCATCGCTTATCACAACACGCGTAGAAAAGTAGCGTACACGAGCGTAGCTACAGTAAAACAGAAGTCGGATGGTGCAAGGACTGCTACTGACCTCGAACAATCACCCTGAACATGCAAATCAATCTGCCAGACAAACCAAACTCACGTGGCGGCCTGGAGGTGTGGGCTGCGGCTTGAGCGCAGTCACGTTGGGCACCCAGTCCATCAGCACGATGATATTCTTGATGCGGCGGAAGGTCTTGAGGCTCCACGATTTCTTGTAGTGGTTTCGCGAAATGTGCATTGCCCCCGGAAAGACGAGGTGCTTCGGCTACCAGATTCGGATGCAAATTTGGCGGAACCGGTGCAAGCGGGGTACGGCCAGAGTAAGGATCTGCACGTGCAGTAGCTCTGAAGCAGTGAAACACCACAAAAGTATGTACCCTGGTATATTTTCACGCCGCGTCTAACGAACAGGACATAAGCAACCACAGCACAGGAGGTAAAACGTTTCGAATGCATATTTATTTTACAGTAGGAAGTCCCGGTAGTCTTAACCTCTATGGCACGCTCTAGTGTTTCGTGTTCATCGACCTTCTTTTACGACGACGTTACGGGCGAAGTACCATAGTACTGCGCAAGAAAAAAATACAAACAGGTTTCCGATGCCTGTTGCCCGTCAGCGGTCAAAACCGTTGACGCTGTACTCCACCAAACTTCTTGCCACTACTCAACAATTCGTGTCACGAAGCTTGACACTGCAACCACGACGAAACGAACACAAACCTTGGCGCGAGACAATCCGCGAAAAAGCGCAAGCCCCCCCCAGACAAAAACAGCGAAAAAAAATCTCAAAACTCAAAACATACCTGCTGTATGAGCTTCGTCAGCACGCCGAAATCACTGGCAGGATAGAAGCCCAGGTTCGATACCAGAGGGCGAGAAAGGTCCCTGATGGCCCAGGGTCTTACAGCCTCGTCATCCCTGGCGTACTTCATCCTGACAAACTCTTCCGGGTCGTCGTCCATCACGATCTCCTCCTTCTCCTGCTCTTGCTCCTGCTCCTGCTCCTGAAGATGGCAATCGCGGCCATGAAGCAGGTACGAACGTGTGTATACATAAAAAAACCACACGTCTCAGCAAGAAAGGAAGACTTCAGCAACACGGGAAGGCATAAGCAACAAGAGAAACCCTCAACAACAAAAGAAGGCCTAAGCAGCAAGGAAACACCTCGCTCAATAAGAAATAAAGACTCAGAAGAGAGTCAGAAGCGAACGCATTTCATTTTTTTTTATAAATTTTGAAATACGTCAGCTGTGAGTTCGACTGATTAAATAGTTGATACTCAACTTTGCAAGCTGCGTAATACGCCTCGTCTATATTCCATTTTTACCTAATTTTACAATTATTGTGATAAACCGAGCGCGCTTTGTAACATTACGACAGCGAGACTGCTTGATGCGACGGGTTCGATCGAGCACGGGGGGGGCACTCAACCTTCTTAACCCTTGTACCACTGCCAAACGATTCAGCTCGAATTCCAAGTATATCGTAATCGAGAAGGGTGTGCAGTTCGCGAGGGGCTAAACTGAACGGGCACGGAACTCAGGCTTCGCTCGGCGGACCGAAGCCACGCCCCTCGAGGTAGTACTGTGCCCTGCATGCTCAAACCTTGACACCAAAAAAGAACCCCGGTGTTTCTTCCACCAGAGGCAGACCCCTATATTATTTATAATTACCCTACGTTCAACAATATATATACTATACTTGGCTGAAGGGATAGCAAAGTCGGCAAAACCGTATCAAACCTGCTCTTGCTCTTGTTCCTGCTCCTGCACTTGCTCCCCCTCAAACGCTCGTTCCTGTTGACGGTGTGGCACATCAAGCACAGAACAGGCAAAGCGCCAGTTTTCAACGACGGTGAACCCTGTGGATCGAACACGCTGCTCTCACTGCGAATCGTGATTAGACCGAACCCTGTAACTCAACCATTGCGGGCGTTTTGTGCTCAATCCGTTTCAATTGCAGGACGCATGGCGCTTCCTGGGGCTGCAGCTAAGGCTTGCCTCTGTCGACAAGCATGGCAAGAGAACAAGGCCTGTCCAGTACTCGTAGCTGCTGTCCAACTTTAACGTAGAACTGAGGTAATCACATCCATGCCGAACTTTGTGATACACCGATTGTCGCACAAAAAGACTGTTGTATATCTCCTTAGTCCTGCTAAGCGGAACGGTATCGAGCGTAAGTATCAGACGCCCAATGCCATTTTCGGTTCCTGCGGCAAGTCGTACAAACCCGCAGTTTTCATCGGCGATAGCAAACAGGCTCGCAAGGGGCCCTCCTCTAAGCGACGTAAGCAGTTCAGTTCTACGCTAGAACCAACCACATATGTCTAGCACGGTACCACAGCAGTACCGCTTTGGCAATTTCGCTTTAGTCGCTACGGAAAGAAGCCCAGTCTGCCATGCACTTGCCTGCGCCACCTGTGCGGGGTCACCGAGACCCTCCCCTCCCTCGTCATACGACACCCCGAGCCGTCCAACAGATGGCAACGCGGGTTCGATCGCCTCCGCGCCGTTTGAAGCGATCTCACGGACGTACGCTCCTGCGGTATTTTTATCATCAGCCACAGAACAGGGGGTACTTTTTGCGGGTTTCTAGTGAGAGATATGCGAAACGAGAGCGTAGCCTGTTCTTCGGCACGACGGATGGTGGGAGCGGGGGAAGGGGATGAACGCAGTACGACAACTGACTTGATGTGACACAAAATTGGTCGAAGAATGTGAGGGTGGGTGCGTTGGTGGGATGTCAGCTGAACCGCTAAATAAGAAGCTGACGACCAATAGCAAGGTGCGGTCGACGCTATGCAATTAATAGTCGACAAGGGAAGAAAGGGCCGCAGTCTTCTCGCCATAAAAAAGCAAAAGCCACGAACCGCAGTGGGGATGGGAGAGGAGAACCTGTCATGTGACCCAATGGTTGATCACAGTTACGACTAGGAGGGAGAGAAAAAAGAAGGGCGAAAATGTTACAAGGGCAAATGAAAAAATAAAAAGGTAGTTGTATGCGCTTACTGAACAGTTGCCGAGCGCGATGCGGGTCACCCTTTTGACGAGAGTGCGAGGCCATGTCAAGTGAACGCGCAAACCTCCCATAACACCAAGATCAGATTTTACAGCACAAGTTGGTTGGCGAGAAAAATGCGGGAACTCCTGACTCGCCTGGGAAATTTCCTCGCATGCCCCTGAGCGTTCCCGTCCACCAGCCATCGTCACCTTTGCGAGACACCTCCACCTTGTCACCGAGCTTGAGAGCAAGGTCCCCAACGTGCTGAGGGGTGTACTCGAACATTGCCTCTGCCATTTCAATTTTTGGCCTGGAATTTACATGAACGAGTAGAACGATTTTTCGCCCGACAAAGTTAAAAAAGAGCTGAATCCTTTGAAAATGGGCGGGAAGGCTTGGCACAAGAAATGAAAACAACAACGAACACAGCCCGGGCATGGCAGCTGCTCAAAACGAAGATATCGATGCGTTCTTCGGCTTTTTTCACTTTGCCGGCCCCGACAAGAAGCGAAAGTACGCGGAAGAGGATATATTAATATCACGGGGGACCACAGTAAATAGGACCAAATATTGTTAGTAAAATTAGGGAAATATATAGGTTTTGTGTGTACCGTAGGTCCTATTTGCTATGGTCCACCGTAATAGTTCATCCCAAAAGCGTACGGAGAGTGGGCCTAGCAGCCCTTCGAATGTGCCGAACGTACTTCGTCCTCTTTCCTGGAACGAGCTCACTACACAGCATATCACACTATACACGCAAACCCAACAAATTGTGACAGCTTACTCCACACACAGACCCCAACATCCACAGCGCCATCGTTTCGCAACTGCATTGTGAATCACACACCACGGTGTGCTACGCAAGTCTGAAGTATGAATGTCCAAGTGCTGTACGCCGCTCGCAGCAGAAATCGCGCTACGCACAGCACGTACATATCACGGACGCGCGCGTTTTCGAGCTGCGAAACACATGTGCTCGGGGGTTCACTGACAAACGAAAAGTGAAGCCGAAGTCGGAGACGATCGGGATCACCTATAGTAGGAAAATAATTGTCTGCGACTTCGCCGTGAGCACTCACGAATACGATCGGGACTACCTCGGCGAAAAAAGGTCTGCGGTTTAGTGACGAGCAAGCATGATGATATTCGCTCACCCAGAAAGCTTCTTCAAGTTCGATGGTCTCCGCAGCAGCCTTGGTGTCTCATTTCCCCCCTTTACCAAGCTACTACCAGAGAAAGTGATGCCATTGCTGCCGCGAGGCGCGGGGTGCGCAGCCTCAGAGTCCAAAATGAGCCTGCGAATCTCCATGAGCACCTGCTTATTCACCGGCAAAATGACAGTGTGGGTGTAACTAGAAAAACAAGCACGAAGCTAGAGGTTTAGACTAGGCCGCTACTACCAAGAGCTGGGCACGGAAAAGAGTGCGCCAGTGGCAGCGGAATGCGGTGGATCTTGAGGAAAGTACCTCAGATAGAGCGACTTGTGTGCTTTTGATGAAAACAAAGGACATAGGAATCTGCAATTACGGCAGTATCTACGTAACATAGACTAAACGATGTTGCCGCGTCACTTGCAGCAGTACGTAGTAGAATGCAATCGAAAAGTTGGCGGTCCCTCGTGCATGCAAGGGGGGGCGCATGCCTTTACGCCAGCAGCTTGATTCCGTTCCACTACGCTTTCCAGCTATTGATCCCGTCTTGCGCTAAGTAGCAAAATCAGTAATCCTATAGCGCCAGATGCTCCACAAGCTGTGGATGACAATAATCCCTGCGCAAACATGTCACCTATTGCATTACACACTGTCACAATTGGCTGGACACTCAATTGGTCGAATATCGACGATGCTATAACTCAATGGCGTCACCTCTCGGTCCTTCCCTTCTTTCACCAGCCCTCGCGCGTCAGCTTCCGCAACCTTGGCAGTGATCTCATCCGAAAAAACCTGCCGAAAAGGTCAAGGGGGAACACAATCAAGCAATCAGACATGTCGGCAAACCTATCGCAGAAAACTATTGACCTGTACGTGGTACAGGTCCATGCTAGCCAAACTCCACAAACGGACCGTCCACTTCAGCGAAATAGGTGCCTAGTGTAGTATCACGTCTTGGTTTCGGGGTCAAGCGGGCAGGCTCTACAAAGAGCCCCTCTGGCCAAAAACCATCCGACATTTCGCATTTTGCAACCAGCTCTTCCTCACCAGGCCTGGGGGCACCGTGTTCTCGACGTTGTGGTCTACCCTTTCCCGGAAGGTATCGAGGCAGCCAAGCAGCTTGTCAGACCCTTGGACATCCTTCCCAAACTGATCCTGCGCCGACTTCATGGCCGAAAATGCCCTCTTTCGCCAGACATTGGTGGCCTGTTGCTCCATCAACAGATTCCACTGGATCTGAGAGAGAGGTAATCGGCGTTGTACATGTGAGGTGAGCGTACATACTACCACGGGCAGCAGCAAAACGAGCGACACTATCATAGACGACATAAGCACATCAACACACCCACTGGCAGGCCGTTTGCTTCGCTGTGTATTTGAGAGTGCACACGGGCGGCCGCAAAACACTATATACCCCGGATACATGATGTGAATACCATAGGGGCACACACCTACAGCAATGTTTTCTGAGGCTCCTCACTTTCGGATCTGTATACCTTGAGAGAAGTGAAAGTGAAGCCCGATCAACAACGCCATGGCCTAGGTAGATACCGTTTTCTTCATCGATAAGGCATGCCTTCAAGCCCTAATGGCTCACTGGCTAATTCATTCTCCAGTTGAGGAGCCCCATCAGTTCCAGTGACAGCTCGGTCAAAACGTGTTATTATACCCCTACGTATAACCAACATCACCTGGTTCGGTACTCGGGAAACTCAGAGTATGTACTGAACTACATTACGGAGGACCATAGTAAATAGCACCTACGGTACACACAAAAACCTATATATTTACCTATTTTTACCAACAAAATTTGGTCCCATTTACTATTTTTACTAACAAAATTTGGTCCCATTTAC
The DNA here is from genome assembly GCA_031763025.1 of Macrocystis pyrifera. Classification (NCBI taxonomy): domain Eukaryota; class Phaeophyceae; order Laminariales; family Laminariaceae; genus Macrocystis; species Macrocystis pyrifera. Next base: position 20,457,896 of record JASSKH010000001.1, on the reverse strand, counting down.
TATGGTCCCCCGTAATAAGCACAGCCAGGCTTCCATCACATACCAGTACCGTAAAGCACGCAAAATAGCGCACCCACGCGGACGATTTTTCACAGCTGATTTCCTTGACAACAGGAAGGGTTCAAACGCCGAGAGATGCGTCTATGGAAAGATGTCGACGAGATCTCTTCACAACGACGCTATTCGTTGTATGTGTTCCCCTTTTGACCTCAAGGCATGCTTTGGAGATAAGCTGCTCGGAATTAATCCCTGGGGGTGTTTGCTATCTTGGTTATAGTATACGGTATACCAGGTAGTACTCTTCAAGACCAGGGCAGACATCGGCGAGAGCACCACGCGAAAAGTATCATTCGCGAGTAAGCAAAACCTCGTGCGTATTCGGCGCAAGGTGACGAAGGTTGGGAACACTAAAAACTAAACCCAACGCGCCAACAAGAAGTGAAGGCAGGAACCGGGATTGGTCGTGAGCACTGGACTGAATGGGCGATATATATATATACTTCAAGCAATAAATTATAATGATAAGCAGGGAAAAGTTAATGAAAAAATATGCTCGCGCCGGATGCTTCAAAAAAAAAAAAACGAAGTAACTGCAGCAGCTAACGAGGGCTGTTGCAAAAGTCGACAGTTCCCCCGTGATAGGCGCGCGTGGCCGATGGGGAAAAAATAATCACGTGGATCAAAGAAATAAAAATACCGCTCAGATGGCGCTGGAGTCCACACGGCTGTAGACTGTAGACTACCTAAACACATGTGCAAGCGCCCGTTGGTACCAAATAACAGATGCAGTGGCGCTACGCCAAATCTACCAATTGCTGCTCTACTGCCTCACACGCAGAAAGAGCGTGAGGAACAACCAAACTCACCTTCTCTGCTCGCATGGAGTTGATAGTCAGCCAGCCGCATATGTCCCGCAACATCTGGGCGCTCTTCTGGTCCGGCGTGTAAGTCTGGTCGTACGGACATGGACATAATTCAACAAGCAACGGGTGCCGCAAGAAAAACTAAAATTGCAGCGTGGCGGTTCATAAGGTGAGGGTTAGTGAACCCTGGGGCTAAGGCTAACCCTACGGTGACGTAAAACGGGCGATTGGCCGAAACACATGGAGCTCACATAAGACAGACAGCGGCTGGTCGCACTGGGTTGGACCATGACTGGCCCTATCATAAAGAGCATAGCCAAAAGAAAGCCCCACATAGTTTACCCTGGCATGCGCAAAAACTGAGATGCAGGCTGTTGGCAAGAAACGGCATCATCAGAGGAGCTGAGGGCGAAACGGGCGGGGCGGGGGGGCAATTCTACGCCAAAGATGGGAGGTGAAAACAAATAAATAAAGAAAGCCTGCTTCGCTAGGCCCAGTACTCATCGGATACGTCATCAAAAACGGTACGTACCTGTTGTCGGGTGTCTCGCTGCTTTCGAGAGACGCCTTCCCCTGCCGCCGCCTGGCTGCTGACCAGACGCTGGACTTCCGGAATAACAAGCACCTGCAGACCCAGTATGTCAAAACAAGACACTTAGAGCTTACCAATGCAAGTGCAAAAAGCAATAATAGCGATATTGTCCAGCAAGAGATTCTCCACCTTGAGACGCTACGGGAAGAATGGCGTCGCCACGGGCACAGCCGTCGACATATTATTCGTGGGCGCATTCGATTCAACACTTTGGAATTTCACTTGCTCTACTTTCCGGGCTTTCGTTGATTAGGATAGAAAGAGCTATTCGAGAGATAGAGTGCAGGCTATACCCGAAGCACAGCGCAGGACATTGCACCACATACAGCGCCGCTGCAATCCCCAGCTCAACTATTCGCAGCATACAGCAGGTGTGCACGGCAGGCACTGCTGGAGTTACTGTACAAAGCAAACACTCGCTATAGACCACGACCCTGCCTGCCTGCGTCCCCTGCCTGTCTGCATCTCTTACCTGCACTTTCTGCCCCTTGCCAATGCCTCTCATGCGGAACGCCCCCTGCGCGTAGTCCCTGAAGGTCATGTCCTTGCCGAGGGTGACAGCAGCCACGGCAGACAGATCCTGCTTGATGTCCATTCCTGCAGACACGAGAGGCGAAGGGTGAAAGCGACTTCTCGTATCATATATGCCGAACTTCGCAAAAGTGCTGATTGTTGCGTTGCCCACAATCGGTATGCATGTCAGCACCGGCAATTTACTGGACGCCAGTCGGGTGCTTCGGCGACGGACACACGCGAAAACAAAACAAGAACAAAGCCTCGGTGTAAGCAACACCAACCGCTACTACAGTACGTAGGTCTTGGTGGCCCATTCTCCGCCAACCATGCAGATTTTTTGTGAACATGTTAACAAGAGGGGACCCCTTCAACCCGTCCCACAGGAGACAGGAAAGTGCTGCACTTGCCTGTCGTGTGGACCTGGTCATAGAAGGTGAAGCGTAGATCCGGCGGCACGTGGCAATCGGCCAGCAACAGGGGGCGCATCCCGCCTGCCCGCGTGACTATCATCTTCTTGTCCTGGTCGTCGAGAAACACTACGCCTTCAAGGCCACCGAGACCCACCGTCAGCAGATGCCTGTAGCATATCAACAACAAAGATGAAGTAAACACGAACGATCAGGGTTCTTCGCGATTGTGTACTGATACAGCTCCGAGCATATAGTGATTAAAAGCATGTACATGAAATCTTTCTTTGACAACAGGAATGGTGCAAACGCCGAGAGATGTGTCTATGGAAAGATGTCGACGAGATCTCTTCACAACGACGCTTTTCGTTGTATGTGTTCCCCCTTATGGCCTCAAGGCATGCACACCTCGACTAGATCATCGATTCTCACCTCACCGTTTACAGTAGACCTTTCAGGGCAGAAACAGCCCCCTAGCATCTATTATCGGGCAGGTTTTCTGGGTTGGATCTGTGCTTGAACATATCCTGTACAACATACCATAACGGCAGGCTAAGGATACCTGTATCTCTATTCTCTGTACCGTGATCTGTCCGATGTATGCTACCTTCACCGGCACTCCTCGGGCACTATTAATAAAACCGGCTAGAGCAAAACGTTAAAGCCGGCTGGCAGTAGTAGACCTGGCAACGACGTCGCAGGACCATCTAAAAAAAAGGATGGACGGAACTCGGGTCAACCTTAACACACGGTTAAAAAAAACTTGCTCGATCACACGCAACGTTCGAGAGCCATCTTCATCTTGATCAACGCACTCAGTCCCGCGCCACCACAGGGACCCACAAGGGCCCGACGACACCAGTAAAGTTTCCGGGCGTGCCATCAACTATGCGTACGCACCTGGCGACTTCTAGATTGGTCATGCCCGTCACGAGCGCACCGCCATCGATGAGTGCGTGAAAAGGGGGATCGTTGGACTTTGCCACCTCAGCCAAAAGACCGAAAACCGACCAGTTGGTGTCGAGCTGGCGGTGAGATGCGACAACGGGGTCCGTGAGGTAGTGGATCATCATGGCCGTATTTCCGAGCTCAAAGTGACACCTGTAAAGCCAAAGAGGAAGAAAAGCGAGCACAGGCATGGAGCATGGGTACTGGCGCTCCAACAAGCTCATTGTTGGTACGGGGATAAGTTGTAAAATGTTATGTATTCTAGTACAGCACTACGAGTCAATCATGTGAACTGCTAGAGACGGCGCATCTTGGTGCGCTACAGTAGCTACCACATGCGATATAACTCATAGTACGAGTTTTATACGGATTGCTCCAATACTGCGGATAGAGTCAGTACGCCAGGATAACGTACATGCGCCTGTTCCGTATTCATGGTGAAGGACGAGAAAGCCCTTAATACTTTGGGGGTGGATACAATAGACTCGGATTTTGCATGAATCGTAAAAAAAAAACGTTTTGTATCACCTGGTACATATATGCCGGTATATTAGTGTGAGCCACACCCTGCACCACATGAGAAAACATGCAAGAGGTCGAGCTTGGCCTGAAACAACAGCAATATTCTCCTGAACGGGCTTGTCAAGCGGCGACAACGCTTACGACCTTGCTCGAATGTAGTTGTTCAGCATCAGGGAATGTGTTCGAATGTGGTTATTCAGCAATCGGGCATTATCATGACTATTCGGGATATCGGCTTATTGTGGGTTACTTGGTTGCTTCTGTGAGTGTACGTGATACCCATGTGGTCACTCATTGCTGTCTCTACTCTGCCGGGAGAATAATAATACCAAAAACCTGAAACATGATCGTTCTTCGCCTGGGACTTATCAACACTCTAGAGTCAACGTTGGCAACCTAGGCTCATGGGTGACGAAGTTGAACGTCTTCGGGCAAAGGTATTGGAGCAGGGCCTCACCCTCGAGGGGCTTCAACGGGCGCCCGTAGACGCAGAGATTCGTTAAACGTCGAACCACGCCCAGCTTCTCGAGATGATGGCACAGATTGGGTCCTGTAGAAGGCAGCCGCTATCTACCGTAGTCGGAGCAGGGAGGGATGCTGCGACGCCATCGTCGCAGCATCCCTCCCTGCTCCAACTACGGTAATTAGCGGATGCTTTCTACAGGACGCAATCCGTGCCATCATCTCGAGAAGCTGGGCGTGGTTCGACGTTTAACGGATTCCATCGTCGCAGCATCCCTCTCTGCTCCAACTACAGTAATTAGCGGATGCTTTCCACCGGACGCAATCAGTACCATCATCTTGAGAAGCTGGGCGTGGTTCGACGTTTAACGGACTCCATCGTCGAAGCATCCCTCCCTGCTCCAACTACGGTAGATAGCGGCTGTTTTTTTGCCGGACCCAGTCGGTGCCATCATCTCGAGAAGCTGGGCGTGGTGCGACGTTCAACGGACCTCTGCGTCTGCGACCGCCCGTTGCAGCCCCTCGAGGGCGAGGCCCTGCTCCAATGCCTTTGCTCGAAGATCGTCTACTTCGTCACCCATGAGCCTAGGTGGCCAACGTTGACTCGAGAGTGTTGATAAGTCCCAGGCGAAGAACGATCATGTTTCAGGTTTCTAGCATTATTCTCCCGGCAGAGTAGAAACAGAAATGAGTGACCACGTGGGCATCACGTGCACTCACAGAAGCAACCAACAAGTAACCCACAAAAAGCCGATATCCCGAATAGTCATGAAACTGCCAAAACCCGAACAGTCGTGAAACTGTCAAATTGCTGAACAACCACACTCGAACAAACCTACCAGGGTATATCTCATCTATTAATAGGAGTTCAATATTCATCCTGCGGCCAACCCAAACGCGAAAAAAAACAAGTAACAACTCACTGCAGCATGCTCATACAACTCCAACAGCTATGCCGCGACAACCAGAACAAGAGGATTGGGGCGCATGACGGCTGAACGCTAACCTGCCGAGTTCAAGTGGAAGAAGGTCCGACGGAGTGCCGGAGAACCCTAGCTTGACATCGAACAGCATGTCGCCGCCCACATCCTGCCCGTTCGCCGCTAGCTTGAGCCCCCTGTGTTCCATCGTCTCCGGGAAGATCAACCTGTCCAGATAGTAGTCTATCACCTACGTAGAAAAAAACACAAAACACGCGACAACAACACAAAAAAACAGATGAAAAGGAACGCACGCACAGCGTAGTAAGACGTCCTCAGTTAAACTACACGGGCGAAGAAGACTAGCGCGCAATGCATACCGAAAGCACTCTGCTTGGGGCATGCCTTTGAGCAGACATCATATCACATGCGTCATGCAGCTGTTTGTCAAGCCGGCGCCTGAAACACCCACTGTTCTCCGGCAAAGAACATCGACCAAAATGCAGTATATCGTACGCCACATGTCACAATGCCACAAATCACTAGGACCGTGAGTTGGCTATCTATAAGGTGCCGACTAACTAACAGTGGGTCAGGTATTGTACTTGGTTGTGTGCCGTAATTTGGAAAATTCTGTGCTTCTGTACCTGGCTGGTGCGTGTGTCGCTCGAGTTGTGATTTGCAATAATAAATTACTAGACTACGTAGTCTTGAGTTAAATAGCTGGCTTACTCCGCGTCCCAACTATCATCTACTAATAGCCTTCAAGTCGTGTGAAAAGCCACCCCACAGTGCTACAAATCCCCGGCGATCGAAGCATCACACGCAGCTTGCAAACATGAATTTTGACGAACTTTTAAGTCTATCATTCTGACTTTAAAAAAATTAAATAGCGGCTTGCTCCCACAAATTCTCACTTGAGGTACTTTTCTCAGCAGGCGGAATAGCGTGTCGAGCATTTCTTCGTCCCTCATGTCCACAAGCTGCAAGGGCCACAGGTTCTCGAACTCTCCCCTCAACACACCGGACTCTTCGTCGGCTGCCGGCACCGCCCACCCCTCCCCGTAGCCCTCTCCCTCCAGCGCCAGAAGAGAATCTACCGTGCTTTCTGCCGCGGGCAGTGGTGGGGGAGAAGCACCTATAATAGTGGAAAGCGACACGAAAGACAAGACATGACATGGATGTAGTCTCAGCACTCGTGTTAATTGGATATTTACCTTCTTTGGATTCTCCTGTTGACCCTGGAATATGTCTCGGGGAGTTGCTCAATAATGACTTGGTGATTCCCCGCACAGATTGCATGAGTACACTCACGTATCGCCCGCGTATCACGTGACTATGCCATACGTGCAGCCGACATATCAAGTCGCACGGCCCGCTGACCTCGGGAAACATAGCGCTGCATCGAGGCTACAGAACATTACGAGACAACTATAGCATTCGCACTCGATCCTCACCGCTGCCCCCGCGCCCATGCTTGACACCCCTCATGGTGCCCCCAGCGAGCGTTACCCACCGCACCAAGGTCTGGCACGCGGGGCGCAAGTGGTAAGGCCCGCTCTGGTCCTCTTCCATCTCCTCCTTTAGAGCCCTCAGATTGGCCTTGAAGTCCGACAGCCGGAGACCCTCGTACCGGTAAGCGAGGATCGTTAAGCCTGAGAGAGCGTGGTTGGTCGTCCAAACCAGGTCCAATGAAAAGAAATTGTGAGTCATTATCTCGCGATGGAATTCTACATTGTGTTTGAGCGTCGTGCCTCGGAGACGATGTGTACCCTGCGTGTACGTTCGTAGCATGGCGAGATCGCGGAATGCCAAGAAGGGTCCTGCACAGTCTACCGACATGATTCCATCCCACACACAACACCCGCAGCGTCGTGATGCTGCGCACTTGGTACCGTATTAACCCTGTTGGGACCCAGAGATAGCCAACTCTAGTATGATCAAACACAAGGTTTTAGTCTAATCAACCTCCTGATGAAAAATTGAGGGCACAGTAGTACACGCAGTGATTTTAGACCAAAAACCGGGGACGCATGAAGAGCATCCTGGGAGAAAGCCTGCTGGAAGTATAGAGGAAGAGGATTCATGGCACAACAGTATCATGCTGCCTGCGCCCGTGTCGCGCGGCACCCTTTGCCTTGTTGGTATTGTTGTTTCCGTTGTTATTCTTGTTGTTCGATTTCTGATTATGTTTTCGTCCCCCAACCAAGCAGTGAGCGATGCTGTAATCGTGAAATCGTAACTTCTAGTAGTCACTTCCCCCCTCTCAAGTCCTAACCACGCAATACATTAACAAGGCAGGTCGATGCATCCACGAACCAGCTGGTTTAGTGATAGCGTGGATTCTATCGGCCTGCGTAGCGTAAAGTTGTGCACGCGAGTACATACCTGCCCCATTCCAAACTAAGGGATGCAGGACAACCACCGCTAGGTTGTAATCAGCACACACTTCCGCTGCAGAGGCAAAATACGCGTACCGCATACCACAATCCCTCCCAGCAATAGACCTGCAAGAGGTCGCTTATGGGGAAACTTGGAAGGAACGAATGATTTGTTTGGTTAGACCTGAGACCTAATCCTTCGAAGCTCACCGATAACGACGTCCGGGTGGCTGAACTCAGACGCTCTCGAAGGCACGTCCTTGCCCACGAACGGGACAGCGAGCAGCTTGCGCGACTTGGGCATTTTCGGGTCCGCCTGGGGAATCACACGACCAAGAGATAAGCTAGCGTAAAGGCAAGGAAACACGAAAACACGACTGTGTACCCGGGAGAGCAGCAGACTCCACAACGACCAAAACCACCGCACATCGATGATAACGAGGGTGATGTTATCACACTAGCTAATTTCCCTGTGGATACCAAATCTACCCCGTGGTCATGAAACGGCGAGAAACTTGCCCATGGAAAAAAGGACAAAATTATACTTGACCCCAGTGCCAGCACTCAACGGAACGGTACTACACTGTGGAATACATCATCTCCGGGGCACTCTATCAAGTTAATTCGACTATTCCGCAGTGGGCAGAAATACGCCAAACACTGGCACGAGCGGCCCGGCCTGGTCGTTAAGCATGACACCTCTAGAGCCCGCTGAAGATCCGCTGGCGTCAGCAGCCCGAACCCGACGCGATCGATCTTGGTCAGCACGTGCGGCAGGAACGATCTCAGCCAGTCGTGCGTCAGGTTCAGCATCTGAAAAAACAGAAGGCGACGGGGAGAGAAAATACGATGTGATGGATGGACGGGATATAAATAGCAATCAATATATATAATCCCCGCCATGCCACTACTCAACCTTTGCCCCACATCAAATGGCACAATACAACTTCGTTGGATTGGTTGACTCTCTTCGCGCCAATTTCAGCTAATAACCTGCGGTATTTGGCGGAATAATCCAAAGCCAACCAAACGAAGTCGCACAAGAAGCGACTCCATCTTACTCCCAAACTCCGAAGGAAAGCCTTGTTTAGCAATAAGCTTTCGCTAGATACAGTAGGAACTGGCGCCGCAGTATGTCTATCAAATCGTGTGCGTTGGTTGTAGACCTTGGAGATTATCAAGAATCTATTATATGACCCTCGGTCGGTGGTCATTGAACCCAGCTTCATCCAGCTCGAAAGGGGTGCAGGACCTTATTTTCGGCGAGGTGTACCTGGTATCTGGTATACTCAAACTCGCATCGTAAAGAAAAAAAGAATGTTGCAACTGCGCGGTCGGGCCTAAAATCAAATCGCACCCGCCCGCCACGATTCCCGCGGTCTACAACGTCTCGTGGCAAAAAAATCGCTCATTCTTGTCGAATAACTCAATACACAATATATCGGCCACTGGCTTCATTCATGGCCGCTCCGACAGCTACTTGTGGCTGAAATTCGAGCACAGCGCTCGAGGAACAAGCCCCTTCGCAATAATGAGTATTGGCGGCACCCCTTATGAAAAAATGGGCATTTTCGGCGGCAAGTACAACATGCTTTTATCCCAGGATCTCTCTCATAGCGCACGAAAACACAGGCAATCGGATATCCGTTGCCCGGGCGACATTACCAAAAGAACCTTCCCGCAGCTCTATCGCAAACACAGCGGTCGGCGGGCTTAGAGTCGGACACAAAAACAAAAACGGAAGTAACAAACCTTGACGTGTTCGTCGCTCAGCTTTGCCTTGATGTCCGCCGTCACTTGCCCCCCCGAACCTGTGGGCCCCTTGAGCAGGTACTCCAACGCCACCTGAGACCAAGATGCACAGAAACCGGTACACGGCGTGGGCATCCACATTTCGACCGATATTAGCGCTATTAATAGACAACTATGCTACAGTAATCAGAAACAAGTACAGCGTGAAAATAGAGGGGATAGGGGGATACCTCGTTTTGGGAATATTACTATGAATTACTAGGTATTTCTATAGCCCCTCATAATGGGAGGCCGGCCTTTAGGGGAGCGGTAAGGCCTCTGTTTTCCTTCTGGGATTGACACTGGTAGGGGGGCGTCAGTCAAGGGGTCAAACCGCGGTCTCTTATGATAGCAGGCATCTTTGCCGTCAGATATCATACGTCAAGCACCAGATGCGGTCACGGCACGTCTTGTCCTTTGCTTCGGGTACGAAAAGGCCGTCACTACGCAACGCCAAGTTGGGCAAACTTGGGCCGTCCCTACCACCAACTACAGCGGGTGCCAGTGACATTTATATCGTCACTGAAAACAAAAGAAGAATCAATTACAAACCTCGAACAGATCAGTTAGATCATCAACAGATTATTCCCACTAGATGATCCAGATCGTTCAGAGCAGATATGTAGGTATATTCCAGATCTGTATGTATGATCTACTGTAGCTCATTGTTTCGGGTGGGAGCCGCATAACCTGCATGATACAGGACATGTTTCCTGGGTTGGATCTGTACTATACAGATCCTGCACAACACCTCATAACGGTAGCTTAGGTTCTATCTGTAGATTATCTTTCCGACGTGTGATTCGGCATCAACACCCACAGAGTTGCCTCGATATGCCATGCCACACGTAAGGAGAGACGGGCGAGAAACGAGCTACCGCCCAGTGACCGTAAAAGAGCATACGACCGAAGGAGAAAAATATTCCAACATTATAAGAATAGCACGGCAAGAAAGACGCCGTGGATCACGACCCAGCACATGCAATATACCAGGGAGCGCAACAGTAAGCTTTTGATATTGATATCAGAGTGCGAAGGGGGACTATACTACCGGCCAGAGTGGTCTATACTCGAGGTACCTGGGTATCATACGTTGGTCACACCCGGGTAGGTACCGGGGTACATCTAGCGTGCATGTCGTATTAAACACATGCTTGCAATAGTCACACCTCGGACATATCACCGATTTCCACGTCATGGCCTATACATTTCATTGCCGGGTGGGAGCCGTATAATCTGCGTCTTCTACACATGCATCCTGGCTTGGATTTGTACATATAGATCCTGCACAACCTCTCACAACGGCTGGCGAGAAACTACAGTAGATGATCCACTGTATACGGATATGTACTGTATCTCATGACTTGTCCTACCGTAGGTGTGCAATCATTTCTATACGGGAGCGCTCTCACGCGCTCACCTCGTCTGAAATCTCCCGAAGCTTTCTCTGCCTCATCCACAGCAGGACCCACTGGGCCAGCAAAGGCATCAGCTTCTCGTGGTAGAACTTGCGCGACAGCAACACCACGTGCGGGGTCCTCTGAAGGAGCCGGGACGCGCAGCCTTCGTCGATCGCCACTCGGATGGCTTCCAGAGTCGCCTTGGCCCTAACATTGCGGCAAGCATCAGGCGTACACCATTTGGGCGAGGTCTGCTTTATGCGCCGAATACACACTGCATTTTACGCCATGTTTGTAACGTACGAGACAGTGCCAATCGGGCGATCACGCGGGTTTCTTGCGCTTTACTTGCAAACAAGGGGCGGTGCATGATTCGATCACCTCAGATAAATAACCTTAGCCCCGGCCAAGAAAAGACCAGCCATACTTCGTACGATACTTGCCAACTCGCGCATACGTTCAGCCACAACACGATTAGCACATGGACAAAAACGTTAGCCAACATCTTCGGGTCGCAATCACAACAGGCAGGCCAGCCAATACAAAACTCACCTCCGACTGTCCTGGAAGGCTAAATCCACCACCATCCTTCCCTCCGTGTAGTAGAAGAACGCTTCAAGCAGATGAAACGGCACCTGCCAGCGTAGTCCGTTGCCCAGGTTACTCCCGGGCCTCGCGCGCGTGAAGTCAAGCGGTCTCTTCACCCCGAGGGGCCAGTTGAGCTCGCTCTTGAGCGGCTGCAAGATCAGATCAACCTTCAGAAAAAAAGGAGGGAAATCGGGAGAGGCACCGGTGAAGCCGGCACAACTGAAACACATGTCGATTCACATGATGGCGAAGGCCACGAGACACCCAAACCGGCGTAAGGATACAAGGACCCAACGCTGGCGCTAGAGAAGACGGCACACAACGATTGCTTCATTGAATTCGTGGTTTGGGAGCATAATGTGGCGCACTGATGTGCGAGGGAGCAAGCACCAAGTACTGAGCAGTGCACTATAGCGCGAACAGTGATTGCAACATCATATCATACTGCGTTGGGGAAAACACCGGTCTCTACACAACTTTCACCTAATATACCTCAGGAAAACACTACCAGATACCAGGTATATGACAGTTTGCTAAACTTCCCCAAACAAGAGGTGCGGATTGATCCCTCAACCAACCAAAGGTTGACCTGTCGAAAGGCGACCTTAGCTTATTCGACAAACTTGCAGGTGGGCCACAATTTCGCGGTAAATTTTGGCACGACCCGCTCCGGCATTATTTCTCATCGCGGCCACGAGGGAATACAGCAGTCGGCAACCAGCCTCACCTCGTCCAGAAGAAGAGCAGCGCCTCTGAAGACTGTCAAGACTCTCACGGCGATGTCGGCCTGCCTGCGGAGCTCCTCGACAGGCTCTGGCTTGACGGGCGTGCGTCTCCAACCAGGACGCATGCCCAGCGCCCGTCTGTGGTCGGCCACCGTGCGCACAACGCAGTGCAACCAGCATAAGTGAGTCAGCTCCACGTTTCGCATTCGATTCCATTTTAGGCGTATCATAGGCTTCCTAGACCAGGTAAGCATTTAGACCCATGTTCAAAGGCACTCAATTATGCACACTCCGGGGAATACATCCTCGTGCATATCTGAATCATCCCTATTTTCGCGAAGTTTTCAATCCGGTTAAAGCTGATCGAAAAGTGCACGTTCCCTCCGTCGATTATTTCCCTATGACCTGAGACTATTTTTCTAGTACACTACTCATCGAAATTTCCCTAGACATACCTTATGCCCCCGGCAGCTCCTGAATCGTCTTCCCGTACCTCCGCCCTGTTAAGGCGGCTGATGTCCAGCTTGTGCAGCAGCTCGACGAGTTTAAGCATGAAGGACTTGACGGATGTTGGCGTGGTCACCATGACTGACCGGCGGTCCCTCGCCTCCACCACCTGTCACCACAGAGCACAATATAGGGCATGCCTTACTCTCGCTGATAACCCTCTTGGGGCTTCAGAGGGAAAACTTGACGATACAAATTGACGAGGAAACGGCCACTGTGTGATTGGCGGATAACACAAGTTGGTGTCCGAGTTACAGTGGTTGATATAAGTCGTACGGCACTGGTGTAACATGACCCTACCCGTCATGGTGTGCGTTCACGGTAGGCGGTTGACGACACCCAAGTTATCATTGTTTTGGCCGCTATACTATAATCAAATTACACAAGGGTTAATAGGAACAAGTAAAAGTGCGTGTTTGTCACTGTCGTCAACTGTGTGGGTAGGCGGACGGCACAGAAAGCAAAAGAAAAAAGGCCATTTTCGCCAAACGGCGCGGACGTCCGGCTTCATTCGTCACTCATCACCCAGTCGAAAAAAGCGGCATGCCTCAGCCCTCAAAGAGCAGGCGGCCGTGAAAATCAGTAGAATTTCCATGCAACCGCGGGGCGAGGTTCATTCAACCACGGGGCAAGGCAAGGCAGTCCTCTACTAAAAGGCGGGGAGATAAAAGAGGGTGCTGTTTGCAAAGGAGACCTACTGCTGTACCATCGCCAGCATTTCAAGCGGGATGTAAACGTTTGGCAAACCTTTTCAAGCAAGGATGGTGTAACCTCCATGAAGCGGTCGAACTTGAACGCGTAGACAGGCCTATTGAGGGTCACGCTGAAAGCAGACCGCATCACGTTGAAGCAAAAGTCCAAAAGAGCATCAGGGACAACCTGGATGACCACCAAGCAGGCAAGACGGTGAAAAAGGAACGGATGGGGTGCGGTAGAACCGTAGTGGTGTCAATGTTTTTGCACACTTCGAACGTTTTAGGCTCAGCTCAAAACCTCTTCTTGAGGGCTTAGGATGGATAGAAGCACTCGACGAGAAGGACCTACGCCTTGATCATCGTACCATGACAACCACAGTTAAAAAACCGACATCAACTTTGCATGGGATTAGTCACGACTACCAACGCAACGCTTGACACGTAGAAAATCAAAAAACAACATATATTACGACGTACAAATGCAATGACCACAAGATGGGAAAGGCTACAATCGACAGGGCTCCAGAAGGCGAACAGAAGAAACTCAAGGTGTGATCATAACTGATGCCCTCAACCCTGATGCAAAGCTGCCACAGGCGACACACGCAAGAACTTCATAGCTACAGACCAGGATCAGTTAAGAAGTTCTGGCTACATAGTTCTGGCTACATGGTTCTGAGCAGCGCCCTGGTGCCGCTCTTGAAACTACCACTACCTGGTACCAGGTACAAATTTGTCCGGAAATACAATAATATTTGGGTGTTAAGAGGTATATCCGAACGATCCATATTTTGACGGACAGAGAGAATGATATAAAACCCTTTTACTAGTGCAGTGCACACGAACATAGATCCAACTCTGATTCCAGGTGATGGTCACCAAAACGGGAGTGCAATCATACAGGAGTTAAGTTATTAACACAGCAGAGGTACATAATTGGTAAACCCCGTAGGTGGTGCGGTAGAGCTGAACACGGTACCTCCATTACTAGGCGCCTCCCGTCAGCAAGGAGCAGTCCCAAAGTGGGCGCGACCACGGTGGTCTTCCCGGCACCCATGATCATCTGGTGACACATGGAGAGTCCCGCCGTTGCCTTCGACATAAAGCGCCCGATCAGCGCCACCTATCGCGACACATAGTGCAAGTACGAAGTACGAAAGACAGACAAACATGACCAAGCTCGAACATAATCCGTGCACCCGAAGGTGATGCGCGAAGAACGGCGATGTACACCGTACAGCTGGCCCCTCCCTCTAGAAATAGAGCTATGTGCTTTCACGGAAGGGGTTCATTGCGCAAGCGTGGAGAAATGCAGGCCTTTCTCCAGATGTGCAATGCTCGACCATCGTTACGCACGATTAGGCAAGCAAGGAGACACTAGTTCGGCGGTATTCACTGCCACTAACAATGGAGGATAACAAAGCAGCCGAAGCAAGATAAGACATAAGGCAACGTAACCGGCCGGCGGGAGACGCGCTAGCTCCACCAAGACCGGTTTTGATGTACGCATTACCCAATAGAGGAACGACCCAGCATGACCTTGCCCGATGAGCAGGATAAATCAATGCTTGCGGTAAAATTGCCACAAAAAAAAAAAACGCCGTAAGCTTTGTAACAAGCGACCCGTACCCTATCACGCTATACCGTACCTGCGACTGGTGAAGCAGGATGCTAGAGTTGAACTCCACGAGCAGCAACCGGGGATCAAGAGAGTTGCTGCCTTGTTCGTCCGGGAACACGTAGTGCCTACTCTTGGACAAAGCATCAGCCAGGGCCTAGAAAACAGAAGCAATTGGTGGGTGGGATGGTATAAGAGCGCGGCAAAATGCCTATCCTTAGGGTTAGGGTGCACCGAAAAAACATGAGCTTTCCTTCTCAAGGCGGCCATCATATGTCAACCTCGCCGGCCAAATAAGTGCGCTACCTCAAGACAAAAATCAGAAAAAACACTGTGCATGTAGCCTCTCCCCATAATACTTGCGCTACTTCAATATATATACTACTGTAATCTATCCAAATAGAGATTGACGCAGTAGGATATTGCGGCTACTACTGTACCACCGCCTTGTTCTTGCACAGCACGATTGCTTGGTGCCCGAACCGGCCGTGGGCGGTAGGCACGTACGCCACTGACCTCGCTCCTGCGGACGAGCACTTGCGCCTGCCTGTCTGCACCTCCCGAATCGCTGCTCGTCACGTTGCCCAAGTCTTTCAGCGAAGACAAGAGACTGTGTGCCAACGTCACACATCTGGTTCAAGAGCATGCAAAAATAAACAATATCACAGGCACAGGCAAAAACAGGTGAGACAAGAAAAATGTGGCGGTGGGCGAGAGCCGTGGGGGCAGGTCCTCGCTCAAACGAGCAGCTGAGCCAGAAGGAACACCAACTACGGCGAGGGCTTGACACAACTCTCCGAGAATTGCTCTGCCTCACATTGTGCAGCGCGCTTCCAAACCGCTGGTCAGTGTATTGTCGAAACCGGGGCGTGCTCTGATAGGGTAGCACATTTTCTTTCTGACTAGCTATGCATAGACTCCTCAAGGGCACGCAGGAACTACTCAATAACGCGTGTGTCTCAAAAGGCATGCCTTATCGTTCGAGCACAGATACAGTTTCACAAAAAGGCAATAAGGCATGTCTTATCATTCGTCCTATACCTAGGCCACGGCATCGGCCATCCGGCGAAGTTTTGTATGTACCTCAAAATCAGTTTTCGGGTTATTTAGTACTAATATAGAGCTCCTTAAGTGAGGAGGAGCCTCAGAAGGAAAAAGCAGGTGCTATATATCATACCTCTACCGTAGCACGCTTCCCGCACATACCATTGGTAGCTATTAATAGAATAATAATATGCGAACTATGCAGAACGTGGGACCGGACGCGGCTCGCCTTCGATACTGCCATTTCAAAAGTCATATATGCAACGTATATTCGCAACCATACGCGCGACATAATTGAAACGGACGGCGTACGTCTTGCCGGGTGAGGATTCCGCCGATAAAAGCTTACCGATTGGCCTGCGAAATCCGGTTAGACACCATCAGCAAGCCGGTGAAGACGTCCAGTACCTCTCGTGCCACTGTGCAGGAAGCCCCTGGTGCCACTAAGGTGAGCCAAGGATTGATGTACCCCAGAATCTGCCACCGACACGATAGACGTACTGTCGGTTAGTGACCCGAGCTACTATAGGAGGGGCACGATGTCATGATTTTTACTCCCGGGTTAAGGACGCTATCAAGGCCACTACTGCGGAAGGCCGTAGTAATCAGCACCATCAGAACCCGCGATACACCCGAAGAACCACTAATCCCCCTGTGTTTACAATCCATATTTGGTTCTGATTGCAATTGCATTTTTTTTAATATACTGTACCTGGCACAGTAGTATATCCCCCCGTAATGTAGGGCAACCATGACCTAACCCATACCGCCAAACACAGAGGCACTAAACCACACCATGGTAAGACTTGCAATAAAGTGTAGGGGTAGCTACTATACTTCAAAGTATAGCGCAAGGCGAATGTGGCCCTGAGTCGCAGAAGCGAAAGGCCCTAAACGTGCCCCTCTTGCCGTAGCCTTGCTCTGTCTAGCACACAAATGACGCTCTCGTTCCAGAAGCTAATTGATGTACTGGCCGGAATCACGTACATTCGGATGCTTATATTGCACAGGCAGCGTGCTTGGGCGTGCCAGACTCTCAGACTCTGCCTTTGAACGAACACATATAATTGAGCAGTGCCTCCAATGGCACTCCGCCTCCCGTGTACACACACTACTTTGACAACGGCATGCATAGCCTACACGATAAGCATGACCCTCCTTTCTCAGTCACGCCCAGCAGAACGACTTATCTCCCATGCAACAGGAGCAAATCGAAAGGAAATACCAGATAGGGCGAACTGCGCGGACGAAATTCTGACTTCGGCAAGGCCTTCATAAAAAAAACAGTTACGTGCAGCGATATAATCAATGTCCTACAAAGCGCATATCGGATATATCACACAGATAGATCAGATGGATCAGATCCCCATATTACGATCTAGATCTTTTAGGGCAGCTAGATTCCTGATAGGTATGATCTAGCTCATGTTGCCAGGTTGGAGCTGTATAACCATCAAGATCTACCACATGCTTCCTGGGTTGGATCTGCACCATTTTGTCCTTGCTCTGATTCTCCAGCTCCCTCCCTTTCGTATGTCAGGTTCATTAATGTGAGGTCACATATGTATACACACAGTGAGGGCAGGTTTGGATCTAGACGGTCTACAATAGATGGTGATCTGAGACAATCTCAGCAGTCTCTCCCTTACCTCTTCTCCCTCAGAGCAAAGGAAAAGCTCGGCCAGCTGCTGAATCGAAGGCGTCAGCTCCAGTCCGACAGACCTGCCAAGATCGAAGCTGTACAGTCGTCGTCGCTGCTCCGGCGGCATTTTGGCTGCAGTGTTAGTAAGCCTTCCCCCAGCGCTGTCTCCTGGGGATATGCCCGGAAGGTGGTTGAGAGCGGCTGCCACCCAAGCCTTGTCTTTCAGGAGCAACGCCTCGAGCGCGCCCAAGAGAGCACCCACCTACGCCGAACCCAACGTATCAAAAGGGAGAACGATTTCCATATTCAGCGGCATCTCATCGTCCTGCATTTCTTGCACAGGCGTCTTTCCGTGCTGGCGAGAATAAACCGATTTGAAGCCCAACGTTAAATACCACAAATTCTGGAATGCCTCAGCTGGACGGGACTTAGACAGGCGGACGGGGTGGAGGTGCAGAAGGTCTCCTTGATGCACATACATAAACCAGTCATATCAACATCGTCGCTCCATACCGCAAGAAACCCGGTGCAGGGAACTCATCGTAGAGTGAAACCACCGGGCAAAGACATTTCATCGTGGAAATCCCGACATCCCAATGCCCCGCTACCAAACATGCCAAAACCGATGAAAATCCACACTCTATATACATGTCGCGTCCGTATCTTGTCACAAGCACCAATCAACATCCTCCCTGTTACATACATGATACGACGCGGTATACAGTACCGTGATTCCGAAACACACCGTATCTGTCTTGTGTAACGTACAAAAATCAATACTCACAGGTTCCTTCAAGGTCAGCACAACGAATTTAGACCCCCCCCCCCCCCCCCCCCCCTCTAACGAGCAATCCGTGACAATATTCAGACGCTTATCGCTGCGACGCGCAACACAAAATGGTGACTTTCGGAAATCACCCTTGCCAATATGTTAACCGACCCTTATATGCGACAATCCTTGTGGTCAAGGATGCCAGAAGACACGGCGTCGTCAGTGAAACCTTTTGGAACTCCCACACGAAAACTAGAGTATTGTAAGTCTAGAAGGGCATCCGTCAAAGGTCTAAAGTGCTGTCTCCCACACTAAAACCAGTATACGTTAAGTCTAGACCGCCGTCCGTTACAGGTCTAAACTGCTGTCTCCTACACCAACAGCAGTATATTGAGTCTAGACCGCCGTCCGTCCAAGGTCTAAAGTGCCTGTCTCCTGACAAAGTTGCCTGTGGTTGTACAAATATGATAACGCAGAATGTGGACTCACCCTTTGCGCTGAGATACGGGCGGACGCCGGTTGCTGCACGTAGGATGCCACCTCTTGCATGGAGAATCCAAGCAGCTCCGGAGTCATCTTGGTGTTGGTCTAGAGGAGCAAAGGATAAAAATGTACATGCGTAGAGAACGGGTTAAGGCAGGCGAACGCCCACTTGGTACTTGGTAGCAAATGCCACGGCAAATTAAGATGGTTTCTTCAAGAGAGGGCAATAAAAAAATCATCAAGCTTGGTCCTGTCAACTGTCCACAAGCAGCGCGAGCGCGCATAAACACGATCAAGACCATGCCGTGCACGTATCGTACAACCCCTTCAATTCTACTATTAATACCGTAGTTGGGACACCAGAAGTATCACCCCCCAACCAAGCTGTGGTCGATGCTGCAGTAATCGTCTCTCTTTGTTCTAGTGATTTCTTCGCTTGCCGGTTCCGACAACGGGTGCTATATAGCCGCACAACACCGGAACAGTAAGGCGGAATCGCGGGAACATTATTTTTCAACGGGGCGTGTTTTGTGCTACATGTTTACCCACAACCGATATGCCACCACCTCACTATTTATCATTATTCCAGTTTAGTGCAGAAATTGGCCTGGGGTCGAATGGGGAGTCTCCTGTTCCCCGATCTACCTCCGTACCTGCCTTTGTTTCAAGGCGCGTCTTGGTGTTCAGCACTGCCGACGCTCAGCGTTATGCCGGGAGTATTTCTTGCAATTTACCAGGTATCTTGTTGGCACTGGCCAACGTATGAAAACAAACGTACAGCGCGTACGACCAACTTATATACGCTTTTATCGATCATCGAAGTCACGACCAACAATCAACTGTCCGAAGGGTTTTACGCGAATTCGTCAATTAATAGAGTAGGCCATTACGGTAGACCACCCAGAAGGCCGACTGGCATTCAGGCAAAGCCATCGATTCTTTGCTACGAATCCGTCAAATAAAATAGAGTAGGCCACAACAGTAGACCACTCAGAAGGCCGACTGGCATTCAGGCAAAGCCATCGATTCTTTGCTACACGATTATTCTCAGAAGCACAGCACTCCAGCTACACCGACCAAAATGACGCGCACACGCGGCACCAAGCAGTTAGGGTCAACGGCTACCGTGCATATCTCGACTTCGTGCGAGCGGCACATACGCCGATTGTTTGCGATATGATCCTTCTAAGAAACGACACTCAGAAGCAACACCGACCAAACTGAAGCACGCACACACGCGGCAACAAGGGAGCTACATTAGCGTCATCGGCTCCCGGCGCATATCTCGGTTCCGTCCTCACCTCGCTGGCGAAGTGGCCGACGTCCTCCTTCAACCTCCTCAGCATCTCCCGAGCGACGTGCGACTTGGCGGACGGGTGTCCCTCCACAGCAAAGGGAAGCTCAGACGCAACCTCCGCAATACCTGCCCGATAGACCCAATCGACGAAAAAAAAGCGACATGTTCAGCGGTTTTGTAATGGCACGTAAGGGGTTTGGTATAAGTTGGTCCACTTGCCAGCCTCGAGAAAATACCGCTCCCCACGCTGGTGCGGCAGTCTACCGATCACGCAAAACAAAAAAAACGTGTTCACTCATTTTCAACTGGCTTCGTGGCATCCAGAACGTCAACCTTGTTCCACAAACGACTACCAGGTCGCAGCAGTGCTAACATTGAGCCTCACCTCTGCCTTTCCTTGTGACGTTCTTCACGTACGAGGCGATGTTCACGGGAGCCAGCGGGAAGCCGGAGAAGGCCTTGCAGTCCTCCGATGAAAAGGATAGCCGCCCGCTCCCAGAGGGTACCGTCTACAGAGACGCCCCCAAAATCCCACAACCAGCATCGATGTCACGAAAGAGCAGGGTATCCGAGACACAAGAGTGTAGATGTAGCGAGGGGAGTAATAGCTGGCAACGTTTTGAACGATTGATTTGACGGCTCTGAAGCAGTGTGTCTCTGAGGGCATGATAGGTGTCGCCCAGCTAAGACACGGCAACCAATCCTCACTCGTTATCCCAACCAAACCGCAAGATTACCGTAGCATTATGGCTCCTCCGAATCACCACAATCGCCGCAATACATCTCTACACGTGGGCACGGAAAAAGCGAAGAGAAGGCTTCACGACGACTCCACGGACGAAGTTATATTGATTGCGTCACCTACTTCTGCTAGTGTCCTCGGCCTTTTGCTTCTAAGCTATGCGAGAAAAGCATCCTCAGGAATCGAGTGCTGATTACAACGTATCCGACACTAACGTTAAGGGTCACTGTGTGCGAGACAAAAATAACCAATCCTAACCCAAACTGTACCAACAAAGTTGGGGATTCCCCAACTCAACCACTAATGGTTAGGGATATTCGTCTTCGTCTCGTGCACAGCGTGCGTCAACCATAGTGTCCAACAAGTGGTAAGCTCTACTGTACGGAGGAGGTACAAGCCACGACCCCCTTCCCGATCCCTTCTCTATAGTCTCACCCATGGCAACACCGGTCGCGACGACATGGCCGCGTCAGGCGTCCTCAGCGCGAACCACCCCCCCCTGTCCAGCCGCTGCAGCGTAGGCAGAGCCGCGGAAGGCACGGACGTGGCCGGATGAAATTCTAGGTGAGATCGAGGCCAGATGACGGAACTCCTCTTGGACAGAAGGAACGCGTGTGCCTGACGAAGCATCTTCTCCTTGGTCATCTGCGCGGCAAAATTTAAGGGTAGCAAAGAGGAAATCCACTGAACGACTTCAACGGATCATTTCGAATTACGCAGTGGATATTTCAATATCCTGATCACGCCCGGAAGGTAAACACGGGCCGAGGCGTACTCCAATGTGGCGGTCTGCCAAAGATAAGGCTGAGGCGAGAAAAGAGGACATCCACGAAGCTATTATCAGCAGACGATTACAAACGCTCAAGCAATTGGTGTTCTCAGTGCATGCCTGCAAGATGAGTATCACGTAGTACCTCCGTGAAAACGTAAAACCCGTGGTTATCTGAACGGTCAGAACTAAAGACATAAAAGGGGAAATCCATGATACTATACATAGTCAACAAACAGTTTCAAATGCCCGGGCAATACATTGATTTTCTCAATACACGCCCACAAGATGTACACGTGCCATGCTGTACGTCCGCGAACGGCCACAACCCTTGATCATCTGCACAGTCAAAATTGATAGCAAAAAATAGGAGATTCACCACACCATATTTCAACAGACGACTTCAAAGACCCGAGGGATAGGTTTTCGTACTCAACTCACGCCCACAAGGTGTACACGCGCCATGCCGTACTTCGACGAAAGTCCACAACACTTGAACGCACCAAGAGGCACGCAAAAACACAACTACTATGCTGCGCTGTACTGTACTATCGCTGCATACACCCTCCGGCGTTCAAGACAGGTTCTCCAAACTGCTATGAAGTGCGAACACTACACCCTCATATGTTCAAGACAGGCTCCACATAACAGGGAGTGCCAGCTTAAAACGTGCCTTGGGCTGCCACTTCGGCGCATCCACGGCCAGGGACGGGTTGTATGCCAGGGCCTTGAGGACAGACATGACGAGGTCTTTCCGCTGCGTCTGTTCCCACGGTAGAAGACGAAGTAGAACTGCGCCCCAGTTGAAGCTGTTGTCCTCAGGTAGCACCTGTGATGCGCCAGTTCATGTCAAGTTATGTGCGGGCGGTTAGTGCTGTTGGTGGTTGCCTTCGCAATTCACAAAGTACATGTCAAAACATCACGTAATCAAACCCTTCAGGGTGAGTGCCGTGATTCTTCTTCCTACATGAAAGAGAAATTGCCTTCGCATTTCACAAACTATATGTCAAAACACCACGAAATCGAACCCCTCCAGGGTCCGCGCCGTGATTACTCTTCCCATGATACATAAAAATACAAAAAAAAAAAGTGGTCACAAACAGTCACCAACAAGATTAAGGAACTCGTGAGTAGGGAAACCTGTATGTAAGGAAACTCGGTCGGGCGCGATCCGGGATCCTATTAATAGTAACAGCCCTTTCCTCAACCTGTTGTATAGTAGAGACACGAAGATGCACGCATTCACCAGAAGCAGTAATGATCACCCCTTGGGTAATGCGTAGGGAAGAGAGCGAGGGACGTAACCTCAAGCTCGAACTAAACACTCCACCACTCGTTCGACTTCAGCAACAGAAGCACATCCTCAAACGGCCGCGCATGGAACTGTCGTCACCTACTCGCGCAAAGCACATGCAGCAAAAGGCAACACACAGCACCACCCAAATACCGCAGGCAAAAGCGGCCGCAACTCTTACATAAAACCCATGCAAGGACAGCTGCCAGGAAAATACACTACAACAAATTGAACCGGTATTATTTCTCCGGTGAAAACAAATAGACCAGCTTCCCCAAACCAAAATATCATGCATACAAAAAAAAAAGCATTGCCCAGCTGTTGGGGCGGTTGCTCGGCACCCAACAATCTTGGAACACGGCGGGCAAAATACAAATATTATACATCGACGTGAATAACGGACGTTAACCTACTGTAGCTATTAATAGGAACAAGGCACAGACGATGAAGGCACCTTAATGCCGACGGAGCCGGTGAGCAGCAGGTACATGAAAGGAAACCCGAGGCCCAGCTTTCCCTCCTCCAGCTTAATCCCGGGCTCAATCCATTGGTCCAGGTTCGCGAGCGCGACGACGCCGTTCGAATCATCCGGTGGAATGTAGCTGCTAGTTATGGCGTGCTTCATCTAGGAACGGAGAGGTTGCAGAAGACGATGGGCGCTATGAGAAATTCCAGGCACGAAATAAGTCGGGTTGGACGCGAGGTTCAACATGGGAAGTCGTGTTTGTTTGGTCGCTAGCGATACCTGCCCTGAACAGAAAATTGAGCAAATCCTTGGCTGCATGCTTGTGATCATTATCGAGTTAGTTTGGACAACGAGGACGAGGGCCCAACGACGATACAATTTGTGACCACGGGCGGGTTTGAGGGAAACGAGCTATGTAAGTAATCTGACAACATGATCACCGTCATCATGGTCGGGAAACCTTCAGGTGCCCGTGTTTCGACCCCGCGACTTCTTGACGAGCGATGCAGGCGACATTATCTCCGCGTTATAGATGGAGCTCTATTATTTTGATGCCTTCGCCTGCCGACGGAAACAAAAAACGACAGGTGCCCAGCACCTGGAATGTTCACCTTTGAAGACCAAAACACGCAAACTACGTAGCTTCCATGAAACTCGGCCCCGCGCCTATCTCGGAGGGAAGCCCGGCTCCTCGCCGAACTCTGCGGGAAGCCCGGTGCTGCGCCAAACTCTTAAGGGAACCCTAGTGTAACTCTAAGGGTTGCCCTACCTTGGACAGAATGCCTCCCTTCTTCTCCTGATCTTCCATGCACGAGTGATCCACCAGGCCGTCGAACGACGGCAGCTTCAACGGGGCAGGGTTGCTCACCCTCGCCGTCACCTGATCGATCGCGAGCGCAAATGGTACGTTAGAGGGTGCGACCGTCCAAACAGCGGCAACCCTTGATATTACGGGGGACCATAGTAAATAGGACCAAATATTGTTAGTAAAAATGTGCAAATATACAGGTTTTTGTGTGTAACGAAGGTCCTATTTACTATGGTCCTCCGTACTAGTACATTTTAATAGCAAGCAGACTACGGGTTGACCAGCGTAAAACAATCGCGAAAAATATAATCATAAGAGGCAACCGAAAACGCGGTATCAGGGTAAACACTTCAACTTTGCACTAACCTCTTATCAATACCAGTAGTATTAATAGTCAATGACAATAACCAAAAACAACCGGAAAACAACCAACATATCACAAACCCAACGCCAACTTGAAAAAAAAAACAGCACAAACCTGTACACCAACGCCGGACACCAACAAAAAAAAACAACACAAAAAACTTGCCTCTCCCGACGACGTCGCTACCCCTGCGACAAGAACCTTGAGAAGCTCTCTCCTGTTGATGGCCTCGAGACTCATCTCCACACGCGGTTTCACCCGCTTGAGCCCCGGCCCGGACATGCCGAAGAGCGAACCCAACAGTCTGTAAAGGTCCCCATCGCAGCGGCAGGGCGAGGGGAACAGTAGCAGCGTCGTTAACGCATTCCTTCATCATAAATAGCGCGGCGGCGAAGAAACCCTCCCTGCAAAGGCGAAAGACAACTGGCGCAGTCTATTTTCTGCTTGCTTCATTGCCATACTAAAAAGGGTTCATGTCTGTTTTACTACGCGATTCGTCAACCACCCAAGCCCTTTTTCACGCAAGCATGCTATACCAGGAGCGCACAAAAGGGAAACCCATGTATGCTTGCCGTCCAGCTTTTTGGTCAGGAACAGACGGCGACACATACCTGCCCGCTTGCTCCCCGAGCGATACGTTGTTGGCACCTCTCGCAGTCTCCTTCGCCGCATCCGCCGCCGCGATAATGGCGACTTTCGTGGCCTTGTCCAGCACTAGCAGCTCTTCCTCGGGCGAAAGCCGGCAACGCGCAGACACGTGACCTCGCCTCGTCACGTAGAGGTGGGCCTGCTTGCACAAAAATCACGACGGCGTCGAGGATTAAAAAAACATCTCATGGCGCAACGACGTCTAGGATTTGTAAAAAGCTCAAGGGCTAGCAGAAATCTTCTCAGGATCAGTATCGGAGAAGAATCCCGCGCCTCGCATACCGTACCGGTTCGATTTTTCACTCGGCGTAGACACCACGACGTAAGTAAGCCCACTCTTTCTCAGTCCACCACCAGGGCAACACCACCCGAGAAAATATCCTCAATTCGCGAACCACCACATAAAACATACCAGGTACCAGATATATCAGAGGGTCACGCCTACCACGCACCTGCTGCACAATATCCCAGGGCAGTACGGCCAACATCTCCGGACAAGGTGCGGCGGCGAGGCTAAGCTTCAGCCGGCAGGAGACGGCGTCCGGGTGGTGGTCGTGCTCTAGGTGGCCCAGCCACTGAAGGCTTCCTGCCTCTTCTCTGCCCAGAGGGAGGTCGGTTACGCACCCCTCCACCATGGAAAATACCTGCAACCACACGCCATAAAAAAGGTTCGAGATTACGTTGCCAAGCAAGTCGACAACTCCAAGGGAGATTAATCGTCGAATACATAATACAAACCACAGGGACCGGCGTGCAAACCTACGTGGCGCAAAGTATCTGACAACCAAGTATCAATAAAGCAACCCGCCCAGAAACGCAACACCCCCCCACAAAAACAAAATAGGCAAAACAGCTACACACCTTGGACACGCAACAACCACCACTGTGAGGCCAGAGAGTGTTGCCACCCGATGGTATATCTAGAGTATATTCGCGTTGCGCTCTTGGTGCCCGTGGTTGCATCGCCTTGTTGGCTAACCACGCGGTGGGTCGAGATGGCAGCGCTTCTTGTTCACATGGCGGTAAATATCGCCTCGTGAAAATTCGTACAAAGTCACAGGATACCCCCATAAAAGGCTCTTGCCACGAAGGGAGATGAACTGCAAAGGCCGAGATCAAACAAGCTTCCAATCTTCTAGTATGAAACGCGAAGAAAAGAAAGATAATTGATCATATTTTCATCGACACCCCCCCGAGAGTGGCAAGTATTAACCAACAGACACTAATGTCATTGCGCACCTGGTCATACTGCCTCGCGACAAACCTCGAAACAAGGAGATAGAGCGCCGCTGCGAGGGAGGGCGTGGACACGAGACAGCCGCTAACGTGAACGGGGTACAGGTGGTGACGGGCCCCACCCCCCACGCAGCGCAGCCACCACGGATCGCACCGGTTGAGAATGACCTCCCCGGAGAAGGCAATGCCCTGCGTGTTCACGTACGACCACGGCCGACGGCGTGGGGTGTCAAAAGTGCGGTAACATGTATGGTCGGCTCGGGTGCTATCCGCAAGCCACTTACAGAGCTCGAAGTTCACAACATATCAAGCTGCATGAACATCAACGAATCATCCGATCATCAGATACTTGGTACAGTATATGCATATATACAGGGAGCGTGTACTCATGCCATGCATGACCGTAGTTTTACGACCACGGATCCTCGCATCCCTTTTTTTTTTTTTTTTTTTTTTTTCATCATCACTTTTACTTTCCAGCCCACTCGTAGGAGGTATTACCCTCGACGATCTTTCTGGACAAGCCGTGGTCACAGGTGTCGTCCCTTCTCCCCCCCGGTACGTGCCTTTACTTTTTGTCGCGCATAGGGTTCAGCATTCCCACTGCTCGTCGATTTTCATCGAATGTAGCTAACTCACGCTCTCGCGCTTTCCGCTTATCAATTTTTTAGGCAAGAAAAAGTCCCTACGAGCATGAACTCGGTGAGATTTGAACCCACGAAATTGATCTTGATAGGCACGCGGACCACCTACCAAGCCACCGGGGACGCCGCAATCATGAACTCGGTGAGATTTGAACCCACGAAATTGATCTTGATAGGCACGCGGACCACCTACCAAGCCACCGGGGACGCCGCAATCCCTACAATGCAGGGGCGGGGGGGACCTAACTACAGTAACTCATTCGCAGGTATCAGGTACATTTTAGTACGGGACGATGTCGACGACCTCAACTAATGCGGAAACCTGTACATCAGCACACAATGTACATCAGCACATTTGTACATCACAATACACTCATAGGTTACAGGCACACAGTGCATATCAACACACTGCACATCGCAATCGCAATGTGCACGGAGTTTCCAGGCCCACATGCGTGTGACCTCTCAATATTAATAGAAGAGTGGCATGCAAGGCAAAATTCCTGAAAATAAGCGGCGGACAAGCACCATCGTCGCTTTTGTGTACGTAAAACGCCGATAAATGCTCTACACTAAACACAGTGTGTTATTGTTGAATATCGTACCGAAAGTTTCGATATACCGTAGCGTAACGAGTATCGTAAGAATTAGGCTTTTTGATACGATACGATATTTCGATACGATAAGATTAATCCATAAAACCACCCACGGAGCCCCCAAAGGTACGTACATGGTCCGCACGGAATCCCCAGACGCAACGGTCGCCGCCCGCCGCAGCACACAGCACACAGCACCACAAAAAAAACCAACCTCATAGCAGGTGGATTTTTCATGAACAACTCGTTCGCGGGGGCGGCGTCTGCCGCAAGCAATGACGTGGTCGACATAGACCCCGATACCGTAGACATCAAGACGTACCTTGTTTTGCTCAAGGGGCGCTCGCGTGTGTGTGCGATGTGCTACCACGCTACCACTGACTTGGCGACACGGGTTGATAAGCTGACATCCAAACAAATCCCTATATAATTTTTCATTTCGCCCACACATCCACACATCAGTGAAACACTAAACACGGCCGGGTATAGTGGCCCATTTTATGGTATATTTTGATGGGAAATAAAGCGAAAATGCCCCATTTTTTTTTGCCTCCGGCGCCTCCAGCGGGATCCCCTCGCCAGCTGGGGGGGGGGGGGGGGTGGGGCTCGTACAGCGAGCTGGCAGCGCCGATAAACTTCGGCGGAACATTGTCGGCGAAGCCGAAATTTATCGTTATCGATATCGACTTGAAGTTATTTACCGTGCGATATTCAGCACTAGAGTGTGTGTATGATATATTGCCCCATCTAAGAGAGGAGGAGAACACGCATTGACGGGACCACATGGGGGGAGCTATTCGCGCGCAGACATCTTGGAATCGCCTATTCTTTCGCCGCCCCCCCCCCACCTTAGACTCTGGCCTTCCTGGCAATGTGGCAGAGGGAAGCAGCAAGAAGCGGTCCTTCTCCGCATTCTCTAGCACCAGCGACGATGGCAGCCCCTGTTTAATTTGCGCGAAGCAGCATTTTGCACGGCAGACCGGTCAGCTGAGTGCTAGCTGGGCGGGGTGTCTGTACGAACGCTTCAGGAGGACCTACCACGAGCAGCAACTGTGGGGTGCGTTGCAAGACGGTGCCGAGACGGTGAAAAGCTCGCCTAGCGAGCACTGCCCTAAATTGTTTAAAGGTCGTGCTCTGGCCTTGCCGCACATTAAACATTTACACGCTATACAGTAAATACCAATCACAGCAGATAATATGGCCATCTCTAAGAACAGTTTGGGGTAACACAGTTGATAATGTGGCCACCACTCAAAACAGTTTAGGGCAACAAAGCGCAGGGTCTGCTGGCAGGCGTCACCGCTCGCGTGGTGGGGAATGTAAAAGTTGCCCGACCATTGGTCAAAATAACCTGGAAACACTCATGGCCGCAATGGTGATCATGTCGGCTTTGAGTCACCTGTACGAGACGCGTCATCTCTGGCCCCTCAGGTCCGCTGATGAACATACCCGCATGCTCCAGGCTGTGCAGCCGCACCTATTAATAACACGCACAAATGTATCGAAGAAAGCACAAATAAAACGGCAGCACCGCTGTGATTTATTCGCAAATCCGATGCAAAAGGTTGTTGCAGCGTGCACCGGAACACGGAGCACCAACATTATGTTAGATAAACAACGCATGTCTCGCCAGTGCCATCTGCACCAAGCCTGACCCCGAACGACACGATCGTGCCAAGCATCCTTCCCCTCGTCAAGTAGCGCACTCGCAACACCGATTCCGTCCGATATTTTCCATCGACTATGTGTAAGAGTGACTCACCTTCCCTCCGGGTCCGTCGGCCTTAGCTTCGAAGCGCAGCTTCAGGCGAGGGAGCTCGACAAAGTGCATGGAAGCCGCGTCCTTGCAGGCAAGTACAGGGTCTCGCGTCCACGCCAGCACGTGACTGAGACCCTCAAGGCGTAGCAGAGCCCTTGCCAAGGATTTCATCGGACTGTTTGTTGAGTATGACGTTCGGTCAAGGTTGCAGGAGCAAAGGAGGAAATATGTCAGATGGACGAAATACTCGTCAACCCCTTTAGCTCTCCACCCGTGTTTTTGGAGACAAACTGCTCAGAAACGGCGTAGGAGAAAATTGGCAGTTCTGAACGGGACAACTGCAGCTAGCGGAGGAGCCCCCGACAGCAGCAAAATGAGTTGTACTCACCAAAAACAAATGACGAGGCGACTCTTTGAACACACGGGGAATACAGACCGCCAGTTCAACACGAGCGAAGCAGGTTAGCCAAAACAGGATGCTGTCCTTTCAGATAATCAACACCAAGCTTCTCGACGAGCTCGAGCTAAGGACACCTGCCCAAAGCGCTTTGTCCGCCATCGATCAGCACAACGGAAAGCGC
The DNA here is from genome assembly GCA_031763025.1 of Macrocystis pyrifera. Lineage (NCBI taxonomy): Eukaryota > Phaeophyceae > Laminariales > Laminariaceae > Macrocystis > Macrocystis pyrifera. The sequence continues at coordinate 20,427,816 of JASSKH010000001.1, read as the reverse complement.
TATGGCAGCTACACCTTGCAACCGGCGAAACCAAAAAAAAAACCATCTGCCCTTCCGCTCTCACCTGCCGTCTGGCACGAATAGCAAGTTGAGCAGGGTCGACTCCTCTGCCCTACCGGACGATTCCCGCCCCTCCGACAACCTGGCCGTATACTTGCCATTTCCAAGCGACCCCCCTTCAGCGCCCAAGCCCCCGCTCCCGTGGGGCGCCACTCCCCCGGTTCCCCCGCGCAACGCCACGAGGCCTACGAGCGTGTCCAGCAGCTCTGCTTCCGCGGCCGCAGCATCTTTTTCGTTGTCTGCCGGGTCGCTTCTAAGGGCCTGGCCATTGCCGACACGTGTGCCGTTCCCATCGAGCGGTGTTAACGCTGTAGAAGCACCCACAACGGCGAGAGAGCCGTCGGATGAACCAACGGTGTCGGAGGCGTGGACCTTGGCCAGGCGCGGCAGGGATACGTCCGGGAAAACCACGCGCGAAATAACGCCGAACGCTTCGCTGTGTCCATGCCCGGTCTGTCGTCGGAGAAAATAGACGCAACAAGAACAAATGGAGGGGAGAATTGGTGGAAGCGATGAACGCACTGTAGCCTTTGCGTGCGTTTTTTGGGACAGCTGCGCCAGCGACGTTTATGACATCCTCGAAAATCCGCTGTTCAAACGTATCGGTATCATCCGCCTTATCGGGTGGGTCACCACTACGCCGGGCACACCGTGATAACAAGATACAGACAAGACTTCGTGCGTTGCTCTCAGACCTCAGACACACCCGTGCTATGTATGGCAGCACAACCTCGTATCGTGTCATAACTGGTATGACGATTTGAGGTTTAGGAAACGTACAATGGCAGGCAACAAACAGTGGCAGAGCCTATTACAGCACAAAAACAGGCAAATCACAGTTGCAAGAATTCATAGCAGGATAAATAGTAGGCAGCGGCAACTCAGGCCGAGTCACTCACCTCGTCAATTTTGATATCCTTGAAAAGCCGCATCTTGATCAACGTCAGTCCCGCTCTTTCTTCGCCCTCTTCTTCCTGATAATCTTCCACGCTCTTCGTGCCGCCTTGCTTTCCCTCGTAATCGCTTTTGGCTGCGTCCTCCTCTTCTTCCGCGTAGACAGTCTTTTTCCCCGCCCGCCTATACCTATTGAGCTTCGACGGCACTCCCACCAACCCGTCATCCTATCGGACGTGGAACAGGAGAAGCACACATCAGAGTGGGCCTAGCGGCTATCGACAGCGTTTCGCCACTTCGCGCGACTTCAAGGGCGTTCATTCGCGCAACAGACAGCCATCGCCGAAGCAGGTGACAGGACATCTGGAACAGCCATTCCTATACATCTCGAACGGCATTTGCATGGAAAAAAGCCGTGCAGACGTAAACTAGAACGCGTTCTATCCTGTACGCTATTATTTAGCGCCTTTCCTTAAGGCAGTACACAGTCACCCACGAGGGCATAGTGCGCAGCCACTGACCAGAGCATAGAACGAAAACGAAAGCAACACTTTCTTTGAGTACCGCACAAGCGTGGAAAACTACCAAAAGACTATTAACACACCATAAAGGTCAAGACATTCACCTGATACTGCCAGAAGTTGAACGATCGAAGCAGTACTTCCGGGACGATACCAAGCAGCAGCCGGGACGGGATGCGCACCGATTCCCCCGCGCCCTTGACCTGCAACAAGTCGTCATACGAAGAATGCGTCGCCGTAAAAATATGACGACCTTTTCATCAAAAACAACGAACAACGACGATCTGATTTCCACCCTAATAAAGCTCGAGGACATTGACCTCAACCTAATACACAGTGACCCTTTGCATGCGTGCCGACTATTGGCATCGGCCATGCCATGCCATCAAGTGCTTTACCACGCGCCGCGGCTACGGCGAGTCCTCTCGCCGCCACTAGTATGTCCATGGGCTAAGTGGGGCGCAACACCTACAGTACCTCGAAACCGACATCAACAAGAAATCTGGTAGTACCTCTGGAGCCCTGGTGACGACCAACGAGTTTCCCTTGAAAGGCTCGGACAGCGGATCTCCTGCCGACAGATGCGCGTCGGGCTCGTGTAGCTGTGTCACCTGCCAGATTCAATTCGAACAGCCGAAGCAGACGGCACATCATGTAATGTAGCATGGAAAACTTTCAACTTGACACGCGGACCGACAGCGGCTGAGTGGCGCACAGCGTGGACGCCTCAGACAAAACGCGGTTACCGCAGGTTGAAGCAACTCTATTTTTTCGCAAAAAAAAAAATCCTTCGGCGGCCGGGTAAAATTTAGAGCGTGTTTACTCCCTTTGGACCTGCACCCACGGTTTTGGGGACAACCCACTATTAACAGTATATACCCGGAACGTTGTGAGAGTTTGCCTGCTGTGGGATATAAAGGTTAAACATATATCGTGTTCCGCTTCTGTTGAAAAAACGATTCAATTATCTCTTATCATAAGTACGAAATGATGACAATTCTTCGTCAACCATTCCAGATGAATCCTCGCAGCCTTACGTAGGCTAGTCTTAACACGAAATTACTGAATTTCGACGTCAAAAGATTCAGCTCAATCAAGGCCACTACGTAGGCAGCTTGCTTCCTGTAAGTATGGGCGTTTTAGTCACACTTCGACAAATGTGTTGTGTGTCAATCTAAACTTGTGGTGGTGTAATAGAACCCGACGTTGCTCCCGCGGCAAGGGCGGCAAAAAGACATCCGATTTCTGGACAATTTAACCTCCAGCTGCAAAATAAAAGTGATGGTATGAAAAAGAAGTAGTTCTAGACGACACTCACCCCGGAGGGCGGCCTGGATACAAGCGAGAGCGCCGCATCAGACGAGTACGTCAGCGTGCGATAGAAACGCCTGCCGTACTCCACCACATCGTAGACGTGCACCACCGGCGGATCCTTGGCCACTACGACCTCCTTAAGGTACTTGACATCCCGCGTTATGAACTTCGCCTCCTCCTCGCCCTCTGGGGGTTCAGCACCTGGGTCGGTGCGACAATATAGAACGTGCCGGCATTTTTTTTAGTTCAAGAAGTGATAAAATACCTCAGCTGCGAGATAGGAAACCTGGTCGAAAATTGTCTTTGCAATCCGCAATTGGAACTCATACTTCGATCAAAGCGTGGCAAGGGGTGTGCATATCCAGCGAATAAGGAGCAAGTACGGGTTGCACCAGAAAAGTAAAAAAGGGGCAGCTTGGTAAAAAGGCGATGCGAGAAGCGGCCTCACCGTTTTAGGCTGATGAAAACCCTCTCGAAAAAAAATCGTTTTCGGCTGCAAATCTGGGTGTTCGAAACTATCAATAGTAGAAGTTGCCGAAGCAGATGTTTCGTGTCACGTTATCCAGACAACATTATTTTTGTTTGAAGATACTCTATTTATTCACAGATACCTGGTAACTGGTATCAATAGCGGCAGGTCAGGGCCGTACCATACCCCCACACCGGAGAAGCACGTTGGCAAAAAGAGCGATGCTTCAAATGGGATATATTGCGGGGGGCCATAGTAAATAGGACCAAACATTGTTAGTAAAATTAGGGAAATATATAAGTTTATGTGTGTACCGTAGGTCCTATTACTATGGTCCCCCGTATTAGTATCCGAAGATACGTCGGCAGACACTCACCACTTCTGCAAGCCCCTGGAAAAAACGAAAACACCATTTGAAGAGCAACGAAAGCATCATTTCATGAAGACGTGCGAGCCGAAGCTACAGGCGAAACGCCTCCGAACACACTGGATTGACAGGCGGTCAAAACTATCCACATCTCGAACAGATCATCGAATTCCTACTGGATGACCTACAGCACATGCTTCAGAGCAGATAGATCATGTAACTGTATTATCTGTATGATCCCGGTCATGTTCTACTGTTGCCGGGTGGGCGCTGTATAATCTGCATGAGCTAGAGCATGACTCCTGAGTTGGGTCTATACTACACAGGGTCTACACTACACAGATCCTGCACAGCACCTGAGAACGGCAGGTTAGGATCTATTAACAGATTATCTGCTGTATGTCGTGATGTGTCCGAGGTGTGAAACCATCGGAATACAAAGACAGGGTGGGTCACTTACCGTGTGGAGCTGGCTCCTTGACCTGCACGATGTGGTACCCCGTGAGGTGTGCGAAGGTATGCGCTTGCGTGTAGGCCCCCTGAGGCATGAACAATCGAATGTCCGGGAAATGCCTGAAAAACGAGCGAAGCACACCACAACCACAGTATCAGCCAGATCGTCAGCAAGCAAAATGTGGCATTGTTCTTAACGCATGACGTATTTTATGTAAAGTAAAGCACCCCTGCCTCTCGACAGCACGTTAAAAAATGTACTGAGAAAAGACGCCTTCTACGATCGAGGCAGCATTTTTTTGTCATACTTACTGTCACTGGGACTGACCGAGCTCTTCTCAACGGATCAAATGATCATCTGAGGAACTAATCAAAAAGCCAATATATAAGACTTAATCGCTTGTTTTTACTATCGTTTTCGATAGACCTACAGCCTAAAGTCCTGTTTAGGCCGTGCGATGTTTCATCGGGTTAAGTGTACATTACCTCGTACCTGGTATGATACTACAAATGTAAACTGATGATAGTGTAACTTGCTATACTATACTAACTATAGTATACTACTCAAGTACAGGTGCACGCCCAACAAAATATGTATCCATATGCATGCACGTAATTCGCCGCGGATGCACGCACATCTATAGCAGTCACGTCAGAGGGAAAACAAGCCCAAAAACCTAGCACGATTGCGACATCGGCCGAATGATGCAGCCCATGTACTACAGCAGGGGCGGGGATGACACATGGCATGTAGTGACACATGTAGCGACACATTCTTCTCACTTTTGGCTCATCCCTTTTAGCATCTTCGCCCTTCTTTTCGCTCTCTTTCATAGTCGTAACTCAGATTCGGGGTCACAAAGCAGGCTAGGCTCTTCTCTTCTCCCTCCTCCCTTGCCCACTAGGGTTCGTGCCTTTCATTTTCATCGCCAGAATACTTCATTCCGCTATTTCTTCACTCGTCGACTCGCATCGAATTTATAGTGTCCCAACTGAGCTATACGACATGCGGGGAGCGAGCTGCTTGCGGCGTTCTGCACGCTCGCACCAGACGGATGATAAGACCGCGCTTTGGGAAAGGGTAGTACAAAATAGCCCTCTGAAGCAGCTGTGAGCCTCGAAAGTGCAGTAGTTGTTAATTCACGATGGTTGACGAAGTACTGCACTTTTCTGTCCAATACCTGATACTATTCTTAACAGTAGTTGCCACTACACGACCTGGTAGGCACCGCTGTTCAGTGAACCATGCTATTATGCACGTGTCGCACATCTACGCAAAAGGCGCCGAACACTCCCTCCTACAACGATCGACAGAGAGGGGGGCTGCAACAGCCAACTCTCTCGCTACACCTGGAATACAGACAAGGCCAATCAAACGTTCAGAGAAGAAAATTGGCAACCCCGTCTCCCACACAAACAGTATACATGCATACCTCAAGAAAGCCGCCGAAAGATATCCCATGCGAGATAACTCTAGCTTCAATCCCATAGAATCCACACCCACGTAGTGGGGTAAAAACAGGAATTGGTGTCGGTCTGACATTGTTAGCAGTGTTTGAAGGCTCAAGACGCTAACATACCTCGAGCGTATTCGTTCCAAAACATCGGTGACCCAAGCCTCTTCTCCCGTCTCCCTCCCGGTGTACGGTCGCTTGTAGGCCAGCGTCGGAACGCGAGTGTCCACATCCCACAGCTGGACGTCGTGCCGACGTCCGACTAGCCTCAGCCAAGTGCGGCGAGTCGTGTTGAGAACCTCGGCACACCCCACAGTGCTGCGGCGGGGCGAACCAAGGCAAATTGTTTCAGTAGTTGGCTGGACTTCATTAGTAAGGCTAGTCATTCGTTGGGTGAGGAAGTAAAAGGCAACTGCTACGGGGGGCACATAGAACTACTTACTCAGATCTCGATCTCTGAGCGTGCTCGGCTGGTAGATCCCTGGCCTCTCAGAGCTCCCACTTGGAAATCGCCTCCTTTTACTACTTGCCGGACCCTTCCAGCGGGTCTTTGTTTTCTCCATTTCTCGTCGTACTTTCAGTCCTTTTTTCCTTTTTTCTTCTTTCGTTTCGCATGCGTGCGTGTACTCCGAGCACGGTTGCGCGGGCGAACCCGGCACCGTCGCGGGTGTCAGCGGATGCTGGCGGGTAGAGGGGGAGTTGCAAGGAGCGCGGTCGCCGCTTTCGTGCCTAGGCGTCGCGTGTGCCTCGAGACACGAGGGATGCACCAATAGGCTCTGTCTGGCCTCCATTCGTGATTTTTGATAGAGTACGTACGAGTATTTAAGGTTCGTTCGGGATTGTAAGATAATATTCAAGCTGTGCTTATATTTTCGACCGGGCTGAAAGTCACAAGAGGGAGGTACCCCGAATGAGCACCAACATTGTCGAGCTTGCGTCGAGGTCCACGGTGAGCACCGGGCTTCACGCGAGGCGGGCGACGGGGCTCACTGTGGAAGAGAGGAAGGAAACCTTTACCCGGACTGAATCGGTGGCGAGATGGTCGCGAGAGGGCCGGCCGGCGTACGAGGCTGAGAGAGAAGCTCTGCTGTAGGATCTTTTTTTTTTCCCCTTTTTTTCTTTTTGACCGGTGTAAGGTGTTCCAATTAGGTAGTAAATTATTACACGAAAGGGGACGGGGATTTTTTCTTCTTTGGGAAATTTTCGGTTTCATTTTCATTGTTTTGCTGTGTTGATGTGACGTGTTGTGCTTTATCTTTCGTACATACGAGTACAGACAGACACAGAGCATATCGAAAAAAGAAAGTAAGTACCCTACCTGGGGTATGTACGTATGTACGACATGTGAGCGAGCGTAGCGGAAAACCGCCGGCGACGAGAAGCGTATGTGGCGTCCGAGCTGCTTTCTCCTGAAGCATGGCGGCGGGACTCTTGGCATTATCAAGTCGCCAGTTTGCAATCAACCATGGACCTCTGTCCGCTTCGCATAATTTGATGTACTTTTCCTTCCTGAGCGAGCGTAGCGGGCGGCGTAGGCCGCCCACGGAGCGAAGCGCCTTGTAAATACATACCAGGCACTAATAAGAACCCGCGAACACCACGTACCCCCCTATGGACGCCTGCTACAAAACCGCAACTACAATCACCGGGGGCCACAAGTAATACCTAGATATAGAACCCACGATGGGCTCAAACGCCACGTATCCCCCCAATATGTTCATGAACCACATTTGGATATGCTTGCTGACTACTAATATGCTCCCCCTGGTAACACTCACCAAGAAAACACACAAGTCGAGCCACAGACGCGCCAAGTCAGAAACACGGACGCGGAACTCTGCGAACAACAACCAGGAAATACCTAGCCAAGGCCAACCAATAGCTACCGTAGTGGGCGACTTGCACTCTTAGCCAGCCAGCTCACAGACCTCCTAATTACAATTTTTGCTAGAGGTGATTAGAGCGTCGCTGCTACAAAACGAGTCTAGCTTGGGAGCCAGCAGATTTAAGGTAAGCCCGTTCACCTGCTCCCTCGGATATCATCTCTCCATGCCGCCAAAAAAGCTACGAATCCGGCTGGAATAAGGCTGAAAAATTAGCTCCTTTCGCGCAATATATATTTTTTAATAAAAATAAGTAACATGAGCTGTGAATGAGATCGAGGATTTCGTCGAATTCATGTTTGCAAGGCGTGTGTGATGATAATAGTCATACCAGTGATACTTCGATCGCGCGTACTACGGGTTTTATATGGCCTCAACATCTCGTACTGATCTGGAGTGTTTCCCTTGCGCCAAACAACACGGGTATCATGTGGAAAAATGGTGACGCCGTGCTGTAGGGGGTGTACCATATTCATGAGAAAGGACGAGCGACTTTCATGTACAATACAGCAGAGCGCACCAAATCCCTAAAAAAAAAAACAGCGCCGTCTCCATCACCATCACACAGAAAACACGTGAGAATTATAGCACTACCAGTCTTGCCTAATTAACATACAAACTGTTATTTTGATTACGGACAGAGTGATATTACCCGGCACATTCTGGATCTCTACGCGCTCACAAAAACATGCTTAGTTACTTGGAAACCTACCTTGAGGAGTCCTCAGCCACTCCGAAAACGGCCTGGAAGTCAGGGTGGTCTTCGATCTCTGTCGAAAGAGTTTCCATCGTGTGTCGGCGCAGGGTAAACTCCCCCAGCTGGGTGTTCACCTATGCAAGGCAGGCGTTTCCATTTTTCATGGCCGTTTTTAGGGGAAAATACTCGCTTTCATCGCGCAGTTCAGTGTCACGAAGTGAAAGGTACAGCTCCACAACGTCTACATTAAGTACGTGAGTTGGAACGATTGAAAACACCACTCTCCAGTCCTGGGGACATGGGCCGCAATCCAGGAACGAATGGCTGGCATGCTCGGCCCGGAAAACCCGAGGGGGGCGCGGAGTCATTGAAGTTGAAAGTGAAATTAGTCTCCAGCCTCTGAGCCATGCCCCGCGCCCAACGAAACTATTGTTGACATGCCTCCGCCCAGCAACACGCACGTGGGTGACAACACTGGAAAGGTCTTTTCGAAAGGGGCGAGCGATACTGAAACGGTGTTTTCCCAACTGAAATTCAAGCGCAAAGTAGTGTAAGCAAAACATCGCAACGGCATGCCCCGCCTTCAGCGCGTTGGAAGCAGAGGTTTCCGTGCACAACAAACGGTCTCATGAGGAGCCACAATACCAAGGTAGTACAGCTGCCGCTGTTCACATGATAGTGAAAACCACTCGCGCAGCAGAAAATATACGTAACTGTCGCCAACTTGTGTGCGTTGGCCTGTGTTTGTGTTCTTGCTGTACGTTGGTTCGTCGTGATTGGTGAAACAAAAAAGTCGCCGGTCCTGGCTTCTTCATTTTTCGGAGACTGTAACGCGAGCGGTCATAGACCTTAGGCTTTTAAAGCGATCTCGAAAGGGGTACACCGCCATTTTGCTTGGCGCCGTATAAACTCACAATCCTCGTTCGCTCGCACTAAAGCGTGCTTCGGGCGGATGTTTTTCGCACCTCAGTGTCGACCGCCTGCGTTAGCCTTCTCAGAAACTCTTCGTACGAGAGCGCAGCCATTCCCTCCAGTTCCTGCTGAGCCAGCTGGTGCTGCACCACTTCCGTGTCGGGCACGAACCTGCGTGAAATCAGACACACGCGCTGGACATATCACGATCTACAGTAGACAATATAGATCCTCACCTACCGTTCTGAGGTGCTGGGCAGGATCTGTATAGTACAGGATCAAACCCATAAAACACGTCCTAGATCGTCCTAGATCGTCCTAGATCGTGTTGGTTATAGGTTCCCACCCGGTAACAGGTCCTAGCATCATGCAAATCATACAGGCCATACAGATCAGGAAGGTATCTATCTGATCCACCAGCCCTGAAAGGCATACATCATGAACTGGGAATCGCCGATCTGTCTGAGGGAATCCCATCGCGCTTACGAAAGAAAAATCCAAGCGGCGTGAGATAAAGATAAACCTTGCAACGGCCTCGTAGCACCCTTGAATCGGACAAGTTTAGCGAAGGCACAGCACCCCCTCATGGGCTCCAGGAGAAGAAGGCACATTGGGTATCGTGCAATTATTCTGGGGTTGGCGAGGACTGATCAAAATCTCGCTGAATCCTAGGGAATGCATTCTTGTTTGAATGCCGTCCCTTGGTGTCACAGGCTCCACCTACACATAAAATACAGGAGAACAGGAGTGAGCCGTACCTTGTGGCCATAGACTCCACCCACACAAGTATACGGGCAGTATCGCTGGATCACAGAGCCAGGTCATATCGTATCATCATCAGCGACTGCTCCGCAGACCAACCCATACCCAGCAAACACGCATTCAGGGACACCCCAGGACAATAATGCCTCGTCACACAATGTAAACCCCGGATCCCCGTAGACCATTCTTGAGCACCGCAGTACCACAAACACTCCAAATACGGACGCAGCGAGTGCGCTGGCTGACTCAAACGAATCAACTCCGTTGACCCAGTTGCCGTTAGGTATACCACATGACATACACTACCCCTTGCTTGCCACAGACGACCACCTTACAACTACAACGTGCAACGCAGGCTCACCTCCCGCGGCAGTTGATCCTCCGGATGCTTTCCCAGTGTCTGTCCTTGAAGAGCACATCAGCCTTGCGGGACGCACCCGTGCGGTCTCCCGTGAGTGTGATGACCCTCACCACGCCCTCAAACACCTTATCCGCCAGCAGGGGGTTGGCTTCAAGCCACCTCAAGATTTTCACGCTGTATAGAACAGTAGCCATTGGGGCATATGGATGGGGGAACACAGGGAAGCCACGCGTCAGAGTGAGTACGAGACACCAGCGCGCACGGCCGAACGAATCGTCGTGTATTCCAGCACACAACTCGCAAAACGTTTGCCGGCAACCAGAAACTGCCGAAGCGCCCAAAATGTATTGGGCCGCCTCGAGCAGCTGAATTCTCGTGGTTCTACGCAAAAGCGGTTGGTGGGGGAACGACCACAACGAATTGCAGGAACGAATTCAATGGAGATAGAGTTTTTCGGGCAACAATACTGTGCGACTCACCGCACTATATCCCACAGTAGGGAACGCAATCGCCTCTCGATTCAAGGCAGATGGCGAGTAGGGAAACGTGTTTTGCATCGCATGATATCTAGCCAATCCGATCGGAAGAGTAAACTGCAGCAGACCCGGAACTAGACCGGGGATTAGTTTGATGCAAAGCCTGCGGCGACAGGATACACCGTACACGTACTACAGTGAAGCACGTGGTGGTCGGCCACAGGATAACACGCCGTCAGCATAGTCGTAACTACTGTAGGAGCGAGTCCACATGACATAAACACTTCTATTCTATACTGCACCAGGTAGTATCTTCTGGCGCCAAAAGCACAAGTTATATAACCGGTGCGTTCCACGCAAAAGTCAAACAGTGCCACCAGTTTCTAAAATGAGTAACCAGCCCCAGGAGAGTACTCACCGGTGTTGCGTGATTATCTCGAAGACTTCCGTGGGGGGCATCTGAAGCGCCCTGCTCATTCTATCCAGACCCCCGCCAGTCCCGCCTCCAGACTTGCGGCGTATTCCCTCTGCGCCATCCGAAGCCTCTAGGTCAAACCGATGGTGCACCATGAGCCACACCTGCTCATGATATATATGTATATATATATAACCACGAACCACACAGAAAGGAGTGTTAAGGACGCGGAACAACATAGTGGAACAACAGTATATGCCAAACGTCCGTGGTCGAAGCTGGTCGGTGCTGGTCGGTCGCCATATGCGCACAGCTTTGAAGATAGCAGTGTTCATCTACTGTAGCGACGTCCGTGGTCGAAGCTGGTCGGTGCTGGTCGGTCGTAATATGCACACAGCTTTGAAGATAGCAGTGTTCATCTACTGTAGCGGCACGAGCCACGCGGCGCTTGTCTTCTAGGATTATTGGTTGGGTCTGTACTACGCCGCCCCTGAAAAAACGAAATACACGTATATATATATAACTTTTTTTTCAAGGTTCAAATTTGATCGAGTGGGCTTTTGTCGGTACTTTCCTTCCAAAACGAAAAGACTCCCGTCTACTCGCAACAATCTCCAAACTGAAGGTGAAGCACGTATTACTCCGTACCGTTAGACCATTGAAGTAAGGCATGTAGACTGTTGCTTGAACAACCGAACGCCTTATCCAAGATCCAACGATGCACAACCTATACCTGGTGCATTTGAAGAGGTTTATACAATGGCAGTGGTGGTGACTGACTGACCTGTGCAGAAAGCGTCACGGACGCGACGGTCCTGTTCACGTCCTCCTTCCCGATATTCTTGAACAGAAGGAGTAAGTGGGCATGAAGAACGCAGGCGACCTTCGTGTCTCCGTCTCTGGTCAACGCCGATTCGCCATAGCGCAAAAAAAAAAAAAAGGAAGCGCGCGAAGAAGCAACCGCTTTATTAATAGCATACGCCGTGGGCAAGGCGGCATGAATCTCGGCAGAATGCGCACAAGCGCCACAGGAATAAACTCTCAGAGGCCCATCAGCGTCGGGCGGACTCCCTGATTCGTGCCCGCAGGAAGACCGAACAAAATTTGGCACAGGAAGCCGAACGCCTGGGTCTCATCTCGGTTGTTCTCTGACAACCTCACAATTCCTCAAACGAAAACAAGTGGTGGAAGTAAAAACAACACGCAACAATGAGCAAGGACAAAAACAATAAATATTTCCGGTGCCCGATCGGAACCTCTGTATAATACCTGGCCGCTCTCTTGAGCCATCTCTCGAGTACCGGAAACGCCTCGCCGTTGAGCTTGCGGCGCCAACGCCCTTGCGCCCTGGCCAACTCGTCCATAACGCCGGGGTCCCTGCCGACAAGGATACAGTGTTTCCGAAAGCGCTTGCATTTAAACATTCGTGCAAACGCGAGGCTGTTACAGTGTACGGTAGCAGCGACGTCGTGTGAGCTATTAACCGCGTCGCAGGCACAGCTGGCAGTATCAGCGCACACAAATCACCACGCAAAGCACAGCAGTAATTCTTGAGCACTGCCCGTGCAGGGAAAAGGCAACCTTGCAAGTGGCACCCAACCCTCTCCACTATCCTCTCCACTTTTTACACTCCCCTTCCCATTCATCCCTTTCCAGCGTACGGTATCATAATATCAACTGGCTGACGGTCACTTTTATGACCTCCAGCACCACCGTCAACACAACAATACTACTACTGTAATCCTGCACCCATCGGACAAATCATCTACAGATCATAAAGACCATTCTCACTTCAAGATCTAGCATCTCTCAGGGCACGTAAATTCCTGGTCTGTATGATCTGTATTATCTAGCTCATGTTGCCGGGTGGGAGACGCATAACCTATAGTATCGAAGGACGTGTTTTCTGCTTTAAATCTTTACGACACAGATTTTGCACAGCATCTTGAAACGGCAGGTTGGGATCTAGATATCTAGATGATCTATCTGTAGATGATATGTCCGAGGCGTGCAGTATTCATCCGTGCTCACTCTTTGGGTGCGGGCGTACAGTTTTACAGCAGTAGCTCTATACCTCACAACACCTGCTCTCAGTCTCGATCGGAGCCCCCCCCCCCCCCGCCCTCGCCCCCCGCCCCCTAAACACCCCGCCTGAACGAGACGAAGCACCGAACGATTCAACCTGAACACAAACATCGATGCTGCGCCCTTCAAACCAACCAAATATACACACTTGCGCGATTCGCTGTACCGCAACACCACACCTGTCCTCTCTTCTCAGCCCCCTGGTCCTCCCACAGCGGCGGTCGTCCCTCAAGAACAGCAGGAACCCTTCCACTCTCACAACAAGTCGGATCACGTACAAAATCAGGGGACTATGCGAGGGAGAGTAGCGTCCCGTGTCTAGCTCGAGGGCCGTCTCGAGCATGCAGTCCAAGCTCGATACTAAAACCTGGCCAAACGCAAAAGCGAAAAAAAAAAGTGTCAGCAGGCCTTGAACAAGCTCGGCGAAAAAAAAACGCCCCAAAAACAAAAGAGTAAAAAAGCGCCAGTAAGCGTTGGACAAGCACCAACAAGCGTAACAAAAGCGGCACGTACGCGTCAATAAGGGTCAAAATGAGAGGCAAAATACGTGGCCACTTGCAGGCCAGTGAACCAGTTTTCCAAACGCGGCGAGAGCATTGGCGTGTACCCTAAACTCGGACACAAGCGCGCGCCAACTCATGCGGGGGTACGACGCCGTTTCGGGCATGCATTCCAAACTCGAGACAAAAAAAAACTGGCTAAACAAGCAAGCGTCCATAAACGTGGAAAAAAAAAAAGCGCCAATGTATATGGCCACTGGTGGGCCAGTAAACCACCCTACTGCGCGCGTCGAGAGCACAAGCGCGCTCGCCAACATAGTATACAACCATGCGTCAACTCGTGCGAGCGAAGCGATGAAAGAGAGGGGTGCCCGGGTGAGAACACTAGTACTGTAACTGTAACTGTCACTGTTCTCGCCGTGTCCACGGTAGGGGTTGCTATGGTTGAAAGCCCAAACATTGATCATTTACCAGTGATGGAGCTCCTCAATATCATTGGATGCAACGGTTGTAACAACCCATCATATAGTATGTTTAAGATCGGTGTTGGTTACATACCTAGCCCGTGGACTTAGAAAGTTTTATCACAATCATGTGAAGGGCTTCTCTTTATATACCCCAGGGGGAACCGAAAAGAGAAAAAAAACGGAGTCGCACTTGCCACCATGTTAGAATAAAAACAATTTCGTACGAAGCGGGTTGGGATTTTTGAGCGGAAATGAAAAAAAAGAAGAAGGATTTTGTGTACGGCAGAAATGACAAGAAAAAAATCAGTTTAGTTTTACTTCAATTTAGTGTACCCCCCTGCCTGGGGCAAAACACAAAATGGGGTGTCGACTTTTGTTTTCAGTGTACCCTTGCCTACCTCCATCGCAGCGAGAGCAATATCGTTAGCCAAAGCCGATCTATCGTTCGCGCAGAACAACTACTGCGTACGGTATGGTACCATGCCGTAGGCTCTACCTGGTACGCCGCAATATGCTGCGCAACAAAATCAGAGAAGCACGTCATCCTCAGGAGTACTGCGGGCACTCGAATGTAGTCTCAGTTTATTGATACAACTGCATCTTCGGTGAAACAGAAACGCAAACAAACAAACAAAAAAGAGAGGGAGAGTTTTCCGAACTGGCCTCATGTCTTCTACCAATAGAGACATTCGACCATTAAAAACGGCCTGCACCGGTACCTAAAAAAATCAAACTCAAGTTCAGTACACCGGAGGTACCTTGGGGCTCTTGAGCAACTCGTTGAACAACAACCCGCACGGCGTCGTTAGGTGGTCTCTGGTCTCGGCCGGCACATGCGTTGGCATCTTCTTCGCCGGTGAAGCCTTCACAAAAAACAGGTCGCGATGGTGGGCCGCGAAGAGGCTTTATTATAGCATTTTCGGACAGTCACGTTGATTTGCACTGGATTCTGAAGGCATTTCGTGGTGTTTGAAGTACCAATACGTCGCAAGGAGATGCTAAAATAAGGTGCCAAACACAGGACAGAAGACCTCAACATCGTTAACACGTCGGTAAGTCGCATCCAGATGCTTAAAGAAAGGTGTCTGACACACAAGAGCAAGCCTCAATCTCGTCATCATTTAGTATACCCGCACCTTTGGCACAAATATGCACCAACGGCAAGAGCATACAAACATGATTCACAATTATCGATTGTAGGCCCCACTTCGTCCGTGTTGCTGGCCCGTGTTGCTGAACCCACAGCGGCACCTCACACAAGAGAAAAACACAATCTCGTCAACAAATCAGTCGCTTGCACAAAAATACAAAAACCCTGTAACCCCGCGCGCGATCGAGGCATCACATGCAGCTTGCAAACACGACTTTCGACAAAGACAATATCGATCTCGCAGCTGAGGTGTTGGTGACGAAAATAGCATGCAACAACTCTGCAAGAGTACACAACAATGAGTACAGCCTTCACTGGTCTCATTGCGTCCGAGTTGCCGAACCCTCAACGCGATTTCAGATGGATACTGCGCAAAAGAGTAACGGTACCTGCCACTGTGCCGGCTCGAACAATACGGCATCCAGCACCTCTTGCAGATCCTCGCTCCATAACGCCTGCCACGGTGCACAGGTTATGCCAAAATGATGGTATGCCACCAAACGTACGATCAAGTTTGATGGAGGAGAGACAAGACGCAAAGACCGCTACAATGGTTGACGTTATCGTGATCGGTGATAGCAAGAACAAGCACCCGCGATGAATTGCGCTGGCACAGAGGCACGTGCGAGGGGGGGGGGGGATGTACTCGATATCATGCATGGCTGTAGTTGTATGACCATAGACGACGACCCTCGCATCCCTCCAATGCGGGGACGGAGCACGTTGGGTTTGCGAGCGGCTAGAATATCACGACCGTATACAGGAACCCAATGTCTCCGCTTCCTATCCAAGATCCTCATAAATATACATAGAGACTCGCATCCTCAGAAATATAGCAGGTGTGTAGCGGTACACAAGGTCAAGCCATGAGCGACTCTGCGACGCACAGCTAAGCTGCACGTGCGGAGTCGCAATTCAACGATGTCGACAAAAACAGCACACACAGTAACAAAAAGAATCCTTGGACGAGGGCCCGATGGACCAGCGACATTTCCCTGCGATATTTACGACCGACATATGACTGCGACCATCCGCATGAAAGCCGCATTCCCGGTACAAGCCTGCGACATCCACAGCCGACAGACCACGGCAGAATCAGCAGGGGAATATGTGAAAACTATACCAACACTTCCAGTTCACTGACGTAGAGATCATGCTTCTGTTTCCATCCAGTGAATTCGACGTAAACAAACAAGCAGCTGCAATGTTTGCGAAAGCATGGTAAACACGTTCAAAACCAAAAATAGGTACGACAACACGCTGCACCCAGAGTACATTCGAACTGCAGTAGGTCCGAAAATAGTCTTCATGATGTCGGCAAAAATGTGGCAAAAACGTTGAAACCAAAATGGGCACCACCGAACAAGGTCCGCATTCAACTTCATGATGCGAACAAAACTATGCCCAAAACGCCACTACAACTGCTACAAAAATAAGTACCTGCATTCGAACTGGGTCCGAGAAGAACTTAATGATGAGCGGAATGCGAAGGTAAGGCACCGTCAGGTACTGAAGCATCAGCTCGCAATCACGCGCTCGTAGTCGGTCTCCAAAGTCCGGCAAGCTCTGAACAACGGCCGAGAGTAGCACCATCAAAGAGCAATACAGGCGGGAGTTGCACGCAAATCAAACCACACCATTGCATCGGGTTCATCGCATGCGGGAAAGCTTGCGTTGCCGGGGAAAAGGGCTTTCTTCCAGCACAAGGCGGGAAGGCCAGGTATCAACGACCTCACGACTTTTCCATGGAAACGAACGGGGCGAAAGTCAGCTCCCACAAACACAAACACACTCGGACGACTCTTGGCGAGCGGGACAAGGCTTTGGCAACCAACCGCCTTGCGCGCATCGCCTTGTATTTGACGCCTCCGAGACGAGTGACCAAAGCCAGCGAACAAGCGGGAACAGAGGCGCAAGCAGCACTACTTCAATCCTGTCAGAACCTACCCGCTCTTGGAGCACAAACAAACTACGTGGAACTAGAGTGGGCCCATTTCTGCAGTGGTTACCGTACACCACTCTGACCGGTACAATAATGCCCGTTTGGACTCTAATATGATATCAAAACGTACCTTTTTTTCCCCGGTCAGAGTGGCTACCTAAAGGTAGCACAACTCCTCTAGGACTAAATTCAGAGTCGGTTGTCTCCAAGATGAGGGGGGCGCACAGCACACACACACACATTGAAGAAAATGGCGTCCTTGGGGGTGGTCTATCAACAGTCCAGATACTTCAACAGACGCGTCGCTCAGCGTTTGCACTCTCCTCGTTGTCGAGAAAACCAGCTTTGAATATCTGTCCTAGGGGGTGTGTTTCTTATCACCTTAGCGTGATAGTGTCGTATGCACGACGAAGGGATAACTAATTCGAGTTTAAACTGAGCTTGCGCGAGATTGCGGTTGGGTGTCACGCTGGCAAGGATGGCAACGACACCTGGATGTGCAAGACGTCGTCCTCCGTGTCCACTCTCTTGTCGACGAGGTTTGACGGGTTGGCCCCAGAGGGTGGAGCTCTCGTCTTGGACATGTTCATGCCCATCAAGAACCTGCCAGCCACACCGCAGTCGGCAACAGATCCACGGGTCAAATCATGCAGAGGGCGCCCGCTTTTAGAACCGCACTGTAAGCAAACAAATATAAGAGTCTAGTTTCATGCACATCACTAATTTTAAGTGTCATGCCCCCAAAACGGGAGTCCGGTCCTTAAAGGTCTCTGTCATTGCTAAAGAGTCCTAAACGCGAAGAAACTGGAGCTCGTTGTCTCACCATAAATAAGACACTTCGCCGAAGCAACGGTGGTCAGGGTCGGGTGCCACCCTCTAAATCCGACATAAAAGCCAATACCTGGTAGTTTTTATTCCCCTCAACAAGGACCACAATCCTACACAAGGTCATATAAAACCAGTAGTGCGCGCGATCGAAGCACGACGAGTATCACAAACACCTTGCGAAGATGAGTTTAGACGAAATCCTCGATCTCACGGCTCATGTTGTTTTGAAATTTTAAATAATAGCCGATGTGTGCCTGTGCTCTGCGCTCAATCTTGGCAACAACAAAAAATCTAGAGCCTCGACATCCAATCGAAGTGTCTTATTTGCGGTGCTTTCCTTGACATCCAATCGAAGTGTCTTCTTTGCGGGTGCCTTCCTTCCTGTCGTCGGCAATGCCGTATGGACGGTCAGGGTTGCTGAATGTGTTGGCACTACGCCTATCGAAAGCACCACCTACACAAGCAAAGAGAGGGGCAGAGTCGTCTACGGTACACTATGGTTACAGACGTGCGGGAGGGAGCTAAGCTGTACCAAGCGTATATAGCCAACATCGTCCTTCCTCCTATAGGTGCAAACATATCAGCAAACAATACGGCAAGGCTCTTCGAATAAACTGATAAGAAACGCGGTCACGCCCAAACACAAATACCACGGGCGGTAGTCCACAATACAGACTTGCAAAACGGCATGAAAAAGGTGAAATCACCAGCCGCCTCTATTCAGCTGTCATCCGTTAGGCCGTTTCCTATGCGGTTCGATTTTTGAGCTTCAGATTTTGACCCGATGGCATTTTCAGATATGAACTCAGCAAATCGAAAGGGTTTTCCTATGCGGAAAAATCAGATTTATTGTGCGTGTAGAGATTCGAGCAAACGCCGAGACCAACTACTGTTACTGCGGTTTGGCGCCGCGAAGAGACACGCTGGGTGCGCTGCCCTGCGCGTAGGACCCAAGCGTCCGAGCCCACGCTGACTGCCTCTGGTCCGGCGGCGAAGAGACGTGGCGAGTGCGCTAGGGTCAACCTGTCTGGTATTTTGTTTTTCGTTTTGTGACTGACTGCTGCTGCTGCTGCTGCTGTACAGCCGTGTAGTCTACGAGTACGTATCCACGGAGAGGGCGTGCCGAGTGCGCTTCTCTTGGTCTCTAGCCGAGCCCGTGCCAGCCGACTCTAGTCTGGCCACGGAGGGACGCGCCGTCCGCGCGTCGGGCGCGAAGCAACGTCGCTATACAGCTGTATGACCGTCCAACTCAGTGATCGTTCTGCTGTTGTTTGCCGTCGTGGATAATATCTTGGATTTAAAGAGCATGCCATTTTTCGATTTGAAAATCTGATGACCCAGGTCGTCGGATTTTGGGCCAAAATCCGACGACTAGCCAAAATCCGACGACTTGGGTCATCGGTTTCTCAAATCGAAAAAATTCCGGGCGGATTTTGCATACTTGGACTGCATAAGCAGGGTCATTCATTTTTGAGATCGAAAAATACAAATCTGAAGCTCGAAATCGAACCGCATAGGAAAACAGCCTTATAGCCCAATATCAGCGGGTGAGTTGATGTATCAAATGTACACCTGACGTTGATGGGTTCATCCCACTGCACCCGAACGACTACACTACCGGTACGTACGGACGATCATGCCCCTAACACTCAAACGTTGCAGACAATATTGGCATCGGGAGCGCTCACTGCCACACACTCGCACATCGCACAGATCAGATAAATCATGTACAGATCAAATCGTTCCCACTTCCTGATCAGCATGATCTAGCTCCTTCGTGTTACCGGGTGGAGCCGTATAATCCGGACATGGTTCCTGGGTTGGACTTGTACCTACGCAGACCCTGTACGACATGTCAGAACGGCATACTAAGCTCTAGGTGATCTATCTGTAGATGATCTGTTCGACACATGTACACATTGATCGGACTCCATCAGGACGACAAATTACGTATTATAGGGTCAATAATGTCCCAAAATACCAAAAAAATGCCGACCATAGTGCTTTCATACCGGTAGCCTTCACTTCACTCCAATGGCCGTCCGGGATACAACCGTACATGGAGGGAGGGCGCTCTCACCTTCTGAAAGTGGCAAGGGCACCCCTGGCGGCATCATCGTTGTCGTTGTTCATGAACGCTTGGCACTCCAAAGTGTGCCCACCGAATCCCTGCCAAACCAAAACGGAAGACACATTTTCCACGTCGAAGACACTTTTATTTTTAAAAAAATGGCATACACCTCAGCTGGAAGATCGCAATTTTTTACAAAAAACAAGAACTAATCCTGAGCTGTGAGATCGGGTATTCTAGGGGACAAAAACAGTCCATCCCCGGATAAAAAACGCCTATACATAAATATAGAAGACACCTCAGCTGTGAGGTCGAGAATTTCATTAAAAAAAACTCAGCTGTGAGATCGAGTGTTCCAGGGGACACAAACGGTCCTTCCGGAGAGAAAAACGCCTACATATGTATATAAATTAAAAAGACACTTCAGCTGTGAGATCGAGATTTTTTATGAAAAAAAAATAAAAAGACACCTGTGAGGTCGGTAACATATATATGTCAAAAAAACATTAGCAGTGAGATGGAGGAGTTCGTCGAAACTCATCTTAGCAATTTGCGTGTGAAATTTCGATCGCGTGTTATACGTCCAGGTCGCTCATTACACGACCGTTTTCCGCCCAATTGTGTTCCATGGTTGAAACAGCCGGTCAGATCGGGTGGCGTGCGCGCGACGTGGATGAATTTGCTTTTGGCATGCTTCCACATCGCGACATGCGCAGCGAAGGCATAAAAGAAAGAATTCCATGCCAATTGCACAACATTGCCACACTTACCAAACGTGACCAGAACGTACTATTCTGGAGCGACTATCAATAACAACACAACCTAACCCGAAGCAAGACCAAGAGGGCCATGAGGGTGGTAATCACGTGACGGCGATCACAAGCACCCGGACAGCGCGCAACATTCGTGCTCTGCCCGCTGGCGCGGTAAATAACATAAAAACTATGCATTCCGTGCTTGGTTGTGCCTGCTGCAATCCTGTGATCGTGCCGTGGCGTTGATACAATATACTAGCGTGCGGTCCCTCGGTGCGCCTATTGGGCTCTGTTTACCTGCTGTGTTCGTTGGGTTGCCGGGGTCGGCTGCAAACACCACGTCAGGAGGCACGAACCAAGCAGGGAGCAAGCATCATACATCTCTCATTTCAGATGGGTGACATATAGCGGGTTATCTAGCGACCTTGCCGTCCCGGCGGCATTTTTGGCGCCAGTACAACGCCTCCATACACAAGGCGTACCGGCATAATCCTTTCCACTGATCCACTTCTCCACTATATACCGCAGGTAGACTAGGAAGGATACTACAGCCCGCGACTGCACCTGCAGCGAAAAAATACTCGCCTTCACGACGTAGCCTTCTTCAATGCTCTTCCAGCTCCAATGTAGCCGCGCATCCGCCGGAGTCCAAGCCTTAACCTGCCGGATCGATAAGTTTGGTGTCGGCGATCGCCGCGGGCAAGCACAAACTCTCACGTCGAAGGCGAACGAAGGATTGGACCAAAACCAGCACGACATCGCTATTCGAACTCCCGCCGCAAAACTCGGCTACAATACAACATACGCCTTCCGGCCCTGCCACCGCTGACATAAAACACTTACAAAGCAGAAGGACGGGTTTGGTCTGATTTTTTGCGGCGTCATTACGCAGGGAGACACAACGTTTTGCGTGTGTCTTCACCATGCGCTCGACCTCACCGTCAACGTCCACACCCTCTGCGGTGAGCCCTCGTTCCGAAACATCTGGGGAATTACAGTGATTTCGTGTTACCTGGTGTGAGGCGGCCGATATTATCATCATCACCACATCAGCAAATATAGTGGATAGACACCCGTGGATAGATAACCTGCTTAGTTATCATCCCGGGACGCCTACTGAGTTTAGTTTGGTTCTTGTTTTCCTACCTACGTGTAGACTCCTTGGGCCTTTCCGCGACCACAGCAATATAATGGCAATGAGCTCATGTGAGATCGATATCAGCAACTACAATGACGACGACATCACCATCAACGTCTACAACACCACCACCAAACAACGCTAACAGCAACACCAAGAACAAAACTACCGACATCGTCAACAAGAGCAACACAACCAACATCGGCATGAAAAAACATCATCATCGACGCCAAAAATAACGACAACATCAACAAACCACCACCAACATCAGCAGCGAGTAAGCTGTACCCCGCTGCCACGCCAACCCAAAACGTGCGAGGAAGCTCATCCAGCCCTAATCCTAACCCTAGCACACTGCCTATAGTCCCCCTCGCTCAACCACGAACATAGGAAGCCTCGAGCTAGGACAAAAAAAGGCTGTAGCTATGAAAGTACTATATGCACCGACTGCACATGGTGGAGGCATAGGGTAAGCGTACCTCGGGCAAGGCGTCTGACGTGGGCGCCATAAAGGCCTTGAGAATGTACACGATGTCCCGTAGATACCCGAGCTCGGGGTAGACGTCGAGGAGCTCAGGATTGTCGCCGCTGAGGTACAGCCACGGCTCGTTTCGGGCAAAGCCCATCTGCAAGCACATCTGTAGGGACACGCAGCGACACGGAGAGTAAAAACGAGTATGTACCTGCTGATAACTTGAGTTTCGCCCCGTCCATTAAACGCTGAGGCCAAGCGCTAGCCGGAGGCAACTAAGTTAGAAACAAATGCTGGGGGAAGCGCCGCAAACATCAAACCTTGTTGCGGTTAACACTTGGACATGAGGCATCAAAACTTTCTACATATGCGAGTGTTTTAAGGGCATGCTCAAACGACGACCACGATGACATGCCGCGATGTTGAGCTTAGGACACGACTCTAACGCAGTGCGCGCTGTTCTCGCGCAAAAAGAGGACGCCCTTCGGCAGGACAGAGCTCTCGACCTGGCGATTCAACCTAGCACAGCGCCAAGCAGCAGCTATGTTTGTCCACCTCGAGCATCAAAACCTCAACAATCTAGAGCGTTTTACCCACTGGCGCAACTGTAGCCGTTGCACAAGCTTGCCGGTAAAAGGTGCAGATGTTCTACTGCAAATGTTAGGGCATCCTGCCATTGCTTCACTTTCCGAACATCGAGAAAACGTGCCCATAGATGTCATGCTCACCTGATCGATGAGGCCGAACTCTGCTTTCGAGAACACCATGCTCTGCTCGAACGAGAACAAAATGTGATCGTCCCTCAAGACCTCTCTCTGGCGGAAAAAGTACTCGAGCACCTGACACCTAACCGCTTGGAAAGCTGCGAAAACCAAAAACGCATTGGTACGGGTTGCACATGGGTACGGCGGGAGAAGGCAGCAGCGGTTCAGCTGGCCTTTGCTCTTCATCGAAGGATACACAAAAAAAGCAAAATAGCATGCTGCTACGGAGCGTTCAACCGTACAAGAAAGCGCGGCATCGATATCAAGCCTGTACCGGCGCGATGCGAGCACCAGAAAAATCTCCACTGGTTCATCTCGAAGGTAATCACAACCATGTGTAACTCTTCAATAGATCCGCGCTACTGGGGAACATGGGACTTCATCATCTAGAGTCTATGAGACATCAAACAGAATGTCAACCATCGTGCCGAACCTGCACCTTACTTCATTGTTTTTCTGACTTCACGCCTTCCATGAGATTCTGGAAGAATTTCTCCGGCGAGAAAACATGAAAAAAAAACACATCCACGACGAGAGGTCATGTCATGGGAACAGGGTGATAATATCGCCATCTACCGGTATCACATCGCATCCATACAGCAGTAACTCTCACCGGGGTCGTTGAGCTTGGACGTCTCGCTCTCCACGGCGAAGAATCCCATCTCAAACCCGAACGGAAATACAGGGCCTGTACAAAAACCGCGCCGAGGATGTTCGATGAGAGGCTGGTGGTGAATAACAAAACCTTCGGTCAATCGGTAAATCGGTCAATGGTACGAAATACCGGTTTGCGCTGGGCGCTCCAACAGCAACGCGTTGCGTGCCGAGCGCAGGTTATAATTCCATCGACCAACGTACAGTGCCTCCATCGTCATAAGCTGCACAACTCTCGAGAAATGGCCGCGAAAAGAACGTTCTCAATGTGGCTTCTCTGGCTGTCCGGCAGGTACCGGCTCTCGCCCATTCGGCCGTCGTACGTACCCAATGAGGACTTTCTGGAGGCATGCGGCACAGTACACACTGACCCTCGTTCTTGAAATCTATGCTTTCCCTCGCAGCAGAGACTTTCCACGTGAACGCGACTGCGCCGGGCACCATCACGTATACACGTGACACATAGGGTAGCCAAATGCTCAAGACGAAGAACACCTGCCACTCGTAGGTCTATCTGGCGCACAAATGTCACGTTCAAGCGCTCTGGCGCACAAATGCCACGCTCAAGCGCGACGGGCGCAACAAAAACTCGCCGGACGCCCGCTTGCTGGAGACCTGACTAAGCCCCGTGCTTGCATCTTCAGGATGTGCAACCGATTCAACACGAGGACATACTGATAAGGATGTGCGCTGATTTCACTTTTACGTTCTTGTCCGATGTATATACCAGTGCAGTCAGTGTATACGGGTAGCTTCAGGTTTTGTGAGCTATGTTAATTTCTTTCTTTCTGCGGCATTCTTCCACTCCAGAGATATTGGAGCCTGTCTGCCCTATGACGACGGACTGCAGTACGGCGATCAGGTAATGTGAGATCAGCAACACTACACAACCAGGAACGAACATGAAACTCGCCACCACGCAACCTCTCACCCTGTGCCTTGCCGCTGTACTGCAAGGAGCACGCAGACGGCGTGTCGCATGCCTTCACACGCATGACCACGTCCGCCAGAGCTGCCAGGCAAGACATCGTCAGCATGCGCACCGCGTCGAAGCTGCGAGTGATCTTGAGGGAAAGCGAAGCTGCCGCGAAGTGCCTGCTGACAAGGTCCTGCATGGCCGACAACAAAGTCGAGCAAGAGGTCCTCCATGCTTAGCTTGAGACGGAGCGGAAAGTCTGTGTGCGCACTACGAGGTCACCGACGCCAAGAAGTGCGTATTAACAGCACGATAACATCCTTGTTGAGTCATGCCATGCCCTTTGAAATTCGACGCGAAAACAACAACTTGAGGCCTGCAGCGTAACGCGAGCGGCCAAAAAATGCGCGCTTCGCGCGCAACGTCCGAATCCGAACCGAACACGGCAAACAGGCACTATGGCGATCACTGCAATGGTGTCAATAGCATGTGCACGTGGAAGCATCAATCGGCGGACAACATCCATAGGGCTCACCAGCAGTCGGAGGATGTGCGACTGTGTCTCGTATCGCATCAGTCTGCCGTTTGCCTGCCAGAAACACTCGATCGAAGCTCGTGGGGACGCGTTGGGTAGCGGTATGGGTATCACCTGGATGGGGATAGCAACAGTTCAGAGTTTTCGGGAGACAGGGCCAGATCAAATACGGCCAGTCCGCGATCAAGAGCGGATGGGATGCATTGGGTGTGATGCCCAGAGGTATAGAATTATGACAGCTGAACTCGGCGCACGTATATTTCGATGCAGTATATAGTTGTATTCAACACGAGCAGCTGCAGCGCTCGCCCCTAAGTTTTTGACCCCTCAAGAACGCAAAAAACAAAAATCCATTCCAAGCGGTTTTGTCCCCTAAATCGTGCCTGCAGTTCCACAGGGGTTAAGTTCGCAGCGATCCGAATCGTTCAAATCTTACCGTGTGTAACAACGCCAACAGCTGATGCACTTACTCTCGTCACAAGGTGGGTGATCAGTGACGCCCTCAAGAAGAAGGTGTTCTTCATCAGCCTCCGCTGGTTCGACAGCAGCGTGCACACCTCGCACGCGCGGGTCAGCGTGTTCGCCACGTCCTCAAAAGTTGACACCGAGTCGGGCACGAGGGTCAGCTCCACCGGTCGCAGGATGGGAGGCGGTACATGCTCCTGTCGCAACAAAAAACAAACGATATTTCATTACTACTTTTCAGACCCTCTTGGAGAGCCGGGGAACATTCTGATTTCGTTCAAGAAACCTGCTGTCGCGACGACCGCTAAGAGTCCAGGTTACTGACACGCACCTCCTGTTAAACAGTACAAAAACGATCTAGAATTGATACGGTGGACTATACTCCAGGCGAAAAAAGGCAGAACAAACATGATGCGACAACGCGTTCAGACGCGCAATACATTTTATTCAAGCCATTAAACAGGACGGGTGAGATAGCATCAACATCGCGGTCCTCTACAGTGCCCGTCACCGACGGGCCAAGTCAACCACACGGCGTTTCTTTTGGGGCGGCCACGGCGACTGGCCAGAAGCACTGGACACACAACCCATCTCATCCAGCTCGGAGAACCTGGACCCCGGCCCATCCCATCCAACTCGAAAAGGACCGTGCTGTACAGCCACACAACTTTACAAAACAAACTCTTCTACGGCACCATGGTCGGCCGCCAAGCACACGACGTCCGGCGCCATACTACACGTCGCAAACGTAGGCGGTGCTGCGATCGGTGCCTCGCCGCACGGTGCGGCGCCCCCGTATGTATGGCGCGCGCTCGCTTACCCCTGCCATGTGTTCCACCGAGACATCTCTCCTTAGCCTTCCGAACAGCGGAAACACCGTCGACCAAGGTGTTTTTTCCGGGTCAAGCTCCAGGCTCAAAGGACACATCTGCAATGCCGCCCCACTCCCCGTGCTTCCAGCGACCGTCATCGCCTCCACTGAACCCTGCACGCTGTCTACGGTCTGCTTGATAGCCTGTGGTGTACGGAGAGGGGGGGCACAGGAAGGTAGCTAAATTCCAGACGTTTTAGACAGGAGCTCAAGGTCGTCTGCTATATATGCAATACTGCAAAAACCCATTGATTTTGTCCACGGACCCGTGCGCAATAAAATACTTCAACGCGACTACCCTACGTACAGCATGCCTGCCAGCCGTAACCTTGCGCTTGCGGACTATACAGCCAAACACACGCCGACGAACAGCTGCTACGATCTCGTAACTCCCAACTCTTACTCCCTAGATATGTACGGTAAGAGGGTACCTAACTTGTCTCGGGTTCCTATGCAGTATGAGGTGTGTAAAGTCTAGTATACGCCCCCCAAAACTCCATTTCGATAAACACCATGTGAACAACCTTCAATGGCTATATGCATAATCACGAACAGGATTGAAATTATAATACAGATGGGATTGCAGCGATATTGGGCATTTTCGACAGGATCAACCACGATTTTCGCCAGCTCCGATGCGGACTGTTGTCCCTACGTAAAGTAGATACAAGATATGCGCACTGTTCAGAGCGCCCCCGCGCACGTCTCTCTGAGTACCAGCTCGTCCACGGCGACTAAACGCCAACCAAGAAGCGGCAACCACTGCGAACGAAGCTGGCTGGCTGGCTCACCTTTATTTCGGCCTCGTTTGTTTCCGCACCCATAGCGAGCTTAGCAGCCGCCTTCGCCACGGTCCGACAAGCGAGCGTCAGCGGCACAACATCGTTGTCCCGTAGTACTCCCCCGCCGCTCTCGATGTCTCCTTGCGCCATCCTCAGCATCGTCCAGCGCAAGTGAACAGCAGTGCGCTTCGCCTGCGGCACGAGCACGAAAACAACAGCAGGTCGGGAATGGGGGGGGGGGGGGGGTTGAGCCGAAGTGACCAATACCGTTTATAACATGCCACCCGGCGGTCGAAGCTAACACATACATGGCACCTGGTATAATAGGACCAGGGGGCATGACACCTCAGACGAGCAGTACATACTATACAATGTAGGTAACAACGACCCGCTTAAAAATAACGCTGGTATATACTCGCACACCTTTTGACATGCGTCCCAATAAATAGATAAGACGCTCAGAGCGTAACTGCCATGCGATTTTAACCTGGAGATTACCGGCGCAAGGGGTGCGCACAACACACCCAGAGAGTTTTGCGTATTAAAAAGTGGCAGGAAAGCTTCCCTCTAGCGCCAAAAGCAACGAGTCTGTGTACTAAAAGTCTTTTCGTGACCAAATGTACCCCTTAGGCGACGACTTGTTTTCCCTGCAGCGCGGTCGCCCGTCTAAAACTACCACCTCTCGCGTCAAAGGCCGACAGTAGAAATGAAAAAGTTAGCCTTGCCTGCAGTGGAGTAAGGCCCAACAGCTGGAGGCAGTGGCGTGCCGCCTCCCACAAGATGCGCGCTTTGGATGGGTTACCCCCTCGCGGAGGCGTCCGAAATGAAATTTTGTCCTGCGAACATGGTGCCGAAACAAAAGAGCCAGGAAATACATACGAAATACGAAAGGAAGAACACTTGGTGCAAAAGGTCTTGCATGCCGAGGTCCGGCAATCAAAAGAACAATCAAGCAAGTAAAATAAACGAACCCCTGATGCGCAAGGTCTTGCATGCCGAGGTCCAGTAAACAGAACAATAAGGAATCACGTAAAAGCAAAGGAACGCATGATGCGCGGGTCTTGCGTGCACTATGCCCGGGAAACAGGAGAGAAAGGAAGCACGTAAAGGAAGGCCAGCTTGATGCGTATCACAAAGACTTGCATACAGAGGTCCGGTAATGTCGCCAGGTTGGCCGACAACGTGTTGCAGAAACCCACAAGGCACAGAAACTGACAGCGTTGTGTGCATTTCGAAAAAAAAAGGCACATGTTCTGCAACGACAAAAGCGTGGACCCCACCCTTTCCCCAGCATAAAAAACGTTGGGACAAGCTATACCGGCGGCAGTCATGGATGTCTTCCACACACGCGGCTAGCAGATCACGATCTATCTACCAGGGTATTCATCTATCCACAGCAGACTACCTTTACCCAAACCTACCCTTGTGCGGGATCTGTATAATACACACCCAATCCGGGAAACATGTGCCACAGTAGACCGACCATGCAGACCCGGCAACATGAACTATATTAGGTTACACGGATCAGGAATCTATCTTCCGTGAAAAATCTACATCATGAAGTGGGAGTGGGCAATCTGCCTGATATGGTACGTTGATAGTTTATTTTCGGGCTAGACAGAGAAACATGGCACTCGTGCTTTGAATGCAAGGCGGTGACTACCGACCTTTTTGGACAAGCCCGCCGGGACGTTAGACAGCAGCGGGCGAGAGTTCAGGTAGGGCAAGAGTCTTTCGTACAGGTGCTTCGGCCCATTGTCCGGCCGGGCGTACACCAGCTGCCGGTACGCCAGCGTCCAGAACGATGAGTCTCGGACACGGTGGCCAGGCACGTCGGCCAGCAGCAGCGACGCGACAGATCTCATCTGCAGATCGTGTGTTCAAGAGGGCGATATGATGCAGCTGAATGTCAGATATTTCGCGTTAATCTCTTCTTTACAATAACATTGCAGCGGCATTGAGACACTGAGATATAAGGGTAGGCAGGGAGAAAATGGCCTCGTGTCCGCTGCACGAAGCAACATCAGGAGCGGTTCGGGGGGTTCCAGGCAGGCCGGTGGGCAGCAGCGAGGAGACAGGTTTACAAGGAGAACGTAAAGTACTGTTGACTCCTAATGCAGGAGAGGGGAATAGCAGATCACTGCAAAATATTATACTACGCAAACGTCCACGCCATACACACGAGGGGGCGACACCTCGCAAAAGCTCGACACACCTGAGCAATGAGGGCAGCATGGTCAACAACTTCAACTGTCGCCCAACGAGTATGAAGAGCCCACAGTCGGCGTGGACGGCTGGCAGTTTCACTCTGGCTGGAGCGTGAGTCTACATATCTACCAACTATACCTGGCCCTCGCAATAGCGCCAGTACACTCCGTACCTCCAAACAAAAGACGGGCCGCCTGGTCAGGCGTCCGGCTTCGCGTGGAAACAGCTAGAACAGCTAGCAGGGTTAGACAAAGCAAGACCGGCTGTATCGTGCAGGTCTCCGGCTTGCGGAAGACATGTCAATAGCGTGCTAAAAGCGAGCATCAGGTATCCACCGAACACGGACATTCTATGTGCGAGATACAGTGAGGCGATTAAGAGTCAAATCTCATTTTAAAAGCGGGAAGTGAAGCTGACCAATTTAAAGGTACAACTGCAGAGCTTCAAACAGCAAATCGGTTCCATAGGTAGGAGGTACGGCTCCTACAGCGATAACTCTCTGCTTACCTTTCCCTTCACAGGATCAGCCTCTTGGGCGTGGTACTCCGATCCCTCTCCGCAGGGGTTGATCACCGACAAGGAGAAAACCTCGGCCGCCTGCCTCATCACCACGAATACCACGACGTGGCCGGTACCATCTGGCCGGATCCAGCCGCAGGGTGCCATCGCTAGGTCTCCCACTCCAAGCCCCCGGACCTTGTGCACCCAGGCATTGAGGAACTGGAGGGAGGGGAGGGCAAACGGAAGGAAGCGGAGGATCGGCACTGTTCTTCTACGACGCGAAAAGACAGGCATGTATGGTTCAAGCCTGCCCAAGCCTAACCCTAACCCTACCAAAAATGGCGATGGCAACACAAGGCACACTTGCAGGCAAGGCCATTACTATAAGAGTTAATACCAGTGATGGTGAAACAAAGAGTGAGTAACAGCGCAATATGTACGTCTATCACCACACCTACCACGGGCACACCACATTTTGCGTTTGTCAACCATAGGTGGTTAGGTCGTTACGAGTGCGAATCCACGACAGGGGGCGCAATGATCAAAAACAGAGACGCGCCCACGGTAAGCAACACTTACCATGAGGAACGCGTTGTTGTCTCCTTGGCCCGCGCGGAACTTGCTGCACGCCTCCCCACATTCATCCAGGGCACGATGCAGCTGGCGCTGAATGGGGCTTTGCGTCACCTGTGTAGATACAGCAGGAGTTTTAATCGTAAAGCAGCGTCTCACCATCTTCAATCGTTACGCAAGTGCCTGTTAGCTGAGGGCCGCCTGTACACGACCAGGCCCAAATTCGGCACAATGGATGACATATGCTTGACATTGAAAATTAAACCTAATCTCGGCGGCCTGGGAAAATTCTCGTAAAGAAGATTGTTGATCTCTGGAAGAGGTATGGTGAGCTATCAACCGTTTTCTTCGAAGCTGTGCCCAGTCGTAACCACTACGGTACGTACTGTATTGTGATAACTTGCGAGCAATGAAAGCTAGTCGCAGCCAGCGTCGCCACCTTACTCGAGATGAACTCCAGCAAAGCAAAAACGGCAGAACGGAATATGAAGAGACGCCACCGTATCGGTGGCTTTCGGCGCCATAGCAGCGTCAAGGCGCTCTCCGTACTACTATTTAAGAATACAACACATGAACGATCTAAATAAAACACAAAACAATAACACCAGAAACCCGCTGAAACATACGCTGCCGTAGAGCTGCATGCGCTCAATCGGCAGTCGTGCTTGTCGCCACTGCCGTAGAGCTGCATGCGCCCAATCGGAAGTCGTTTTGGTCGCCCGAGCACAAGACATGGACGCAAACATGCAGCACACCCCCTCGCTTCGCATAAAAACAAACGACATGGTAAAAAATACGAGTACCCCACAAGCTCGCCTTGCATAACTCTCCGAACGCCTTGGACACGAACGCCGCACTAGCTGTCAAGGCCTGCAGATCGGTCCTCTCGCTTTCCCTCCTGCGCATGTAGGCGTCAGTCATGATGTCTGCAAACGCCCACTTTTGCCACGTGCGCTTGGGCGCAGTGCTGCATCTCAGGAAAATATGCAACCAGAGGCATCACAGAGAGCGAGCGGCAGGCGATGCAATGAGCACCGGCATTGATGGGCGGAAGCAATACCTACGTTCCCTGACAATGCCGCACGACATGATTGATTTGTTTTATTTTCGTACTCAGTACGACGGCATTTCTTTTGCTTACCTCGCTTAATTTGCGACCATCTTGATGCTCGTTGTCTCATCATCTCTGATTCCAGAATTCGTGTCTCTCTAGGATGAAGACTCAGGACGAATACTACTGTAGATGCACCGCCGATGTCGTCGTGTCGTGGTAAAAAAAACGGTATAAGGTGAAGACAACATACAAACAGGAACCGAGGGCGAGGGCGAAAAATCACGGGCGACACAATCAAAATCCGCACGGCACAACGACCTGACCAACACCAGACCTGCCCACCCCCCCCCCCCCGGAACCCATAAAAAAATCGTCCCCCCCCTTAAAAACCCTGAGAAACACCACCGCACCCCCTCAACCCATCAAAAACCCACGCTCACCCTAGTTGACCGACTCCAACCACCGAAGAAGATGCCCTTCGCAGAACATTCCTCGCGCCGGCAACAAGCCTGTTCCCCGCCGCCTTCTGCGAGGGGGGCGCCGACAGCAGCAGCCCTTGCCCGCTCGCAGTGCCGTCGCCAAAGCTTACAGCATGCGTCGCCGTAGCCGTAGAGATCGGAACCGGCGGAGGTACCGCCGCCACCACGGATGCTGATGCTGCCGGGGCCCGCGATGGCACCGATGACGTGGGGATCGGGGGCGGTACCCACTACCGGCGCGGTTACCGCAGCAGTCCTCACTGAAACCGGCCTTGCCGGGGGCGGGACCATGTCCGGTGCAGACCGCGCCGGAGGGGTCCCCGCCGCACGGGGCGACGAGATGGAGGAAGACGGGGCGGCGGACGCGGCTGCCATGGTCGCGCGTCGCCTCGGCGACGAGACGCCGGTGTTGCGGGTGGACTTGACGCGTGTCGCAGCACCGGCCGCGGCAGCAGCCGCGGCGGCTGCGGCAGCGGAAACCGCGGGGGTGGGCACGGTGGCGGCGGCGACGGGCGTTGGGAAGACGACCTCGCGCTGTACGTAGTTGCTGGGAAACCTGCCGGAGGGGGAGAGACCCGGGGGTGAGTGAACAAACAGTCGACGTAGAACAGAACGGGAGAACTGGGGTACCGCTTGTAGCCGACAATTTTGGGCTCCGCGACTGCTGTGGCAGCAACGGTACCCATATCTCACAGTGAAGGGCAGCGCACCACGGGTAACGGCTACGCAAACGTCGAACCGGGGTATCGACAAGAAAATGAGGTGCAATGTCATCGTCACAACAACGGGCAACTAATGGCAGGTAGGCCGCCAGCTCCGACCACAAAGTGGGGAAACGCGGTGTCCGACTGTAAAATAATACAAAAGTACTCACAGGCCAGTTTTGCCGTCAACGGTTCCCTTCCACCACTCTCCGTTCTTGTCCAGCACGCGAATCATACCGCCCGCGCGGAATCCAATCTCGTCCGTGTCCTGGTTGGTTGGGGGGGGCAGAGGCAAGGGACCGACACCGCAGTGGCATCAGCTACGCAAAATGCATGCAACTATTTTGAAAGGTGTCGCCGCGTTTACAACGCCTCGATTGCAGAGCGGCGCTTAATCCGCCGGCAAAAATAGCTCCAACGGAAGTATGTGGTACGTGATAGAGCGCATCTTGTTCGCTCCAAAAGCGGAACACCCTTCCAGCGATGTTGCCAGGGAACAGATCGAGAACGATCATGACACGATTTATTTTTATCTGAAGCTCGTTATATGCATCACGCCTCGATTCGCCTCGCGGCAGCTCCCGCTCGAGGCCCAGCAGCAGCACGGCAGAGGCCAAACAGGCTCTAAAACCACTGCGAGGTACACTAGTTGACGAAAGGGGTACACGCGCGCACCTGTGCGACGTAGTCAAATAGAGCCTTCGCCATTTCGATCCTCTCCGCACCCGCTCCTCCTCCACCCCCAGGGACGCCGTGTCCAACTGCCGCGGGTAGCGCGCTGGTGGGGGCGTCTCTCCCGTTGCCAACACCGGCATCAGCACCAGCACCGGCACCTGCACCACCCGAAAAAGGTTTCTGCCAAAAGTTGTCTGGTCTCGCGGCTTGAGAGGAAGTCGCCGGAGCCCTCGAGGACGGCAAACCCTGGACTGTTGCTGGTGTTGAGACGGGTCGGGTTGACATCGCCGGTCTGGCGCGGTTCGATATCGCCACATAATTCACGGGGAACCATCCGGTCTGAGACGCAAGACGAAATAATCAGTTGGGAAAACGTACGGCGCGTAGTCGGCGGGATTTAAAAGGCATTCTAGCCTTCCAGTTTTCAGGAAGAGGTTTTCCTACCGGAGGAGGCGGTTATGACCACCAAGTTGGGCAAAAAAAGGCACTGGTACGAACGGCATAAAAATTCTGCCGCATTTCTGCCGCTGACGTCAATTTTGTGGCTTCCGATATTGTAGTCACGGAACAGCAGCAGAGCTGCGGGTCAAGAACGGTATACCATCGCCTGTGCACGTAAAGCCCTCGCGAAAAACGGGTAATAAAAAAAAACCTGACCGTGATTGAAACCTGTTCTCATCAAGTCCACGTGTACGTGTCTAACGAAAAGGCAGGGTGTTCTGCTGCGCCCCTTGTACTCAATAGCATTTATCCCCCTGTCGCTTACCTTGTGTTCAACACACAGCACCAGGTATGCCGTTCAACTTCAACACTAAAAACAGCAGTGCCTTCGCTTCACCGCTGTGCGACCCAACGCTACTGCCCGATGTCTTGGTAAGTCTAAATAGGACGAACGCTTGCAGTGAGGTCGCAAAGCAGTAATACGTATCAATAGCAGGCGTCGAACCGTCATGGCCCTGACCCTAACTTGGAATATTGAAAGGTGTAGCACTGGGGCGTAGGGCGTGCGGACTGTCTACAATTGGTGACGGGCTTGAGGCCGCTTGTCGTCAATCGGCAGAAAGCACGGCACGGCCAAGGAAACATCGACACTACTGTGGTAATCGGAGAAAAGGATAAAAGGGAAGGGCGGCGGGGGGACACGGTCTGCAGATATTAATTGCTAAAACGAGGCCTCGGCTCGTATTTCCATTTCGGCACTTGTTGCCCGAGGTCTTGCGGAAAAAAATCTAACCCCTGCCCGATGGCACTAAGGGCGTGTTCAAGCAGAATAATTCGAAATCGAAAATCGAAACGAAACTAAGCAAGGCGCTGATTGGTCCCTGGCCCAAAAATGTTCCCCTTCGTTTTTGAGGTTAAGAGACTATATACGATTTGCAACCCATTGCCAAAATCAAAAAGTTAACGGCTGAAAATCGAAAATCAAATCGAAAACACGAACAGCAACAAATCGTGGTCAGCGCAGCCACGTCAAAGCATACGTATCACATCAGGATCGCCGTACACAAAATTCAATCCACGGCTAGATCGGCAACAGAGTCGCACAGCCCCCCGGTAAACAGCCAGCAGGCGAACCACAACACCAGCCCCGACGTTCTCGGGCCTGTGTTTCCCAGCGTTCGAACCAAAGCGGACCTATTTTGAGGAAAAATCAGGATGATGCCCTCGAGAAAGAGGTTGGAAGCTTGTTCTCAGTATAATTTAAAGCTTGATCGCGGGGCGTCAACGTTGGCCGCGCCGCCACCTCCATTGGAGGCCCAACGACCTCCCGGGATCGAGTTGTCGTCGTATTCGCCTGCCGTGGTGGATCTGTGTTGCCGAGCGCTAGATTGTCGGCATATGTGCAAGTTATGAACGGCTCGTAGGTTGAGCTCTCCGTTGTATTTCGCCTGGATATCTATTTTCACATTTCGATTATGTTGAGGCATCTCGCCTGAAATCTCTCGAAAACGAAACTATACGCTCGAAAACGAAAGCATTTCGATTTTCGATATCGGTTTTCGATTCTGTTTCGACACGCCCTGATACGTGTTTCGCCGCAAAATCCCCTTTAAATAAAAACCGGCGTAGACTTCACCACCTCTCGTTGGGACTCGCCTGGCCTTAGCTGCGCAATTGCGACGCCACACAGCGTCGATGGGGTCCAACAACAAAAACGTTCAGCGACGTATCGCGTCCATCTTACGAAAAAATATTGCTGCTATTATAAATTGCAGCTCGACGCTCTGGCCAGCGTTCATTTATACGATGTGCCCTCTGGAAGGCGTTGAATTAAGGCCATCTTGAAGCCTGTGCACAAAAATGCCGCGAAACAGCGAGATCCACATTGTCCTGCTCGAAACGCAGCATACACTATCCGTTGCGGTATCGAACAGTCAAAAGTTCGACTGTTGCTTTGCCTTGATGTGATTGGTCGCTCTAGGTCCGTTGTACCCTAACCGCATGTCTCGAGTCCTGATGGATATAATATGCCGTCACCAAGATCCCGCGTCGAAGCACACGCCTCCCCCTGTTCATGACGATTAGTTGTACCGCTTGTCGATTTGCATCGAATTTAGAGGTCGGTATCACTTTTGAAAACGCTCTGATACGATAGACATACTTGAAAAAAAAGTGATACATGATATTAATCATATCATATGATATTATATATCATATATATCATGATAATATTATATCGTATGATATGATATGATATGATATGATATGAGAGAAAACTCTCCCAAGCGCCCGAGAATCTCCTGAGATCCGCTTTCTTCAAACCATATTTTGTAGCAATAACGTAGTTAAAGTAGTGTTCGTCGGATATTCTAGTATTTTTTTTAGTCGGAGTTCTCATTATTCTTGTTGCAGCAGTAGTGTAGAGTCGGTCACGGCATGGTCTTTGTGGTTCGTGTTGAAGTTGCAGTTGTTATTGTTTTAATATTTTTAATGATTTTCGTATTACGGCTTGTGTTAATTAGTATAAAGGCGGAGTTCCCGTTGATTTCAGGGTGAAAATTCTAGTATATGGTGACGGCAATGGCATTACAGTCTTCATGGTACTCTATTTTGAGGACAAGCGGTTGATTTTTTTGCGAGCAATATTGACTGGTGATTGCACAGCTGCTGTGAATGCCTTGGGCCCGAGGTATTCCTGATTGTTGCGTGCGTAATGCGTTATAGCAATGTGTGCCTTGCTTATTCCGTGGAAGCGAAATATATGCTGTACCAGGTACGTGGTACGTAGGTACGTACCTGGTAGCTGATATTATAATAGCCTACTGCTGTAGAGTAGATGTAGGCGAGTAGAGCCTGGTAGAAAATACTATTAATACCAATTTAATAATTGTAATGGTTTCCAACAACTCGGCATCATGCGATGAATACATTGCTGCTTGCTACTTTACTGCTCTTCTCGATGGCTGTGCACAACATCACCCACCGTTCGTTCCAGCGGGTGCTCGAAAACGGTACACCAGTATTATATACCAGGTACGGTTTGCCCCCTTGCTAGTGACGCTGGATATTATGTTTGACTATTGAAATATGTGCTTAAAAGCAGTGCAAGAGCAGTACACCCCAACCCAAGAACCTCCATGGCTACTGTGGCCGCAAAGAAAGCTGAAATCGTGACTTTTATACCATATCATATCACATATCATATCATATCTATATGACATGATATGATATGACATTATACGTATATGTATAAGATGCACTTCTTTTTTTGGCATGCTGCTCTTCGGCGGCCGTGGGTACATTACGACGCATGTCTGGATCCCGGCCGAGCACCGTTGCGGTGCTCGTGGCATTAAACGCCGCTGAGCTGGCTCAGCAAAACAACGGATTACTTTCCGCCTCGCCGAGCCGAGTAGGGATCTGTGCATGCTGTCTGTTGTGTACTTGGTATATGCCTGAGCTGTGTGCTCACAGCTCATGAGAGCCTGGGGGAGAAAACAGACAGCATGTACCGATACGTACGTACAAAATAAGGCCTCTCGTACTGAAACCAGGGAAATCGTCTTATCCACTCCCGCCGGAAAAAACTTTGGGCGCCCGCCACGTGCTCCAGAGTGCACGGATCGCGCCGAGACCTCGACCAATGTGTCCGGCCGGGCTTCCTGTGTCCGAGTATCTGGTGTTATGCCGAAAAGTGCTTGGTACGAAGAGAAAAGTTGGCTAAAGTACGAATTTTTGACAAACATACGTACACATGTACCGTGTACATTTACAAAATCTTAATATTAATAGTACAGCATTATGTAGTGTGCATGATGCTTCTAACTTTAATACAGTATATCTATCTGCGTAGTAGAGGTATTATAGTGGCGTATTTCTAGAGTAACAATATAGTAGTCATGCCCCCAGCCTATGGTACCGCTTGCATGCAACGTTGCCGCTGTATGAGAGTTAGTACTATAGTAGCAGTAGTGCTCGTAGTAGGAAGTAGTGTAGTATTTATTGATGCTGCTTCTACCTATACTGCATTTACGTATTCCTGGCAGTGGTGTATAGTGTAACAGTATAGTAGTCATGCCCCAACCCATGGTACCGCGTGGTTATTGGACCTCTCTGTTTACCATAATGAGGTTGTCTGTATTGTATGAGCGATTGGTCATGCTCTAGCAGTAGTACTTACTAGAGGTATACAGCAGTAGTTAGTAGTCGCAGTGGTAGTGTACCAGGTAGTAATTAGTAGAGTGCATGCTCCTTTTACATGTACTACAGTGCATCTGCTGCGTAGTAGTGGTAGTTTTGTATAGTAACAGCAGTGTAGTAGTCAACCCATGATACCGCGTGCATGTAGTAGTGTATAGTATTCACCACAGAAAGAGTAGTACTCAGTTCCTGCTGACTACTATTAATCTTTCCTTCGACCAATACGCTAACCCATGGCTCACGTTTCCGCCAAGAACAACTATGCATTAACTACTATTGTGACCCCCTTTTCGCCTTGAGACGCCCCCTGGATTTCACGTTACCTACATCCCGAAGGGGAACTTTGTATGATGCATCATATCACGTTTTTTTGGTGATACTGATACGCGTATACCATACCTGGTACACATATTGTATAATACAATACATCACATTTTGTGATATGATACATACCGACCTCTAATCGAATTTTATAAAAAATCAGGCATACCCAGGTACCACGTACCAAGGGCAAAACCTAGGCACGAAAATACGTGCCAGTACTTCGTAGTGGCGTAATACGTGAGAGTTTGCGGCCAAGTATGATATAATAAAAGTACACATTTACATTCGTATTTACTGCACACTGAGTGCTCTGTACCGCTACGAGTATTCATTTTATTCTTGATCGGTTTTGGCGTTTGGCTGCAGTAATCTGCAGCACTGCTTCCTGTACAGCAGCAGTGCCGGTTTAAGTGCCGGTTTACAGCAGTACTACAGAGTAGTAAGTACACCAGTGCCGGGACTGCTGTCGGCGGCATCACTGACAACGGGCAACAAATACCAACGGGAGATTTTTCCTTGCAGGAGGAAATTCAGCGCGTGTGCCCCCCTTGAGAACAATGACGCCAGTATCATACCCGCAGCGAGTACTGGTGAGTACCGGTATATACGTAGCAAAAGCGCCGTTCCATGCCAGGCTGAGCTCCAACGTAGCTTCCGAGGCGGCCCTCTCGGATGTGCAACTACAGTGGACGGTGTTGCCCGTGCCGTCATATCGCGCCCATCGACCACAGCAGCCGTTGCCAAACACTCTTTACTCTGCTCTGTCTGCTGTATGAAGACTCTGTAACTACTAGAGGTCTGACTTGAGTCTACAGCAGTCTACAAACAGCAGTACCTACTGAACTACTGCTCTGCTGTAATACCGGCGCCTGAATAACGTACGAGCGCACCTGCAGTTGGTACTCTGCCGAGAAATACGACACTAACGTACGGCTCTATATCTCTACATGAGCACAGCACGGGCGGAAAAAAAAACGGACGAAGTAGACTGCTGGTTGCGGCTCACCTTCCCGTTGATCTCCCCGAGGCCCCACCCCTCTCCAGGAGGCATGCGCTTCAAGTTGATCACATCGCCTTGTCGGAAGCTCAGCTGCTCCTTGCCTGAGAGGATCGATCCAACAGCCAAGCGATTCCGTTACGATATCTACGTGCTAAAACAAACAAGAGAGCTCTCTCACAAACGGACAGCAAAGGCTGACACGAAGGCAAGGCTCGAGGGAAGTCTGTACAACCAGTCGCCATATAGAAGGCCGAAACTGCGAGAGGCATCCTAAATTAACCGAGGGTCTAGCTCCGGGACTACTTGCCCGAGAAAGAGATCGAGAGTGACAGGCAGCTGAGGAGTAGCTGGAACAGCAGCAACAGCAGCTGGAGCTTCTTCTGGTAGCAGGTAGGAGAAGAGAGAGGCATTCCCAGGAGCATTCCCAATTCCCAGAGAAAAACCAATATTCCGTTTGACCCCACCTTCTCCTTTGTAGTCGAAAAGAGCTATGCACGTCTTATCAGTCATTCCGAAGACAAGGCGGCGCGTGCTGCGTCCCGCCTTGACCCACTGGTTAGCCTTTAGCTGATGCTGCCGTCCAGTTTAGTTGATGTGAGGTCGCTTGATGGTGCCGATGAACGAAAACTTCGATTGGCCGCCCCAACCCACATGCGCCTCCCGAACTATGGAAACCCGCTGGTTTCGTGTATTCAAAATAAAACCCACCGGTATGCAACAACACCAGCGGTACATCAGCGGCTGGGTGCAATGAGCAAGTCGCTCACAGGCGGTCTCGTGCCGCTGGGCAAGCGTACAGGTTCAAACCCCACAGGATCCAGCACTCTTAGTGGGGGGCTGATTCCGCTTGCAGCCGGTCGAAACACCAAAACAACGCCATCTTTGGGGCGAATCCATGATAATTCATCTTCCCCTGACGTTGGAGGCAACATAGGAGGCACAACTCGGGACGACGAGGAAGATCCGATGGCAGAGGAGGAGGGCACAGAAATCGGCGCGGGCCGCGAGAAGAAGGTGGGCATTCGTGCCGTTGCGTGAAGCTCCGGTAGTGCGTACCAGGTATAGCTTGTCAATAATCTCTCGTTTTCTTCATCTTCATCTGCGCCGTTTTTATTCTTGAGATCTTGTACGTTGGCGGATCGCGGCTCGTTCCGCGCGAGCTGATCCCTAAGCCTAATTACATTGCTGCTGTGGTTCTGCTTGCTGTACTTGTACCCAATAGAGACGCTGACAGATATCATGCTGGTGTCACACGGCGCCTCCAATCTCTCAGCGCACACGTACGAACTCGCCACAAAACTCTGCAGCCTGTATCAAATTGCAGACATAGAATGCTCTCGGCGCCGTTTTTCCCTGCAGCATAAAAGGTCGTCTTCCAGCAAGACGGATGCCAACAGATCGTCTAGACGAGGACGCGCAAAGGCCGCCACTCCGACCAACAAAGGCGACGGCAGGGCAGACTTGCCAAACACCACCGATAACTCCAAGAAATTGGCTACTGAGCCCGAGGAAGATGACAGCTATCTGTTCATGGGGGCAACAGCGGTGAGTCTCTCCGTCCAGGCAGCCATCTCATTTCTGACCGCAAGCACTGAGACAGGTTTGAAGCACGGATTCGTGTTACGGCTAAAAAAAGAGCGAACGTCGGGCGTTCGCGTCAAAGTGGAGAATTATGCGAACGTCGCCCGCGAACGTCAACGGCAAAACCGGACAAGACGTTAAATCATCCCCGTTATATTTTTTTTGTTTTTTTTTCGCATGTGGGCTGCTTACATGCTGCAAGTTGTCCCAGCGACGGCAGGAGGTAGTCTTGCGTCAGGCGTTCCTGTTGTCCTGTTTGTTATATTGTGATTCTATTATGAATTAAAGTAATATTATTATTAATAGCAGCACGTATGGTCTTGAACTCTACGTCGTACCCTTTTAATTACAGCAGTAGTATTAATAGTGGCAAGAGCAGCTGTGAAAAAATGCGAAATGCGTAGCGAAGTTTGCAACCAAAAACAAGTACATTGCAAGCACGAACCACCAACAGCTGTACCAATCCGCAAACGTATCACTGCTTCTGCTGAGACCCTGAGACTGCAGACGCTGCTGCTGTAGCTTTACAGCAAGCGGCGCAACCAAAGCAATTATGAAGGGGTTTCCAAACTATATGGAGACTTCTTCATCCAGGGGTCACTTCGAAAAAAGCGCAAACGTCTTTTTTTTTGCAAGCCACCTGTGTTGCACTGCCCACAAAGCACGAAAAAGTCCCGACAGCATAGACAATGGAAGCACGTCTGCCGCCGTTTTTTTCATGAGGACTTTTCGTTTTTCTGCTCCAGCTCCGAACGTTTCCATCGAGCCAAAGTTTGGTAGGGCAGATAGGAGCTCCTTGGTGCACTGCCGTAAGTGTGCCAAAGCGACAGCACTTTTAGTGTCATCCTTCAGTGCGGGCCTTGTCGCTAAAGTTTGAAAATGTGGCTCCAGGTGCTTGAATTTACAGTTTCTTGTACTGTAGCCAAGTATTTTTTTTGGTGTAGAACGATCAGGAGGAGAATCCAGAAGCTACGAGTACGTTGCAGTACGTTTCGTTCTGCACCAGAAAAAAATCCTTGGCTACAGTACAACAAACTGGAAATTCAAGCGCCTCGAACCACATTTTCATACTTGAGCGACAAGGTCCGCCTTAAAGGAGGGCACTAAAAGTGCTGTCGCTTTGGCGCACTCACGGGAGTACACCAAGGAGTTCAAATCTGCCCTGCCAAATTTTGGCTCGATAGAAA
Organism: Macrocystis pyrifera; assembly: GCA_031763025.1. Lineage (NCBI taxonomy): Eukaryota > Phaeophyceae > Laminariales > Laminariaceae > Macrocystis > Macrocystis pyrifera. Next base: position 20,385,456 of record JASSKH010000001.1, on the reverse strand, counting down.
CGTTCGGAGCTGGAGCAGAAAAACGAATAGTCCTCGTGAAAAAAACGGCGGCAGACGTGCTTCCATTGTCTATGTCGTCGAGACTTTTGGCAGTACGTATCAGCTTTATTTTGTGGGGAGTGCAACACAGGTGAAGCGTCTTGTCAATATGCGAACACGAACGAACGTGTAACGCGTAACACGCATCCCTGGTTTGAAGTGCTGATTTTTCGGCGTGTCGGATGTGAGCAAAAGCAACCAACGCGTGCGGCCTGATGATTAAACTTACGCAAGTGAATCTGCTGCGCTGCTTTCGTTTTAACAATTCTACAGTATTGCTGAGCCCGACCCGTGATTGCGGGTGCTATGCCACAAAACCTACCGTAGACACTGGTTATGATCGCGTTGTAGTGCGGTCGTTCAACGTATAGATACACAGCTTACCGGCATGATCCTTTCCGGCATATCGCTGGTTTCATAAAAACAGCACTTCATTCGTAGCACTTCATCAAGACGAATTTCAATCCAGCCCCGGAATAACTACAGTACCCCCTCCCCCATTAATCGACCTCTCTCGAAGGGCACCAAAGGAAGGAAGAGCGGCGGCGGTGCGGCGGAAGCAGCTGCTCTTCTGCTTGACTCCGATGACTCCTTCGGTCTGCCCAAGATGAGCGGGGGGCGCAAGATTGAGCCGACACCGAATACAATCGAAACTGAGACGCCTGGAGATAACGCTGACGGTGGCTATTCCAAGGACGGAGGGGGAACGGACCGCAAACAGGAAACCGACACGTCGTTTTTTTCTTCGGTCGCAAAGCACAATCAGCCGGCCTCTCGAGCTGATGAGACAGGCGACACATATTACAGCGCAACTGCTCGCGCGGCGACAGCAGGAGGCGATGCATCTCCCCAAGGTGCATCCCCGAGACTTGATCTTGACGTCGATTTCGACAGCCCTGACGAAGCGGATGCGCTGCTCCGGCTGACAGACCCCACCGCCCTTGCTGCAAGCACGCCGCCCGTACCTCCGCTGAGAAGTGCAAACCCGCGGAAAGATGACAACCCGAGGGGCCGCGCAGACACTGTCCCATCCGCTGTATCCGAGAGACAAGAAACTGGCCGGGAAAGGGTATCGAGGCAGAGGTCGCCGTCACCACCATTTGGCCGTCAAAAAGCCCTCCCGGAGTCTCCGGAGCATAGCCCTCGGCGCTTGCTTCCGGGGCGGATCTTTACCCAAGGCAAACCTGCAGACGGTAGTACAGGCGGGGTCCTGGAAAGGACGGGCGGGGTCGGTGCTTCAAATATTGGGCGTCTAGGGCGCACGGAAGGCGGTGCGCCCCCAGGGACAAATGTCAGTGCTCAAGGGGCGGAGAAATTGATCACGACCAAACCAGCGATAAAATCACGCCCACGGGAGAGAGGTGTTGGGATGAGCCAGACACCTTCGCGGGAGAACGTTGACGTGGAAGGTGACAGGACGGCAGAGTCTTTGCAAGATCACGGGCCGGGCGCAGAAACGTCGGCTGGCAGCAGCCGCCACAATCATGACGATTCGGGTATACAAAGCGTAGGTGGTGAAGCCGGCGGGGGTTTAATCGCTACCGGTACCGGAGCATCTGCTGGCAGTGTCCCGCGAAGGAGCGCCCTAACACGAGTGGGCAAGCCGCGGTCCCTCGAGCCCAAGACCCGCGCAGTAACGTTGACGACGATCTAGGCGGTTTAGATGCCCTGGATATCCTCCCCAGCAGCGACGATGACGAAGCACCGGGTGGTGAACCAGCCAATGAACCGCCCAAACCCATCTTAAAGTCGTCCACCACAACCGACAGAGCCGCCTTGCGTACCGTAGACCCCACCACTCTCAGCGCGGTGGATGAGAGCGAACGATATCGGGCATCGGAGTCAAACGCGACAACGTCGTTGGGAACAAGCAAACGCGTCTCCACGTCTATTACGAAAGGGCTCTCCCCAGCCGCCGCTCGACTGATGGCTGAAGACTCCTCGAGCGAGGAAAGCATTGCAGGTGCAACCGTTATCGGAGCAGGCCTGGGACTGGAGGCTGGTTCAAAGTCGCGTACAGCAGTAGATATGGGGGTGGTGGCAAGCCTGGGGCTAGGATCAAAAGCCGCCGACGGCGATGGAGATATCACCGACGATGCTAAGCTGGATTTGGCTCTGGGGTTTACGCCGTCCGCGATGGACGGTGGTCGCAGACCGCGGCGAACACTCCCTGCGGGGCGTAGAGGCCGATCCTCCATCGGCGTTTCGCCAGTGACAGACAGAGGGGAAGCGGGCTATTCGGCTGCCGCCGATTCGGCACTGACATCATCGGTTGTACCGCTTGCCGTACCGACGTCAAACACGCCATCGCTGCGAGAAACCCCGCGGCGGGTTCGCGAGGCGGAAACCGGTGCAGGGATGGACAAAGCCAAAGATGCCGAAGATGACGTGGCACCTCACCTCAGCTTCACACCGCCGCCCGGCTTTTCGAGAGTCATTGGTGACCCTATCCCTGTCACCAATGTCGCTGACAAGCCAGAGCGTGCGTTCGGTGTGAGCGCCGGCGTTGGGGCACCGCTGACTCTGACAGCTGGGGTGGAGCCATTGGCAGGTGCATCGAGAACTACGAAGGAAGCCGCGAGTGACAATGCACCGGCGACCAGTATGAGTGACGGCAGCTCTGACTATACCGGCACCGGAGGGGGTCGTGAAAGCAACGCACCTTCTCCCAAACAAGCCGCAGCCGCCGGGCTAGGGGACATGGATGCTTCTGTTCTCATTTCTCTTGAGCGGCAGCTGGCATTGCTCACCGGAGACAGGGAGAGCGCAGCCACGAGACTCGCCCTTGAAGAGCAAAGGCTTCAGCGAGAGTCCGACTCGATTCGCGATGCGTTGTCGGCAGCGGAGGCTCGAGCTTTTGAGGCTGAGGCGGCGCTTGCAGCGGCCAGGTAAGTTGCAGGCAAGACAGCAGAGTGAACGGATATGTGGACGACATTAAACAATACCTTGTCTACCCAAAACTATGCATCCCCATTCAAAATCTCGGAGCCACATCTTGGTATATGCTGTATTGCAACGGTGTTGAGAGTTCTGCGGGTAGGCTCGTCTCTCGAGGACGCACTTGTCAGGGGGGGCATAAGGCGCTTGTGCATATTATTTTGGACTGAGGTGAAGGTTGTTGACGTCACGTACCCTTTTTCGATGCCAATTTATGGTCAGATGGGGCTGGCCTTCTCTTGCATCTATTTATATGTCGCAATGCACCGTGTTGTTTTAATGCCGTATTTCAAGGGCCCGTATCCAGCAGCTGGAAGTGGAGGCTGCGGAAAACGCCTCACGTTTAGCAGCGTCGGAATCTCGAGCTGCAATGGGCCGAAGAACGGAGCAAGAGACTTGCCTTGCCAAGATCTCAGAAGGGGAGCGCCGGCATCAGGTGAGAGCAACATGCACGGTGCCACCGTGTGAGTACGACAATCGTAGGCACGATGCTCCAGAGGTCGGAGGCCTTGTCCTACATTAGCTACCAATTTGTACTTGCTTGCGTAGGGCACATCGACTCGGACACAAACATTGTACTTGGCGTGTATGAGGGAGGGCTTAGTAGGTTTGCTGATGCGAGAACAAAACCACCGCTTTGCCCAAGCATGCACAATAACTGGTTGGGTTTAGAGCAGCGTGTCGAGCCCGGGAATGGCGTTGTGAGGCACACAACGATTAGTTCATTTTTCCTCCCAAGTATTGCCTGTCACCCACAACTGAATGCATGGGTTCGAGAGCTGACCTTCCTTTGCAACGGCCTCGCCCTCTTGAGTGCGATAAGTGCGATAACTGGACTGATTTCGTCGTGCAGTACGTTGACGCAACGATTTTCTTTCAACTTCTGCGTACTGAGCAGAGTGACCTGCACAAGGCAGAAACGAGGCACGAGGACACAGTATCCGAGATGAAACGACTACACCAAGAGGAGTTAGAAGATATAAAGCGAAGGAACGCTGACTCGAAGACTCTCGAAACGCTAGCTGGGCAGGTGACCTATGGAGCGACCAACCACCCTCGGCCATTCGCTTTTGTGTAAGAATTGATGCACTAAGTATGTATATTGCTCGTGTTCGTCACAGGCACTGCAGTAGTTTCGGCAGGGTTGGATGCAACCTACGACCTCCAAATGTAACACCATGTTTCGGCAGCAGGAGACCCGCTGGCATACTGCTCAAGACTCGAAGACGGCGTCGCCATCTCTAGCGTGCGTCGCCTGCTGAAACGGTGAAGACTTTGCTTGTTTTTGTTTCCTATTCCATTTATTACATTTGCCCTTCTTCTCCAGCTCCATCCCTTTGGTAACTCAGACCCGGGGTCACATAGCGAGCACTCCTCCCCCCTCCCCCCTACAGTTTTCTCTACACGCATGTGTGTCACGTGTTTCGACGGTACGCCGCGTGGCGTGTATTGTGTGTTTCTTCCCAGGTCCACGAAAGCGCGGGGGCTGTGAAGCTTCTGCAGGCGGAGATGGTGCAACGGAAAGGAGTATCTGAGGCGTCGAGGGAGGGACAAATGGACGCCAGGGAAAGGCTCGTCAAAGAGCTCGAACAATCCGCCAGACGCACGCAGCAGGTCAACTAGTGATGAACGATAAACTACTTAAAACCTGCTTTATTGCCCCCACTGCCCAACATTTTGAATTTGACGAAGTATTCGTTGCGAGCGCACAGTCCGATGCCGTCACCACGTTGCCGTGGCACCGTGCTCGCTTCGGAGGACCCCTTCGGCTCCGCTTTGCACCGAAGTGTGCTATCGTACAGGAGGGTATTACCTCACCGTCTTGATGTGTAGTGCGTTCAAGCGTCGACCGCTTTTAATAGAGCTTGCTAATTCGCGTATGTGTTATTTTTAGGCTCGGACCGATCACCTCAGAAAGGAATACAGAACGTGTCGCCTGTAAGTTTTTCTTGTCGATGTCTTATCAACACACTATCTCACCGCCCCAATTTAGTCCGAGGCGTCACGTGGTGAATGTTGGTGCTGTGCGATTATGGTATATCCCCTACAGCGATAATTTTTGTCATATTAACATAAAACTCTTCCGGCTCGGTCTCCTGTTCCAGACAGCGGAGGATGAGGTCCAGCGTCTCCAGGGAACGCTCATGGCAATGGACCAGGTACTTAATGATGATGGAATCGGTACGGGGGGCATCACAAGTGCGTTTTCATTCCGTCGAGCCCTGAAGCCCTGCTGCCCCTGTGCGCTGACATCAGGGCACAAGCCTGATGCACTACAAATAGTTTGGTGGGTCGTTTAATGCGAGGGGGTAACGGTTTGCAACATGCGGCAGGTATAAACATATAATTATCTAGTAATTCTACTCAACTATGTATGGGGAACGCGGAAGAGCCTAATGGCCACGTTTACCCTGCTGCCTTTTCACGACATTTGGGCAAGGTTATGCGGGCGCTACGAGGGCAAAACGCCGGAGAGAGGGAGAGGTTAAGGCAGGAGCACTTGAGAATGGAGACTCTACAGGTAAGGCATTTTGCCCATGCAATTCTGCATGCAGGCAATGACTTCTTGCTGCAAAAAAATCACCGTGTTTAGGTGTGCGTGAACACTCGTCATGATCACGTCTCAAACCATAGGCTTTAAGGGGCATCAAAACAAACGAACTGACGCGTCTTGCATACAAGCCGCCTATGTCGTTCAAGTACAAGCGAATAACCACATACAATAAGTCAGCAGCGACTGGTGATGCCAAGCTAATGCTCGTGGTCGCACCTTGCCTTGCCGTCGATGGAATGCGAACGCTACACTGGTGAACCCAATATTGGGGACTTCAGGGGGCCATGGTGGCGGAGGTAGAGGCTGTCCGGCAGAGCGTCGACGAGGAGCGGCAGCGACTGGCGGAGCGATGCGCTGCGCTTGACAGGGACAAGAGACAGTCCGATGCCGCGGCGAGAGCGGAGAGCGATAGGTTGGCCCAGCAGGTATTACAATGGCTGCTAGTTATTCGCGATAGCAATCTTAGTGCTGCGGAGCAGATGCATGCCGTTGCCCGTTTTGGGCAATAAATCTCTACCGAAATCGACAGGCGCGACCTTCCCGACGACTTCCCTATTTTTGTGGGGAAGCGATGTCGCATCCGAGCGCTGCGCTATTCCGCGCTACGCACTAACGCGGGGTTCAGGAATAGGAGTTTCTTTTTTTCAATTTTTGAGGATATAGACTTTAGCCTCCACGACGCGTGCTACGGTAATGGTATCACATATTGCACCTATTATACGGCTAGTACGTCATTGGTATTAATACAGTATTAGTACTATTAGCATCTCACCCACAAACTGATATTTAGAGCAGCTACTGTAATAAAACTGCAGCCCGATGAACAATCCCAAAGACTTTTAGTACTATCATTAGTATGGTTACTATTATCAGTAGGTACCCCGGTGGCTTGGTGGGTGGTCCGCGTGCCTATCAAGATCAATTTCGTGGGTTCAAGTCTCACCGAGTGCATGCTCGTACGGACTTTTTCTTGCGTAAAAAAATGATTAGCGGAAAGCGCGAGAGCGTGAGTTAGCTACATTCGATGAAAATCGACGAGCAGTGGGAATGCTGAACCCTATGCGCGACAAAAAATAAAGGCACGTACCGGGGGGGAGAAGGGACGACACCTGTGACCACGGCTTGTCCAGAAGATCGCTGAGGGTAAAACCTCCTACGAGTTAGGCTGGAAAGTAAAAGTGATTAAAAAAAATATATATACATATATAGGTAAATAAAGCACGAATAATAAAGCGCAAGCAGGACACTACCATTAATACTATAGTAGCAATGGCGGGCCAACGATATTGGGCGAAGGAGCCCGGTTCGTCAGGAATATTTTGTGAAAAAAGTGCCATTAATACTGTATACACATTCGCCAACGGGAAAAACGAACTGCTTGATCCGTCCCTAGACACGAAGGCGCTCACCCAGAGACGGAATGTGGTACTGGCAGTCGCAAGGCTGTGGACGAAACACACGCTATATGTTGTAGATACACATGCTTTCAGAGAAGTGTACAAACTTAGGTTTGGATGGCACTAATGGCCAAACAGATGGAAGGATAGCCTCTTCCCTGAATTATCTCTCGTATGCCCATTGACTGGCAACTACGAAGTAGTAGGTGGCAGCAGATGTGTCAGTCCGTATTTCTAGGTACACGAAGGATTCAGCCCAAACGCGGAAAAGTCTAAAGCAACGGTCAGTTTATGGAACCTGAGAAAGTGATAGCCATAGGACGTCTGGTTTCTCCCTGTCAAACTCTACTGAGCGCATGTTTCATGCGTCGCCTGAGTCACGGTTTTTTGTATATCGCTTGGTACTGTCGCTTTGTTCGAGTTCAAACCAACCCAGCTTAACGTACGTCAATTGTCTTTACAACCGCGGCAGCGGAACGAATTGAAGACGGAGCGCGAAAGCTTTGCTGCTCTGCAAGTGTCGACCTCACAGGTAAGGAGACGGTGAACCCTACAGGGGAAATAGTTGGTTGTCTAAAACCTGCTGTGTTTGCTGCGCTATTGTGTATCGTTCGCGGGCATTCATAACATTATAAACTGAATACGCTATGGCACGGCAAGTCGTGTAGTGGTTCTCGTGGGCCATGACTTGTTCAATCTATGAAGGAAATCAAGTTGAAGGCTAACCTCCCGAACCTTTTGTGTTGGTGTTGTTAACGCTTCGTGACTGGAGCAGGCAGCGGACGAGATGGTTCGACGACAAGAAAACACGGAAGAGAGACTCAAACTCGCGCGACAGGTATCAAGCTTGTACTGTTAGTGTCTCGATTTGAGCACCGGCTCGACTATCACTTTAGCCCATGTTGTGATACCTGTGGTCACTGGGTACGTATCTACACGGCTTAGTAGGAGCTCCAAGAGCTCTTATCGTGTCAACAGTCACACTTAGTTTCGTGCCTGGTCCCATTATTCTCTGTCGTATATAGATGTGCTAAGAACAGCCGAGCATATCGCGCATGCAAGAAGAAAAGTTGGGAGTTGTTTCGCCTCAATAGCTTTCTGTACTACTGTACATTTTCTCCACTTTCAATGGATTTACCGCGTAGGTCCTTCCCCCCTCCTTTGTTTAATTGCACTTTCATAGACTCTCGAGAGGGAGGCATCGTTGCTTGAAGATAGGCTAGCGGCGGCTCAAGCAGACCTGCAGAAGGCAGATGATGTTCGTGCTTCCCTCGACCGTTCGAGAGACCAAGATGAGGTGGGTGTGAGATACGAAGCCAAGTGCGCGTACATGACCATGATGTAGAAGACCGGAATCTGAGTGAGGAATACATCACGATACACTGCCATCTGCAACGCCAAGCTTTTGATTTAGTAGCGCTTTTGGGTTCCTTCCAAGTCGATTGTCGCAGTGATTTCACAGGGGTGTAATCGTTGACCTCTCATGAGGAGCATTCGACGTAAAACATCTTGCCTGACCGCCCACGGCGGAAGTGTCACTTTTACGACGAAACTGCCGACTGTACACAACTAATCCATGCCATCATATCATCACTGCCTCCATCTTTTCAGGGGTTTCATCCCAGTTTTACATGCACTCTTCGTGCCGTCGGGGTTAAGGTGGCGACACGACGGCGTGAGACGAGTACTGTACCTCTATTTGCCCCCAACACAACTCTTTATTCTTTCTGTCCATCGCCTTGCCGTCCAGCTGGAGCGGAGGCGGCTTAGAGCACTTGCTGGGAAGCTTGAACGCGCTTTCGAGGAGGTGCGCGCACGAGCTGCTCAGACCGAAGAACGCCGGGTTCAAGCAGAAATATTGACGGCTGAGGCCCTTGAAGCGTCAACTTCAGCGAGGAAAGAGAAAGAGATAACGGAGCTGCGTTCAGCACAGGTTGAACAAGTGGCAAGGTTACAGGAGACGGAGCGTACTAGCACTGCGCAGGCTAGAGCTCAATCTGCTACCGAGCTCTCCACGTCTCGGCGGCTGAAAGCGGAGCTCACTCGAGCAATTGCCTCCCAAGAACGTCAAGCGAGGGGGGCTGCTGTTGATAATGACAGGTTTTTGCGCCGACACAACGGAGGCGATAAGGGCGCGGGGACTGGCGTCGGTTTGAACCGGCTCGGAATCAGTGGAGGGACGTTGCACTTGACACAGGATTTGCCGTCAGAGACAAACTTGGAACAAGGTGCGGAACTTTCTGGAACGCTCATCGTATTCATTGGGTTTTCTTGTTTTTTTCGTGTGTTGTCATGCCCGAGGGACCCGGTGATAACATTCAAAGCACACCGAAAATATCGTGGTATTAGAATCAGACGATTTCTGCATTACGGCCGTTGGTAAGAGTGTTATGTCCGTGCTGTTGTCTTGAATGCCCCTCTGGCCTACGGTGATCAAGTGGCTGACCGACACGACTGATGATAAACTCACTCCCCCACATGTCCCTCGAAACTTGCACTTCATACAAAAATGCCAAACAGCGACTTTGCGCTCCGCCGCGTCCATGGGCACGGGCTGGGGCGTCGCCAACCAGTCCCCTCCCGATGACGCCGCTGGAATACCGTTTACCGGCATCGCGGCAGCTGAGGCGACCCTCCAGGCCAGCTCTTCGGCTCCTCCGTTCCCAGGCCTTGATGTGGGGAGAGAGCTGAGCAGGCTCGCGCGGAGAGCGGCAGACCTACGGGAGTGAGTCATGTTGCAATAGAGTTGGGCGCAGGCAGGAACTACAGAGTAAGAAAATGTCACGCGTGGACTAGTTTTTGTTGGTACCGTTGAGGGGAGAAGTGTGTTGTCTGGGCCAGTGACTCATTTATTCCTGTTTCGCTCTCAACACCATGTCAGTGACTCATTTATTCCCGTTTCGCTCACAACACCATTAGGTTATATTGCCCAAGTTCCCTGAGTTTAGTATGCACGACGTATTAGCTTGTAATTGCCTTTTTTCCGGCGAATTCTTTGGTATGGGTTAAGATTAGTGACTACGTTACGGCATCGATGCCGTGGTCGCAAGTACAAAGTACATAAACGAATACGATATACATAAAGTAACCCGCCAAACTTACACCGCATGGGATTGCTGGACAGCAGCAGCACCTGGCCTCTTCCCTTCGATCCAAACTCTTCCCGCCGTTTCACTTTCCCTTTACCCAAGCCACCTCGTATGTATCCTCCCGGAAATGGCAGGTGTACGAGAGAGCAAAAGGCGTTCCTGTCGTCTAGTCGGGCAGTACGTTTCAACGTAGAGTTCAACACGCCACGAGAATCATCTTCCCTGAGTGGGACTCACCTGGAAACACCGCCAGTATTCCCGGGGTTGCCAGTATTTAGCGTATCAGGGGCGGGCAGTGGGGTTGGTTTAAGACTGCTTGGACAGCGAGTCGGAGGCGGTGGGACGGGGGAAGGTGGGGCGTTGACAGGCTGTGATTTGCCTAGCACAGTTTTGAAGGACCTAGAGGAGGTAGAACGCACGTGTTCGCAACGTGCATCGGCCTTGAAGGAAGAAGAGAAATTTGTGGATACCTTGGGGCGAGAAGACAGCCCTGTCGCGTCTTGATCATTGTTCCGTGTGTCCTACGTAAGTTGGTGTGTTTCGAGATCTGGGGTGGCAAATGTCATGGTCAGTTCAAGCAATCCGACCTACCTAGGGGGTCGATCTTAACGGGGTTTTTTCGATTCAAAGAAAAACCGAAGTTTCGTTTAATTCAGCATTCGAGGGCAATATTTTCGGTACAAACCGAAAAAAGCGCTAATCGTTGAAAAACCTCCTTTACGGTTTTAGGGAAAACCCGGAAGCTTGTGGTTTTTCGACAAAATGGTAGAGAGCCTAGCTGCACCGCAGGCACACCGCTTGAGCCGTGCCACCACTTACGAGCGCACAAGACTGACCAGGGTCACCCCCGAGACCATTCACAGGCCATGGTCTATCGCTATTCGTCGAGTCAACAGAGACGACGTACCGACGTAGCCGAGCGTGTTTACTCGCTGAGCAGCGCTGAGAACCATAGCTAATAATCTCGTTGGTTTGGGCGTTGCAACACAAAGAGTTGCCAATAGAATCACAACTTGAGGCACGGACTCCTGCCTCCTAGCCATACCGACTCCAGCTGAACCCCACCATGAGCATGATTTCCGCGCGCGCGGCTGCTGTAGTGACGGTTCTATATCGGGTGGACGATTTCAACGAGCTACGTAGCCCGTACTGCTGTCTGGGTGTCAAATAACTCCTCTTTCCGCTTTTCAGCCGAAGCCCAAATTTGAGGAAACCCTGAAAAAAAATACAGATCGTTGAAGCCACGCTGGCGAACTTTCGAATATTTCCCAGCCACAGCATCCCGAGTCATCCCGAGTCAACCCAGAGTCTTCCCAAGCTCAGCATCCACGCCGGCCGAGCCAACCTAGAGTCTTAACAAGCACAGCATCCCAGCACTGACCACTGGCATAGGGTTCGGGTTAGGGTTCGGGTCGGAGGGTCGGCTCCAGGCGTCCAACACAAAACCCCCATAAAGATCTACTATCAAGGTCTGTCCACCCCTCCTGGCGCCTGAGCGTCTCCTGGTGAGTAGGTTTAGCAATCTGGGAGAAGGGATCTTTAGGGGTGTTTTTGACTTAAAAATTGCGTAGCGCGGTCTGCACTTCGGAATCGTCGTCTGCAATTCAGAAATTTCCTGGTTCGATGCAAACGCGGCGCAGCCGCGTTTATGGCCAGTTTTTTGGCCCGTTTTGGCTGCGGTTTGGGGTCAGGGTTAGGGTTAGGGTCAGGGGTTGGGTTGGGTCTTCGCCCGTACCTTGATCCCAACAGGGACCAAAATACCTGAACAGCCTACCAACCTAAAGATCCCTTCTCCCAGATTGCTAGGGGACCTCCTCCTGGTCCCCGGGTTTCCGGTCACACTCTATGTTTTATCGGGACAGAAAAAAACATCACTATCCTAACACGCTGCGTTTAGAACTTCGGCAGGTTCGCGCTTACCGAAAAGCGAAGGTGACATGTTAGAGGTTCATCACAGCAGCTGCTTGTGTTTCTCTCGAGCTTGATCTCTCGCCCGTTCTCAACAGAGGCCTACACCTCGACGTAGAGGTGCTCCAGTGGTCGAAATTGGCCGAAAATTGGGGTGCACGAAATGAGACAAAAAATACAACCCCAAACTTTTTTCACTTCACGTGCGGACCCCCACACCTCGTAGTGTTTGGGTTTTATTACGAGGTGTGGGGGGATCTATAGCCTCATTTCTTTTGTTTCGAATAGCCGCGTCTTCGACCACCTTTTCCTGGCCGTTCGGGATGAACTTTGTCATCACCCTCCGACCATCTTGTGGTCTGCATATACGACTATTCAGGGTGGGCTAATGTGATATGAGTAGAGTATTCATGGGCTATAGATATAGATAATACGTTGCAGTCTTGTAGTCTCACGAATACGAGAATAATCCAAAGAATGGATTAACCCGGCGGATATTCCGCTAGTCGAGAGTATCGCTATTTTAGGAATGTTCCCTAGGGCGGATAGCCCGTTAGACGAGAGTAATGTTTCTTGACGCAGATAGTACTACGAAGTGAGAAGTTCTTATATTAGCAGAAGAACGATCGGTAGCCATAGGAAAGTTCTGTTGGAGTACATCAGATAAGAGGAATTTAGGAGAGCTTGTGGCGTGGGGTGGGACGAGTATATCTGGGCGTCGAGTCCCGCCCCCCTACCTCTCACTTCTCTACCAGAGCACCTCCTCAGCTCTCGCCATCAATGAGAAGATCTAGAAGAAGCACTGCTTTCCAGCTGCCAGAACAACCTGCGTCCCTTACCACTACCCTTACCACTACCCTAGAGCGGTCTCCGCATCACATACAGCTCCTCACAGGATACTACGTCGGGTACACCAGACGGCAGTCATAGGCGCCCAGAAACGACTCACGAGGTGTTTTCGTGTATTCGAAGTTGAGAGCGAGTGGCACGAAAAGCTCGAAAAAAAAGCCAAAATGTTTTATTTCACGCAAGCAAGGACGTTCGTTGTTTCTATGGTCGCAACAAACGTCAAGTTACGGCATCGCCTCGTTGGAAAAGGGACTATTTTTAAAAGAAGTTTGGGCCTACTTTCGACTGTTTGATGGTGACAATGAAGAGGCAGAAAGTGTGAATTCCTTGGCCCATCTACCTACAGTACTACAAAGACGATACTCGTAATAGTGAGGTAGGTACATTGTTGTCTTTTTTCGCGACATGTCGTGGCATGCCGTGGCACCACCTGTGGCAAAACCTTCCACAGCATCTTCCACGGCATACCACGGGACCTTCCACGGACTTCCACGGCATACCGTGGAACCCGAACCCTAACCCTAACCCTAAACCTAAACCTAACCCTAACCCTAACCCCAACCCCAACCTAGGTGCCGTGGACATTGGGATGCCGTGGGAGTTGCCATGACATGCCGAGGAGTTGCCATGGAGTGCCGTGGCGGTAGCCGCGGGGGTTGCCCTGGCACTACCCGTGGCATGTCATGGCAACGCCCACGGCGTACCATGGAATCCTATGCCACGCCACGGGATGCCGTGGTGATGCCATGGTATGCCATGGGCGGTACCATGGCAATGCCACGGCATGCCCACGACTAGGTCAAATAATAGTGTAGAACCCTGCATTTATTGATCCCCAAGTATACGGCGTAAGATAGACCTGCCCCGTTTCTATCAATTGAAGGGAATGAATGCGCACAAACCGCAGGAAGTGCACTGACTGGGTCGTAGCACGTGGATAGCAACACACTGCTGCTGCTGCTACAGTAACTGCTGCCGTTTCTGCCTTGTACGTACTGGTACTCGTAGGCGGCTGACTTATTTGTACTTCATACTCGTACGAGGGACTCGCATCGTACCGACGGTACTATTTTATCGTGTCGTCGTGTGTAGTCAACAGTTTTGAACCGTTCACGCAAAATCTAGCTACGTACGTACAAGTAGTCGTCTCCATGCCCGCCAGTCCTCGTATTAATCCATGTACTCGTACACTACTACGTACCTGGTCGTGCAATAACCAGTACGAGAACCGACGGGTGTAGTCGGTATATCTTTCTTTCTTTCTTTCTTTCTTTTTGTTCAATCCTCCGACGGCGGTACAGAGTACGGAGTAAAATCTACTGCTTGGTGCTGTATACTGCTGCTGCGTACCTTCAGCCGATCGATGCAGCAGGTCGATGGAACGGAGCAAGAGGGGCTTGCTGAAATCTACGCACACCGGCACAGCAGCAGAATAATAATAATAAATAGTTATTTCGGGCTGCACACGGCGCATATGACGCACCGCTCGTAGAGACTAAAACGCATCAACGGGCATCGACGTTCAGTATCCGAACCCTGTGATACACTATTAAAAAGTGACTGCTGTTTGGTCTTCGCATTGTCGGAAAAGATGACGATCCGTGCAATCGGTCAAACTCCAGAGGATACCGCCAGATCCTCGTTTTTTCCCCCGTGTACTCCACGCACACTTTGGCCTCGCACAGGTGAGCTTATGAACTATGGCTTCAGGCCTCAAGGCCCTCGACTATACTGCACCGGACTGCGGGTTGCTGCGTTGTGCTATTCTATTCGCCGGGAGCCTGGTATGGTAGGCTGGCTGCTGGCTGGACGAGACAGCTGTGCGATGGATCCTGTAACTGTCAGCTTGCTCGCTGGTCGGGCTGTTCGCTGCTGGTTTCGACAGTCCCGTGCTGAGTGCCAATGCTTTTACCGTTGACGGCTATTTTACAAAATAAAAAAATCTTGCTGCGTTCCTTTCTCGCGTCGCGTGTCCGACTCAAGTCTGGAAGCCTTCAGCTCCAACGTCCCAAGCCTCAAAACATCCCTGCCCTTCTCTAGCCTGCCCGCGCTAAAGTAACTCATCAATAGCCACCAGAGACCCTCTTTGAAGTGCGAGGGAACTGTCACTGTTCGGTAGGCATCGCGAATTCAGAGAAACCGACAAGGTTTTCTGGAGTTCGTGCTCGATTCTGCCGGTCAATCGTGGTCGATCGCTCAACCCTAGTAACTGGTGCTGCACTGGCAGGTTACGTGTACGTACATCGACTGTGTGTGCGAGCGATCGAGATCTCGCAAGAACGAACACATCACGTCACAACCACCAGCCCGTCCGCGGTGTACTGCATGAGGTGAGTGGTGTACACTGCGTATGAACATTACGGCACCAATGTGTAGAGCGATACTGCTGTTTTCCGCGTGCTCCCGATTTGTTGTTTCTCGTTTTTGATGTCAAAATAAAAAGGGTTTGACATCTCTGGTGCTGTACGTACCCCACATCCTTCTCGTGCCATCCCCGCCCGCCTCGCACACAACATACGTCATTTTATGTAAATCCGGAATCGACTAAGTAAGTAGTGTTACGGCAAGCACAGGGACTGTTCCCCTCGAGTTATTCCCCGCGCCCCAGACCCCACACGAATTTCTGAACTCGTGTGTCATTCGTACCAAGCATTTAACCCTTCAAAAAGGGTAATGCTATTTGCGACACCGGTGTCATAATTACTTATTTGCGACGCGGTGTCGCAAATGAGCGGCTTATTTGCGACACCGCGTCACGTTCGCGGCACATACCTCACATTGGGCCCGCACCGCCAGGGATGCGTTGGCATGGTGCAGGGCCATCATTGAAGCTATCGCATGACCGAAACGGACCAAGCCTTGAGGAGATATCTGGCATCCTGGTGCACCCGCAAAACGTCCAGATCGGTGTTGCAAATTTACAATCAAACTTGGAAAATCAGGAAAAAAAGCTCTCCGACAAGAGTGAACCTAACATTTGCGACACGCGGGTTGCCGTACGTTCCGGATCGGCAGAGCACTACTATTAAAGTCTCTGCATGGTGTAGGGCTACCATAGAAGCTATTGTGTGGCCCTAACGGGCCAGTACTCGAGGAGATCTGGGGTATCCTAGTACACCCGCAGAATATTCAACGTGGCTCTTCTACTGTGCTACAGAGAGGACACAAAAAAAGTACGAGAGGTTAGGAGCGCGAAAACTCTACATTATCCACCAGACTGCCTCGCCGACCAGGGCATCCAAAGCAGTCGGGAATTGACTGCGTAGCTGGACGAAGAGACTCCGCATGATTTGAGTGAGGCAGGTCAGTGCGCACAATCTGCTGGAGTGGTGGGATGTTGGTGAGTCTTTTTCATAATGCTTGGGGTTCCCTCCGTAAATATTCTGCCTAAACGTATAGTATGGAAACCCCCAACCAGCAACCTGTGTACAGCAGCACGGTGGGAACTCTGCACAATATTGCAGGGCATCGAAGGACACCTTGCAAGCAGCCTACGAACCCCACGACCTTCTACACGCGTTGTACATACCGATTTCTTCGTCACCATGAACAAGACGGCTAACCCCTTTGCCGCTTACATTAAACTCATGCAGTCCGCTGTGGGTTTCTATTGTATGTTTCACCACCGTTAAGGCCCTTAAGATAAGGGTAATGCTATTTGCGACACCGGTGTCGTAATTTCTTATTTGCGACACCGCGTCACGTTCGCGGTACATACCCCAGATTGGCTCCGTCAGGGATGTGTTGGCATGGTGCAGGATCATCATTGAAGCTATCGCATTGCCGAAACGGGCCAAGACTTGAGGAGATATCTGGCCTCCTGGTGCACCCGCAAAACGTTCAGATCGGCGTCGCAAATAAGACTTATTTGCGACACGCGTGTCGCAAATACCGTATTTGCGACACCGCGACGTGGTTGCCGCACACGTACCGGATCGCCAAAGCGCTGTTAGTAGAGTCTCAGCATGGTGTAGGGCTACCATTGAAGTCATCGTGCAGCCAAAACGGGCACAGTAACACTCGAGGAGATATGGGGTATCCTGGTACAACACCCGCAGAACCTTCTGGCTGTCGCAAATACCGTATTTTGCGACACCGCGACGTGGTTGCCGCACACGCTCCGGATCAGCGACGTACTACCAGTAGAGTCTCAGCATCGTGTAAGGGTACCATTGAAGCTATCGTGTAGCCTAAATGTGCCAGTACTCGAGGAGATATAGGGTATCCTAGTACACCCAGGCTGATGTCGCAAATATGCCTTATTTCGCGTGTATCCAGAACGGGCCATTACAGTAGTAGATACTGCTGTGTGTGGTATCCTGGTCATCCTGGTGCATTGTCAGAATAGTCAGACTGGTGTCGTAAAGCCGCATTTGACGACTTCGCACGATGTTCGTCGCGGGCACCCCGTTTAGATCGGGACAACTACGGTGGCTTATTTATAGCACGAGCTCGAACTATGCAACTGTACAGCATGTTTCCACGAGTACATCGATCGTCAGCCACGTTATCGTGAATCAATGGATCTGAAATTAACTTGGTCATGTTGCCGCACCGTGTTCTAATAAGTCGTACGCACTATAATTGAGAGCGCTGGTATCGTTCAAAGCGCCAGGTGCTCTGTTTACGCGTCTATTAACATGGGCACAAATGAAGGGCACAGAAGTTTGTGCACGCTGTGCGCTGTATATGGTTACGGTACTTGTCTGTGGATGCTATCGAAATAGGTGGGTGCGTGCCATCTACAGCAGTATCATAGTACCGCAGTAAAATCGGCGTTCGTTCCGTGCAATCATCATCACCCACCAATGTGGCTGTTTATTTGCCCTTGAACAGCCGTGAAATAAAAAGCGCGTATCCCGTTCTTCTGCACAGAACTGAACAAACTTTCGAAACGCTGTGCACAGTTTTTGTCGGAACGAACACACCCCATAGATGCACTGAGGGCGGCCATGCTTCAGCCTGCCTAGCTATGCGTCATGTTCGTTGTACGCATTATCCTGCTTGTTGTTGCACCAACAGCAGTCCACAGTATCCGCACTGCTGTAGTATTGACATATACTATTAATATTAATAATAATAATAATAACAATAATAATAATAATAATAATAATAATAATAATAATAATAATAATAATAATAATAATAATAATAATAATAATAATAATAATAATAATAATAATAATAATAATAATAATAATAATAATAATAATAATAATAATAATAATAATAATAATAATAATAATAATAATAATAGTCTAACTTAGGGCACATGCGTAGCACGCAGTTTGTAAACGGATTCCCGATGTTTATCTCTAACGGTTGTGAAACATACAATAGAAACCCACAGCGGACTGCATGAGTTCAATGTAAGGGGCAGAGGGGTTAGCCGCCTTGTTCATGGTGACGAAGAAATCGGTATGTGTAACGCGTGTAGAAGGTCGTGGAGTTCGTAGGCTGCTTGGAAGGTGTCCTTCGATGCCCTGCAGTATTGTGTAGAGTTCCCACCGTGCTGTTGTATGCTGTACACACTGGTGCGCGGGTTGGAGGGTTTTCCACAAGTTTAGGCAGAGTGTTTGCGGAGAGAATCCCAACCATTATGAAAGACTCACCAACATCCCGCAACTCCAGCAGATTGTGCGCACTGACCTGCCCCACTCAAATCATGCGTAGTCTCCTCGTCCAGCTACGCAGTCAATTCCCGATTATTTCGGATGCCCCGGTCGGCGAGGCAGTCTGATGGGTTATGCATAGTTTTCGTGCTCCTAGCCTATCGTGTTTTGGCGTTTACTCTGTTGTATGTAGCACAGCAGCAGTAGTAGAAGAGGCACGTTGAATATTCTGACCGTGTACTAGGATACCCCATATCTCCTCGAGTACTGGCTCGTTTTGGCTCCACGATAGCTTCAATGGTAGCCCTACACCATGCAGAGACTCTAAAGGTAGTGCAATGCCGACCCGGCGCGTGTGCGGCAACTAGGGTGCGGTGTCGCAAGTAAGGCTTATGTGCGACACCAGCGAGAAGATTCTGCGGGTTATGCCAGGATATCCTATATCTCCTCGAGTACTGCCCCGTTTTGGCTACACGATGGCTTCAATGGTAGCCCTACACCATGTTGAGACTCTACTGGTAGCGCTTTGCCGATCCGGAGCGTGTGCAGCAACCACGTCACGGTGTTGCAAATACGGTACTTGCGGCACGCGCGTCGCGAATAAGGCGTATTTTTATTTGCGACAGGAGCCAGAAGATTCTGCGGGTGTTGTACCAGGATACCCCATATCTCCTCGAGTGTTATTGGCCCGTTTTGGCTACTCGATGCCTTCAATGGTAGCCCTACGCCATGCAGAGACTCTACTGGTAGTGATTTACCGATCCGGTACGTGTGCGGCAACCACGTTGCGGTGTCGCAAATACGGTATTTGCGACACGCGTGTCGCAAATAAGCCTTATTTGCGACACCGATCTGAACGTTTTGCCGTGTCGCAGATTAGCCTTATTCGCGACACCGATCTGAACGTTTTGCGGGTGCACCAGGAGGCCAAATATCTCCTCAAGTCTTGGCCCGTTTCGGCGATGCGATAGCTTCAATGATGGTCCTGCACCATGCCAACACATCCCTGGCGGTGCGGAGCCAATCTGAGGTATGTGCCGCGAACGTGACGCGGTGTCGCAAATAAGAAATTACGACACCGGTGTCGCAAATAGCATTGCCCTTAAGATAAACGTCGGGAATCTGTACAAACTACGTGCTACGCATGTGCCCTAAGTTACTTGTAGAAGACTACTACTGTATATGTCAATACTACAGTAGTGCGGATACTGTGGACTACTGTAGGTGCAACAAAAAGCAGGATAATGTGTCGGAAAGAACGCGTACAATGAACATGACGCACAACTAGGCAAGCTGTAGCATGGCCGCCCCCTGGGCATGCATGGGGTGTGTTCGCTGCCTCGACTACTACTATTCCGACCAAAACTGTGCACAGCGTTTCGAAAGTTTGTTCAGTCCTGTGCGCCAGAATGACTGGCGTTGGTAAACGCCTGAGCGATAGGCGCTTTTGCACGGATGTTCAAGGGCAATTAAACTGCCAGATTGGTGGGTGATGATGGTTACACGGAACGAACGCCGATTTTACTGCGGTACGATGATACTGTGACATACACTCACCTATTTCGCTAGCATCCACAGACCAGTACAAAAAACGAAGTACAGAGCGTAGCATGCACAACATTACTTCTTCTGTGCCCGTTATTTGTGCCCATGTTCATTGACGCGTAACCAAAGCACCCGACGCTTTGAACGGTACCAGCGCTCTCCTTTATAGTACGTACGACGTAGAACACGGCGCGGCAATAGCCAAGTTAATTTTAAATCCATCGATTCATGATGACCTGGCTAAGATCGATGTACTCGGGGAAAAATGCTGTACAGCAGTGGTAGTCCGAGCTCATGCTATTAGTAAGACACTGTGGTAGTCCTGGTCTAAACGGGGCGCGCGCGACGAACGTCGTGCGATGTCGTCAAATGCGGCTTTACGACACCAGTCTGAATCTCTGACAGTGAATCAAGACCACCAGGATACCTCTTACAGTATCCCCTTGAGTACTGGCCCGTTCTGGATACACGCGTGTCGCAACTAAGCCTTATGTGCGACACCAGCCAGAAGATTCTGCGGGTTGTACCAGGATACCTCTTATCTCCTCGAGTACTGGCCCGTTTTGGCTACACGATGGCTTCAATGATAGCCCTACACCATGCTGAGACTCTACTAGTAGTGCGTCGCCGATTCGGAGCGTGTGCGGCAACCACGTCGCGGTGTCACAAATACGGTATTTTGCGACACGCGTGTCGCAAATAAGCCTTATTTGCGACACCAGCCAGAAGATTCTGCGGGTGTACCAGGATACCCCATATCTCCTCGAGTACTGGCCCGTTTTAGCTACACGATAGCTTCAATAGTAGCCCTACACCATGCTGAGGCTGTACTGGTAGTGATTTGCCGATCCGGAGCGTGTGCGGCAACCACGTCGCGGTGTCGCAAATACGGGCGTGTCGCTAGTAAGGCTTATTTGCGACACCGCTCTGAACGTTTTGCGGGTACACCAGGATGCCAGATATCTCCTCGAGTCCTGGCCCGTTTCGGCCATGCAATAGCTCCAATGATGGCCCTGCACCATGCCAACACATCCCTGGCGGTGCGGAGCCAATGTGAGGTATGTAACGCGAACGTGACGCGGTGCCGCAAATAAGAATTCACGACACCGGTGTCGCAAATAGCACAAAATGACAAAAATGTACCCAAAATTTCGACAAGCACGGCCCTACGCACGTACTCGCACGTAATCTGAGTACTGGTCTACTGGAAGACGGCTTGTTGTGCACCCAGGATACTCGCCAGCACGACGTCGAGCGCATTCAATCAATGTTTCACAGATGTTCCGGGTTTCTGGAGATAAAGTAGAGTATATTCTGGAGGAAGTACTTCAAGTACTTCAGGTACCCTGGTACAGTTTTTGGGCTTTATGTTCTGCGATGTGCAGGAATACTCGCAGTCGCCGTATTTCGAGATTATATACTGCGGATACTGCCGCTACTCGCAGTATTTCAGAATTCATACTGCAGAGTGAAGGTGTTACCTGCTGAGCTACCAGGTACTGTGGTATAGGGGTAAAAGATGGATCGATTACCCAGCCCAGTTTAATCCTTCTAACACCCCCTCCCCCCCTATATTATATACCTCGTATATATGTATAGATTGGGTTGGCGTCGGTTGGCGACCACGCTGTAAAACACGCCTCTCACTGCGTGAGCTAGAAAGCCAGGGTACCGTTTTTTTTTTTTTTTGGCGGTTACCACGGCTGGCGGTCAAGTTAGAATTCAATACTGTAGAGTGAAGGTGTTACCTACTGAGCTACCAGGTACCGTGGTATAGGGGTAAAAGATGGATCGATTACCCAGCCCAGTTTAATCCTTCTAACACCTCCTCCCCCCTATATTATATACCTCGTATATATGTATAGGTTGGGTTGGCGTCGGTTGGCGACCACGCTGTAAAACACGCCTCTCACTGCGTGAGCTAGACAGTCAGGGTACCGTTTTTGTTTTTTTTTTTGGATGTTACCACGGCTGGCGATCAAGTTAGATCATTTTTCTGCGGGGAGAACCTTCACTCCGCACAAGGGGGATGATCGTATCACGTAGTGTGTATATGGTGAGGCACCCACGAGGCAGTTACATAGTAACCCCATTGCTGTCTTTGGAAGTGACCACACCAGCAATTGATCAATTATTTGATGCTGTCATCCATATGCAAGAAAATCCGCTTCTAAAGCGGTTCTTAGTAGGATGCAGCTCACCCTTCATGCAACTCGCCCAACACCTCACGGCGCTTCGCGCTTGGTGCAAGCAAGGTCTGCCTGGTTGGTGAAAACCCGACGTGCTCCGTCCCGGCATTGTAGGGATGCGAGGGTCTATGGTCGTATGACTACGGCCATGCACGATAATGAGTACACCCCCCCCCCCCCCCTCTGAACGGCGGGATATGTGGGGCGTCGCTACCGTATACTGCCTCATTTTTTGTCCCTTTTGTTCGTTTTCTTTTTTTCCGCTTTCGTTTTTTCCCGTTTGCTTCGTGTCTCTGTATCTTCCTTTTTACTTTTTGCCATCTGCTGTTTCTTTTTGGTTTGCTTCGTCATCTTCCTTTCCGTTTTCTTTTTTTTTTCTCTACTAGTTTCTTTTTTTCTCATCTGGTGTTCTTAAAAGCGGAGTAAGTGTGTTCGTTTTTGGGTTCTTAAATGTGTTCTGCACTCCTCGCGTAGCTTGCGAGCCTTCAATCTGCGAAAAACTGCACATTCTCTTGTGTTGTTTTCCTTTCTTGATTTCTTGCTTTCTTGCTTGAATCGATTTTTTTTTTCCCTCTTTCTTCCCTTTTTGATTTTGATTTTTTCGACTTCTTTTTTCGATTTTTCGACGTCGAGTTGTTTTTGTCATCCTATCTATTTTTTACTGGGTAGTATGCGGGCTTCTCGGTTTCTGTGGCGACATGTACAGCGCACCGCGTGTACCTGATACGCACGAGTGCGGACCTCACTTTTATTTTTTGTCCGAGGTGTAGATGTTCTACGGTTATCATGTGTATTATTCTTTGTTGTTTTTTTTTTTTTACCGTGGTATTTTTCCACTCCGGATTCATTGGAGCCTGTCCTGTGGCCACAGAATGCATTGCCTTGTGGCGATGAGTTAATATGAGAACAACAACAACGGCCGTACGCTGACCTACCCGCTTCATTGCAATACCTGGGGAACTAGGGAGATATGTTTTTGGGGACGCACGCGCAAGCAAGCATTTCTATATAAGAAACGTTCGAAGCGAGATTCGAACCCGTGTCCTGCAGACGACACCAAATGTGAAGGCAGTACCTACTTTGAGTATAGCGGTAAAATGTCGATCGATTACCCAGCCCAGGATATTCCTTATAACAGTAGTAGTAACTATGTTGAATACTGCCGTCCTTGAATTATTTTGGGGTTCGACTCTGAACACTCCTACACTTACAATACTCGAGGTATTATTCTATTTGCCAGCAGACAATGTTTAAGAGTATGTTCCGATCATGCCATCCACATATAAATGGGAAACCAGAATCCAAGGTCTTCAGACATACCTGGTACTGTTGCAGATGTCACCTATTATACCTGAATACCTGACGAAAAACTTTACAGCGGTATCCTAGACCAAAAAGTAAATCCCCTGATGAGTATCTCTACTGCAATCGGTTCTTCCCTCTTTCCCCAATTCCCTTACTGAAATTCCCGGCACCCCCCTGCACCTATAATACGAGTATCGAGTATACTTGAAGAATCTGTCAGCATCTTACCAGGTATTATTTATTATGGTGTGCGTATTAGTAGCAATGATGTCGATACTATACAATTTGACGCGGATAGAGCCCTATCGATATTCTCATACTATTAGTAGGAATAGTAGTCTATTCTTGCTTGGGTGTTCCCATGCGGTTCGATTTTTGAGCTTCAGATTTTGACCCGATCGCCTTTTCAGCTGTGAAGTTGGCAAATCGAAGCATTCTTTCTAGGCAAAAAAATCGGATTTGTTGTGCGTGCAGAGATTCGAGCAAACGGCGAGACCAAATGTTGTGGTCTAGTGCCGCAAAGAGACGCGCTGGGTGCGCCGCACTGCACGTACGACCCAAGCGTCCGAGCCAACGCTGACTGGCTTTGGTCTGGCGGTGAAGAGACATGCCGAGTGCGCTAGAGTCAACTTGCCTTGTTTTTTTTTAATTCACGATATGACTGACTGCCGCTGCTGTACGACTCTACGGGTACGTATCCACGGAGAGGTGCGCGCCGAGCACGCTACTCTTTGTCTCTACACCCGAGCCTGCGCCTGCCGACTGTAGTCTGGCCACGGAGAGACGCGCCGCCCGCCGACCGCTTGCCGACCGCGCGTGGGCGCGAAGCAACGTCGCTATACAGCTGTGTCACCATCCAACTCATCGATCGTTCTGCTACTCCTGCTTGCTGTCGTGGATAGCATCTTGGATTTAGAGACCATGCCATTTTTCGATTTGAAAATATGTTGACCCAAGTCGTCGGATTTTAGGCCGAAATCTGACGACTTGGGTCATCGGATTCTCAAATCGAACAAATTCCGGCCGGGGTTTGCATATTGGAACTGAAAAGCAGGTGCTTTCATTTTTAAGATCGAAAATACCAGGGTTTTTCACGGGTCATGACCCGACCCGCGGGTCGGGTCACGGGTTGTTCAAAATGTCACGGGTCGGGTCGGGTCGGGTCGGGTCAGGGAGCGTTCAAAATGTCACGGGTCGGGTCGGGTCGGGTCGGGTCAAGAGGTTTTCAAATCTCGCGGGTCGGATCAGGTCGGGTCAAGAAGTTTTCAAACCTCACGGGTCGGGTCGGGTCGGGTCAAGAGGCGATGAAAAGCTCACGGGGCGGGTCAGGTCATGAACCGCGAGAAACGGGTCACTCACGGGTCGGGCCAGCATGAACCGCGATTTTTTTTCTGCTAACCCGCGGGTCGGACCCGCGCATCCGGCTCGTGGATCCGACACTTCCCGCTCTCTTACCCGAAGGCTTCGCTCGTACAAATACTCAATAATACTCCTTGGGAATCTTATTCAAACCTTAAACCACCGCCAAATCCATATACGCATGCCCGCATCAATCCATACCCACTAGAGCCAGGCCACATATCGCTGCGGGGCACCAAAATGAATATTGCATTGTTTTTGAAGTGTCGACCCACGGGCCGGATCCGCGGGTCGAACCTGCGGGTCAAGATCTTGCGGGTCAAGGTGAGCGGACCGGCATGAAACCCGTGCCTCGCGGGTCAATTCGAAGGCGGGTCGGGTCGGGTCGGGTCAGGAGGTTTGAAATCTCGCGGATCGGGTCGCATGGGGTCAGGAGATTCTCAGTTCTCACAGGTCGGGTCGGGTCGGGTTAACCATTTCTTTAATCTCGCGGGTCGGGTCGGGTCAAGAAGCTTTCAAAATCTCACGGGTCGGGTCGAGTCAAGTCAACACACCTCAAAATTTTCGCGGGTCAGGTCGGGTCAGCTGACCCGACCCTACCCGTGAGTTTTGACCTGACCCGCAAAAAGCCCTGAAAAATACGAATCTGAAGCTCGAAATCGAACTGCATAGGAAACAGCCTTACACATACAGCAGGAGTTCGATCGCGCCGTCGCTCGTACACCCCATTATCTTGAATTTAGCCTGGGAGCGGCCATCTCGCTCAGTTTTGACTGATTTTCGATCATGACTTTGTTTTCGACGTTTTTTTTTTTTCGACTTTTTAATTCGTTTTTTTTCCGACTTTTTTTTATCCTGAAGTTATTAGAATGGAAAAAAATGTATTGGAGTTAGTATTTTAATCTTGAATTTACTGTGGAATACTGCTGTACGTTTTTTTGGGGGGGGGGTCGATAATCTGGATACTCGGAGTATTTGAAGTAGTTGGGATCCTGTATTGCTCATACTTCGAGTACTCACAGTATTTCGGCATTTAGTACCAAGTACTGCTTGTACTTTCAACACTCGGAGTATTTCAGATCTTCGTATTGCGAAGTGCAGTAATTCTCGCAGTATTTCAGGGTTTTATACTGCGAGGTACTTCGGGTTAAAGTACTACTCACAGTATTTTATTCAAATGCTGAAGTATTTCGGGGTTTCATACTCAGAATACTCGTAGTACTGTACGTAGTTTAGATGTTTGTACTGCGGGTACTGCTTGTGCTCGAGGATATGTACTGCTCATACTCCCAGTACTCCGAATATTTGCGCCTTCAGTACTGCTCATACTCCAAGTACTCTGGGTATTCAGACCACCAGTACTACTGCTGTAATACTCTGAGTAGGTACGAAAAATACTCTATACCCAGAGCATCTGTGCAATATGTTTCAAGTTGCCCCCCCCTATTAATAGTAAGTGGACAACGCGTGGTATGTAGACACACGCGAAACGTATTAAGATAGTAGAGGTACGTATACAAAAGCAGAGGACAGACACCGAGCCGGCAATTGAATGAAACTGGCGCGGAGCACAAGCTGCACAATCCGTGCTAAAACCTGGTACCAGGTGTACTTTGGTATGTTAGTGGACGTGTTCTGATACCAGGTATACTTTTGTAGGTGGACGTTTTGTGCTGAGGCCGGGCAGCGAAGTAAGCTTGCCACGAGCAGTATACGTCGTACAGCAGCAGGATGTCGTAGGGGCAACCTTACACACTATTAATAGCCGATGCCATTCGCTTCAAGTCCCCTTCGTTGGCTTCTGAAAGTACCGTTTTCTGTATGGTGTAATTTGGCCGCAAAGTGCAGTTATCCGGCGATACATATATTTACCATATGGTATATATTACAGGTACTATTATAGGTATCACACACCATATATACCTGTAGGAGCTGCAGTTGCCTCCGCGTTTAAGGCAGGCAGATTGCCCAGAATTAGAAGGGAAGAAAACAGTGACTCGCGTAAAAGTTCAACATGCAGCGGGGTGTCCAGCCCGTGTTGAGCAACGTATTCTGACTGTACGGACTGTACTAACTGACTGTGCTGACTGTACTGACTGACTGCACTGACTGTACTGACTGTACTGACTGCACTGACTCTACTGACTGCTGTACTGACTGTATTGATTGTACTGACTCTACTGACTGCTGTGTGTAGCAGTTGTGTTGTGTGGCTTCTGTGCGCCCTAGACCGTGCCGCATTCCGGTTTACCAGTGTGTTGGAGCCAGCGCTTCGTGCGGTAACTCTTCTTGGTGGAAATAACGTTATTCTTGGTCTCATGTGGTCTCATGTACGCGCGGTCGCCGACTTTGTCGGCACCTGTCTGATTGAACTTCATATCTTTGTATCATATCATACTCAGATACGTTACTGCTGTACACGACACCTATTTATAGTACCTGGTGATACTTTTGTATGTAAA
Source organism: Macrocystis pyrifera (assembly GCA_031763025.1). NCBI lineage: Eukaryota > Phaeophyceae > Laminariales > Laminariaceae > Macrocystis > Macrocystis pyrifera. The sequence goes on along the minus strand of JASSKH010000001.1, from coordinate 20,358,211 downwards.
GGTACTTGGTTTTAGTCGAAGTTATGTCATTGACGGTAAAGTCTGTGTGCCCTCCAGGCGTACGTATAAAACATAGGCCTGAATTATTACCCCAAGAGATGCTTTGCTACATCTTGTACCCTGATACATATCTACAGCGGTATCTGATGGTGCTTTTGTTGCAGGCGAGCGGCGAAGAATCGTTAACAGTAGCAGTGTACGTATACTGGTATTTCGTAATGCTGACTGCACGTTGGCGGCTGATGCCGTCTTCCTTTTATTCAACACCATCACCGGGAACTGGCATGATCCAGCCCGTTGTCATCAAAACGAAGGAGGAGTCTACGAGTGGGGAAATAGAAAATGGCCAGTTTCCCGACGACCCCTCTTACAAACACGAAAAGACCCGTACATCCATACGTACGGTATCACCGTCTTGCGTACAGCAACATACACTATATACACCTGTCAAGAAACAGATTGTATGCGCCACTGCTGGGGTATATGAGCCACATCCCACTCTTTGATTTATACTACAGCAGTAGTACTAGTATGTACAACTGCTACTACTATGCTTGGCGCCTAAAGCCGCCTCAACGGCCCGAACCCTACCCCTGACTCCGACCCCAACCTTAACCCTATGCCAGAGTGATCACTGTTTGGATGCTGTACTTGGCAAGACTCTAGCTTGATTGGGCCTGTGCTTGGCAAGACTCGAGGTTGATTCGGCCAGTACAGTAATACAGCAGTAGCAGTACAAACTAAAGGGTGGGACTTGACTTATTTTCGCCACTCGAGGCGCATACGTTTTTTTCCGGTATATATAGTGAGCGCCAAACACAAAACATGGCAATAGCAGTAGCACTATTATTAGTGGCGCATATGTCTTTTTCCGGTATATACAGTGAGGGCCAAACACAAAACATGGCAACAGCAGTAGCCACTGCTGCTGCAGCTTGTTAACAATACTTTGCACTCGTAGCTATAACAAATGCCAAATGCACAACACTACGGTAATCCTACCGTACACCAGTGTGCATCCCTTTTAAATGCCGTTGCGCTCCTCGCCCCCCTGCTTCCTGTCCAGCCATACCCCTCCTGAGAGCACGCACCATAAACACCGAGGCGAGCGAGCGACAGAGCGACCGACAGAGTGAACGACCGAGCAACACGATCGGCATCGCTATGGAGCTTCCGCCGCCCCCCCCCTCCGGAGAACTACCGCCGTGCACGTAAACGCGGGCAACGCCGCAGTCCAGCCAGGGGAAGATGTGGACCAGTTGGGGGCTTCCTTGGTGACTGTATGAATATGGGTCACGACGTCGACGAGAGAAAGCGGATTCTCAGACCAACAGCAACTAAAAAACAAGGCACGAAGCCCTTTCAGAATGGGAATGATGCCGGAGAGACGGACCTGTGCAACAAATTCACGTCCCTTTTCTGCCACGAGCCCAACAGGAAGGTTGTATTCAACGACAAGCCTGAGGTGGGAAGGAATTGATGACTGACCGACTCACTGACTGCCGTTGTTGGTGAAGCCTGTATGTATGAGGCAAGTTTCGTGTAGGATTCGGTTTTACTCTTCATTTTGTGGTGTCGTGCTGTGCCGTTCGGTGCCGCGAGAGGTGGGAAGGAATTTATGACTGACCCACTGACTGACTGCCGTTGTTTGTGACGCCTGTTTGTATGAGGCAATTTTCGGACAGGATTCGGTTTTGCGTTTTATGTTGCGGCGTCGTGTGATGCCGTTCGGTGGAGAGGTGGGAAGGAATTGATGACTGACCGATTGACTGACTGCAGTTGATGGTGAAGCCTGTTTGTATGAGGCAAGTTTCGGATAGGATTCGGTTTTACTTTATATGTTGCGGTGCCGTGCGGTGCCGTCCGGTGCCGCGAGTACCACTGCATGAGGATACACATTTTGACTTCCACACTTCGGAAGGCACAGTTTGACATCGCGTCAATTACACGTATCACACCGACCCACATACCAAAAACAGTTATACCATATAAATACCATCCGGGTACGTGCCCGCACCTGGTAATCTGGCAATGGTGTGTTGATGTAATGGTGTATACCACTCCATCGGTAGCTACAGGGACCGTTTGAGTATTCACCGCTCTGTCCGGAAATATGAGGACTGTCGGTATTTGGGTATCACCACTGAATAACTAAAAGGTCTGTACAATTCCGGACAGAGTTCCGGACTTTGTTTTCGTGCGGAGATGTCGTGTTTGTAGGCGAACGTCGTGTGCACATCCATCTACAGTACCGACAGTGGATCGAGTATTAATAGTGGTTGGCGTCAATTCGTGTGTGCGTGTGTACAATTGTTTTGGCCTCTTCGAGTCTCACGTATTGCATGCCAATCAGCCGGCCCAAGCTGCTCCCATCTTCCACAAACCGGTCCGCTATTGCTGTAGTGCTGGCGTGTAGCCGCTTACACGTCGCCCATCGCCTCGGTGGATTGGTGGCTTACCTCGTGATTACTACGAGCACTGTTAGATCGATTGCGTGAGTTCCAATCCCGCCGAGGAGCTTTTCCTTCTGCAAAAATTGACGAGTACATAGCAGATACCCTGGTAGCACCTACAGTAGCACCCTGTGCATACACGATTCGACGTAAGTCGACGAAGGAAGAAAATGCTGAACTCTTCTCGCGATACAACTGAAGGCGCGCACGGTAGCATGGAGAGCGGGGGGGGGGGGGGGGGACCGCTATGTGACCCCGGATCTGAGTAACCAAAGGGAGGGAGCTGGAGAAGTGGGACCTGGTTAAGATAGTACCAGTACATGGGATGGGAAAAAGAAGGCAGATATATCCTTCCTTTAGAATGCTCGACACCAGCAGGAAGCAAGAATTGTGATCCCTCTCACCTAGTTATCTTTCCTCGCTTCCGATAGATTACGACATCGTCCGGCAATGTAAGGATCGTTTTTTTATAAAATGAATATCCAAACGTTCCTTAAATTTTCGGACATATATGTAACTATGTAAACTATTTGAAGAACACGCACATACCAGCCGCCGCCGTGCAACAGACTACTCAATCGATGTTCTCAGTGCGCCGACGGAAAACGACACATGGACAAAGTGAGGACATGGTGTGCCACTCCCCGGGATGGCAGGAAAACCCAAAGACAACACCCCCGTCAGAAATGCTTCTTTTTTTTGGCTACTTGGAAAGAATTACCCTCTGTGTGCTGCAGTAGTACTGTAGGTACTCCTGGTGCTATTTTCTAATTTCTTCTCACGGGCGCACCAATGCGAGACTCGAAACGTTTGAAAGGCCTCTTCGAAATGGAAACTTGGCTTCGACACCTGGAGCGATGCTTTGGCGTTGGCCACCGGTGCACCATATATATACATATTTTTGTTCATCCCATTTATTAGCTTCGCCCATTTTTTCTCTCTACCTCTAATAATAATGGGTAATCAAGTCAGGGGGCATATAGCGGGCCTCTTATCCTCCTCCCTCCCCACTACGGTTTGTGCCTTGATTTTTTATCGCCAAAAAACTTCATCCCTTTCATCCCTCGTTGACTCGCGTAGAAATGCGCCTAGCCAGGCTATGCGCTCTCAGCAGATGATTAGTTTCATACTTTTTCCAAATATAGTCAAATCTCACCATGGTGGGATTTGAAACTTATCAACCCTAATATTGCAGCATTTGAGGATTAACACTAGACCACCGAGGCGATATATATATATAAATATTGGCACCCGGTACTGGTAGGTACTACATTTCATTACTTCGGAATTCGGCTATTCGGGGCTATCCCTGAGTTGCTGTTTGTTCCTGTATGGCTCGGTTCAGCGCTTTTCGATGGCATTGCCCCGTTTTGCTTTGACTCCATCTCCTCGAAAGCAGCAGTTGATCACGCCAGGATGTCTGGAAGGTGGCAAAACCAATAGAAGCCATACCATACCACTACCGTGCGGTACAATGCGGCACAGTGCAGTAGGGGGGGGTGTACTCGTTATCATACATGGCCGTAGTCGTATGACCAGTGCAGTAGGGGGGTTACTTTCGATCTGAACAACCCTATGCTCCTCAACTGGGGAACTAGAGCACTCTGCCCACGGTAGTGCTGTGCGCAATATAGTTGCAACCTCTTTTTTTGTTTTTTATGGTTGTGTTGATTGTAATATTATCATAGGCGATGGGAATGTTTGTCGGGGTACCGTACACTTTTATCGAAACTGCTATCTTACAATAAATGGTACCAGTACTAAGTTAAAAATACTAGTGTACGAAGTTGTGGAGCTCTTGGTAGGAGCTCCATATAACGATACAGCAGTCGTACAGCTTTAGCTTTGAACCCCTGTACCGTCCTTTAACCTTAAACTTTTAAGCTAACCTTTATAAGAATACCACCCATACATGATGGCAAGTCTCGTAGACCGAACGCTTGTTGACGTATCTCCATGGTTGGCATTTATGATGAGAGATTGACGGTATCTACGGACCCTGTCCCCCACAGTATTTCCAAACTTCAACTATTATGAAGACAATATCATGATGGCTTGATGGCAAGTCTGGTAGACCGGACATTGGTTAACGTTGTCATCTGTGATCGGAGATGGGCGAATAGGCGTTGTCTACCGACCCTGTCCTCCATATTTGACGTTCAACATTTACACTGCTGCCCTTAACCTCCAACGTATTTTTACCCTCTATGCTATCATCAAGTCTAAACCTTCAAAGGAGATAGCGTCGTCGGCGGTTCATTAGTCCATTAATGCGAACCGCACACAGCTGTATCATGTGTATCGTACACACGCACCTGAGGCAGATACACGTAGCGGGAAAACAAAATGAACTTCACGTAAACAATTTACTGCTTGCTTCGTACCTCATATCAAATCCCCCTGCAACGCCGAACCGAGAAATCGTCGGAGCCGCTCGGCTTAAAGGTCACTGCTTCGGGGGGGGGGGTGGGTGGCAATGGATGTCTCAAGTAGAGTGTACGGTTGGCTGTGGTGTATACGGTATCTCGGTGGGTCTTTTGGGTATGCGTACTGTAGCTGTTGTGATCCCTATCCACGGCACTGTTTATAGTTCTTGAGCAACTCCACTGCTTGCTACTGCCATTGACAACGGATGTCTTGTCCATATGCGAACAATACGGTTGACTACTGTATACGGTACCTCTGTGGGTCTTCGGGTTATATATGTATACATATACGGAGCCATTGTGACAGTGTGATTCCTATCTGCTGCTTACATTTCTGGAGCATGTTATACCACCACTCTACTTAAGTATACACAGCAGTTCACTCTGAGGCACTGACTGTAGCACACCCACGGCAAGAGTGACAGAATTTCAATGCATGTGTGCCTTGTCGCGACCGTGGCGCCTGACCAACACTCACCCCTTGTCCTACTGCTGTCCTACTGCTGTCCTACTGCTGTCCTGCTGCTGTATCTCTTCTCGATGAATGGGTTCACGTTAAGGATAGGTGTGATAACAGCAGCAGAACATGTGAACTGCTGATGGCTTGTTGAGGCCCGGGCGCATGAGCAGGCACAGGCACATAACGACCGATGAATATGACAGACAGACGATCTCCGATCTCTGATGAACCGCCTACTGCTGCTTCTTCCCTGGATTTGTGTTCATTGAATCAGGTCACCTTGATCGAGAGCAAGCGCGAGCGATTCCCCCCGACGATGATGGGCGTGAAGCTCAAACGAGAGGCGTTCTGGACGGTGCGGGAGGTCAGACAGAACCGAAAACGGTGGAACAGACACACGGAGGCCCACAAGGAGGAGTCGACCGGCTTCAGCTGCGACTGCTTGGAGTGCCAGGCCGAGGGCGAGGACGCCGACTTCATCCCCTTCGACCGACTCGGAATCCACAAGATGCTCCAGGCGCTCTCGGATGGCCAGGCGCTCTCGGATGGCAACTTGCCACCGCCGGCTATAAAATGGCATGCAAAAATCAGGGCAGCCGGTTCAGAGTAATGATGGACGTGATGTGTTGGACAACAGACAGGCGCACGCGTGAGTGCGTATGGGTCTGTTTTTGGAGGGCAGCGTACCGCCTATACAAGTATATCCACGTTTTTGGGAACGAAGCATGATATGCTTGAAAATAGTGCCGTGTTTGTTTGTTTGTTCATTTGTTTATTTATTTGTTCTAGGAGTAAAAGGGGTAAAATCACAGCGATGTTGCTGTTCTGTTGGTGTTATTGAGCCACTTGAGTACATATCCCTTGGACGCGTACGAGATTTTTTATTACTTTTTTTTCTTGTTTGTGAGCGTTTTACTGGTGTTGTACAGAACAGTACTTGTGCTTTTTTTCGTACAGTGCGAGCTTAAAGTCAGAGTAATGTGTTGGTGTTATACCACAGGCGGATATCTGTAGTCCGTACAAAATTTCAATGAGGGTGAAGTGATGGGTGCTGTACCACCAGGTACGAGTATGTATGCTGTATGACCTTAACTTGGAGTATAGTAATGTTGGTATTGAACCGGACATCTTTCTATATGGGCGTAATACCAGAGTGATATTGATGTGGTGCCCCAGGTATATATGCTGTACGATCTTGAAATCGAGAATGTGGTGGTGTTGTATCACAGACATTTATTTGTCTGTAAGCGCTGAAAATCAGCGTCATGCTGGTGGTACTGGTGATGCACCAAGGACAAGCGTATAAATATAAAATCAGAGTTTTATATGTATATGTGTGTGTTGCACCGCAGACAAGTGTAAGAGGTTAAAATCGTAGTTATGTTGGTGTTCTAATGCGTACAGCAGACTACTGCTGTTCTTTGGAGTGTAAGCTAATAAAATCAGAGTTGTGTATGTGTTGTACATCAGACTACTGCATCAGCTTTATATCAGGTTATGGTGTGTATTGTATTAGCAACCTGTACCCGGTACGAGCTTGAAATTAGAGTACCGGCAGTCAAATATGTTTTGCACCGCGGGCAACCATGAGCTTAAAACTGGAGAGTTTTCGTTTTTGTATTGTACGACAGACACGTACAGGCCTAGAACAGGAACACGTTGAGGGGTGACTGCTGCTCCCAGAGGTGGAGTGAAGCCTCAGTCATCAATCGTGCTTCCTAGAGAGAAAGGGATTTCGTGCTCGCAGTTTTCTGATTGGTCAATTTTGATTCCCATATTTTTTTATTGGTGGAAAATGGGATTTCGTGCCCGCAGGCTATTAATAGGATGGCCGATGGCCGCCGTGCTCAGTACGTACGCTGCGCATGCCGTGGGTGGCTACTCGCTTCAAGGTGTAATAAAATTGGGAGAAAAGGCGGGGGTCATGGTGTACTGAAAATGGGACAAGCGGGGGGGGGGGGGGGGGGGGCAAGGTGTACGGAAAACAGGAGAAGGGGGGGGGGGGGGTAAGGTGTACTAAAAACAGGAGACGGGGGGAGGGGGTACTCGATATTATGCATGGCCGTAGTCGTATGTGTATAGAACCTCGCATTCCTATAATGCCGGGACGGAGCACGTCGGGTTTTCACCGAGCAGGCAGACAGTGCTTGTACCAAGCGCGAAGCGCCGTGAGGTATCCGGCGAGTCGCATGAAGGGTGAGCTGCATCCTCCTAAGAACCGATTGTGAGGCGGACTTACACATGGGTGACAGCTTCAATGAGCTAGTTTATTTTCCGTTGTGGTCAGTTCCGGAGGCAGCAATCGGAGGGGGGGGGGGGGGGTGTCACGGTGTAATTAGAATTAGAGAGGGGAAGGCGTGGGGGAGGGGGGGGGGGGCTGTGGAAACGCGGGCAACACCATCCGGTCAGTGATACATGACCATTAAGTGACAGCACTGACAGACGCCATGCGCACTACGTTGCACATGTCCGTGCGTGACTACTCACTTCAAAATGTGTACTGAAAATGGGAGAAGCGGGGGGGGGGGGGGGGGGGGTTGTGGAAGCGTATCCGGTCAGTGATAACATTGACTGATCCGCTACTACAGCGAGCAGTGTCGAGAAGAAGCGTTGTTTCTTGTAATAATGTATTTAGCATGGTTTCCCCACAACTACTTGACGATAATTACTATAGCTGTCGCGGGATTGTTGTACGTGTTCGGTGTCACTATAAAGACCAGTAGCGCGTGTTTTGACGCAACATCACTAAGACAGTCAGTAGCCCTGTATCTGTATGGTCCTTGCAGGAGGAGAAATACTCACCTGTATCTGGTGACTGATATGCACCGCGTTGAAGAGTTGACGCTGCCCTTCCATGCTTCAGAGGTTTTTTGTGGAGGTGCGAGTGAGCACTGTTTTTTTTAAGTTGTTTCGACGGTTATTCGATTAATCCAATACAAATGGTTCAATGGAAGAAGGCCCGGTTCCCAACTCTCGAAGTTCGAAATATGTGGATGTAGCTCTATGCATGCACATAGGCCCAAGCGTTTCACTTTTACTGCGCCCACCTAAACGCAACCGTTCGGGACAATGGAGGGCAGTGCACCTAAACGAAACCGCTCGGTACCAAATGGAGGGCGGGTGGACCTCTCGGAGTGTACCTGCAGGAAACAACCGTTCCGTACGTACAAAACAGAGGATATGGGGGCCTCGTCTCCGCAGCGTTCTCGGCATTCACTTGATATATTTAGTTCACGCGTTACGATCGTTGACTGACGCAAAGAGAGCTCGCGTGCCCACACAAGCACACACAATCACATACAAAAATCACTGGGTGAAAAGGAGTGTGCCTTGCATGGACAAATACGACCACGTGCATTCATTTGAACCCTTCGTTCAGTTGTTGTTGTACCAGAGATCTATAAAGGCCACTGCACTGTGCGCAGGTACTTATTCTTGAAGCACGAGCCATAGCAAGCCTAACCATGAACCATAGGTGAGTTCATGTTTCATATAAACCTCGTCGTGTTGTCCTTGTACTGTAGCTGCTGGTCCCCAATGGAGTGTGGACGCACATACAGTTGGTAGTTGTCCATTATCACACTCCCATCTCTCAATCTCTCTTCGCTATTCGATCCTCAAGTATCTACTGTACTCAAAAACTATTTCCCAAATGAAAGTGGACACATACAGTACAGTGTTATTGATTGTTTACAGTAGTTCCACCTAAAGGTAAAGCTCTGGCAACCACATCAGCATATCCTTGTCTCCCTCATATTGGTAACTTCCCCGTTCCACCGTCCAACGCAAATGCGTACACGAAAACCAGCACACTGGGCAACAGCACTGCAATGGTGCGTCTCATTGGCGTTGCATTACAGCAATGTGCTGTTAAATGTTTCGCTTCGCTTCTGCAGGAAAATACGGGTCTACGTGGTAGCAAGAACAGCAGAGCAATATTGTCTCCCTCAATGCGCACAACTTGTCTTCTACGTAAACACACACCGCAACAATGTTGAGCAGTCATCTATTCTTGGCATGCGTCACATTTACTTCCCATCCAGCCATTCTCTGCAGCCTTGCGCTCCCGCTCGTCATGATATGTACTGCAACGTGGGGGGTGTCTCGTTTGGGTCATCTCAATTCGTTCAACTGTTTACGCCAACGTCACCACGAGAGGTCACCCTAAGTGGAAAAATGTAGAACTCTTGGTATCGACAGCGCCCCATAACCAAGTCTTGGTGAGAGAGGCTTGCCCCTTGCGAAGCTACTAATGATACAGCACATGCAACAATATGTGCTTGCCGCCGAAGAGAGCACAGGGTAATCGCTGATGACGATTGCGGCGATAGCCAACGTTGTGGACCACGTCCATTGCAATGCGGCTCTAGTAACGCCCGAAGGAGCACGGGGGACGTTCTTTAGGTCTGAATAACTACAACTGTTGCTCTTGTACTGTTTACTGCGACTGATTTGCAGCGTGCCAAAATGCCAACTTACTTGAGTCGTGTCCAATGTGTTCGATACAACCTCCCCCCCCCCCCCCCCCCCCCCTGGAGCATTTGACTGGGCCAAAGGGCAGCAAGCGTTCGCAATCGAAGCGCGAGCAACCGCCACGAAACGATAAATCTGGATCGCTACAAAGAAAGCTCAACCCTACCCATTCTGCAGGCTATACGCTGATTCCGCACCCCGCGCCTCCGAAGATTGAACAGAGCAGACGACAACCTCACTCACCTGAGTATCATGTACATTATGTAAAGTATCATGTACATCATTTAAATTCAAAATACAACAACAAAAACTCATCTTATGTTCTCAAGACCAAACGCTACTTGAACGTGCGAGGTCCGTTTTCGCAAAAGCTAAAACACATACAACTAAAATAAACAATTTACAACGACAATATTTTGTACCGCGTAGTATACATATCTAAAGTAAAGTCATAAACAAACGTCAACGTTCCTGTCCGACCTGACATAATTACACGACAAATATGCATTTTTCTCCCACCCTCTTGTAACATATATATATGATACATCGTGAAGAGTTAAGCTCTGCCCGTGGTGCACGTCCGCACAAAACGAAATCGCCGGCTTTGCAGTTACTAATCCTGACTATTAATATCTGGTACTGTCTCATAAAAACTGCAGATATGTGCATTTTTGGTGGAACCGTGCGCAGTCGACGGTATTATTGAAGGTGTTGTTCCACAATTTATCCCTCCCATGTCTGTTTTCTACAGCCAATGGTAATTATAGATGTTTCACAATCTATCCCTCCCACGTCCATTTACTGTAGTCCCGCGAGAGCAGGGTGTCGTTGGCGCGAACAACAACGCCCGTCAGTCCCCCGTGCGCTGGCAGAACCGGCGCGCGCTCCTCCTCCTTATCCTGGAAGGTGTCGCAGAAACGGTGCTGGTCATCCTGTATGATACCGCTGTTGCAGCAAGGGCAGCCGCACCTCATGAGCCCATCCATCGGCCAGTCGCTCATCCGAATGTGCCAGACCCAGGCCCGCTTGAAAACTGCCAGCTCGGCGTGCGAATAGAAAGCTTCGCGCTTCGTGGCCAAGTCGCCGTAGCGCTGTTGTCTGGTCTCGATAAATACCTCCTGCTAGTGTTAGTGTAACATGTTTCGGTAGTATCAATGTGACGTTAGTGTCAACATGTAAGTGCAACATGTTACGAAGTAGTGTTGAGTGTACGATGTGGGGTGGGGCATGGTGAGAGGCACAACCGAAAGCGTTTTGAGCGAAGTACTTGTTCGTAGTTTATAACATCAAACATGCCGCTCTGTCTCCTGAAATGTAAGGAACGTTTTGGTACTCACAGTAATTGCTCTATTGCTCTATTGCTCTATTACCTGATCATGTGCGGACATAGTAGCGTACATGTTACCAACACGTGTCGGTTCGGTGCCGATTCGGTGTTCGCGAAGGAGCGAAACGACAATGTGGTACGAATACTGTAACCCATAGCTGATGGTCCATAGTCTAGACTACAGCAGTAGTTTAGACAGACAACATTCACGTAGCGAACACCCGGGTCGTCATCTCACGGAGGATGCCCCACTTCACAATATCACAATACCACACAATACGGCACACTACAGCTACGGAAATGCCAAGAAGAGACCACAAGAAACAGCGTGGGGAGGGGAACAGACCCTAACCCATGGCGTGGAGGTGGAGCCTGAATGCCACCTAGGTTTTGAGTTTTGAGGTATAACGTGCGCTCAGAGAAGGGAGGAGAAGCACAGCAAGCAGGTATCGAAGGGAGCAATTAATAATACTAACAATGGTCGTGTCCAATGGTTTCCTTGCGTGGCTTTTATGGATTTGGTTATTCATTTTGTTGCTATTTAAGAGTAATCAACCTCAAAGGCTATGCTGCACATTGCGGGATGGCAAATATGAGGATACTGTATACCTGGTGTATTACCTGGTACATCAGAAGCCAGCCTCATAATCTCCAACAAACCGTACAACAACTATACTCGTTTGGTTTCCCTAAGCATGACTGTGTATGAGTGTTTATGGCTGTTGATGACCGTTGAAGATCGTGCAGCATGCCAACCGTTGTGCAATGGCAAACGAGTAATGCGTCAAGTAAAAATTGTACCGCAACGACAATAGCAATGTTACTGTTGTAACATCGCGTCGTACGTTAATTCGTATAGAGTTTGGGATCAATGAGGCCTCCTGCTGCGACCAGCCGGAGACTCTCACCCAGGGTTACTACTCCCGCGTTAATTGGCTGGCAATCAACGCGGCACCTCGTCGCAGAGAGTAGGTACCCCGGTAAAATAAACACTAACAAAACTGATGCCGTTGTCGACGGTACACCTCGCTACCAACGATGGGCAGGCGGGATGGTCTGTTATTTTCACAGCCTCTTTCTACTTTGTTGTGTTGTCGTAGAGCTGCGATATCGCTCACTGAGTGATGCTCAATCACTGTCTCCCCATACAACAATGAGGCTTTCCCGAAAAGGGATCCACCCTGCTGGCGTCCCCGCTTTTTTGTTCCAGATTACTGTTGTAACATCGCGTCGTACGTTAATTCGTATATAGTTTGAGATCAATGATGCCTCCTTCTCTGCTGCGGCATGAGATCACGCCCATAGTTGTTGACCCTTCTCTTATCTCAATGTCGTCGCCCGTTTGATGCGCACCAGTATCCTTTTTTGCGGGTGCCTTCTATTCCTTATTGCCCCCAAACTTGTAGCTTAGTTGATTAGGGGTTCTGCTACCGCAGGTTGTCCCGTGGGAACGTCGTGTGCGATTTTCAATACCCCTCCGGCGGTGATACGGCGCTGAGGTATGCGATCGCGGTGTGCTGCACCCGGAACGCGTTTACCTGATTGTCGGCACGCAGTGTTGTAGCGTGTCTCCGTGCGGTTCTTCCGGAACTAACATACGCTCATGTCGTGCTCGAGGGGCGAGAGTACTATAAATAGCACTGATCTCCGTATTGTAATTCTAGAAAATCTTGAGAGCAATAGACACGCACACAATGTTATACCTTTTACTTTTCAAAACAAACATCATCAGCGCTGCCCTTCTGTAGGTGCGTGCGCGCGCTAGTGATAGTGATGCGATGATGGCAGGGTCGTGACTCGGGGGCACCAACCAAATGTCAGCTTCCAAATTGAGTCTGGAGAGAGACAGCAACCACGTGCACGCACAGCGGCCGTACCATGCCAGGTTCGGGGCATAACACGTAAGACATGGGTTCTACATCGCCCCCCCCCCCCCCCCCCCCCCCCCCCCCCCCCCCCCCCCCCCTCCCCTTCTAGCAACAGACAGGCGCGAGAAACGCGTCAGAAAATGCGTAACTTGGGTCCACTTTGGTTCAGGGAAACATACAAAAGGCGCACGATTCTCATCACACACGAAACTGTGACAGGAACGTATGGGTGAAAACGACAGTGCCGACGACGCCAATTATGGGGCGGCACTCCCCGAAAGGTAAAATTCGTAGGGGGGGTATGGATTATTAAATATATGACCTAGAAGGCCTTGTGGATGGGGGATGCACCGACCACCGGCATCCTTTCGGTCTCATCATAACAATATTGGTTCCTTTAACTCCAAATAGAGGTTCCAAGACTGTAAGAGGAGCAGGCGCGCGCGGGGGGGGGGGGGGTCCTCACTTGTTGCTTGCCTTAGTTATTTGACCATTGACCACGAACCCCTTTCGAGACGGAGCCGGGGGGGGGGGGGGGGGGTGGGGTCGACAAACCAGAACCGGTCTAGCTATGTATATAGTTCTCTCTCCAGCGCGTTGTGTGTGCGGTGTTTATTTCTAAAATTCGATGGATTTTAAGCAACGTGTTCGGGAATTTAACGCAAACTGGAGACGAATTTCGGGGCACCGACTTAGTTAGAACGGTCGACTCCGTGGTTCTTGGTGGTTTCTCAACAGCTCTATATACTACCTGGTATAATATATACTTTGAATAATAGCTTTTTAGGAGCCACTTCCTGCCGACGGATGCTTTCGGGCTCACGGTTAGTGTTCCTCTCTGACTTGTTCGTCAGTTTTCAAGAGCAATGCTCGTGTCGTAAATAAAATCGGTATATGTCACACTTGCTGAGGAACGCGCCAGATTTCACAGTCAGCGCATTGCGCTGTTATGCGTCGCGCCTGTACCCCTCTCCCCCGCGCCTGATTCGTCTCGACAGAGATGCATGGTCAATGGTCAAATAACTAAGGCAAGCAACAAATGAGTACACCCCCCCCCCCGCGCGCCTGATTAGCCTATTTACTACGGATATTTGTGAACAATTTTCTAGTTCTCCTGTCAACCTCTCCACCTGAAGCTTTCCCTCACATTTAATAGGTGATTAATTGGATGATCTGGCAGCCCATCGCTCGGCGCAGCATCACTGGGTTACTGCACACGTTTTGGTACACATTTTCTCAATGCTTGTGCTAACGACTCTCGCCCTTGACCCTGGGGCCCAATATTCGTACAAACGCTTCATCGGACACCACACGTGCCATGATTTCTGAACCAAAAGATACAAAACCTCGATTTGGGATCTTGTGCTCCGTTCACCCCCTTTAGAACTACAGTAGCATAACGTAGTAGTATGCTTGGTATACCTGGTATCCAATCTGACCTACAGCAGCATTTGGCCCCCGTTTGGACTCTTACGTGAATATCAAACGTACATAATATTCCCGGCTACGCAGCGCGTTCTACTAAGCGTTCCATGCATCAAGCATTAGCCCTTTCGGTAAAACTTTGAGCACACGCCTCCTTGCACGGGCGGACGCATGTTGTTCTGTTACAAGGCCACACCAAAGGCCACTATTGTCGGAAAGCTTTTTTTCAAGACTTTTCATATTTTCAGTTGTGAAGTTTCCATCACGACACGGAGGCGTTCTGTCGCAATTTGTGAATTTTAACAAAGGGAAGCATATCAGGAATGCTTAGCATTTTCACATTTGGAAAGCAAAACAGATAAATCTGGAAGAAACAATGAGTCGGTACTGTCGAAAACCTTTCTGTCCTCAATATACAGATTTTCAAGCTTATCTTCGCACAATCTTTGTGCCTTCTAGATTTTCCATTTTTTTCCGAATATGTCAAGGCTGATGTGTTTCCCTCTGCTAAAATCCGCAAATTGTGACAGAACGCTTCCTTATCTCGATGCAAAAATCTACAAATCAAAAAAGTCCTGAAAATGTGGATAACAACAAGGAACGGCAAAACGGTCAGAATGCCATAACCCCGTGCTGCAGGCTATGTATGGTATTTAAGTACCAGGTGCCAGGTATCAGGTATCAGAACCCAGCACACTGTTCTTGCGGTCCCCCTAATCTACCATGTGAGCCTCATTTGGGAGATGTAACATCAGTTCTTCTCTAAGAATCCTAAGCACGCATACCTTCCCATATCTATACGTACGGACTTCATCACATTAGCCCATCCTGAATAGTCGTAAATGCCTATCACACGACGATCAAAATATGTCAACAAGAACGTCCAAAAATCGAAGAGGGAGGTCGGATGCGGCTATTCGAAACGATCACAGAAGAAACAAACGTAGATACCGCCACATGTCGCACTGAAGCTAACACGGGTTTAGAAAGCACGATCACCGAGTATGGAGCTGGAAAACGAAGCTCGCGGTCGGGAATACGCTCGTAAGATGCCAACAGTGAACGGGCTACGGGAGAAAGGTGGAGGCCGGAGCAAGCGATCCAGAACACGAAAATGCGGAAAACAGAGTCCAAAAAGACGCAAGCGTAAAAGGAAGGCCGAAGAGAAAACAAGTAACGCTGCGATCCATAAAAGCAAGGCCCTTGGAACGGACGTGGAAATGCTGGCGCGGGAGGGACCATTGCTCGGGCCAAGGGAGAAATAACGGAGGCCGGTTGAAAGAAGGTGCAAGGGCGAGATGAAAAACCCAAGGACTGAAGGCTGTACGAAAGCGAGAAGAACGCCGCAAAGTTTGAAGAAGGGGGGTCTATAATTTACGGTCAAGGAGGCGGCAACAACGTGGGAACAACGGTCCATATGTGGGACCCAGAAGGGCTAGTGTAAGCCTAAAAAGCGCGACATTATTCGTCCGAAAAAAGAGAGGAAACAAAAGGAATGCCTCGCACAATGCAAACAGAGAATGCACGTTTCCTATTGTATACTGCAGGAACTGAAGCTATGCGTAAGGCGTATGAAAGGCTACTCGTGGAAAAGGCAGGTATGCCGGGGACGAAAGTGTGAAGGAGAAACGCAGTGTGCACTGCAAAAGAAGAAGGGAATAAAAAGCAAGTCATGTAAGCTGCGCTGCATGGGAAGCAGGAAATATTTACTACGTGTCCAATAGACATTCGAGGCAAGAAAAACTAGGCAATTCAAAGACTACTTCATGCAGAAATACGGTAGCTCCACAGGTCAGCGGCCTTCGCGAAGAGGAGGCAGGCACAACCGGTGGTAGGAAGTTGAAGAAAAACAAAAAATCTCCCCGAAGAACAGTACCACAGATTGAAGGTGGTAGGTTATTCAAGTAGAATCACAAACGCTCCTGAAAGCACATTACCACAATTTCGCGGTCGTCACGAAAATAGCTAAATGGAATCGGGGATGGTAAATTGGAGAAAACAAACCAAGAACAACGACAAGGTTCAAGTAGAATCACAAACGCTCCTGAAAGTACAATACTACAATTTCGCGGTCGTCACGAAAAGAGCTAAGTGGAATCGGGGATGGTAAGTTGGAGAAAATAAACAAAAAACAACGAGAAAAACACCCGAAAAGTGAACAATCACTGAAGTTCGGCAGCCCTCGCGAGAGGATGCAAGCGGCACCGGTACTGGTGGTTCAAGGGGCATATTAATACGCCCGAAGAGGCGCCATTGGCCGAAAGGCAAGAAAGCAAGCAATGCACGCTGATAATCACGAAGGCGCAGTATCCGAAAGGTCGGATGTGAAAGGCTAGCGTTAAACCATCGATAAAAATTCGAAGAACTAAGAAAACTTACGCTGCAGAGCAATGAAAGTGGGGGTCGTGACGTGGGACCTAAGGCACTAGCTTAGGGCCTTGATCGGGTCGGAAACGGAATACCAGAAACTGCCAAAGCCAGTCGCAAATGTGCGAAGAAAGGATAACCCTAATTTTATGTACAGAAGGTGGGAGGTGGAAGCATTGCCGGAAAGCTGAAGCGTGGGTAAAAAATGTGGGGCCTCGAAAGGCTAGCTAAGAAACTGTACCAAGAAAAGCTTACACATCAGGGTCGCTCGACCAAAGTCAGATCCACGAACAAATCCTAAGCCGAAACGGTGATACGAAAGTTGAAGAAACGCTCACAAGCTGAGACGGGGTGAAGGAAGTGAGGCACTCAGGGGCCATATAGCTTATAGTGGGTACCAGCAGAAGCTACTGCAGTACGCAGCGAAATCTTCCAACCTACACAAATTTGACTATTACGGGGGTCCATAGTTGACAGGACCGATGGTAAATATAAAAAGCTATATATTTACCTATTTTTACTAACAAAATTTGGTCCCATCAACTATGGACCCCCGTAATAACACGCCAAAAATATGGGTCTTCAAGGGAATACTGGTGCAGCTTCAAGCAAGGCAGGACGTACCTATATTTCCAGTGACCCACGTGGGCAAGAGGAAAGCAAAAAAATAGAAATCCAGACCGAGCGGGGTTTACTATTAATAGCCTGGAACGAAGGCTTGATGAGGTGAGACTCCGGCATGCCAACTGGGCAATGAATTGGGGGAAACAGACAACAAGCTAGCTGTAGTGGAGCGCGACGGCCTGAAACGCGAGGTCAACCACGCGAGACCCTAAGTGGCTTTTACGGGGGTCCATAGTTAATAGGACCTATGGTATGCATAAAAACCTATGTATTTACCTATTTTTACTAACAATATTTGGTCCTATTTACTATGGTCCCCCGTACTAGCTGAGAAGGCCTATTTTCATACTCGCAAAGCTCGATACGCGACAAAGTTATTCATCGGGAAGCAGGTACGTCGGAAACAGAAAGAAGAGGAGGTCAACAGTTCACGACTTGTGACTGTGAAGCTAGAACGGGGTCGACACGTGGGAGTTTTTTTTCGGGGGCAGCTATGCCGCGAAAAATCAAGAAACGAACAAAACAACGGGGGGGGGTGTACCCATTTTGTTGCTTGCCTTAGTCATTTGACCATTGACAACGCATCCCTTTCGAGAAGGAGCAAAAAACAACGGGGGGGGGGGGGGTCAAAACGAAAAGACTTATGTGGGCTGCGAAGCCTAGACGGGGTCGAAAACGTGTGAACTTTGCGAGAAGCTATGCAACGAAGGTAGTATATGGACAAGGACAGCACCGAGCACCGCAGCATTAATTTATGATGTCTGCCTCTAACCCCTGAAACAACAACACTAATAATAGTAACGAGCGTAACAGTAATAATTACGATAAGAATAAGAATAACAATAAGAATATATGATTATAACAATAACAATGATAAAAATATTAATAGTAACAACAGTAACAAAAACAACAGTAATAATACTAAGACCATTTATTATGGGGAATTTTGGAAGCGTTCTCAGAACCGTTTTTTTTTGGCCGAAAACCCGCGATTTACTCGACGGGACTGTCAAAAACACAGGATGTGCTTGTTTTTCCGAGAGCTTTCTCGAGCACTTTTCCGTTTCTCCAGAGTTGTAGTTAGACTGTTCGTCCATATTTCCAGTTCTGAGGACATCATGATTTTTCATCAAAAATCTTCAAAGATCCATTATTTCTGGCCCCAGTTCTGACAAACAGCCTTATTTTTGACCCTCCAGAGAAAACTGATTGGTTGTTCCAAAAATCAAACTAGGACTCTCGCGAAACGGGAAATTGTTCCTGAAATCTCTCGAAAAACTCCGGGGAGCATTCTGAGGAGTCTACCGGTGTTTCAGGCTATCCCGCCGAGTAAAAAAAACGCGTATTTTCGGCCTGAAAACCGAGTTCTGAGAGCTCAGAAATATTTTCCAATAGTAGTTTGTCTAACAATACAGAATAATTCATGGACATCGTCATCGAGGCAGGATGACTCCGAGATGCTACGGCATCAGAGTATCGTGATAAAGCGATACTCCTCGACTTCACGTATGTATGCGGACCCACAAGCGGGGATCTACATGAGGGCAGTCAGCGCTGACCAGGACGGATCAGCTGCTTCCACTTCTGAGGCGCGCAAGCGCAGTCACTACGCTCGTCCGGGACAGGTGTCCTTCGACGAGCGCAGCTACAAACTCGCCACCCTCGCGGTGGAAAGCTTTGGGCGCCTCGCAAAGATAGGCAGCGACCTGGTTGATCAGTTGGCGGCAAGTATAGTCGGAGGGACGGACGGATCGTTCCTGGCGCGGAAAGGCGTCTGCAAAGAACGCCTCTTCCAGATAATCTCGGTTACCACACAGGTCGCGATTTCGCGCCGAGTACGCACGTATAAACTAGCCCTGAGGAACCGCCAGGTCGCTAGGGGAAGGGAGGAAGAAGCCGGAGGAATGCGGCCAATGACTTGGGGATGGAACTTTGATGAGGAATAGGATATATTTTATACCGGTAGCCAAAATGAAATGATGTGGGGAATGGAAATCGGGAAACGACTGGCAGAAAAGTGTATGAGCGATACTACTGATTTACGGAAGGATATTTGGTCTATATAGGAACGGCATCTACGCTATATCGTCGGAAGGCAAGCATAATAATAATAATAATAATAATAATAATAATAATAATAATAATAATAATAATAGTGATGATGCCGGAATGTCCGAAAATTAGTGCAAGTGTCTCCAGAGCGACGGCGCAATATTTCTATTGCTGCCAGGCTGCACCGACGACGGACAGGGTAAAAATAATATTTGATACTCGAAGCCCTGTATGTAGATATTTACCAGGGAAGTACTCGTGAGAGGCGTAGTAAGCGAGGGTGCATGGCGTTAGTGAGAGGCAATTCGCTCATCATGCTCATCATGGTGCCCATGTCGATATTAGCAGTTTTCACTTTTGAGTGCTCTGAAGAAAGAGGGAGAGAGCTTGTCGCTCCTGTCCCTGTTTCTACGTGTCCTCGGCAGACGCAAGCCGCTTCGTTGTTACGCTGGGCGGGGTGGTGCAATGCAGTCAACACACCGGCCACGCTGTCGGGGCATTTGACCGCTGACCATCCCGGACCTTATTATTCGGTGTACAGGAGATTCAACAAAACCCCACCAGCCCGCCGTCCTCCTTTTTGGTGCTGCCAACGTGGTTGATGTTTTATTCTTGATCTTTGAGGAGGGACATTTACGTACAGTAGTAGTAGTACGATTAAATATGTCTCCATCGTGTTCATCATCGTTTGGTTCCCTTCACTTCAAGTGGTCAAATATTATCTAACTGTTTATGTTTCCAAGTATAATATATAACACGTATTACGTACGTTTCGCTTCCTACATTCATGCGAAAACGTGTACATTTCCCTTCCCGCATTGCATTCACCACAAACGAGAGGTGTGGTGGGTGGTTGTGCTTGCAAATACAGCAGTGCAGTATGTGGTGCGCGGCTGTGCTTGCAAGTACAGCAGTACCAGGTCAGGTATGATATGCTTGATCTGTGATGAGGTATGTGCGGGCAGACCTCTTCTCCCACACGACAACGTTCTTGGAAAATTATAAAATGGTACGAACCAGGTAAATTTCTCATTTTGCATGCGTCCGCCCGCGCTCGCAAAATAGGAACTCAGGGGGTTCTCGGGGGCTGACCAAGCTAAAGGAAATAAGCTCTCCATAAAGGGAGCCATTTTCGATGGGGTGAAGCTCACAACAAAACTATGAGAGTCCGGAGTATTAGTTGTTTGTGTTGCCACGTGCCGGTACCACAGGTATTTTACTCTCAGCAAAAACAAACCAGGCACGATACAGCTGGTATGACCTGGTAGTCCGTAACAGAAGCTTATTTTGTTAATAAAACTGCCCGTATCCACCTGAGTTTCGGGGACAAACGATAGACAGACTTCAAAATTTTACCCTCGCGAAACATTGGCAAGTTTGAGTTTCTTGTTGTGGTGTCCCCTCAGGGTTAGATGGAAACAACATGTCAAAGACGCAGGACAAAGTTTCACCTGAGTGAGCCTGTACGGAGTAAGTATTAATGGTATAATATTGGCACCAGAAAAAAGAAGCCTACACGTATACGTACATGTATTATTGCACCACTTGAACTGTTCTTCTCGCATAGCGTGGGATATTTTGTTGGAAGCATCTACCTACCGAAGAGTCGGTGCTGACACCCCCCGACCGCGAAAACAAGCCCCCGAGAGTGTCATCGGGTTTTTTCAGTATGATTAAAAAATTAAGAAAACCGGACACTCGGGTCTTTTCTACCGGCCGAAAGTTTAGCATCAACTGACTCAGGTCCGGGAGTACCCGGTATCCCCCGTAATCATACATACAGCAATTATTGGTACCGGGTAGTATTTATTTGTGGGGTGGGCGGGCGTTGTCTCAAAAAAAGCTCCTACTAATACTTCTCCGACCTGTATTTATTTGTAGAAGAACGGCGGGATGACCTGTGGGCTTGTATGCTCGGCGACTGTCCTAGTAATGAGACGCAACCTTCGGAGCGGGTGAGGGAATCATTCCAGAATGGTCCTCATATCGGTCCTGGATAGTACGTACTTGGCACCAACATGCTGTTGCTCTTTCTCCCTGCCCTACAATGTTGACAGGAGGAGCGTCCGTCCATAAAGTTGATACAAACAAATATAGCTTGTGTATTGCCTCCACTTTAGCAGTTAGATATGCGACATTGGATGAACCATGTTTCCCGCTCCCCTACCCCTACCCCTACCCCTGCTCATTGAAGCTCGGGGATTCGAGCTCTATTACTACTATTAGCATCGGTATATTGATAACATATTATTACTAATACCAGGTATTCGAAGTAACACCAATTTCTTCGGTGGCCGAAAGCGCGCTCGAGAGAGAGAGAGGGTGCGTGAGACAGCAAAAACTCCATGAAAATCGTCGAGCAACGGAATCACAATACTGGACGGAAGCATCAGAAGGGTGGTACAGACAATTTAAACCATAATAATAGACACCTGCGGCCACGGCTTGTCTACTGCTGTTGTCGATTGACTATTGACTATTGTATATTGACTTGTATTAATATTGTTTATGGACTACAAGGTTTAGTATGGTCGCTGAGCGTAAAGCGGTAAAACCTCATGCGAGACGAGCCGAGAAGCGCTGCTATTGCAGTGATGATGTCGGATTCTGAAAACAAATCACGGTATCCAGCACGCGCTAAGGATCTATCGTACAAATACTATTAATACTGTTGTAGTATAAAAAATCATGAGATGTAACAGGTACACTTGGTAATATTAAATATACTGCTGTATGTGATCGTGGGTGTTAATAATAGTGCTGAATATCCTTCCCCCGGAGATCCACAGCAGCAGCAGTAGGTCAGGTTCCTCCGTGGTCAGACATATATATATATCTGGTGGGGCTTTATATATTATTATTATGCTTGCCTTCCGAGCTAGATGCTGTTCCTATATAAACCAAATATCCTTCCGTAAAATATACCTCGTACACTTCTCTGCCAGTCGTCTCCAACTTTCCATTCCCCGCATCATTTCATCATGCATAATATTTATACTCGTATACTCTATTTAACGGAATCGATATGCCGTACCAGGTACGTGACAGCAGCAGGTATCATGTACAAATTATGTCCTGTACATATCTCAGATATTTTTGCTTTGATTTATTGCCCAAATATGGACACCCACTCCTTCAATTCTGCAGCTTCAGATTTTGTCTTCCTCATACACGGACTACGGTATACCCTGCATAAGGCCATGTAAAACCCAGATATAGTAGGCGCGATCGAAGTGTGACTATTAATAGTAGTATGACCAGTAGTATGACTACTGCTGTAGTATGACACAAAGCTTGCAAATATGAGTGTCGAATAAATACTTCATCTCACAAGTAGTTAGTTGTTGTTTTGTTATTTTTCAGTATACACACTAATAATACGGAGGACCACAGTAAATACGCGTAGGACCAAATGTTGTTATTAATATTAATAGTGAAATATGGAAATATATAGCTTTCGTGTGTACCGTAGATCCTATATGTATATATATATATATTTAGGCAAACATGAGTTTTGAATAATGGTTCGACCTCACAGCGAGGTGTCCTTTTTTAACGTATTTTCTATTCCGGGGTGCTGCATTTAAGCGTAGCGTAAATTGTTACACACCATGTATGGAATGAATATAACAAACAGTAAAATTAACAATATTAAAACCGACTATTACGGGGGGGGCATAGTAAATACCTGGTACGAGGTATGTAAACATATTTGTATACATGTGTGAAAATATGCACGAAGACGCCGTAGACTTTCGAATGTCTGCGTAGGAGACCCCGCATTGATCCCTTGGCTGACAGCCCCTCCAACAAAACCAGCGTATTAAGGCCCCTTGAGGCCTTCACGCGCCCAAAAAGACCCGTCTCCTACGTACATAAATAGCGTTGTATGCAGATTCATGTGGTACATTCATTCAGGGTCGTTATCAATCATGTTATTATCGGAGAGCTTTTCTTCCGCATTTCCCAGATTTTCTCGATTTACGATTTTTTTTGTAGCAAGATACATACGGAGGCCTTCTTTTCGTCCCAATTTGTGACTTTCAACAGAGAGCTAAAATATCTCTTGTTATTATTATTGTTCACATATTTGGAAAAAAAAACGAGGAAAATCTGCAAGAATAAATCATTTGCGCGAAAAACAACGTGGAAAATCTGGAGACTTGAGACACGTGAAGGGGGCTTTGATCACAGCGGTCCTCACATTTTTGACTTTCTACATATGCAAAGCAGTTCGCCAATTAAAAATGAGTGATTGTTTGGATGCGGCTACGAGGGTACAAGGATACAAGAGATAAGAGGTGTACGAGTCGAGAGCTAAGAGTCGAGGGTCGGGTAGCCTTATTAATAGTACTTACGGCAGTAGCATTTCTCAGTGGCCCGCGTTCGAGAGCGAGCACGCGTAAAAATGCCGGCATGCTCCACTCAAAATAGAAAACGGAGGAGAAAAAGACCAAACCAAGCAAGAGACAGTCAGGGTGCTGTACCCAACTATTAAATAGGACCATCACAAACAAGCCGCAAACAGACTTGCCCTACATACAAAGTATGTACAACGCTTTTCTAGTGCCGAGACCCCAGATGATATCCTAGGGGGGTTGGTTGCCGTATTTGGTGCCACGAGGTGCACATCGGGCGGGTTTGGTGTGTGTGGTGGTTTCCTCGCGGTTTGGGTGGTCCTTCTGTATCGTAGCAGCTACAGAAAAAAAAACGTGGTTTGTCAGTTTAGTTGACCCTACGTCAGCGAGTGATTGATGATGATGATGATGATGCTGATGATGATGATCAGGACGCTGATGGCATGTATGTACTCCTGCACGCATTGTGGGATGGCAAACAAAAGGGTAGCTATTAATATCAGTAACACTTCTAAAAGGCAACAACGTTTCGCAAGTAAACGCAAGATAGACCACCACTAGAAAAGATACTTCACCAGGCACCAAACACCGGTCATCGTCAATGCTAACCATTCCATCGACACCCACCCCCACCACATCACCACCAACAACACCTACGACGTCACCGTTCACTCCATGTTTTATATAGATATACGTATGTTGTACGGAACCAATGTCACATAGAGTATCGTAGATAAAGCATAAAAGGAAGTAGACATAGAAGATAGAAGATTGATAGACCTTGTGCATAGTTTTCCTTTGTATCCGGGTATTTATTCTTTCAGGAATGTTTTGATTGATCAACGGTGAAGTTCATGCTGCATGTTGTCAGATGGCATTGCAAGTGTATAAGCAGATATTGGAGACACCTTCAGTCGCCATCAACACCGCCGCCGTACTCAATAGCAACAATCAATATCACTGACCTCGGGTCACCAGCACACCATTTTATCTCTGAAACTCGCATGAGCTACGCCTCAAGCGTTTGGTTCTACCATTTGGGCTTTGCATCTGGTCTGGTCATCAGCGAGTCAGTCCTTCGTCGGGCACACATCAGCACCAGCACCGTGCTCATATTCGCTCCACAGGCCAGGATGCCAACAAACAACAACACCAGGGGCACTCATCCCGCTGTATGTATTTGTGTACAGACAAAAAACAATCACGATACAAACTAAGAAGACACTTTGGTTCATACTCCCCGTCCCCCCGAAGACATTTTATAGCCCCCCGCCCTCGGTAGACATTATTTCCCTCCCCTGTGAGTCCGCCTCATCAACGGTTCTCAGTAGGATGCGACTCACCTTCATGCGATTCGCCGACACCTCACGATGCTTCACGCTTGGTACAAAAGCAATGTCTGCCTGATCGGTGAAAACCTGACATACCCTCTCCCGGCGTTGTAGTGATGCGAGGGTCTATGGTCATACGACTACGGCCATCCATGATATGAGTACCCCCCCCCCGGGGTGTGTGTAAAATATCTACGGGGGGGGGGGGGGGGGGGGGTACTCATTATCATGCATGGCCGTAGTCGTATGACCATAGACCCTCGCATCCCTACAATGCCGGGACGGAGCGTGTCGGGTTTTCACCGACCAGGCAGACATTGCTTGCACCAAGTGCGAAGCGCCGTGAGGTGTTGGGCGAGTCGCATGAAGGGTGAGCTGCATCCTACTCAACTAAGAATCGCTTTAGAGGCGGATTTTCTTGCAAACGGATGACAGCATCAATGAATTGATTCAATTGCTGGTGTAGCCACTTCCAGAGACAGCAATGGGGTTACTATGTAACTGCCTCGTGGGCGCCTCACCATATACACACTACGTGATACGATCATCCCCCTTGTGCGGAGTGAAGGTTCTACCCGCACAAAAAGGATCTACTAACTTGACCGCCAGTCGTGGTAACAAAAAAAAAAAAAAAAAAACGGTACCTGGCTGTCTAGCTCACGCAGTGAGAGGCGTGTTTTACAGCGTCGTCGCCAACCGACGTCAACCCAACCTATATATACCAGGTATAAAATATAGGGGGGGGGTGTCTACGTAGTGGTAGTAACAGGTGCAATTCAGAGTCGTCGGCAACATAGCCAAAAAGCGAGTGGCGGCACGGGCTCGGCGCTGTCTACTACTGTAGACCATATAGGTGTCAGGTATGTCAGGTGTCTCTACCGTTAACAGTACTATACTTAGGGTTAGGAATGTACCAGGTAGCGTTTTTCAACCCCCTGTAAGCTACGAAGAAAAACCACAGTCTCCATGCGGACGCAAGGCAAAATAGAAAAGTTGTCGAACCGGTCTTGCCCCGTTGGTTGCCTGCCAACTGCCTAGTTCATGTTATGTAATACAAGGCGCTTCGCTCCGCGGGCGGCCTACGCCGCCCGCTACGCTCGCTAAGGAAGGAAAAGCACATCAAATTATGCAAAGCGGACAGAGGTCCATGATCTGTGATTGAATATATATTATTTTTTTCATGGCCCCTGTAGTTGCAAACTGGCGACTTGATAATGCCAAGAGTCCCGCCGCCATGTTTCAGGAGAAAACAGCTCGGACGCCACATATGCTTCGCGTCGCGGGCGGTTTTCCGCTACGACTACGCTCGCTCACATGTCGTACATACATACACGTACATCATACCCCAGGTAGGACACTTATTTACTTCTTTCGATGTGCTCTGTGTCTGTACTCGTATGTACGAAAGATAAAGCATAGCACGGCACAGCAACACAGCAAAAACAATGAAAATGAAACCGAAAAAAAAATCAGGAGGAAAAAAAAATCCCCGTCCCCTTTCGTGTAATAATTTACTACCTGATTGGAACAGCTTGCACCGGTCAAAACAAAAAAAATGAAAGAAAGAAAAAATCAGACAGCAGAGCTTCTCTCTCAGCCTCGTACGCAGCCCGCTCCTCTCGCGACCATCTCGCCACCGATTCAGTCCGGGTAAAGTTTTTCTCCCTCTCTTCCACAGTGAGCCCCGTCGCCCGCCTCGCGTGAAGCCCGGTGCTCACCGTGGACCTCGACGCAAGATCGACAATGTTGGTGCTCATTCGGGGTACGAGTACCTCCCTCTTGTGACTTTCATCCCAGTCGCAAAAATAAGCAACGCTTGAAGATTATCTTACAATCCCGAACGACACTTAAATACTCGTACGTATTCTATCAAAAATCACAAATGGAGGCCAGACAGAGCCTATTGATGCATCCCTCGTGTCTCGAGGCACACGCGACGCCTAGGCACGAAAGCGGCGACCGCGCTCCTTGCAACTCCCCCTCTACCCGCCAGCATCCGCTGACACCCGCGACGGTGCCGGGTTCGCCCGCGCAACCGTGCGCGGAGTACACGCACGCACACGAAACGAAAGAAGAAAAAAGGAAAGAAGGACTCAAAGTACGAAGAGCAATGGAGAAAACGAAGACCCGCTGGAAGGGTCCGGCAAGTAATAAAAGGAGGCGATTTCCAAGTGGGAGCTCTGAGAGGCCAGGGATGTACCAACCGAGCACGCTCAGAGATCGAGATCTAAGTAAGTAAGTAGTTCTATGTACTTATAGGGCTCTACTCTACTCTAGAGAGCTTTGTACGTAGCTCTATATGCAGTGCTGGCAAAATGATGACTTTGACAAAGTACGTACAGTAAACTTGCCACAACTATTTGGAGACACAGTCCTGTTCTACCAGTTTCCAACTGATGCCAATATGTTATATGCGTCGTTGCTGTTGTTGGTCTCCCATTATTTTTAGGCATTTTAGCCATATTATAGTACAATAGTTTACCGGTACTGTAGCAAACTGTACCAGGTATAATATACCATCGACCCCTGCAATAATATGCGAGCTGGTTCCAGCTACATGCAAACTTTGCACCTTCGCAACTTTGCACTTCGGTTTTTGAGAATTGGAAAACAGAATTTGACAGAGTTGTGCGTCATGACAACACGAAAAAAACGACGACTGAACTTTGAAAAATAATGTTTCTTCGCTGTTTAGGTACACTTTTTTTTTTTTTCTGAATGTTTCGGCAACTTTCATCCTTCCTGATGGACGATTTTTCAGTTGTTTGTTAAAACTCAGGCGTGACTTTTTCATATTGTTGCTACGCACAACCTTGCCAGATTTCGTTTTCCAACTCTCACAAACCAAAGGGCAAAAATGATTGCCGTGAAGAGCCAATTATTCTGCAGGGCTTCCAAAGATCTCAACACATTGTTCTAGCATTTTGGCAGGCGTTTCTCACCTGTCTTGTACGACCACCAGAACAAAACAAGTACCATATGCGTACGTCTTCCCCTTGATGATATGGTCATTTCAACACGTCTAGTGTCGAATTACTCGGCGTAGTGACAGATATAGAGCCTGACTAGAAAATATATAACAGGTACAAGGTACCTGGTATATTATTTTAGTGCAGGAAACTAATCCCTACCTGATATCTCATACAAAAGCAGGTGTTACAACAGTAGAAGAACAGAACGATTCTATGTTCGGTTATTTTGTTGTCCTGTACGTGTTGAATTCACTCCTTGGATCTCATGCGGCAGGTACATCATGTACAACTGATTATCCTTGGAACTCATGTAGGTACATTACGTACAAGTGTTTGTTCCCAATAGCAACATCATCACTCGAAGTTGCATGTGTTTCTTTTGAAGATTTAGCATGTAACACAGAGTGAGAAAGTGTATGCTTAACGGAGGAGGTATTGGATATGATACTTGTCAGTAGCCATCATAGTCGTTACTCGATAACACTTGCGTCATCTGGTACACATTTACGCATTTCTAAGTACAACGGACAGTTTTCCAGTCTGTGAGTAGTAGCAGTATACAGCAGCAGCAGTCCTACAAAATCTACTGCTGTGCACTCATACACAGAAGAAGTCACAGCAACAAGTAGTATATATGAATCTACTATTGTGCATACGTACATGATCGGTGACAGCACATTATAGTAGTACGTGCTATCGGTATAGAATGGAAAGGCTATCTTCAGTATCCCTCCGGGACCGGTAGCATAGTTTTAGTTATGGTTGAAGTAACAACATAGGCTAAACGGGGGTTATGGGTATGTACCCCGAGATGCATTGATTTTTTGAAGTAAAACTGAGGGTCTCCGTGTTGTTTTTATTTTGAACACGGGTATTTCCCTCTTTTTTGTTTTTGTCTTTGAACGACGTATGAGGGTCGTCCTTTGTTGCGAGCTGCGAGCGCACACGCGCCCCGCCCCCCTTTGAGTTCACTCTACTTTTGCTCACCATCATCAGCTTCCAGCTGAGCAAATGAATCAGCACTGTGGCTTGGGGTCACCACACCATCTTCTTCTTCCCTTTATTGAAGCTTCTCGTACAAGTCACTTAACAGTGGCTATACGTTTGCCTCGAACATTTATTTTGATTGTGTATTGACCGGCCATCGGCAATCGAGTCTAGGCGTACACACCAGCTACGAGCTAGTACACACGCCAACCGCCATACCTAATAGAAACAACACTTCCCGAAGTAATACGAGCAATCCCCATATCTCACAACCTACAACTCTCACGCCAATAATCTCTTCACCGATGTGTTCCCCTTGTTCATGCGGTCATGTGGATATCTTAAGGGAGAAAGAAGCCGCCGGAGGAATCCGGCCAATGACACGGGGATGGAACGTCGATGACGAACAGAATATACTATACTGGCAGCTAAAATGAAATGTTGTGGGGAATGGGAATTTGGAAACGACAGGCAGAGAAGTGCACGAGGAATACTACTGATTTAAGGAAGGATATTTGGTTTATATAGGAACGGCATCTACGCTATTTTGTCAGAAGGCAAGCATATAATAATAATATCTTTAGTGTTAAAAAGAACAGCATATCCGGTTCTTTGTTTCCCGAAGGTGGAATCTTACGCATTTTCCTGGGACCAGCTCGTACCTGGTCCGTATTAGGGCCGTTCTTAACGAATAAAAAAAAAACACGATTCGCGACTTTTTGGCATGACAAAAGTTCACAATCCATAACATTTCGGACGAAAAAAGCTGAAAAACGTCACGTTTCCTAATATTTTCAAACGGTAAAATTTCCGATTTTTCAAATACAACGGTTCTTGCGGGTGGAGCCAACTCTAGCGAGTGGGGAACGGCCAGGCCGGGGCGGGCCGACCGCGCCTGGCCCGGCCCGTGATATATTCGAATCGCGGGCCGAAGCCTGACCCAGCCTACGAGATTCCAATCTCACTGACCGTCAGTCACGCCCGGTCCGCGAGATTCCATCTCACAGGCCGTTTGCCTGGCCTGGCCTGTAATACATTCTCAGATCATTTTCGATTTCGTCCTCGAGCTGTGGCTCCTCTTCGAAATTTCGAGCCCACAACGTGCTCGTTAGCCCGCACCCAGCGGTGTCTTCGGGTAGCCGCCCGTTGTTCACAAGCGGTGTACGAAGCAAAGTCTGCCATGCCCCTCTACCGGCCTTCGGATACCATTGGTGCGGGTGGGGTGCGTAGGGCCTTGATCAGGTGTATTTCGAGACACGACGAAAAGTCACGAATCGTG
Organism: Macrocystis pyrifera; assembly: GCA_031763025.1. Classification (NCBI taxonomy): domain Eukaryota; class Phaeophyceae; order Laminariales; family Laminariaceae; genus Macrocystis; species Macrocystis pyrifera. The sequence continues at coordinate 20,327,809 of JASSKH010000001.1, read as the reverse complement.
AATTTGTTTTGTTTTCTAGCGAAAAGCTAAAACTATTGGTGTTATGGATCGTGATTTTTTTCGTCATGATTTACGACAAAAATCACGATTCTTGACAAAAACCTCACGAATCGTGTTTTTTTTTTTCGCTAGGAATGGCCCTTAATATTGTCTGTAGGTCGTCGTCGCGAAAATTTTCGAGGAGAATCTCAAGGAGTCTATGCTATCCGTTCCCCTCGCTGCCTCGGCAAGACATGTCGCGAGGCATGCCTTATCAGGCTTATAGCGAGTGGGGTAGGTCTTTCTGGCGGGTGTAAGGCCAGACTCACCCTCAAGGAGTGACACCTTCTTGCTGCTGCGTGTTGCCACGAGGCTCAGGGATGGCAGTAGAGTTGGGTCGTACGCGGTGCGTCAGGCACGGACACTACGATTCGCGCGTCTTTTTTAGGTAGCAGCGGCGGAGCAGCAATGCTCAATCGGGATGTCCGTGCGCGGAGGCAGGCGCCACCACAGGCCAAACCACGGCACAGTCTATTACGCCGGTAGGAGGCTGGATTCGACGACGAAGGAAGGAGACCGGGCGTCGACGAGCGGGGAAGAGACGGATTGAAGTCACTCTGCGCGAGCTTTTTTGCTTTTCAGATCAGAACCGTAAGTGCGAGGAGCATTTGGTTTTTGAGACGGGGGAGAAGGGGAAAACTAACTAGAAGGGAGTGGCAACGAGAGCACGTGCGAAGGAGCTGGCCGATTGGGCTAAGGCAATGAGGCGGCCATGGAGAACGGCAGCAGGACGGCACACAGAGATCTACGACCGGCGCGCACACCATCACGAGAGCAGCAATCATCGTTTTGATCCCTATTATTTATGTCACTGGTCTTTGTACTGTAGTGTTGGCAAGTTGTATACCCTTCATGGAGAATGACCCCCCGCGATTTTGAGGGACGTGGAATCATAGCAGTGCTGTAACTTTTGTCGGACTATCCGGGAAGACATGGCGATCGTTGATATTTGTATAGTGCTTTTGGGTTCGATTACACTTTTTTCACTGCATGTCCGCGAGTCGTCACTCTGACAGCACCTCAGACAGCAGGCGGCGTGTTCCTCTCTGTGTTAACGACTACCGTGCGTTTCGCACGGTGCAGACTGCACTCCAGACAGCAACCGCTGTAGTCAGTAGCCACGAGTTGGTCGGTTCCTGGAACGGGGGGAACACTATGCTGTAGTTGAGTAGATATCCATTGCGATGTTAGCTCAGTTTGCACATCATTGATTCCATTTCATGTGTTTGTGCGCCTTTCTCGTCTCGTGCATTTTTAGGGTGGGAAGCGTCGCGCTTCCCAAACGAATTTTGATTTTTTGTGGGTTTTCGGATCTCCCTACTGCTGTACGACTCCAGCAGCTTTGTGTGACCACGGACTCCTTCGATTATAAAGTTGTTGTGAGAACAACAGCAACTAAACAACAACTGGTACTACAGGGTATGTATGTTTTCCTGTATGCACTTGCGTTGAAAATGCGACTATTGTATGTAGGAACATGCTATTACTATATGTGTAATAATAGTACTCGTGCATATATATGCATTGTGTACGGTGTAGGCCGGTTGTGTGTGGCACGTGCGTGCATATATGTATATATTCTCACTCGTGCACGCATCATACTATGAATACGCAGAGAGTCGATTGGTGATGCATCACTACGACTACACTGCAGCATGCATCATGTGTGCACTCCGAGAGTACAAATAATCATACAACAGCATCAAGCAGCTCTTCACACATAAATGTTATAAGGATTACCCTGCGGGGTAAAATCGATCGATCGTTTACCCCTATAGCTCAGTAGGCAATACCTTCACACTTGGCGTCGTCGACAGGATACGGGTTCGAATCTCACTTCGAACGTTTCTTCTACTGAAAAAAAAACTTGCGCGTGCGGTCTCTAAAGATATGTATATCTCCCTGGTTCCCCAGGTCAGAGGCCAGCGTACGGCCGTATACGGTACCGACGACCCAAAGGTCCCGCCGTTCAGAGGGAGGGAGAGTGTTGTAAGTATTACCCAGCTAGGCTGGGTAATCGATCGATCGTTGTTACCCCCATAGCTCAGTAGGCAATACCTTCACTGAAAGCAATTATTAATAAACATTTTTTTTTTTAAATATTGTTATTATGCTTGCCAATCCGACAAAATGTGCAGCACGATGCTAGAACGTTGATCACTCAAAACATTCCTGAAAAAAGAAGAAATCCCCGGAAACAAAGGAAACCTACTGCTGTATGCACAAGGTCTATCTGCCTGCCATGTCTACTTTCTCCTATAATTATATGCTTATTGTATCGTTTTTAATCATCACTTTTCACTTCCAGCTATACTCGTGTTTATAGGAGGTGTTTACCTTCAGCGATCTTCTGGACAAGCCGTGGTCACAGGTGTCGTGCCTTTTCCCGCCCGGTACGTGCCTATTTTTGGTCCCGCACAGGATTCAGCATTCTCACTGTCGATTTTCATCGAATGTAGCAAACTCACGCTCTCGCGTTTGCCGCTAATAATATTTTTTTTTATGCAAGAAAAAGTCCTTACGAGCATGCACTCGGTGAGCCTCAAACCAACGAAATTGACCTTGATAGGCACGCGGACCACCTACTACCAAGACACCCGGGAGTGCCAATCTACGATCTCTCGTATTGCCAGCAAAAAATACAAAATACTGTTGCTCATCTATAATAAGATACACAGCAGTAGTAAATGACAGCAGTGTACCCGTTCGTGTCATGCGTAGTGTGAAAACATATACCAGAGACAGGTATCCAAGCAATATATTACCAGGTATATACGAATAGTACCTGGTATTATAGTTGTTACTTATAGCTGGTGTGATTACGTAAAAAAGGTAGGTGCAGTTACTAGTACCGGTGAAGCGCTTACCTTGACCACCTCATTAAACGAAACGCTCCTCAGCCTCGCTCTCGGGGACGGCGTATGCAGAAGAAGATGATGATCCTCGTCCATACTCCCCGAATCTCTCCTCGGTGTTGACATCGCGGTAGTAGTATTAATAGTAGTAGCAGTAGTAGCAGCTGTAGTACCAATCGTTTCCCCACTGGACACATCATCAGTCCCTGGCCCAGTATTAATAGTAGAACATGATGAATCGAAGTCACCATCCACCGGCGCACGTATGGTAACAACATCGTCGTCTGTGTTGTTACTATTGTTGAGGTTCCCTCCGCCCTCCACTAGACCCACTAAAGCGTCTCTGATCGAGTTATTAGCAGCACTCCTCTCCCCCCTCTTGTCTTCATTCACGTCATGCAGTCCTCCAGGACCTCCAGCTTCTTTGGGGGTGCCGCCAGGAGCAGGGTCCCGCTTGAGGCCCGCCCAAGGCACAACAGAGAGAAAATTCAAAACTCTCAACGCGGAGACCCCAGTGCAGTTGTTGTTATTATTGCTGTTGCTACTGCTGCTGCTGCTGTTGTTGCCTCTGAGTCGCCTGAGGCGTCGTTCAAGGGCCATGATGGTTCGCGGGGGGCCCTCTGCCGGTACAGTGGCGCAAACTCGCAGCTTTAGGCCCGTCACGCCAAACCCAACAGTTCAGGTTGCCCAATCAATGGTGCCCTGACGCACGCAGCTAGCTGCAGATCGTGAGAGCATCGAATCAGAATAGGCCAAACACGGTCTGGGCGGCGGAGTGGTCTGACTTTCTCTCGAACTGTCAACAAGTACAGTAGGAATATGGTTATACGTTATACTGATGTCGATGGATCTTGATACTATAATATTACATGATTAATAATACTTTATTTACAACAGCACAACAAGAACACCAGGTACTATATATTAATAATATACTGCTGTATTATTAATATGTTATTTATTGCCCTACACGACAATGCAGACAACGGTGCCTGCCGTGCACGATGATAGAACTGAGAAGACCACGCTTGTCACGTGCCCTGAATGGCGATTTTTTGCAAGGAATGTCTGACGGCCGTGCCGCCGCGTGCCTGTGCGTACTTGTACTATACTGTTGTTGTGTACGAACGGGCTCGTTCGTTCTTACTTGGTGCCCCCCTAGAACAGCAGTAGTAAAAATACGAAATATGTCAGCTGTGAGTTCGACTGTGATTAATTAATTAATAAGTAGTTGATACTCGACTCGTACGTAACCAAAAACATCAACAGCAACTAAGTGAATATTGAAGATGAGACTTTGGCGACCCTTCGGTCTGTCCTATCAGCCTTCTTAATCTGTACGGTAATAGTCTGTCGGACAACGGCAAAACGCCAACAAGTAACTAACTGCACAAGACAGGAATGAATATAACATATAACAACAGCAACAACACAACACACAGTCAAGCGCAACTACTGCTGTACTAAAGCATTATCGTCAGACTGTTACTATTAATATATACCTGGTATATACCTGGTACAGCAGTAACTAGTAGTAGTAGCTATTATACTCGTACGTAGTAACACTATCCGTCACTCCAACCGGCGCACACAGCGGTTTACGTTGGATACCAGCTCCACGAAGCACATCCATACGCATACATCATGCAATAATTTTGTTCGATGCTGTGTGCTGCCAGAAGCAGAGAAGATACAGGTTTACCGATCGATGATGGTGATATTCTCACATAATTATAATAATGAGTATTCCCTGAAATAAAAATGCTGCCTGCCTTTGTGGCCACGAAACAGACTGCACAAAATGCACCTCGATGGGAGAAAACAAAGTACCTGGTACAAAATGCCTGGTAGTATTAATAGTGCGCACGGCAGTAGTAGTAGTATAGAACTAACTACTGCTGCTGCTGTAGTACCAGTATTCGCAAGGAAGGGGAGCTGTCTGTGGTATACCATCCCGATACTTGCAACCAAATAACACCACCACCACGAACATTGTGTATTATATATACGCATGTACAAGGGAAAAGGGGCTACGCCGGCGCCCGTGTGATGGGCGTAAATGTAGGAAGAGGAGGAGGCTGAGACTCGACGCCAAGAGATTTTGAGAGCCTTCGCTTGACACCACGTGAACGTCGGAAAAAGTGGCTGAATGCCGACGATCAATTGCCGATTAACTGAAAAGCGGAGGAATGCTAGAAGGCGGTGTAACTAACGCCTAACTCAGGGAGTACGGGATGACCGCCAGCGTAGGTCCGTAGAAGGTGCCGTCACGGTAGCTGCTGCAGTAGCAGTACTACTGCTGTAGTAGTAGCTGTACATCTCCGCAAAAACTACGTAATACAGCTAGCTTCACTGCACCACCTGCCGCTGTACAATAGCGTATACCGTACACCAACAGTGTTGCTGGCCGTCATTGCTGCTGGCTGTAGGTGATATGCGATATCTCTCTCACGTCTCATATATATCCAGGGGCATGATTTTGGTAACATTGTTGTGCTATCGGGGCGTTTCATCGATGTCCCAGATACAACAGCTGCCCGCGCAGCCCCCCACAATGGCAACGCCGGCCGAGTAGCTGACCCTCCCCATGGGTCGTAGGTCGGAGACGACGTACCGGAAAGAACCCCGCGAATGCATACACCCTGTCGAGAGACCAGGGGCCAAAACACTGACAGGGCAGTGATGTTCGGAGATTCCTTCGTAGATCTCAACGTCAAAGCTTTGCGCGGGCGCTACGGCGCTGAGGAGGCAGATCCTCCGACGCCGGGTGTTTCAGTCATGGAGGGGGCACGCCCCGGCGAAGAAACCACGAGGAAAAAGACGGTCAGAGACGAGAGAGATCTCCCGACCAAAAACGGATTGGACCAAGGCTGAGGATCATCATAGGTATATTTATATTTACACTCGAAAAAAAAGGAAAAAGACAAAAAAAACCGGATATGTGGAAGCCAGGGTCGGAGATAGCGTAGATCTCGTAACACGCACGCGCGAAGGACACGTCACCGGTCAAGCAACATCAAATTTGGGGTCACGAGCGGTCTCACGTCATTGACGGTGTAGACCCGTCCTCGGGAGACAGCTATCGGGAGAAGATACGTAATCCGCCGCAGACTCTGGGGTGACCAAAAGTGTCCCCCAGCGAGTCAGTCTAGCACTAGCATCTCCTTGCTAAATATCAACGAACTCTGCTCGGCATACGTCGGCCGTAACGACGGCTACAAGGGACCCTCGCTCCGCGACTTCATCACGGCGACTTCTCCGCGACTTCTACACTGCAACATCTCCGCGACGACCTCGGTACGAACGACCAGCGCAGGTACTACATTACATTGGTGACCACCGTGGGATTCGAACCCACGAGTACGAATACATGACGGCCTGAACGCCATCGGCTATAAGGGGTGGATGGACGCATGTGAAGGCTGCTGTGTTTTGATCGGATAAATCAGCACCCTGCTTCCTAACTAGTCATCCTCCCGATGACCGCCACAAGACCATCCCTAGCTAAGATGGGCTTGCGGCGAATAAAGAGGGGGGCGATGTGGAAGCCAGGGTCGGAGATAGCGTAGGTCTCGTAACACGCACGCGCGAAGGACACGTCACCCGTCAAGCAACATCAAATCTGGGGCCACGAGCGGTCTCACGTCATTGACCGCGTAGACCCGTCCTCGGGAGATAGCTATCGGGAGATACGTAATCCGCCGCAGACTCTGGGGTGACCAAAAGTGTCCCCCATCGAGTCGGTCTGGCACTAGCATCTCCTTGCTAAATATCAACGAAGAATTCTGCTCGGCTTACGTCGGCCGTAACGACGGCTACAAGGGAACCTCGCTCCACGACCTCATCGCGGCGACTTCTCCGCGACTTCTACACTGTGGCATCTCCGCGACGACCTCGGTACGAACGACCAGCGAAGGTACTACATTATAGATAGACTAGTAACCCTTTTAGAACCGCAGTCCCGTTTTGGGGACAAATTACTTGAAATTAGACTGGTTTGTTCCCAAAACGGGACTGCAGTCCTAAAACAAAACTAAAAGAAAAAAGGAAATATATACAGTACCGGTAAACAAGATTTCCCTCCGGAGTAGCATGTAACGACTCGGTGGTCCTCATTATTTGGTAAATGAGTGGAAGCTTTCACAACTTCCATTTGGAAGTAAAAGACTTCCAAAACTTCCATTTTGGCTTCCAAACGGAAGTTGTGAAAGTCAAAATGGAAGTTTTTTACTTCCAAATGGAAGTTGTGGAAGTTTTTTACTTCCAAATGGAAGTTTTGGAAGTCGAGTGGAAACTTCCATTTAGTCCATGGAAGTTTCCTCTCCATGGAAGTTTCCTTTTTGGAAGCTAGTGCAAGCCAGTGTTCGTTTCCACAGCGGAAGCCAGTGGAAGCAAAGTGGAAGGTTCCACTGCCATGCCCGTCCAGCTTCCACTAAGCTTCCGTACACCTTGATATACTTTCACCTACCGTCACCCACTTCCACTTCACGTCTAGAAGTTCAATTTGACTTCTACCTTCAAGGAAACTTCCATCGGCGCCCGCAGAATCTTTTGTCCACTTCCATCCTCAACCGTAACTTCCACTTACTTCCATCTACTCGCATCCGCTTCCATTCAACTTCGACAACTTTCGTTTGGCTTTCAAAACTTCTTTTTTACATTTAATTTCAACGAAACTCGCATCTGAGTACGTACGCAGAATCTTCTGACCACTCCCCCCATATTCAAGCACGACTTCCACTTATTTGGACGTACTTCCCACGCACTTCCATTAAACTTCCAATGGCTGCTGCTTACTTACTTATTCATCTTCCATTTGAGTTCCTTTTCCATGGAAACTTCCACGCACGTCCGCAGACGCTTCCATCCACTCCTATATTCAAGCTTACCTTCCACCTAATCCCAGTTCCAATTATCCAACTTCCAAAGTCATATGTAACCCCTACTTACATGGAAATTCATATCAGCGTTCGCCGAAGCTTCCATAAACTCTCATATGCAAGAATAAATTCAGCATACTTTCATGTGCTTCTACGTGCTTTCATCCACTTCCATTTAGCTCCCAAGAAATATGTTTGCCTTGTACTACCATGAAAACTCACATCTACGTCTGCAGACGCTTCTATCCACTCCCCGGGGCCCATATGCATGTGGGCCTTTGGCCTAATTACTTCCTTTTGGAAGTCAAAATGGAAGTTTGGAAGTCAAAATGGAAGTATTGGAAGTCGGGTATGAGCCTACCACGCGAATTCCATTCTACATGGAAGTGTTCGACTTCCAAAGTGACGTTTTCGACTTCCAAATGGAAGTTTTCGACTTCCAAGAGGAAGTTTCTAACTTCCAATAACTTCCAAATGGGACTTGTGAAATTCCAAATGGAAGTTTTGGACGTCAAAATGGAAGCTTCGCCAGCAATTCGAAACCTTCCTTTTTTACTTCCAAAACTTCCATTGGGACTTCCACAACTTCCATTCGGAAGTTTCACAGTTTCCATTTGGAAGTTAGATACTTCCATTTGGAAGCTTCCATCCGACTTCCACTTTGACTTCCGCAAGTTCCATTTTGACTTCCAAGGCTTCCATTTGCACTTCCATAACTTCCATTTGGAAGTCAAAATGGAAGTTTTGGAAGTTTTTTACTTCCAAATGGAGGTTTTGGAAGTCGAGTGGAAGCTTCCACCCATTTACCAAATAATGAGGTGGACCCTCCTCATTATTAACACATTTTCACCAGGCCCGTTTATCTGCCTGGGGCTTCGACTTTCGGGGCAACTGGCCGGCCGGTCATGTGCACGCACACGCCACTAACAAGGTGCATTTTGTTGTTAATAGTGGAGTATGTAGTCGTCTCGCGATACTACTGTACTCTATACAACAGCTGCGACACACCATCACCTACGCATTAGCTCTACTGTTTTCCCAGCGCTGATATCATGCAGCTATATACCACGTACAGCAAGATTGACAGTGTAATAGTGGTAGACTCAGAAGGGGGGAAGTACTAAACCAAGTAAGAAAACTTTTCAAAACTACGTTTTAGTAAATTTGTCCAGAAATCCTACTCCACTCGTTTCTTTTCGCTGTGACCTGTTCAAGGGTGAGAGTGGTGTCGTTTTTTCTTTGTCGTGGACCCCTTATGATAGCAGTTGTGTATGGGTGCCAAGCTCTCAACCGGGGACCATCTCTTCAGAAGTATTATAGTAGTAAAGTAGAACTGCTGTGTAGGAGTAGTACGTAGAGTATAGTAGTAGTAGTGGTAGTACAGAAGTAATATAGTACACACAGTATGGACTATACGAGATGTACAGTAGTAATATCAGTACTACAGAGTAGATGTATAGTAGTAGTACTGATAGTAGTATAGGGGTAGTATAGTGCAGTAGCTGTATCATATGCGAAGAATGCATAATTCAAAAGGGCAAACTGAAGGATCTGCGTCGACCTGCAGTATATCTCCCCTGCTGCCAGGTTAATAATACAATGTGCCGCTGTGGTTGGGGTCACAGGACGAACTGCACATATAAGTATGTATGATGATCCTCAGCCTCATCTGATCCGTTTTTCGTCGGCGGATCTCTCCTGCCTTTGACCGTCTTCCCGCTCGGTTTCCTCGCCCGGGTGTGCCCCCTCGACGCCTGAAACGCCCGGCGTCGGAGGATCCGCCTGCTCAGCGTCGTTGCGCCTGCGCGAGGCTTTGACGTCGAGATCTACGAAGGGATCTCCGAAAATCCCTGCCCTGTCAGTGCTTTGGCTCACATGGTCTCTCGACAGAGTATATGCATTCGAGTGGTTCTTTCCGGCACGTCCTGTCCGACCTCCGACCCATGGGGAGGGTCAATTACGCGGCCGGCATCGCCAATGTGGGGGACTGCGCGGGCAGCTGTACCTGGGACATTGATGGAACGCCCCGATAGCACATGCCACCCAGGCTTAGCTGAGACCCGTAATAAAATTATATGCCCAGGGCATAGATGAGAGAGATATCGCATATACAGCCAGCAGCACTTATGACGGCCAGCAGTACTTATGGTGTGTACGCTAACGTACAGCGGCAGCTGAGGCGGAGTTGTACTACATGGCTGCGGAGATGTACAGCTGCAACAGCACTGCTACAGCAGCTGCTGTGAGGGCACCTGTCTACGGAGCTGCGCTGTCGGCCGTCGTGTATTCCCTGATCCTTTTCATTTCTCAGTTCGCTATTGTTTAGAAGACACACAATGACGTCATCTTTTACTCTCCATAGAGTGGAGTGCGGAGAGCGCACGCTCTCAATCTCTTGGCACCGAGTCTCAGCCTCCTCTTACTCCTCTACTTTCGACTCTCCCTTCACGCGAGTCTGCTCAGGCCGCCGGCGTAGCCCCTCGACAACTATACAGCAGTCCGGATTAGCTCACAGAGGACAACAACACATCCACAACATGCCACAGCACTACAACAATTGACTGAGACAACAATGTAACAATCTAACGTAAAAACTACGAGATATATGAATAAAATATATGCCTGGTACCAGGTACTGGCGTATAGACACAATGTTCGAGATGTGTATGGCAATTCCATCGAGGGGGTGCGTTAAGAAAACATGTCTTGGTTCGAAACAGAGTACATTTTTTTTTTTTTTTTTTTATCATCACTTTTACTTTCCAGCCCACTCGCAGGAGGTTTTACCCTCGACGATCTTCTGGACAAGCCGTAGTCACAGGTGTCGTCCCTTCTCCCCCCCGGTACGTGCCTTTAGTTTTTATCGCGCATAGGGTTCAGCATTCCCACTGCTCGTCGATTTTCATCGAATGTACAGCTAACTCACGCTCTCGCGCTTTCCGCTAATAATCAATTTTATGCAAGAAAAAGTCCCTATGAGCATGCACTCGGTGAGACTCGAACTCGCGAAATTGATCTTGATAGGCTCGCGGACCACCTACCAAGCCACCGGGGCTATGGTCCCCAAACCCTTTTTAGAATGTAGTCCATACGCTTACTGTGTGATTTTTTTTTTTTTTTTTTTTTTTTTTTTTTCATCATCACTTTTACCTTCCAGCCCACTCGTAGGAGGTTTTACCCTCGACGATCTTCTGGACAAGCCGTGGTCACAGGTGTCGCCCCTTTTGCCCCCCGGTACGTGCCTTTAGTTTTTATCGCGCATAGGTTCAGCATTCCCACTGCTCGTCGATTTTCATCGAATATACAGCTAACTCACGCTCTCGCGCTTTCCGCTAATCAATTTTATGCAAGAAAAAGTCCCTACGAGCACGCACTCGGTGAGACTCGAACTCACGAAGTTGATCTTGACAGGCTCGCGGACCACCTACCAAGCCACCGGGGACGCCGGATTTTAGGTTGTGCATGGCACTGGTCAATACCGGTATTTGTTCGTTGTGCGCATACTTCGTACTCCAGACTCCTACGCTCGCTCTTCGTGTCGTGAGTACCTAGAATGATATAATTTGTTTGCGGTCCTTGGCCAAACGGTTTATGTGTTTGATGCTGAAATTGTAATGGGACTCTTTTCATCATGAATCATCATTATTATTATTTTTTTTGCGGCGCATGATGGATGTTCTTCTGTTCTTCTGCGGCTGGCTGTTCACCGATGACGCTGATGATGGTGACGGTGGTTCGAAATATAGTGCGACACAGCCTCACGTATTTCATGGTATAATATGTACTACAACGCAGTATGTACTACAACAGTACGCCAACACAACACAGCATCGCCGTTACTATAGCCGTACGGAGTATGTATATATTAACAGATCAAGATCAATGATAGACAGTACAAGGGTATGTACAGACAGTGCTAATATTACGGGTATATATTTCGTGCGCCATCTGACAATTTGTATGTGCTACAGCGCACACGTTTTCTTGGCGGAATCCCCGCATAGGCGTGTGTGCGCGGCTCCTGAGTTAGATCAGGCAGCTCGCCGCAGAGGTAAGCTCTTCAACCTGTGTCGAACCGACTGGTTGTTGTTCAAGCTTGAGCTCTCAGGAAAACATATTACAGAAAATGGCGCTCAATGCCGGTGTTGATTATTGGTCTTATCCGATAGGACAGGATGAGGAAGTGGAGAAGGAGAGAAGAAAACAGAAGTGAAGTGGACGAGTGTGCGTGTGCACGGCCGATTGATCGCGGACCTTTCGAGTGTCAAGACCCCCAGCATGCGCTGAAAGCTAAAACTAGAACAAAAATACAAGACTGAATTCAAAACAGTATTTCGGGGTTCTGCCGCATGTAAACCCGAGGTAACTGATCCAGCGGAGTTCCACCGGCTACAACTGAATCGGCATTGGACATACCACACTGCTTGTACTGCCGTAGCACTTTATAATGTTGCTGTATGGCCTACTCACTACAGGCGACAGTATGATACCGATCAGCGACTCGGTATAGACTACTGGCTACTGCTGGGTAGCATGGTAGCTATCGTTAATACGACCCCTCGATGGAGGTGACGCAATTAAACTTGCTGCTTTCAACTATGGGATTAAATTACTCAATGTTTATGTTGTAATGTATTGCAAGTATCATAACCTATTCCATCATATCTTTTCGAAAGTTTCAACCTTCGTTGCTTGATCGGTGTACTTCTCAGTGTTAGTTGTCTGCATATTTTGCGTGTTCATCCGTTGCCATGTCGCAACAAAAGTTAATCACTTCTTCGCGGCGTCGCAACAACATGAATCGTTCCTGCTTCGCTTACGATGGGTGTCCAACCCTAGTACAGCTTATGCAATAACACGCATAACCTGGCAACATGCAAAGACATAATACTGCTGTGACAGATTTGAAGCATGGGCGAGTATGGAAACCGCTAAAATATTACGCAAACCCTGGAACCCGCGCGAGTCTTATTATACATGCACCAGGCAGACATATTCGGCACGATATTGCTTCGTACGCGAACTACTACGCGCCGTTGCTGACCGTAGGCTTTACTTTTGAAAGAATACCAGTCGAACAGCAGTGTTAATTATCAGCTTTCATACCTTGCTCCTGAAACACATTCTACAGTGTCATGGGGTGCTACTGACCAAAGGGTGTTGGAGAGTTGAAGACAGACGGATGTGGAGAGAGACAATACGTATTACTGCGAAAAACTCACAACTGCATCACAAGGACAATCAATATTTCAACTATCAGTTTGTTGACCAAGAAACTAACTACGTAGTTGTCTACCACGTTTCAGCCGCCCCCCCGTACAAAGAAGACATTTGGTGCTACTACAAAACAAATTTTGCACAAATAGACTGGCAGCCGAGCCACGTTTCTGCCGCCCTCCCATACAAAAAATACGTGAGGTGCTACTACGATATAAATAAATCTCGTCGTTAAGTGGATACGACCCCGCGGTGCAGATATCTCTCCCAGCGATTCAGATGACGTCCAGCGACCCAAAAGCGATGTTCCAGCAGCCCTCAAGCAATCCAGATGATGTCCAGAGACTCCAGAAGCGATGTTCCAGCAGCCCTAAAGCAATCCAGATGATGTCCAGCGACTCCAGAAGCCGTGTTCTAGCAGCTCTAAAACGCGAAGATGTCTAGTGACTCCAGAAGCGATGATTCAGCAGCCCTCAACGATCGATGATGAAAAGATTCCAAAAGACGTTCTCCTCCGGCAATCCCTAGTAGATACCTGGTAGATGATACTGTGGCCCGATCCCGACAAGACACCTCGGCGACCCCACGATTCTGTTGTTAGTGCGGCGACTCCGGAAGCTCCGGCAGTCCCATAGAACAGTGCTGTAGCGATTCCGAAAGTTGCCTTTTCGGCAATCCCAAGCGCATTTGTTTGCAGCGATCCCGTCGAACGCCTTCCCGGTGACCCCACGTTGGTAACGTGACTCCTATGGCTGGAGGTCCCTGTTGTATTTTTGCAAGTTGAAATGCGAAGCCCCTATCAGATCGTCGCCGACGTTAGCAACCGGCTTATTTTCGGTGCCACCGGGGCGGGTTTGGGCTCCCACCGCAGCAGCCGTGTGCGTACTACTCACCTGTGGGCGCAGAGACCCTTTCGCGTAGCACTCGGCGTCGTTGTGTGTGGCCGTCTTGTGCACAGAGCACCTCTTCCCAGTCTCCTGATCCAAATTTCTGCTTCTCGCCGGCGGGCTTATTGCTTTTCCCCGTGGACCTTGGCAGGCACGGCGCAGCCGCTCCTGCAATGCCCTGCCTTGCCGCAGTTGTGGCAGATAATAGCACTGGGATCAGGTGATGTTGATGCTGCTGACATGGCCGTGCCACGCCCAGCAATCCTTTCCGTTTGTTCCTCGACAGCCCGTCCAGGTAGAGGTAACAGGGGATCGAAGTCTGGGTCCTTCCAGATCATCAGCTTGATGTTCCAGCACTCCTCCGTGAGACTTTGGAGAATGATATCGGCGAAGTGCGTTGAGAATCTTGTATGGCTACACGTACGAAGCGCGTTGAGAATCTTCTTTGTGGGGATACTCGTATCTGCACACCAGGATAGTTTTGGTCGACGTCTGGGCAGAGTTGTATCCCTAACGAAGCCCACCTTCGCTCACTCGAGTTATCTCTTTCCATCACCTCACTTCAAGAGCAGCAAAAAGAAGTTCGTGAACTACAAGCAGCGTGCCCCATCCAGCATCGACATCCCTGTGCCTCTTACCAACTTATATCTCTGCACCCTCTTCACATTTGGCGTCGTCGACAGGCCTTGTCTGGTTTTCTGCGTGAAGTGTTTCTCTTTCCGGATTGTTGCTTACCGGTATTTCTTGAATGAGGCGTCGAAGCCGCACTACGAGGTGCGGGGTAGATCTATCACCCTTTTCTGTGTTGAATAGCGGAATCTTGCGATATCTCTTGCCGATTTTGGGATGATGTGGTTCATCATCCTTTTATCGTCGTGCGATCTGCATCTACGACTATTCAGGGTGGGCCAATGTGATGGAATATCATATCTATCGTATAGGAACGCACATACCCGTTTGCGAATCTTATACGGTTACGCGTGGCGTTTTGGGAACTTACGCGTAAACGAATCTTGTATGGCCACACGTACGTAGCGCTTTGAGAATATTCTTCATGAAAATACTCGTATCTGCATACGTACCAGCAGGTTAGTTTTAGTCGACCTCTGGGCTGAGTTGTGTCCCTGACGAAGCCCACTCTCTCTCACTCGAGTTATCTCTTTCCCTCAACTCACTTGTGGAGCAAAAATAAGAAGTTCGTGAACTACAAGCAGCGTGCCTTACCCAGCATCGACATCCCTGTGCCTCTTACCAACTTATAATATCTACACCCTCTTCACATTCACCTAAGTGCGCAGCAATAGTATACCGCTCGTGGTTCGTAGCAATAGCTCCAGATGGCGATGATCGTGGCGGCTGTTTGCAGTCCTTTGTATCAGCAAGCGGCTCCCGATAGCGATGATCGTGGCAGCTCTGTAGATTTTCTTCTTCTTGTTGCCCGTTGTCGTTCATGGTATACAGCAGCTCG
Organism: Macrocystis pyrifera; assembly: GCA_031763025.1. Taxonomy (NCBI): domain Eukaryota; class Phaeophyceae; order Laminariales; family Laminariaceae; genus Macrocystis; species Macrocystis pyrifera. The sequence continues at coordinate 20,312,463 of JASSKH010000001.1, read as the reverse complement.
AGATGGTGATGATCGCCGCAGCTTTGTGTAAGAAGTAGCAGCAGTCGACCCCAGTCGTTATCGTTTCTCGATGATGCTGACGGCTCTCGGCTCTGCAGTGATAACGTGAACCGAAGGCTCATGACCTCTTGACGGAATCTGCATAGGCGTGTGTGCGCGTCTCCTGACTTAGATCACGGGCAGCCCGTCGCAGAAGCAAGCACTTCAGCCAGTGTCGAACCGACTGGTTCTTGTTCAAACTTCAGCTCTGAGAAGAAAATAATAATACCGAAAATGCCGCTCATCGCCAATGTAGATTATCGGTCTTGTCCAACAGGACACAGGATGACGAGGAGGAAAAGAGAAGAGAAGTGAAGTGAAGTGGACTACCCCCAGCATGAGCTGAAAGCTTTGAACAAAAACACTCGGCTAAACTCGAAACGATATTTCGGGGTTCTGCCGCATGTAGACCCGAGATAACTGATCTGTGATCTGACGATCTGGCCGGCTGACCCACAACCAACCGAGTTCCACCGCACACCGGCATATACAACTGAAATGAATCAGAATTGGACACACCGCACTTCTTGTACTGCCGCATAGCACTTTGTACTGCTGCTGCTGTGATCTAATCGCTACAGGCGACTACAGTATGATACCGATCAGCGACTCGGCGTAGACTATAATACTGGCTACTGTGGGTTGGAAGACCTTAGGGAGTACTGAGCCACCGAAGGACCAACGGAACACTCCCCCTCTTGATGTTTGCAGTTAACACCGCGCTGTGGTCCACTGCAGCAACGAAGGCGGGGAAGTGGTTTTGGTGGGTCCTTGAAGCAGCCGAACGGTGCATGGTGAGGTGGCACGACGATGAGGAAGGCAGCGGCGTACAACCACCGTGGGTGGTGCCCAAGGGAATGGGGGGACGGGGGGCAACAGGAGGAGAGAAGGGAAACCGCGTTGGACGAAAGTAGGAAGGAGACGGTAGACAGGATAGCAAGGCACCAGACCGACTATTAATAGTACGTGGAAAAACATGTGTCTACGCTATATACTCCTGCCGCCGACTGTGCTACAGCTAGCTGTGTGGTTCGAACGTGATCTTCCTTTGCCTTCTTTTTCTTTTTGCGTTTGATCCTCCGTGTTTTTTCATTTTATAGCTTCATCTTTTTGTTGATGTCCTTACGAAAAAAGGAATCGTGTGGTGTGCGTGGATGACGAGCCTGGTTTGCTCCTTTCGTATTGTCTGTCGATCTCTCCAAGGGTGGGGCATAGTTGGCGAACGCAGGACGGAGACGGCAGACAGGGTAACAACGTACAAATTATATTCGTATCCATACCACCAACTTTTGCGGCCACCTGGAGGGTGCTTTGTGCTTCGGTTGTGGCCTGTTATTTCCCTTGATTCTTAGTCTCACTCCGGTTTTATGTAGTGTGGTGCTGTTGTTTCTTTGGCTCGTTTATTTCAAGTGTCTGCCACATCTCCTGAGGGGAGGCACGACAAAAAAATATTTTCCTTTCGCTTTTTTTACTTGCTTCCCTGTTTTCTGTTTGTTTCTTTCGTTTGCTTCTTTTGTGTTATCTCTCTTTTTTTAATTTTTTTTTTGAAATACGTCAGCTGTGAGTTCGACTGATTAAATAGTTGATACTCAACTTTGTAGAATGTATATGTCGTGTCTGTGTCGTATCCAGTATGACATGGCATTGTTTTTCCCTTGCATTCCTAGTCTTACTCTGTTGATATGTACCAGGTAGTATGTAGCAGTGCTGTTTCTTTTTATTAAAATAGCTCGTTCTTTTCAAGTGTCTGCCACATCTCCTAAGGGGAGGCATGACATATTTTTCTTTTATTTTTCCTTTTCCTTTTTCGCTTCGGTTTGTTGCTTTGCTTTCTGTTTTTTTTTTTTTTTTCGTTCCTTTTTATTGTTTGTTTCCTTTTGTTATCTCTCTTTCATAGAAGGTGTATGTCGTGCCTGTCGTATCCAGTATGATGTGTGTATTCTTCACATTAAACCCTTCAGAGCAACACACATCAGAGCAACACAACCAGTGTCCGTGCCGATTTTTCAATCCTAGAGAGTTACAAGTTTTGTATAGTCACGAAACTACTGTACGCCATGGAGATAGTGCATTGTTATGCAGTAAGCAGAGTAGACAACGCAAAATGCCATGCCATCATACTGGATATGACAGGCACGACATGCACATTCTATGAACTAGAGATAAAAGGAAAACTAAAAAAAGCAAAGAAGAAACAAATCAAAGAGAAAAAGAAAATAGAAAAGAAAAATCTGTCGTGCCTCCCCTCAGAAGATGTGGCAGACACACTTGAAAAAAGAACGAGCTAAAGAAACAGCACCACTACATACCACATACAAACAGAGTAAGACTAAGAACCAAGGGAAAGAACACAGGCAAGCCGAAGAACAAAGCACCCTCTAGGTAGCCGCAGCAGTTCGTGGTTCGAGTAGCATAGCCAGGTTCTCCCTACTAGGCGGTCTGGTACTATACCCCGTCTACGGTCTCAGCTTCGCGCTCGGTGCAAAAGCAATAATATCTGCCTCGTTTTAATAGACGGAAAACCCGGCGTGCCCCGTCCCGGCATATTGTAGAGATGCGAGGGTCTATGCTATGGTCTTACGACTACGGCAGGCAATGAATGCATGACATACATAGTGAGTACAACCCCCCTCCCCCCTTGATTATACGCACCACAGGAATATGTTAAGGTCTTAGTCCGTTGGGCTAAAGGTAAAAGGTTAACCAATCGCCCACCCAATCTAAGCCTCATAGCACTCTCCCCCCCCCCCCCTGGAACGGACCGGATATACGGGTCGACGCGTGACACCAACACGAGGTTCCATTTTCTGGGGATCCAGAAGTATTTTTTTCAGATTCTTGACATGCGGAAATTCACTTTTCTTCAAAAAGCGATTTCATGGTGGATGTGAAATTCGAACTAACGACCAACTACCCATGTTCTGTCGTCGTCGCCATTTGTTAAGGTCTTAGTCCCTAGGGCTAAAGGTAAAAGGTTAACCAATCGCCCACCCAATCTAAGCCTCATAACATATACCATTATTTCCTATTTTTCTATTTATCGCTTTTCTTCTTTTTCTTGCGGGTGGTCGACTAAAAACCACGCAGTTAGTTACTCGACTTTTCGTCGTGGGCGAAGTTTGTAGGAACATACATTCCTTGTTCGTAGATGGAAGGAATGTTTGATTTTTGACTTTTTGGAATTTACCGCTTTTGTTTCCATCATTGTTGCGTTTTAGCTATACCTGCATACGACGAAGAGCAGCATGAGAGCTTCAACGTTGATCACTCATAAGCATAAAAAATAAGCATTCATTCCCCGAAATAAGAAAACCAAGGAGAGGAACAAAAGAAAACTATTCTATGCAAAAAATACGCCCATGACATGACATATAATAAGGTATCTGGTATATACCGCATAAAATATATGCACAATACTGAGAATAATACCTTGTATTATATACCTCGTAAAAGGGCTAAACGACTTAATTAAGTATACTCGTATTTACTGTTATTATGGATTATATTATTATTATTATTATTATTATTATTATTATTATTATTATTATTATTATTATTATTATACTTGCCTTCTGACAATATATTCCGCATTCTATCTCCAATCCTATATTGCTATTACGGGGGTCCATAGTTAACAGGACCAAATATTGTTAGTAAAAATACCTAAATATATAGGTTTTTATACATGCAATAGGTCCTGTTAACTATAGACCCCCGTAATAGCCTTCGTCTCTGTCCAATTCGTATACTGACTGGTAATTCCCTACGCAGCATCTATGTGCCAACCCCACACCATAGGCATCAGCCCCCCCTCCTCGTCCCTCCTGCCTAGCTCTAGTCGCTCGACGGTCCCGTATTTTGCGAGCTTGTACCGGTGAACTCGGCGCGAGATCGCAACTTGATTGAGACGTCGCTAAAACTGTCTGCAAAACGCGTTCCTTGCAGACATGCATGTTAGTGAATATCATCATCGTCTCCTAAAAGACATTAACTATTAATATGTAGGCATCGAATTTTCGGGCGATGTTCTCGTTTGATTGCTTACACTGCTGTATAGGGGGGGGCGCTCAGTTGCTGTTTGACGGATGAGGTGCAGGAGCGTTTGGTTGAAGCATTGTTTTCGTACGTCAATCGGTTTGGGGTGTCGGTCTTGGGGCCTATTTCATCGGAGAGCTTTTTCTCCACAATTTCCATATATCGGAGACCTCTTTTTCTCCACAATACCCATACCAGGTATATCGGAGAGCTTTTCTCCACAATTTCCATATTTTTTTCGCGCAATTTTTTCGTCTTCCAGATAATCCGATTTTCGTGGGGTTTTTTATCAAGTATGTGAAAGTTAACTTCCTGGATATATAAGACCAAAATGGCCAAAATCAGGTATACCTGGCCACTTTTCGGCCGAAACCAGTTACTACATGCTAAAAACAGGTACAAAACACACCCCAAGAGCCCTGCTATTGGCCAGGCTGACATCGTAACTGATTTTGGCTCGATAGACAAAGGTTCAAAGGTACAATATATATTACCTGACTTTTTCCACTCTGTCTAGCTTTCAATTGATTTTTTGTTTTTTTTGTGTTTTTTCTCTCGGTATATTATATGCGTCTGCCTCCTCTCTCGGTTGAAATTCTTCTGTATATTGACGTATAAACTCTGTACTCGTACGTCGCACGTCGTGACAAGTACAGCAGCAGTACTACTGCTGTACGTGTTTATACATGCGTACGCTGGTTTCACTTTTTCGTCTTCGGGGTGTTGTTGTTGTTGTTGTTTGTCGTTGTTTTCTTCGCATTAAACTGTTTTTTCTACCCGGCAACATCCAGCACAACCAGTGTCCGTGCGATTCTTCAATCCTAGAGAGATAAAGGTTTTGTGGTAACAAAGCTACGCCACAGAGATACTACGTTGCCACGTATGCAGTAAGCACAGCAGTGTGGGCAATGCAATGCCATGTCATGCATACTGGATATACGACAGACACGACATCCACATTCCATGAAATAGAGAAACGAAACGAAACAGAGAAAAAAAACAAAAAGAAAAGAGACAAATCGAAAGAGAAAAAGAAACAAGAAAAAAATATATAAGAAACAAACCGTCGTGCCCCCCCCCGCAGGGGATGTGGCAGACACTTGAAAAGAACGAGCTGGAATGTGATGTGTGCTTCATTCAGTTATTAATAGTTGTTGTGATGTGCACTCCTGACTCTGTTGTTTGCTATGTGGTCCCAGTAGTCTATACGAGTACAGCACCACCATGGTCACACGGCATTTCGTCTGCACCACCTCGCGTCGAGGTGGTCTCAGGTTTGGTACGGCAAGATTATTTCGTGCCGAGCAGGCGGTTCCGCGAGGACGTTCTACAGAAGCTTTAAACCTGTCAGCGGGGGGGGGGGGCGCCAGAGTAAATACTATTGGCGCGCGAAACAAACGAAGCGGATTATTGGTAACTCTCTCTGCAAGTCCAAGTGGAGCCCGTGGTACCCTACAGAAAACTTGTAAACGATTCAGATTTTTGGAGGTCATGTGGCACGCTTAGTGCATTTGATAATTAGGCGCATTCTTTTTTTACCGGATTTCATGGACATAGCTCGTGGCCCGCGTTTTTTACCTGGCTTTAGAATGTACCTGATTTTGGCCCACACGGATCAGGTATACCTGATTTTGGTATTTTACTATATACAATATAGTTTTTTGCTTCTGAAGAAGTTCACAATTTGTGGCAGAACGCCTCCGTTCCTCGATACATGTTCAAATTCTGGGGAAAAGCTCTCTGATAAGAAAGGCCCTTATACGCTTCTTCACATTTGGTTCTGGGTTCTCTTTTTGAGATTGAGACACGCTCCACACCGCTCAGTCGGATGGCAAGAACAATAATTAAAAAATAAGAAGAAGAAGAAGAAGAAGAATAACAACAATAATAATAATATCAACAATAATAATAACAATAACAATAATAACAATAATAGTAATAATAACAATAATAATACCTGGTACTTCTATAATAATCGTCTCGGTGACTACACAGTAGGTCGCCATTTCGAGGAGGGTATCGCGTAGACGCCAGCTTAGGAGTCGGGAGGAATCGAGATGGAGCAGAGGGGGGGTGATGACATAACCACACCGATGGCGTAGGAATGGAGCTTGGATGCGGCTTAACCCTTGTAGTACCGCAGTCCCGTTATGGGGACAAATCACTTGGAATCAGACTGGTTTGTCCCCAAATCGGGACTGCGGTGCTAAAGGGGTTAATATTTAAGAATAGAAAGTAGCGAGTACATAGTAAGATGTAGGAAGGAGTAAAGACAACACATGGAGTATCATAGATAATTATACAAAGAAGAAGACATAGAAGGTAGTTGAGTTCTGTCTCTCTCTTCTTTAGTCTCCCTTTTAGTGGTTGTTCTCAGCGAACACCCCCTCTTCGTAGTGTTTGGGTCTTATTACGAGGTGTGTAGGAATCTATATCCTCATTTCTTTTGTTTCGAACAGCCGCATCTTCGACTACCTTTTTCCTGGCCGTTTGGGATTGACTATGTCATCACCCTCCGACCATCTGGTTGTCTGCATATACGACTATTCAGGGTGGGCTAATGTGATATGAGTGGAGTACTCATGGGCCATAGATATAGATAATGTGTTGCAGTCTTGTAGTCTCACGAATACGAGAATAATCCAAAGAATGGATTAACCCGGCAGATATTCCGTTAGTCGAGAGTAAAACGTTCTTTTAGGAAGGTTCCCTAGGGCGGATAACCCGTTAGACGAGAGTAATGTCCCTTAACGCAGATAGGACCACGAAGTGAGAAGTTCTTAAATTAGCAGAAGAACGATCGGTAGCCATAGGAAAGTTCTGTAGGAATACACCAGATAATAGGAATTTAGGAGAGCTTGCGGCGTGGGGTGGGGCGAGTATGTTTGGGCGTCGAGTCCCGCCCCCCTACCTCTCACTTCTGTGCCAGAGCATCTCCTCAGCTCTCGCCGTCAATATGAAGATCTACTTCAGATGAAGCGAAGCACTGCTTTCCAGCTGCCAGAACCACCTGCGCCCCTCACCCTTACCCTACCTCGGTCCCCGCTTCACAATAGACCTTGTGCATTTGTATCCGAGTATTTCTTCTTTCAGGAATGTTTAAAGTTTGATTGGTCAACGGTGAAGCTCACGCTGCACATTGTCGGATGGCAAGCCTAATAATAATAATAATAATAATAATAATAATAATAATAATAATAATAATAATAATAATAATAATAATAATAATAATAATAATAATAATAATAATAATAATAATAATAATAATAATAATAATAATAATAATAATAAATAATAATAATGATAATGTGGAAGCCAGGGTCGGAAATACCTCTCGTAGTAACACGCAAGCGCGGAAGGACACGTCACCGGTCAAGCAATAATATCAGATCTCGGGTCAAGAGCGCGGTCTCACGTCATTGATGGTGTTGAGCCGTCCCCGGGAGATAGCGATCTTGCCGACGACGCCAAATGTGAAGGTGTTACCTATTGAACTATAGGGGTAAAAACATCGATCGATTACCCAGCCCAGGGTAATCCTAAAAATAAATGATGGGATACTCTCAGACATTATCCTCAATAAAGCACCATGATCATGGATTTGTTTTCGAAAGAGACCACATAGCAGCAGCTGGAGCAGTATGAATACTCCCTATCTGTTGTAAGAAGTCTTAAGAGCTCACTGATCTACTGGCCCTTCAATTCGAAAAGGGCCGGAGTCGTAGGGCATTCCCGATCCAGGAACCGCAATAGTTTAAAAAAGTGCCTGTTGAGTCAATATCAAACGCTTTCCTGTTGCGTAGCTCTTGATCATGTCCTGGCGAGTCACGTATCATATTTTGTGTACGTACCTGGTACTTGCTCACGAGTTACTTTCTTGCAACAACTTCGCAGTCTTCCCTGCATGTTTGGCGCATTCATCCCTGTTTAGCGGTGCTTATATTCCGAGATAATGTCTGAAACACATTCAGTACTAATGCGTTGTTAGTTTTGACATTCTACCGACGGTTAGAAATGTCAGAAATGTTCTAAAGTGTGACACTAAACTACATACATACATATTATCTTGGCGGTGCTTCTCTTGCGGGCGAGCGGCTGAAATACTTCATCAGCTCTATACTGGACGCTGACCGCGAGAGGAAGACTAATTAATACTGCTATGTTCATGATTATGTGTGATCATACTAGTGTGACCTTCCCAGGACATGTATGCCCCAAGTCCTGCATCGGGATTAGTCGGATTCATTCTTGGCGATTAAAACCAGGCTGGCTCGTTTGTTGTGGGGAGGGGGCGGGGGCGACGAGGGGGTGGGGGCGGGTAGGCTTGCGGTTTGGCTGTGATGGGTCGACTATGGAGTTGAAGAACCACAGGCAAGGAACCGGTGGGACTGATCGAACGGGAACACACTGTGGCTACTACCCGATGAGTCGCATTTTTTATCAACATAAATGGTAAAAGCCGAAGTTAGGGCAACTAGCCACCGCAATCTATCACGCCATCATAGTGCCATTCGAATGTAGCAGAGGCAGTATATTCTTGCTATTACGCCTCTCACCAGAGGGGTCGTGTAAGCGGACTAATATCATGCTACCTATAGTTTCATTTTCTACTTGCACCTCATACGTAACGACTTGATGCATGCCTCCCAAATGAGATTTTTCCTCACCCCCCGTTGTATGCACTTCAAGGAGGATTCCTAACGCATCTTACCCCCTCGCCCCCCCGACCAATGTACCTTCGGCAGGCTTGCGGTATCCTTCCACGTCTCTCTCCCGGCAATTCTGCGCTGGAGCTTGACTATCTCGCCTCTAGTACTGTTGACCATCTTCGACATGATGTTTCTGCTGGCATTCATTGCGTTGTCTCGCGAGTCGCAGACAGTCGCGGTTGTCTTCTTCCGCTTAAGATAGTAGTTGTCCAGCGTTGGCCCGCCACTTTTGATACCCCGACGGCATGCTTTCACAGCCTGAAATAATATCCGTCGGGGAACACGTTGTCGCGTCCGGACGACCCCCCCCCCCCCCCCCCCCCCCCCCCCCCCCCCCCACCTCTACCTCTGATGTGTCAGTACATTGGACTGGGTCCGATGGTTGCTTCCTAACTGTCCAAAACCACTCAATCGGCCCTTCGCCGACCCTTTTTCCGTTCGCCCCCCGCTTTTCGGACCCGGAACTAATTGTCGCCAACACCGATCAGATCGGCCATCTTCCGGTCATGCCGATTGGGAACATCTACGACCACACACTTTACAACATGTTAATCAAGATAGTCCAAAGATCAGACTCAACGGGTCTCAGTCGTACAATCTTAATTTTCCACCTAACCTTCTGGCAACACTTAAATGCGAGTCGGCATCCCCCCCCCCCCCCCCCCCCTCCCCAAGCACCGGAACAGTGTCGCTTACGAAAAATCTCTCTCGATCCTCGCAGGGACGGACGTACCAAGTACACTTAAAACTAGCCTACAGCAGTATGGCTCTCGGGGAGGCATATACTGTACCGATTTGTGGCCGTATGTACTGCCAACGTACCAATTTGTGGCCGACGGGAACAGTCAACAGTCGATTTATAGCCGAAGGTATAGCCAAACCCAAGCGTTCCGTAGATCGATAGTCCGCAACTTCGAATACACGACTGTAGTTTCCTGTGCGGAAGAGTTGTATTATCAGTAGCCGTCCGCAAGAAAAGTGCAAACGTTCAGTTGGGGGTTGTTTTTTGTGTCATTTTGTGCACCCCAAATCTCGACCAAATTTAACCACTGAAGCACCTCTTAGTCGAGGTGCAGGTCTTTGTCGAGAACCTGCGGGTGATCAATCTCGAGAGAAATACAAGCTGCTGTGATGAACCTCTAACAAGTCACCGTCGCTCTCCGGTGAGCACGAATCAGCCGAAGTTCTAAGCCCAGCGTGTTAAGACAGCGATGTTTTTTTTCTGTTCCGATAAAACATCTAGAGATTAGACTGACCGGAAACCCGGGAACCAGGGGACGCTTGGGTGCCAGCGTCCCTTTAGCTGCATGCCATCAACAACATATTATACCAGCCGATAGATATTGCTTTTGACCTTCACAGCAGTTCGGAGTGGTCGCCATAATCCGTCTGCTATGTTGCTCCGGAGGATGTTCTTTTCGAATTTCCCGACATCTTCCAAGAAGACCGATTGGTTATAGTACATGTGAATGTATTTTGGTATGAGAGATCAATATTTGAACTGGACCTTGTGGGAGGGCCAATATGTTAGTAGTACAAATACAGCAGTAGTATAACAATAGACCAGCTGAGAGATTATATAATACGCATACATATATATATGTATGTACATGCCTAGTTTTCCTACTTCGGTTTCCCTCGACTTTTTTATTTTTCTCTGGGGATGCTCTTGACTGATAGATAGTAATAAGCAGTGATACATAGTTACTGACTTTGAAGCTCACGCTGCGCATTGTCGGATGCCATTTTAATAACCCTATGCGAGACGAGAGAACAATCCATCACCCTTATTGGAAGATGTCGAGAAATTCGCATAGAACATTCTCCCTCAAGCGACATAGAAGACGGATTGTGGCGGCCAGCCTGAATCGTGAAGATCAAAAGTAATGTCGGGACATTCTCGGCAAGCGGAAGGGGGAGGCCTGTAAGAGTTGTATGCATTGCTGGCGACATGAGCAAGACAGATGCTTGCCTCTTTCCTCATTTTTAGAGGCTGGGTATATATATATATATATATATATATGCTTTCTCTTTTTTCTCCTATTACCTGAATGTCACGCCTGTCTTGCGGCCATGGGCTGTTAGACTATACTGTCGGAGTAGACTTTGGTGATTAATTAATGTGGAGACAACAGCAAGATCGGTATTGCGCCGCCGCCCTCTACAATGTCGCGAGTCTTTTGAATAGCTGCTGGCATTAATAGTAGAGAAGGATCAAAATAGTGAAAAGGGTGAGGCAGAAAAAAGAATCCATGGTGGCGGAATAGTTGGTCGTGGAAAAACGCGCCATGAACATATTGTACGGTAGGGCTTCCGTCGTTCCTGGGACAATAAACTTGTGTGTAGATATTTCGTATTCCACCGAAACCACTGAGTCAACAACCAGCGCTGACTGCTATTATTAGCTTAGGTGGAAGAGGTAATTATGTACAAAGCGCGCACAATGTGAGGCCCGTCTGGCTGTTGAGCCTGGACCTCAGATGTTGCTCGAGAATGGTGTAAGGGCTGCAACTTCGCTATGGTATGGTATACATCTACTAGTAGCAGGGAGAATAATTCGTGGTCACTTGATATGGAGGATACCATTGACCACGGATAAAAGTAGCTTATAGGGCTTGGGGTGGGGGGAGGTTGGTGTGGACGGCCGGAGGACGGAAGGATCTTGTTGGTACTGAGAGAACTATAGCTCTTCTTCTCCGTCGAGGACAACGGAGTAGATATGCACCAAGTCTACCTTTTGTTTCCGGAGGAAGAGGGTATATCGCTTCCCAGTTGGATGTGGTGGGGAGCAGGCAGAGGCGCGTATCAGATCATATCCTATTCATATCCGAAGGCGATCAGGAAATAACTTGAGAGGTGCTAGTGAGGATCAAGGGGGGCGTCGGGGGGGGGGGGTTGACTCACTGCCCGAGAAGCAACACGGACGCGGTAGGGGAGGAGAGCAATGCGGCGGCAGAGGCGGGTGGGGAATGGGGAAGAAAACTTGCCTCCAGAGGATCTTATCACTTGCGTTCCAGAAGGATATATGGGGGGGGTGTCTTCATTGCCGTGCATGACCGTAGCCGTAATACCTTTGGAAGGGGGGGAGGCTCGAGGTGCCGGGGGTGTAGGCAACACCACAACGGGCGTCGAACGAGTTGATGACAAACAGTATGTAAGAGCGAAGACGGAGATACCCCAGTATGTGTATCGGAAGTCTTACAGTGTGGGAGGGGGGGGTATATATATAGAACGATGTACAGCGGAGACCAAGGGGCAAGATGGCGGGGTAGCGGGGGGATTGACGGACTCATTCATTTTAATAATAAAAAAAAATGCTGTGCGACTCATTGCTAGCAGCGGGGTCTGACCATTGAGCATACATCGTCGTTGATACATACGCTCAAGCTGGAAAAACTTAATAAGTAACAACCTGAAGTGTTACCAAAGTATAAATGTGTGTTTGAACCAAGGGTTTTATCCACGGTTAAAACAGGCCGTAGAACGTTATAACGTGCTGCAATCGACTATCTCGCCATGCGCATGCTTTTTGCCGCCTCAAAGTCCGCAGGCTATACGGTCTTGAGTGGATCGGGGCAGACCCCGCGATCTTGTAGATTGGATCTTGTCTCCGTGCATTTAAGAGAAAAACCGGAGCCGGAGAAGCGGAGATTTGCAGCGCTTATACGGATGCTGTTGGATAACTGCTGGGCAAACACATTACGCGAGTCAGCTTGCGAAAGTGACATCAATACACACTGCTTTTGTTTTGACTACGTAATAAATAGCGCAAAATCAGTACATTAATTTAATGTACCAGGTATTATGTTGTCTTATGTGATAATCCAATTTTCATCTTTAAGCACATGGTGGAAAATTTGTCGTTTTTTTTGGCTTGATTAACTACTGCTGTACGGTATAATACGTCATCTACAATAAAAGGTAAAAGGATGCCCTGAAATCCTTAACTTGGTCATTGTTTCCACAAAACTAGTACTTGCTGCTGTCACACATCAAATAGCAACAGCTGCGTTGTTGAAATTAACGAGACGCATAGCGTTGGATCCTAAATTATTTGCAGAGTATGTACCACGTATAGCATCGTTGTCTGTGTGCGCGGGTACATACGATGCTGGTGATAGCAGCTGCTAGCATACGTCGCGAAGTTACGAGAGCAGCTGTTTTTTTTTATTATCTGTTATCGCAGGCGCACACAAACGTATCAGCGAGTGTGAACAGCAGGCATCGATAGCTATATTGTTCATGTGTGCTTTATTATTTCAGTATCATCTTGTCAGTGGGAGGGCAGTCCGGCGCCGAAGCGACGATGGGCTAAGCTCCAACAACGGAAACACAACAAGCAACAACAGTAGCTGCCCATTCGTTAAAAGCACAAAGCACAAAAACTCCCGATAGCACAACACCCGTGCAAACGAAAAAAACAAACCAAAAAAGCAACAACAGCAATAAACACGTCGCCAGACTCTCTGTACCAACGCTGCTCCCCGACCATCAGCAAAACGCAATACCAAAAACACAACACATGAGCACAACGGATCGTTAAGCACAGAAAGACTTGGGGGATCTACTTACCTTACTGCTACTGCCTGTTGTTCTTGACGCTCTCTAGAATGGCTGTAAACCCTCTCTCACGCTCAATATATATCTACATGGAACCCCAAGCCGTGATATTGTGGCCGTCCTCTCTCATCATCGCGCTGATGATGTGTTTGTGCAGGAGAGCACCACTCAAGCCTAAGGAACAACCGCGTGGGATCGCGACTGAGCCTCTCGTATCGTTTCTGTTGGAAGCCTGTAGGAACCACCGAATACAATTATTGTATGAGTAGAGCTACGTACATACTGTACCTGGTATGCTATCACATCTACGCAAGTCCTCCTGCCGATACCTCCCGGTGGCTATTAGTATCATCGCTATCGAGAGACTCCCCGGCGCGCAAACGCAAGCTATCAAGAACACAAGACCATGAGTACTTCTTAACGATTCGCGGGCGACCGCAGCACCTTGGCTCGGCATGCTGGAACATAAAATCGAATCATGGCAATACTTCGATATATGCAGTACTCGTAGCTGAAAGAGGAGCAGTGCTTGTGTTTCCTTCCCGGGAAAAACACGAAACAGCCGAATGGAACTCCTTGCTATTACAACAGGGTGTCCATTACACGGGCGAGTTGTGTTCTCGCGGGCCTGTCTGTCTCGACGTCTTGTTTATTGTGTAAAATACCAAGACCAGGGAAAACGATGGCTTGGCGGACGGCAACCTACATCATCCGTCCCAAAACAAAAAGTGCACTGAAAACATCTACTGGCACCAATACCAGTTCAAAAGTGACGTGCGATACACGCCTGGTGTTCTACTTCTGCTGAAGGCATATAAACATCGTCGCCCTTAAACTCTTTTTATCCCCCCCGATATCCGTGAAATCCACATCCCACATCATCTCCCTATTCGACTCCCACACATGTCACACCGTCCGGCTTAGAAACTTCGACGGCACCAATAAATCAGCCACCGAACTGCAGAATTAGTGCTGCCGTGAGGCTGGAAGGTGAGCTTTTGCCGACGAAACGTTCCTCTCTCCTCCTACGGCGTTATCGCAGGCAGTGCCCCTTTTTGCTATAAGGCGTGACCATTCGAAAAAAAAACTGCCCCCGCTAAAAACACGCGCTCGCACACGCTATCATACCAAAACCAATCTTTCTACGAACCCTCCGAAGTTGCACGCATAACAAAACATAAAAAAAACGCACTCCTTCCAGTCGCCGCTGGAGGGTGCACATGGACTTGTCTAGGCTGAAGGGGGGTTCCCGTCCCTCGTCAAAGAGTGGAACCAGTCGCATTACACTCCCCTGAATCATCACGACACAAGACACAATAAACAGGACAAAACACAGCTAGTCTTAAGCGGATTCCAGGATTTTACGGTGTTTTGGCTTCAGCCAACGCCGCCTTCCTCATTCCCCTGACATCCGCCCACCCCACAACCGTTTCTTTTTATTGACATAAAAGTTACATCCAATCGCCCGCGGTGGAGGCCCCTTATTGGCGCCGTCGACGACCGGGAACGAGATCCCGTCGTGACGCGCACCGCGCTTCTTTATCGTGTCAAGCGCGCACCAAAAGCAGCTCCTCCACCGCCCCTTTCCGAAAGCCAGCCCCTATCGACTGCTACCGATGGGGCTCCCTTCTGGCAAGAAGTGAGTCTTGATGTAGAGGTCGCTGAAGCCCTGTAAGCGTAGGGTTTTGTAGGCGTACTCCGGTCCATGGCACCTTACTGCATCCTGGACACTCGCTTTCCCCCCCCCCCCCAGTCGTCTAAGCTGCCGCCCCGCCTGTGGTACGAGCCACCCGCATTCTTCACCGCTAGCGGCGTTCCCCCGGTGCCCCACGAACTCCCTCGGGCGCGGAGGAGTTGGGGGCGAGAGGGACTGGCCGATTCCTCGGCAGCGTCGTCAACTGCGCCGCTCTTCTCGTCTGCCTCTTGGAACATCGCACCCACCGGAGAGAGGGGTGCTTCATCCTGGCTATCCTGGCTACCCTGGCTATCCTGGCTGTCCTGGTTATCCTGGTCATCCTGGTCGCTGCCCCCCCCCTCGATGTGCAACACGATCTCCAAGTCGTCTATGCTGTGGGGGCTGGAAGCTAGTTCCGGCTGTTCCGGCTCGTCGAACGCGCTGTCGTAGTCCTCCTCGTTGCAACACGGCGACTCCATCAGCTCGACGCCCTCGACAAGATCATCCTGGCAGGCGTCGCAGTTGCACGGCAAGACGTCGTTGCTCCTGCACCACCCGGTGCTCGTGTCTCGGTGCATGCGGTAGGCCTCCTTGAAAGCCGCATACTCGGTGCGGCAGTAGAACGTGTTGCTCACTTCTTCCGCGTTCATTTGCTCGATCGTCACGGTCTGGAGCGGATAGGAAGGCAGGTCAAGCACCAAGCAGAAAATTGCACCCGTAAGCGACCATGTTCACGACATTGAACCTATTAATAATATGATAGGCGACCGTTTCCACAACATTGCACCAATAGACTAGAAGCGACCAGATTTCACTTCGAAAAATGCCAAGATGAGATCAGCGTGCGAGAGAGTTGACCTCGAGGTACAATAACGTCACTCGCTCAGCTCTCAGCTCGCACAAGTTGAAAATTATCTTACACACAACAGTAGGGCAAGGTATATATATACACTTGCTTGGTATGATAGTATCGGTTTCCACTCGGAGCAACAAAAAAAAGTCAGGTACCGCCTTGTTAACAATGCACACTCTCGAAATTTAACCATTGTACCCAGTATATACTTGGACCTCGCACGTCAGCCGTGATACTCGAGCTTGGATGATTCATGGATGGCGCGTGTTCTACAAGATCCCTACTGCCCGTAGGTACGTACCAGTTCTGTCTTGTATCTGTACGCATGTTTCATATGACGACGGCGTAAAATATGTCGACTCCCCTGATGGCCAGCTGCTGATGCAGCTGCTGGGGCCAACAGGGCGACAACAACACTACATTTACAGTCAGTAGTAAGCAGGGGGGATTTTCGAATGTCGAATTTCATTTCGCTCTATTTCGTACCAGGTACAATCTACCTATATACTCGTATGGCTTGTACAGCAGTCAGTGCCAAAAAACATCCTCGTACTGCTGTACTGCGTAATTAATAGAAAAAGGGCCCGCCGTTCAAGAATCGATACATGCGGAAAGCAAACAATCGACTTGGCGAGCGTGTGATTATTGGACCTATACCGAACTAAATGTCATATTGTGCCTGGTACATGTATGTGCCCGCGGGTACTAGAATACAAAAATACCGAAAACACATACTCGCTGTAGTCTATTGTTAATAGTAGTCTACATCTGCCTGGTGACGACCCATGAACAAGATGTATTTGCTCATGGATTGTCTTGTACCAGGTACCTGGTATATACAAAGATGCAAACAATGTGTCTGACCCGAGAGAATAGTTACATGGAGTATTCACCCAACCCATTCGGTGACCCAAAGGGAGGATAACAAAAAAAATAAAAGTACGTACGCACCAAGTACGCACACTGGTTTCCCTCCATTCTTTCCTCTTGCCATTTGCCTGGTTCATGTACACACTGCTGTTACACAATATTATGTACGAACGAAAATGTTTGTTTCAAAATCGAGCTGTCAACGCCCCACAATGCCCCACAGAGTTCGAGGCGCTACCGTACATGATAGAATAACGACTGAATGGGCCCTCAAGGCCATCAAGTATAAAGTACGAGTACTCGTAGAGCTTTCATACACCGAGCAACGAACACTTGCTTCGCACCAATCGAAACTTCGAGAGGTATGTTCATACATAATATAACCGGTATAATGTACGTAAAGGTCAGCTTTCTGTGCGTTATGGAGCTCGCCAGGCTAAGAAGGACGAACAGACTACGTCTCGCTCTTCACGATCCACGCCCTTGGGCTCAAGTTGAGCTTTGCAAGCACGGAACACAAAATTTCAAGTTGGAGTTTTCGAAATTTCACTTCCGTCATTGCTTCAAAAGTTGTACAGAAAGAAGAAGGGCCGTGGTTGGAGAAACGTAGACGGTAGAACCCAATAAATCGTAAAATCATCTTTCGGGTATTTTTGCGGCCACAATTGTTTATACATTGTACTCGTACAGTACATGAAAAAAACGAAAAAACAAACAAACACTGCTGCTGTACTCTCATATTTGTTTCTAAAATAGCACGACAGGGCCCTTTGTAGGAGAAAGGGACGTCCTTCGCCCGACATCGCCATCTCTACGAGGACATGTATCAAACATATTATACGAGGGCGTACTCGTACAGAAACTGCTGTACGATATACAGCTACGGCAACAGTAGTGGTGGGAGATGTATGTGCGATGAGCGATGTGCGAGCGATCGCGAACGCGATATATATATACAGCGCGGTGCGATGCCCTTGATTCAGAGAAGAAAATAGCGCGGGGTCCGCGCAACTATTTTTTTCAATCAATAATTGTACTTGAAATAAATACCAGATATATACACATGCATGCATACCTGGTACCTGGTGTACGTATCAAAATATAAAAATATGTACCACAATGAACACGGCGTGTCTCTGTGAGACCATAACAACATTGATTTCGTATTCTCCGCCGACTGGACTGCCAATCAATGCCAATCTCCCGGGGTGCTGCTATTAATAATCAATAATCAATCCATACATATTAATATAGACAAACACTGAAATGCCTGGTGCTACACCTGTTACGGACGGTAATCCAATATCTACCTGTGGTACAATCTCACTACTACTAGTAGTACTGCTGCTGTAACGTATACCAGGTATACGGACAGGGTGTGCAGGGGTATTAATGCTCTACGTGACGGTGTTGACGGTGTAACTGCAGTAAATAAAAGTGATCAACGTAGTAAATACCATAATTCGAAAAAAAAATCAATATCGATACAAGGTAGAGCAGTATTATAGTATTAATATCAGGTATCGTGTGTCACGCTGGAGCTGAGCTAGTCGAGTACACCGTAGTAGTGTCGAGTGATGCATGCATGCTTCCTTCGTGCACGCGTTATTGGGGTAAAAAACACTTTCAAGTACATACTACTATTTAGAATTAGTATACGTACTGCTGTAGTACATTATTAATAAAAGTGACTTTGGTCGCAACGCTTACCTTTACTTCCGGGTTGAACGACACTCGAGCTCTCGAAGACACACGCCGCTCTGCAGCCTGGCCGCCCTCCTCCCCTGACTGTCGAGACGAAGTCGCGCTGCTGCTCCGGGACAACTGCGCAGTAGAAACCGGAGAGGCAGGCTCCGTCAGGGCGGCGCTCTTTGAAGTCATTTTTCCACGCTTAGACCTAGAAAAGAACACCACCACCGATCGCAGCACACGCTTCCCTCGAGATTTTGATGGGGCAGGCGCCACGGCGGAGGTAGCGAAGCCGCCCGGCATAGTGCTGCTTCGCACTAGCCGTGGCTTTCCCCATTGGTCTTGGCTGATAGAATCGCGGTGGCCGTACGCTAGCATCCCTCGTCGAGACATCTTCAAGTAGTGCTCTGCTGCTTGCTGTGTTGCTGCTGTCGTGGGTGGCACAGAAGCTGCGCATTAAGTTCAACAATCACACAGGCCCAGGCAAAGGTGGCCGAAGAGCAGTCAAGGGGGGAGGGGGGGGGGGTGGGGTGGGGTGGGGGGGGGGGGGGGGTGGGAGGCAACGGTCACGCTGTGTGTATATATATTTGAATCTGTAATTGCAGACCGTATTCGGGTCAGGCACGCCAGAAGCTTCGTGGTGCAGGCATACTCTCGTCCACAAGAATTGAGTAGAATATAATCATATTTAAACTTACTGCTGTAGTCTAAGAAGTGACGCAACGCCAGTTCAAGGTTTTGCACTCTGATGCACCAGTGTGATCATTGCTCCCTTCCACTTCATGTTGCGCTTTCACAATTAGGAGTCTGAATTGCAGCGAAGTTATCGCATGGGCTGATCTGCGAACCACAGACTTACGGGTACGTACGTACGTCACCTGGTACCACATATTAATAATAATTTTTGCAGCAAACCAAAGAACGACGGACTTGGAAGCAAAAGCATATACTACCTGGTGCCAGGTATATGCGCAATGCAGTTTCAGCACGTACAAGTAGCACGTAACAAATGGCAGCAGTTTTGATAGTGTTAATAGTAGTGTAATTTCTCGAACGCTGTTATTATTAGTGGCCGCACAATCAAACTTTCCTGTAATAGGAACTCAGATCGGCGAGGCGTAGGCGTGAGCGAGAGGGCAGCGAGGTCCACCGGCGTCAAGAAGAGCACACTTACACGAAGGCATCTCGAGCTGAAGGGTGGGACGGAGGACGGAGATGTATGGGCGGAGATGCGTGGGCCTGGGCGCGTGCTTCTCCCCGTCTCCGGACTGTCATATATATCAAAAGTAAAGATACTTCGTGCAACTTGATCAACTCTTGACACCGAACTTGAAGAAAATCACCACAAGCAAGCGCAGTCTGGACAGTCTGATGATGAATGGTGACGCGCTTTTTTGCCAAAAAAAGCGTTCACGTATGGGGCGAGGCAAAACAGCGAGGCGTGTGGATGCCTGGATACCTCACGCATAGGTGTATGTGGCATCGTTGTGGTCATCAGCGATGGCGGCGGCTCACCTCCTGCTGCTGTATCGGTGCTTGTTGTGCTGCTGTATCGCTGTGCTGTATCGTTGTGAGCACTCGAGACTTGGGAGACTTTTGAATATTTTTATGAATGTTGTAGTGGCAGCGATGCTCAAAAATTGGATTTGCACACGTATACAAACGAAGCTCAGAACCGTTGGTGGAAATAAATGAATGATGTGCACATCATACGGAAATGATAAATAATGAAACAAAATGACAACCAACGCCGCCACGAGTTATCTAGGGTCTGAGCCCTAGATATATCTATACTATGTAGACCTATTAAAAATCACCACTTGTTTTTTATTTATTTTCCGAATCAAGTAAGCGCAGCAGCAGCAGCCCAGCACCAGCAGCAGCCGCACTTGCTGCTGCAATACACTAGACTAGCTGTACGGGAGAGTCGTAGAGGCGAGATGAGTGAATTTTAATTTTTCACCATCAACTTTTCGATCTCCAAAAACTTGAAGAATAAAATACGGGGTGATGGGTTATATCTGTTATATAACATCGTTCGAATCCTCGACGAATGTTCCTCGCTCGGGTAACGAGGGAGCGTCCACGGAGTACGGTTGGCGGGGGGAAAAGGCCGACCTACGTACATACGTGAAGAGACGCTGGCTGTCTCGTCGCAAGGGCAGCGGAGATGTTTGTGGATGAGTTTGTTTCGTGACCACAAAAAGGTATCCACAATACACATTAGCACTTGTTTCCCGTATCATATGTATGCATTTTTCTGGCGAAAAAGTCGCGCGAAATGAATACGAGGATCCCCAGGAAAGGAAGGTCTTGCGATGTATGGATGAACCAAACTGACACCCTACGCCGCTGTCGCCGGCACGATCTTGTGCCCATTGACATAGACACCACACAAGCATGCACGCGGAGAGGCATGGGCTGCGGCAACGAAGTCGTTGCAGTGGCGGCGGGCGGTAGTGATCTGAGGAGGCTTCTTACTTTTGTGCGACTCACAACTCACGACAGCCGGGGTGAAGCCAAAGCCAACAACAACGATCGATAAATAGTTTCCAGCTGCCAATTTCAGTGGCAGTGAGAGTTGGGGCAAGCAAAGATCAGCGGATAATACGGCACCGACAGGACCAGCCCGGTACGAGGCAAAAGGAAGCGCTGTCTGAGGGTTGTGCTCCCGATTTCGTTTTCCCCCTTCGTCTCTGGATCAAGTGCGGTACATGGCACGACAACAACAGCAGCAGAGCCGCAGCATCATCTTTCAAAGAAAAGCAAAAAGTATTCAGACGGCAGTTGAAAAGGTCGTTCAAAGAAAGGGCTACGCGCCCACTTCGAACAATCAAACTACTTCCCAGTCCAGCCACATCGAACGCTTCCCCCACAAAACCGAACTAGGGCATGGATCTCACCAGAAAAGGCTGCTGTGTAGAGTGCTGCCTCCGAGCTGTCCCGGTGCGCCACCTATGCCGTGCTTTCTGCCCTTTAGCGTCGACAATGCAATCGCGGCGGGAAGTTCAACCACGTGTGTGTGGGGGTAGGGCGAAAGAGCTAGAATTATTGCTTGTTTTTTTCCAGCAAGTGCACGGCTAAAAAAAAAATAACCAATCATATCCCCCGGCCTAGCTAGAATTGTGATTTTGTTTTTGATATAGAGGCGGTACAAGAAAGGGGGTAGGGGATGTAAAATCGTCCTTCGTTGAGGACCTTGTGCCCTGCATCAGTGCACCGCTGGTGTGCGAAGGGGGCCTACAGGACGAAAGACTCTGGGTGCAAATCCTTGGTCGAGGTGTAACGTTTTCAAGGTGAGATTACAAGCGCATGTAGGCTCTGACAGACGCCATGTCAGTGCACTTTTAAATCAAGTTCAGGATGCCTGCCCCACATGCCTAAATCTGCTGGAGGGGATTCCAGGCGATATCACCTCGTACCTGCAGGGGCTCTACCACAAGCAGCACGTGAGGCTTCTGTGTGCAAGACGTACATGAATATTTTCGGAGGTCGTCCATCTCGGATGCAGCATCTACCTGTGATAGTTTTTCCTAAGCAAAGGCATCGAACAATGGGGCAGCCCAAACTCGACCCTGAAAGAACACCAACACAAATTTGAATTCGAGGCGTATATGGAAACTTCGACGATGCTGCGGTCTCACGGTCTCTCACCCTTTCGATCACCTCTCTCTGTTCACACGTGTAAAAGGTCTTCACTGGGGTATTGTTGTCATAGCTATCAATATTATAACGTCATAATCTTTTTACCTGGTATATCTGCTGCACCAGCGCGAGCCGGCCGATGGCATCCGCGGAGCTCGTTCAAGGCGAAGACCTCAGGGAACTACAGGCCTACCTTGCCTCAGTATGCCCCGCGGTGTTGGGCCTTGAAGGAGAAGGCGAGCGTAGCGCAGAAGCTTTTCGACAGGGCTTGGAAACTCCAGATGCCTGTTCTCTTCTCAGCACGTGAGAGGATGCATGGGTATATGAGTACCTGGTATTATACGAAGCTGCTGTACTCCATTGGTGGTATGATAGTTGTTGCCGTTGATGTGTTGTTATCCTGTGATCTTATGGTTACATGCAATTACACAACAGCCTGGTACTCGGTACCAGGTACAGTATATCGTATTTTGGCCCCGGCTGTGCTCCCCATTCATAAAACCTGATGGTACCTGGTAGAAGTGCTACAGTCGAACTCACAGCTGACGTATTTCAAAATTTATAAAAATTGTGAGTATTTGCTGCACTCGTACCTTACAGTACTGTAGGAGCAGTACGTAGTCTCGCGCACCCGTCCGGCGGCCCTTCTGCTTCGTCTCGCACTCCGCAACCAAACCATTGACCATAACCATACGTGTACTGGCTTTGGTCGCCTCGGCAGACTCCAAACTACAGTACTACTGGGATAATACCTGGTACTGTGATAATTCGTACGTAGGTGTTGCGTAGTACCAGTATGGAACACTCGACCCTACACCCTTGACGGTGCTCGTTTTCCCTTCACAGGCGTGTCTCCTGACATGTTTGGTGTGGTGTGTAGACGGGTTACCTTTGGGGTATCGGTTGTCAGTTGTCAGTTGCCTGTTGTTGGTGTTGATTTTGTTCAACCCCACTGACTTGGTTGAACGTTGAGCGATACTTCTGCTTTCTTTACTTGAGACTTCCCTGCAGTCTTTGGTTCGAGCGTCGTTGTTCGCGACAACGTAGCATTACGGTACGTAGGCTCTACAGTACCAGCTGCAAACCGGTAGCATTTTGGACCTGTTATTATTGAAGACCTAAGCCTCTTGTTGAGACCTAAGCCTGTGAGCTGACTACGCACCACTGGTGTGTGTTCGCTGTGAAACCGGCGTAGCTCTAATGGCACATAATGTTTGTTTGAACATCGCGTAAACCTCGCCCGCAGGTGCTAGCTAAATATGGATATGATATTGTGGACAAGATTGTTGGAATCGTTTCGTATGATACGGTCAACGCCGTGTTTTCCTTCATGCAGCCACCTTATTATCGATAGCGCCTGCCATGCTCACATACAGATACCTAGTCAATTGCGGGATGTGGTGTTGTCAGTTGTCAGGTTGAATAGCTTCTCGAGTGACAATCCGTCCCAGCTCTGCCGAAGAGTTGTTGAGCTGAAACTACGGGACGTCTACAGCAGTAGTACGACTATCCTGCCAAGGCTCAACCCCCCTCGTACGCCCCCGTACGGTCCAATCTCCGCGTCGATCTCCTATCCCGCGGTGGTGTTGTTCTCCCTGTTAAATGCCCAGGTTTGCCTCGGACGTACAACCGTCGGCGCTTTTCGTCGAGCTTGAAGATGCCGCGGCAGCAGCAGGCGCGGTAACAAGGACAGCTGGCGGCGAGGGCAAGCGATCAAACCCAGGGGGTGACGAACGAACGCGCAGCACCGCCGTCGGCGGTTTCTGGCTTGGCCTCGACACCCGATATGTTGAGGATGCGCCAGGCTTGGCCGTCATCAAAACGCAGCCGGGAAGCCTGGAGCCTTCCAAGCGGCGACCCCTGCATGCACAGCTGCAGGTACACCTTATATCAAAATGGATAATCGTGCCTAGCTGCACGGTGTAACTGGGAGCACTTGCTGTGTAGAATGCATCTTCGATTTTCGACGTATACCATAGTACGGTTTACTTCTGCCTTGTCGTACGTAAGAGTGTGGTCAGAGTGGGTGGCTCCCTCGTAATTCGGTGGCTCAGACAAGTGTTTGGCTTGAGTGCTGCTGACGGATGTCCGCTGTAGTTTCCCACCTTTGAAAGAGTACACGTATGGGGTGGACGATTAAGATGCCCAAATCATGGAATTACGCATCCTCTTTTTAGTTTGTTTCTGCTATTAACAAATGAAACGTGAACGCGTTACCGCCTTGTGTGCAGATCATGTCGTTCCCGGGTGGCGATTCGCGTGCCGAAACATCGGGGGCAGAAGAGGAGGGAGGGAAGGCGGGGGAGGAGATAGCCCCGAGTGGGTCGGTATTCGCGGTGCTGCAGGCGTATGCCACGCACGTCTTCGCGCCTGCGGTTCGGGCTTACGCTGCTGCTAGGGGTGGCGACGACAAGGCGAGTTCTCCTTAATGCATGCTTCAAGGCAGGGGGTTACAGTGGTTGGGGGGGGGGGGTACTCGACATCATGCATGGCCGCAGTCGAATGAACATAGACCTTAGCATCCGTACAATGCCGGGACGGAGCACGTCGGGTTTTAACCGACCCGGCAGGCATTGCTTGTACCAAGCGCGAAGCGCTGTGAATTGTTCGGCGAGTCGCATAAAGGGTGAGATGCATCCTACTAAGAACCGCTTGTGATGCGGACTTGCATATGGATAACAGCTTCAATGAGTTAGTTTAATTTCCGGTGTGACCATTTCCAGAGACAGCAAAGGGAGTACTATGTAACTGCCTCATCAGTGCCTTACCGTAAGCACTACCAGGCACGTGATACAATCATCCCCCTCGCGCAGCGTAAAGGCTCTCCACCTCGCACAAGTGATCTGACTCGACCACCAGCTGCGACCGACCGCTATAAAAAAGGCGGTACCCTGGTTGTCTAGCTCAAGTAGTGACCGGAATGTTTGACGTGTCGTTGCCAACAGACGCCAACGCAACCTCTATATAATATAGGGTGGGAGTTCTAGTGTCTTTGTCCAGTTTTGATTTTCGTGAGAGTATTTAATCTCTCACTGAGTCTTGTGCTACCCTGATCCGACGTCACTAGTGTAGGTAGGCCTCCCCCCCCCTCTAACCCGTGCTCCGTCTCGAAAGGGATGTGCGGTCCATGGTCAAATGACGACAAGCAGCAACTGAGTACGCCCGCCTCCCAACCCGTTGATGTCTTTGATTTTTTTCGAGTATTAGGTTCAGCGCCTCCGTCTCTCGTCGGCGTTTGGCTAATGGTGGTTACTAACGCTGCTGGTCTGACGGTTTCCTTATGGGTTTCTTATAAAAGTTGGCCACAGCTTTCTACAGGCGCGCATCGTTTATAAGTGTTACTACTGACTGTAGATAAGATCATTTCTATCATACCCAGAGTCGAACTCAAGACCGAACGGTCCAAGAGGCAGAGTCTACGCGCCCGCTCTACATTTATAAACGGCATGGGCCACCGGCGTATTTGTCATGTACGCGACCTTTGTACTCTGTATCCCCATGCCCGCTTGCGATACATGCTTCAGTGTGCCGCAGCATTGAGTGCCGCCTGTGTAGCGGAAAGTTAGATACCTGGTACCAGGTACCAGATACTCTGGTATACGTTATCGCCTTTGGGACTTTATATCGAAATTGTGACATTATCTGAGGACTACAGTATCAGTCACACGTGGCAGCGCATGACTTAACTAAAGGGTGTCCGAAGTGCAATGATATAAGGGAACTGCGTATACGACACGCGCGCGGCATGGCGAGACTTGATTATCTGCACGTTCTTCCTATTTAATACGAGGTTGGTAGGACCGCACTCATCCATCTTCTGGTCGCTGAACAAAGGTCCCTGAAGAAACTAAATGGTTACATGGTGTTATCTCATGTGATGAACATTCTAATGGTTACCCCCCCCCCCCCCCCCCCCCCCCAAGAGGCAGTTACATAGTACTCCCATTGCTGTCCCTGGAAGTGGCTACACCGGAAATTAAACTAACTCATTGAGGCTGTCATCCATATGCAGATCCGCCTCACAAGCGGTTCTTAGTAGGATGCAGCTCACCCTTCATGCGACTCGCCGGACACCTCACGGCGCTTCGCGCTTGGTGCAAGCAATGCCTGCCTGGTCGGTGAAAACCCGACATGCTCCGTCCCGGCATTGTAGGGATGCGAGGGTCTATGGTCATACGACTACGGCCATGCATGAGATCGAGTACATCTCTCCTGTCGAGTACACCCCCCCCCCCCCCCCCGCGACTGCGAAAAGCTTGCCGGGAGAACGAGGAAGTAAATGCACGGAGGTGCCCTTGTGGAAAAGTAATAGAGTAAAACTCGCATAGTTGGAGAATGTGGAATGCACAAGGAGGAACGTGATCTGTTAGAGGTGAAGAAAATATGCGAGTGTGACTGGGAGAATTTTGTTACACCATTTGTTACACCAGAAAGCAACGAGAAAACGATAGCTATTCTGAAGATAATGGCGGCCACAGGCGGCGAAACAGGAAAGGGATAAGATTCACCACTTTCTATGCAATACATGGAAACAACGTAACGAGCGCCCAACTGTTGGAGGTGTTTCTTTTAGGAGTAGAAATGGTGCTCCGTCTTGAAAGGGATGCGTGGTGAATGGTAAAATGACCTAGGCAAGAAACAAATGAGTACGCCCCCTCCCCCTCTCGCTCTCCCCCCCGCCTGCTAACAGCTGGACTCCGGAGTATCGATACTCCAGCGGCGCATCACAGAACTTGAGCAAGCGTTAGACCGGTGCCAGAAACGGTTGGAAATCCCGACGGTGGCTCTCGCGGCCCACCCCGAGGTGGAAGCAGCGAGCAGCAAGATGGGGAAGGGGATGAAGGTGCACCTAGATGCGTTGGGGCTGGGGAAGAGGGTCCAGGACGACGCCTTCTTGAACCAAGTTCAGGTGACGTGCTCATACGAGTAGGCATTCGTTGCGCCATTATCCGTTATTAGAGTTGTGCAATAGCTCTGAAAGACAGGGTTGTACCCTACAGTAGCAGGTGTACTAGGCTAACCAATACACTCAACCGTTTATAACAATACACTGCAGATCCGGCCATAGTTTCCAAGTAAGTTCTTAGCTCTAATGTTACTGACATCAGGATGGTGTTATCCTACCGATATTGTCCTTACAGTGGACGCCTGACGAGCATCACCAGTAGAAGGGGGCGGCAGTAGGTTCGGAAGCGGACCAGTTGGATAAAACATGACGTGTTTTTTTGGCAGGCCTAGTTGTGGCGACGAAGCAACGCCTCTCTTTATTGGCAAGGGCGTATGCTGCCCCTCGGTCAGCCTGTGCGTAGAACTCGACGATGTGGAACTCCCATGCTTTCTCCTTATCTCCTCAACTGTCTCCCATTGTACGCTCTCGTGAGACAACAATATAGATTGCAGGATGCCCGCTCGATGATGGAGGCATCCGCGACCCCGGTTTTCTTCTGGCGCACCGCTGGAGGCGTGGCGATGACCTACTGGCTGTACCTTCCTTTGCGACTATGACGTGGCGACAATGCAGTGGTCCTCCGCTCACCGATACGAATTTCAAGTTTCACCTCAGGAGTGCATACGAGTAATGTCCCCGTTCAACGGAGCGCGTTCGATATTGATTCGTTCTCGATGCCTTGTTTTTTGTGTCATGCCTGCTTCTGATGTTGATGTGTGGTGTGGTGTGGTGTGCTGAAGGCGGGCGTCCATGTGTGGGTGAAGGACATACAAAAGCTGGCCAACCTCACCAACCGATCGTTCCCGGAGAGCGCTGCCGAGGAGATGCACTTCTGGAGTTCTATCGGAGAGGCTCTCGACATCACCAACACAGAACTAAGGTCTGAACAGTTGTGGGGCTTAGGGACTTGCGGCTGTAAGGGAGCACGTAAGGAAATGCGTGCATGGTATAATTGGTCATCCGGGTATACCAGGTAGGAAGGCCCTTGAGATATCCAACACCAAAGTAAGGTATGAGGAAATATTGACGGGTTGTTGACTTGCAGCTGTTGGGAGTAAATATGCTAGGAGACCGTATTTTGACCCCTTGTCTACCCCTCTACACTAAAAGTAGTATGCCTGGTATTAGGGGCAAGGTCAGAATAGGCCTTGACGCGCCCAAGAGGACAGGGCTCCTATTTCAAACATCTTCGGTAGGAAGCACGCAAGGAATGCCGACGTGAGTGTTGCATCATGTTGTCCAGTTCACCTCTGGTGTAAGTCACTTGGCACGTTTTTCTGCCTCCGTTTTGGCAATACTGTATTGAAGATCGAGACAGCTCGCGCAGAGTCCAGATAGACACAGTGACACAGTAGCCACTGAGTGGTCATTGCCTCGAGCGACCACAGTAAAGTCAGGCAGTCAGAAGTGCCGTAGTGAATCCCGAAAAAAAAATGGGCGTTGTCGCCCGTTGAAACGGGCGGCTCAGACGTCAAGTGATCTCCTGTGTGGATCTTGGTGTCGGGGCATCGATCCACCTTGACCCCTCCCCGGCGAGACCAGTCTTTCAGTGTTTCTTCCCCGCTATCTGACAGTACACCTGTTTGTCTTGCGCTCTTGCGCTCTGTTCCGTCCCTTCTCTCATGGCGATGACTGTGGCGGTGCTACCTGTGATTTTTCCAACGATGATCCTGTTTGGTGGCGCAAAAGCTCTCCTCGGTGGGAGGTGACGCGGGCCGTGCTCAACCAAGGGAAGAGATTTGTGGCGGTGATGGCCCTGGACACAGGTGACGACCGGCGACGTATAATGCGTGACGTTTACGTTGCGGACGAAGCTACATGTCGCGGAGGGCAAACACCGTACTCGTAGAACGTATCTGCAAGAAAATTACCTGGTCCAATGTGCAACGTTTGACTTCGTTTGTCGTGATTCCCTCAGTTCTCTTGTGTGCGCAGTTCATATCGCGGATGGCAAGCACCGTACCATCGAGGATTCACCTGGAAACTCCACAGAGTTGGACTGTTTTGAACGTGGTTCCCTTGTGTGCGCTGTTGCGGATGCAGACACGGGTCTGAAGGACGCGGTGGACGTATCGGCAGACGCGAACGGATTCCTCAGGACGTTCCCTCTTCAGGCTCTTCTCTCCGCTCAGTCTCCCCGGGATGTGGCGTCCTCTTTGCCGCCCATCTTCAGCCACTTCCAACAGAAGCTCAAAATCACCCGGTGCGGAGAGAGTAATACTGTCTATACTTTGTTTGCTGGAATAAAAATTACCTGTCTTTTTTTTCGGGTTGTTGATGGTTCGGTGCTTGTACATGCTCTTTTACTTCGTTCACTGGAACTGAATTTACCTTCCTTTTTCGGGTTCTTGATGCCTCTGCGCTTGTATGTACTGCTTGTACTTCGTGCACTGGAAACAAATTTACCTGCCTTTTTCGGGTTATTGGTGGTTCTGCGCTTGGGCGTGGACGCTGCCACATACCGTTACCTGTCTTAGCGGCCCAAGGAGTTCAGCTGCTATTCGTGGCATGAGGGGTGACGGGTAACTTTCTTATGAATGTACCTGGTAGGCTTTTGCCAACGCAGCGTCCGTGGCCGACGCCACTAATGAGCGACGGGCTGCGGTGTTCGTACGTGATGTCGTTTTGCTGTGTATGCTGTTTGTGAACATGGTGCCGTATGGCGCTGCGTGTGCGAGTCTGCCGAGTTCTGGCTGCATAGCTACGAGTAAGGCGAAATATACGACTAGACGGGCGGAGGCCTCGTTGCGCTGTTCGCCACCTTCCTAGTCGACCTTGTATGATGTTCTCACCGCTTCTGCTCTCGCTGAAGTGTTGAGCTATGTTTTTTGCATACAGATTGGGTTGGTGCGCGTGCCCCGCGGGTTCGAACCCCTGCGGCAACGCTTACCGTAAAAAGGTCGCCGTAACTTGAACCGATTCCGCCTGCCTGCGATCGTGTGTATGCTTTTCTGCCGGTTGTTCAACGCAGCGCTACAAGCCCGCGCGAGCTGCGCAGCTGATGGAAAGCATCAGCCGGGCCTTCGCCCAACAGCTGTCCCTTTGCCTTGGGGACACGGTAAGCGATGGACCGTGGCATGCGCTTGACCCAGCCCTTGCGGCAGGGACGCAAGAAAACGCATCGATATAAGCCCGCGCGACCGATTTTCGTCTCGATGAAACTGTTCGTAGGAACAGAACCGGCAGAACCGGACAGATTCCTGTCTAGAATTTTCCGGGGCTGTGCTGCTGTTTGCTTCGTGTGGCACGCCGAGACGGGCGGCATGCACTTGACAATGCGTCGCGGCAGCCTGGGCCGCATCGCTTTGAGGCTTGCAACTCCCTTCTCAAAGAACCGTGGTCTGCACGTCGTCGGCACGCCCAATATTCTTCTTGCTCTCGCCTTTTTGTATTGCTGTTTTGCTCTCTTGTGGTGATGTGGTCATTTTGATCGAAAGGGCGGAGACGCGGACAAGCGAAAGGGGCTCATGTCCATGGCGTACAGCGACTTCGCTCCTTTCATGGCCGACGTTGACGAGGCCTTCAAGACGTGGAACAAGGTAACGGTTGTGAAACTGTCAAACGTACCGATGTGATAATCGACCGTGTTTCTATGACCCGCCGCACAGGCAGTAGCGGATCTCCGGAGCGGTTTCGCCTTGAACATTAAGTTGCCCCGCAATATCTCATGTCTGTATTTCTTTTTCACTGACCTCACTCTATGGTTGTACAAAACACACTTGGCGCGCATATTAATTGTATATGCAGGGGTCTCTTTCTTTGTTTATGTAGCGCTGATTCGCCGGCAGTACTCTCACGAGCATTGCAGCCCTAAAAGCAGAACGGAGATTAACCATCTGCGCAACATTTTTGGCAGTGCACGGAGGTAACATTTTATGATGTTGCGCCGCTTGCGCACCATCCCTCAATGTCGAAGAGACCATTTTTGACCAGTAGCCGCCGGGCGCGTCTTCCAACCCTTCGTAACCGCCCTGCGACTGTTGCAGCCCTCGTTGAATCGCAAAGCGCTGCGCTCTCGCGGTCGCTTTGGTCGGTTCTCTCGTGGGTCATCCGTCGAGTGTGTGCTGCTGTAGCTGTAGCTGAGCTTGCGTTCTAACAGTCTCAACCATGGTCGGTGTTTCTCGGTCCGACCCTCGACGCGCCCGATGTCCGGACGACGGCTGGCTTGATCCTCATTTCTGCGCAGGAGTACAAGGCGTTTGCGGCGTTTTTCTCAGAGCACTGTAAACGCCGCATGACGTCGAGGTCGAACGCCCTCGGGGGCAGCTCGGGCGCATCCCTCCTAGAAGCCCTTCACTGGGAACACCCGCCCTTGAAGCAAAGGGTGGGGGAAGTTTCCGGCTTTAGGACCCAGCACGAGAACCTTCGAGGCGTTCTGCAGACCGTTCTCAGCGACGACGACAGATCGGCCGTCGCGGAGGTGACGGAGATGGTTGTGGTTACTTGGGCATTTTTTTTTTTTTTTTTTTTGCCGTGATAAGGCGGTCCGACGCAGGAGGACGACGTACTGCGCGGTTGGGGAGTGACTCCGAATGCTGCCTCTGTGGGTATGTGATGCATCAGTGGTATTTTTGGTGCATTGCGTGGCGGCATGCATCTGTGCTTTGGACTGTAGGCTCTTCGCGTCTTTCTGAACCCCTTCTTGGTTGATGTGTTTTCGGTTCCTTGGCTTCCTTTCTCAGGTTGACGAAGCTTATGCCCGGCTACCGGGGTCGGACGTGCTTGACCTCGGCACGGAAGGAGCTAGGCGATGGGCAGAGGCCAGAGAGGCGTACGACAGGAGGTGACACAAGTCAAGTTTCCGTCAATGGTGGACGTACTTGTTATTGTAGCACAATAGCTCTGAACCCTCCGACTCTCTCGAAAAGTTGATTCGGCTGCTTCCTTATTTTTGTGTTCCTTCGGCACATTGCGCATGTTAGCTCCGGCTTTTTCTGCAGGTGACCGCGAGCGGTTTCTCGTCCGTGACATTTTCGCCAATGGCACCTGTCAATTGTTTGCCCGCGATGTGAAATATCTCCTATCGCCTCTGCTTGTGGTAGGCTGGTTCAGGGGTGTGTGTGCCCCGGGATTCGTGTATAATATCGTATCGGGGCGAAACTTGTTACGTTTCAAATTTGGCGTCGGCTCCTAGGAATCGCACTTTTCAGCACGTATACGAGTAGCTTTTTCGCTTTCGTGGTAAACTACCATGTTGATTATGGTGATGTTTTTTATACCTTCGTTTGTATGCGCTGAATGCGCGGCCGTGTTGTGTTTTGGTTTGCCGTGTTTTTTAGGGTGGATGGCCTCGAAGCGAGGGTGTCGGCTCTACTGGAGGGGAGGTTGCGGGCGGCGAGGACAGCGGAGGAGATGTTCCGTGTCTTCGCTAAGTTCAACCCGCTCTTCGTCAGGCCGAGGTGAGACCGTCTGCGCACTCGATGCACATCCTACTAATACCATACAACCTCGCACCCAAGCGAAATGTCGCTTCTTGCTGGCTGCCAACAAGGTTCTGTTACAACATGTATCTCTCGCTTCTGCGCGTTTCTTCCCTGCCACCCCCCGCTTCAACGCGCCAATCGCTACGCCTTTGACGGCCAGTTTCTGTTTAGTTTCCGTCAACCGTTGTTGCGGTGATGTCCCAATTGGTGCCCCTGTTGGCTGCACCCTCCCTGCTATCCTTGCCAACGCAGTACTGCGGGGTTGTTGTGGCGGCGCGGGGGGGCTCGGGCACCCTCCTGTCAGGTGCTGTTGTGTAGCGTCGACTCGGTTTCTTTTGGTTATGTGTTTATTTGTCGTTGTTGGTGCGTGTTCTCTCTGTTGCACGGCAGGATCCGCGCGTCTATCGCCCAGTTCCAGCAGGAGCTGATCGGGCACGTGAAGGAGGCCGTGTCGGCCATTCAGGATAAGTTCAGGCACAGATACGAGGTGCGATGGTTTTCGGGGTGATGTTTGGCGAGGAGAAGGTAGACGGGTATGTGTATGTAGTTCAGGCGTTCCACCCTCCGGGCAACAATGTTCAGGCCAATTCCACGCAAGGCATGGGTCGGTCGGTCTCGATTCTTTGCGATGAAGCCACGCCCGCAAAAGCCTGGCGCAGGGTCGAGGCTTGAGCTGCTGTTGTTTTTTTTTCGTACAGTTTTGTAGAGGTATTAATGCACGAGTTGTGAGGGTGTACTGTTACCTTTATGGGTGTAGCTGTGTAATACCGTCGTCGCGACGAGTGCCCGTAGTCGCAACGACTGGTTATTCGACCAAGACCGGCGACGGTTTGACAGGCCTTGGACTCTTGACCACCAGTCCCTTTCGAGGCCTCTCACGTTGCGGAGGCCAGGGAGCTATCCCCTTTGAGTTTCTTGCGAGAAGACGACGCTGTTTTGTTGGCTTCAAGCCTCAACCTTTTTGGACGTCAGAGCGAAAACATGTCGACAAAATATGCCAATTGCAGCATCGGCCACGGTTTGGTGGGGACGGTGATGAACTTGGTGCCCGACTTACCACGCGAGGAATAGTGCCACACGGGCGCAGCATGATCCTAGTGCTTGTGCTGCGCTTGCACACTTACTCGTGGACGAATCAAAGGTTGATTATACCAAACTTGTCTTTTTTTTTCGTCGCTATGTTCGTGGTCCTAAAAGTGCTAACATCACTGCCCCGGCAACCTTAACCGTACCGTTCAGGTGTCGGAGGCGAAGGCGTTGTCCTCCTTGAGGGACATCCCGCCGGTGGCCGGCAAGATCCTGTGGGCAAGGCAGATGGAGAGACAGCTGAGGCTGCTGAGCGTGCGGTTGTCTGACGTCCTCGGAGACGGGTGGGAGAACCACGTTGATGGCCGGCCGCTGAAGGCCGTGTGCGACGAACTGCTGAGGAACCTTGACACGCAGAGGTGGGGGTGCTTTTCGCTTCCGTTTCTGGTGTTGCTAACGAGGGTGATGGGAACGGAGAATTCGAGGTTTTGGAGGTTCAGTTTTTCTGGTCGCACGAAATTTTAGTCAAAATAAAAGGCTTTCCTTGGCGGTGGAACGGGGCTGGAAGCAGGTTGCGCCGCGCCTTGTGCAACGCTTTCGGAGGCGGTGAGAGCGGTTCAGCACCCTAATAACGCGTGCGACGCGCTCGGTACTGGGCCCGTAGCGTCCTCTGCTTGCTGTTGTGGTGTAGTTGTCGGGTGGCTGTCGTTCCAGTATGCAAACAAACGACCGGTGCTGTTTTGTCACTGCAGTAGAAATACCCGCTTTGTGTTGTGTCTTTCCAAAGTACCGATATGCCGCTACTGCCTCGAGCAGCACTAACAGTGTCAAGAGCGGGACCCTCATCCTCGACCTACCTTCACTACGGCACGGCACGCCCTTTAAAAACCGATGTCAATACTGAAGTTCGTGGGGTGTTGTCGTAGTTAAGCGCGACTTTCGTTCGTTTCTGCTGTCTGCGGCGCCGTGCTTGCCTCTGGTGCTGCGTTGCTGGTGGACAGGGTGTACCGGCAGTGGATGGACGAGTGGACTTCACACAGCGACGAGACAGTGCACGACCACCTACTCCTTAAGGTCAGTCACACGCACCACACTCGAAGTAGTAGTCCACACGACTTGCAGACGCGGCCGTGGCCTACTTGGTTGAGTTCAGAGCGGTAAATATCTCACCACTTGCGAAGCCGGCTTAACACTGCTTCGCGCATCGAATTTGCGAAGAAGCGAAGCCGGGTTGAGGTCGTTTAGCTAACCGCGCAGTGCTGGCTTGGGAGCTCTGATTATTGCCTTGCAGGAAAACAACCGGGAATTCTTTGGGCATCAGCCTCTTGCGGTGCTGACGTTGGAAATGCGTTGTTACTGAAGTGCAGACTGAAACATGCTGCAATCAACTGTGCTAAATGAGCCCAACGTGGAATATTGCGGTGGCGTGTCTCAGGTGGTGCAAGATAGGAAAGGCCACCCGACCCTCGCCATCAACTTCGACGACAAGACCACACAGCTCTTCAAAGAGGTTGGTGCTGGCGATAGCTTTCGTGGACAGGAGATATTTGCGTTGTTGCTCGCGTCACGACGGCTTTAGGACGGATGTACTGCTGTTAGGCCTGGGAATGATGGATTTTTAGTGCGTAAAATAAAAAAAATGTCACATGGTCGAGATCTGGGAATAAGATATTTAGGGCATCAACCAATCCGTGATGAGGAAAAAAAAAACGTTTGCCACCAAAAAAAACTGTTCGATGGTGTTGCCTCTTGAAAACAAATTAAAAGCTGTGCGGCGGTCGACGCCGCGGCGTTGAGCTACGAGCTGAGAAAAAGTCAGCTTTGCTCTTTGCACAAAGCGTGCTGCTGGACATCGCACAACCAAGCCCAAAGCAACAGCGTAGGCTCGGACGCGCGAGCGTGAGCGAATTGCACGTTTCTGGTGGCCCCTTGGGATTAGCGGCCGGCAGCACGAGAATGCTGCCCCCCCCCCCCCCCCCTGAAAAATATCTTGTACGGATAAGTCGCAGGCTAGGTGGTCTTTTTACTACTGTTGGGCACGTGTAAACGAGAAGAACATACCCACAAACAGCCGCTCAGCTTTATTTTTACCAATCCGCCGGAGGATAATAAAAAAAAAAACAAACAAACAAACAAACAAACAAACAAACAGCCATCGACAATCAGCTGCGTGTTGCTATACTGCACTTCGCCGAGACCGGGATTTGGACTGCGCTGCCTGCACCTCCGTGGAAGCGCGCCCCACCTCTAGCTCACGGGCAACTTGTTGATGTGCGTGCAGCTGGGCTTGAGCCTTGAGGCCAAGGCTGCATTCACTACACGCCTGAAATTCTGCATGGTGCTGCTGTATGTACTCGTATCTCCCTTCCACTCTGTCCGGAAATGAAAGGATCCGTTTATATTCATATATATACTTGAACCATCCCTATAATTCGGGACAGAGTGGTACGGTAGAGTATTTTTACTCGTGAGACAGCAATGATGCGTTTGCATCTAAATAATAGGGATGACTCGCTTCCCGCTGCATCAAGGCCTGGTCACAGATGCTCTTCGGTGCGGCGATGCCACCGAGTGTGATGGCAATCGCTCGGCGTGCGGCCGCGTTCATGTCTGGCTGGCGCCGTTTACCGAATACAATGGAGACTGAACGTCCTGTTTTTTTTCTTTTCATCTCGGGCTATTGTTTCTCGAATTTCCCATCAAGAAGTCACTCATCAAAAGAGGGGTCAACTTTTGGAGCAAATTTCTTGTCGGCTACTCGTCGGATTCAGTCGCGGGATTCATTGCTGTGTGCACAAAGTCCTAGCGGAGGGAATGATACGTACCGATTCTTGAATAATGTCGAGCAGTTCTTGCCTAGAGAAAAAGTACAGGTATAACCTGAACTAACAAATTTCCTCGCTTATTTCCAGTGGGATAGATGAAAACAAAAATCTGCAAATCATTTCATAACCGGCCATTCCCTCTTTGTCCATTGATTGGATGTGTCTGTCGAACGCAATCATCGAATTCGTTTCCTGTGTCGAGTAATCAGGTATTCGCTGCAACCGCGAGTACAGTCTAAAACCAAGTAATTAGGGTGGTGACAGGCTATTAAAAAAACACGATTGAACGGTTTGTCGAATGCACTGGACATTTCTTCACGACTAAAGCGAATCCATTCCCAGCCCCCACTGTACACATGGTATGACGGAGGTCAACGACACAGAACTCACACGGTGTTTTTTTTTGTTGGACGACAATTTTTTTGTTTGTTCACTGTTTGCCGCTATTACTAACAGCAGGCCACGCTCCTTCTTTTTTTTTTTTTTTTTTCATGCCCTATCTCGGGAGTCCCAACAACCCTTAGTCACGCTCGATTCGCCGGAGATAACGACTGTGAATCCACGAAAGGTTACCTGTGCCAAACGCTACAGAATACCGACTCTCGTACCTACAGTGTGACGTATAATTTCCCCCAATCCTTCTGTGCGAACTGTAAACTAGTTACTAAGTGTATTTCAGAGTGATAAAAGGATAACCAAGGGTTTGCTCATGTCCCGGTGTGCCTACTTGCAGAACTGCGGAAACAATATTAGTTACCTGACACTCTAATTCCAACTAGAATATCCCCTAAAATTCGAGTGCAGTGAATTGTAACATGGTCAATGTCCTCCAGAGCGTCCG
Organism: Macrocystis pyrifera; assembly: GCA_031763025.1. NCBI lineage: Eukaryota > Phaeophyceae > Laminariales > Laminariaceae > Macrocystis > Macrocystis pyrifera. The sequence continues at coordinate 20,275,325 of JASSKH010000001.1, read as the reverse complement.
CCCATCCGCAGCCATCGTATGACTATCGTATCGTATCGTATCAGGTATGAGTTATAGTGTACACTGTAGATAGACCATAACCTGTCCGAGGTGTGTGCGATGCCAGGTACTATTACGGGGGACCATAGTAACTACAGTAGGACCAAACATTGTTGGTAAAAATAGGTAAATATATAGGGCTGTGTGTACCGTAGGTCCTATGTACTATGTAGTATATATACTATGGTCCCCCGTTGTAGTATCTATATATCTTGGACTGATTTACCTGTACCCTGTCGGCGTCATCGTCCGCTTCCCCCCTTTCCACCCCCCAATTCCCCATCCCACAGGTTCGCCACCTGCAATTCCTGGGACTCTTGGTCACGGAGGGGGACAGCGCGGGGGGCGGGGTGTCGAAGATTCAGAGGATGGCCAACAAGGCGCAGGAGCGGTACCCCACGGCCGTGGCCCTTGGGGGAATCCTTCGGACGTACTCCCACACCAGGCAAGAGCGAACGCCGTCACTACTGTCTTGTAAAATGCCTAGGGCTGTAAGCGGGCGTAGATCTCTGAGCTTGGTACTCGTAGATGTTGTGGGCGTGCATCCCTTCTGTGATGGTAACGCAGACGGTCGGTCGTTTCCGGGTGGTTCCGAGGATAGACCATTTCTCACCTTCAGTATCGTTCTGCTCGGCATACTCTGCTCCCTTCAGCACTGTAAGCGGGTGCACACGTACGGTGGGTGTTGCGTGGGTGCGTGACTTTGGTGGCAGCAGATACTTGGCCCATCGTTTCGAGGTGATTCAGGAATGGGTCGTGTCGCGCTTTCGCCTATTGTTTGTATATGACGAGCCGGCGCTGACGTGGAACAGACTGAAAAGTTACGCGGAGCATGTGAGGGCAAAGCTCACGCGCTGTATCGGCGCGCATGTCAACAAGCACACAGTTCTCGTGCGCCCCCGCACCTCACGTACCCCGGCCAGTGGCGTGGCACCCTGCCTGCCAACCAGTATACTACAGTATCAACCATTGCACCGCAATGCCAATCTTTGTAACACAGTGTCAACCATTGTGCTGTAGCGTCAACCATTGTACTGTGGCGCCAACCATTGGGCCGTGCTACCGTGGGGGGTTTTCCTTGATTACAGTATAGCCAGAATTGTATCACTGGAAGGGCTTCTGACCTGAGGAGCTACCCTGTACTTAATTATAGTATTAGTTACGTGCCTAAGCCATGGGATTGATCGGGCAGTGGGTATCGGGCTTGGCTTACCTTTTTTTTTTTCACGATGTCGGTTGGTGGGTGACATTCATACTCCTACCCTATATGCTAGGTGTTGAGCTCCGCGAGTTTAGAGCTCTAGGTGTTGAGCTCCTCGAGTGAGAGGAGCCCGAAAAAAAGTCGAGTGATGTTCATACCCCTACCCATGGTGTGTGTACCGCTTCAACCCTCTTGTAATGGAATGCCGATGCGTGCTTTTGTTGCAGGGCGAGCTTGACGCCGGAAACAGAGCGGCTTCTGGTAGCGCCCCTGAAAGTCGTCATGGACCACATCTCCGAGGCGTTCCTCCAGCCACGCAAGTTGAGGTCCGGCGGTACGGGCCGGGTCACCGAGCGCATGGTGTGGGGCAAGGAGGGCCTCGGGAGCTGGGTGGCATTGCTTGCTGAGCAGGTACTATCTATGTCAACGAGCTTCGGTGCGGAAAAGTAGGAAGGGATGAATGGAATATAAACGACATACACGATGTTATGAACTCCCCAATGCGTCGTCAAAAGTTCGAAGTTTTACCAGTACACGAGCCGATTCGCGTGCGTTCGCGTGCGTCCTCGTGTCTGGTGTTGTTTCTTATCCCTAGCCTTCAAAACCTAAGGTATTGCGCCCACAAAAATAAGAAGCACGGTTTCATCAACCACCCATGAATAGTGTTAGCCCGCAGCAAGTACGAGTAGTAAACGTGTTGTGCGGGTGCCGTACGACTCCTCGCTTGTCGTCGGACACGAATTTTTTCCATCCCTCACTTGAGTAGTGCTTCGTGAGACAGATGCTGTGATAGTCATTCACGTTCGTAATGTTTTCCCTGTGAGGTCTCAAAGGGGCCAATGGGATTTTACTCCAAGGGATTCACCAAGCGCGCCGAGGGATTCACGAATGGCAGGTAGCTGTGGCCTCGCGCACAGTTTTCCTTAGTCTCCGGCGTTCTCGCCATGATCTTGACTAGGGTGCTATTCATCGCTGCGCCGTGGTGCTAATTATCGTTAACCGCTTGAATCCGGCGGTGTATAACGGTGTGCCCCTGGTCGACGATCTCCCTCTACATACAGGCGTCGCAGTGTAGCTATTATTTACCAGCGCGTTCAAGGTGAAGGGAAGATCACGCCGAAGAGGCGAAGGCAAACTGCTGACATTGCCTTCGCCTCTGTTGCACCTGTTGTGACTGCGCTTTGCGCCTGGCCCTACTGTTCTGTCCCCCACCAACATCACCCGCACTGTGAATACCGATACCGCCTTAGACCAACTATTATGGGAAATTATTTCTGAGCTCACAGAACTGGGGTTTTTAGGCTGAATATACGCGTTTTACTTGGCGGGAAAGCCAGAAACACCGACAGACTCCTCAAAATGATCCCCGTAGTTTTTTGCGAGCTTTCAGGAACAATTTCCCGTTTCTCCAGAGTCCTACTTTGAATTTTGGAGCAGCCAATCACTTTTCTCTGGAGGGTCAGAAATAAGGCTGTTGGTCAGAACTGGGGCCAGAAATAGTGGATCTTCGAGGATTTTTGATGAAAAATCACGATGTCCTCAGAACTGGAAATATGGACGAACAGTCCTACGACGACTCTGGAGAAACGGAAAAGTGCTCGAGAAAGCTCTCGGAAAACTAAGGGGAGCATCCAGAGGAGTCTACCGGTGTTTTGACAGTCCCGTTGAGTAAATCGCGGGTTTTCGGCAAAAAAAGCCAGTTCTGAGACCCCCTCAAAAATTTCCCATAATAGTTGGTCTTACAATCGATAAGCTAAACCTGGCGCTCATAGAGCCTATTGCGCTGGTGGTCAAGTGGTGCCCACGAAATCTAGTGAAGAGTTGGGGCAGGAGCTCGAAGCTCACATGGGTTCGGACTTTTGAGTTTGCTTGAAAAAAAAAAAAAACAGAATCAACTGCTGAGAGCGTGTAGTAGCGTGGGTAGGCGCAAGTCGATGCTATGCTATCAATAGTCGACGAGGGAAGAAAGGGCCGAAGTCTTCTCTCTCGCGATAAAAATGCCTGCCAAGGCGCGAATCGTAGTGGGGAGGAGGAAGAAGAAAGAGCCCAGCCTGATCTGAGTTTCGACTAGGAAGGAGAGAGAAAAGAAGGGCGAATATAGTAAATGGGATGGAAATAATAAAAATGACGAAAATATGCACAACACGCCTATAGCCTATTGCAGCGAAGGATATCATGCAATAATCGAGTTCGGACTTGTACGATGGAGAGACACGAAAAATCAAATCGGCACCAGGTACGATCTGAACATTCGATATCATGCGTCGGTTTCTTTCGTGTCGTATCAGCATCAGAAAGTGCTGGGACGCCAGGGGATGGAGGCCAAACGCGTGCGACACGATCTATCGCAATTCGATACGTACGACATTTCGATGGAGCGAAACTCCCGATAAAATATCCTGCACCAGCCCAACCCCTGTTTGTTGTCCGTGCTGCAACAAAACCGCGACGCAACAGGTGTTTACCCTGCAGGAGAGGGCTCAAGAGGTGACCACGCTCGTCGAAACCGCCGAGGAACGCCTCAAGATTCTCGACAAGTGCCCGTTTGAGGCAAACTGCATGGCGGACGCCTTGGCATCACTGCAGGCGAGAAACTACCTGGCACTGGCTTATCTGCGTCTACTTTTTTTTTTTTTTTTTGTCTCTGCTGAATAAGTGTTTGTGTTTGTTGCCTCGAACGTGTTGCTAAGGTGGTGGTGCTGGAGGTTGTTTCCGAACGTTGTCACCCAAGGTTTCGTGTTGGTGTCTTGATTCCTCTCTCACTTTACGTCACTGGTGTTTCTCTGTGTGCTCTTTCAAGCATGCTGACACTAGGTAGACCGGAATCGCGGCACGCCACTGCTAGTGCGTGCTGAGAATAGTTAGACGGGGGTTGCCGCGCCCGCTGCTACAGTCAAGGACGGCCCGCTCGCATATGGCTACGTTTTAGCTTGATGGGGCCCGTCGGTGAGATGGGATGTGTGGACGAAACCGTCAGGTGTACCGGATGAATGTTTTGCGTGACAGCGGTAGACATCCCATTGACCAACACCAGTGTCAGGAGCCGGCTGCAGTAAGTTGAGGTAGGATGCGGGCGTGTTGGTACCCCCCCCCCCCCCCCCCGCCCACGAAGCTGAAGATAGCAACCAACGATTCGCCTGTGACTCCCTGCCGTGCCGAGTTTTGTCGTCGCACAGCTCCTTAACCCATCCATCACTGTACCAACGCCAACGCCAACGCTATCGCACGAATAAAAGCTTGGCGATGCCTACGCTTATGTGCAAACTTGATGAGTCTAGAGTGACATCATTTTTGCCGCGGGACAAGGGTTGAATGGTATAGCAGAAAACGCCACGGGGTGACGGGAGCAAGTTTCTAACTTCGGTTGTACTTGATATGATCGAATCGCGGAGAAATTGACACGGGAGTCTTCGCACTGTTATTGTGGTTGCAGGAAGTTGTCGACAACATGTCTCTGGCTGGCTGCAGCAACCTGAACCAATGGGTGGGGGCTTTGGACAAGAGAGTGGAAGGCGTACTGGCAACGAGGCTGGAGAAGGTAAACTACGGCGACACTCTGTGCACCTTTCGACATCCTGCGTCGTGGTATATAGCGGGATAGTGTTTGTTTGCCTAGTGTGGGGGCACTGGTGTCCCATGCTCGCGTCGACTTGGAAAGCCGCCTGCGGGAAAGTAGCCGCCGTGACGTTTGCTCGGCGAACCTCACATGAGCTAACACTCAAGCATTCCGCCCAATAGCTATATACCAACGCTGACCCTGTTTTTCCCTCTTTGTTCCGTTCGTGGGCTTTGAGGGCGACACCCCTAGTTATCCTCTACAAGACACCGCCATACCATGCCATACCATACCGTACCATACCGTACCATCTCTGTGGCAAGAATACCGACCATTACACACCAGGCCTCCGTATGCCATACGGATCACGAAACTGCGCCGATTTATAGTTTTTTTTTTGTTTCCGCAGGACGACGGGCAGTTCTACCCACCCCTCCGCCCCCTGATAGTCCGCGGTTAATGGTATCCCCACGAACGTGTCATGCACGTCTGTAGGCCGTAGCGTCGTGGGTCCAGGCCTTCGCCTTCGACGCATCGGGTGAACACGACGGAGACGGCAACGGGCTTGATGGCGACCGCGATGGCGGCTTCTTCTCCGAAGGGGAAGGGGAAGCATCGGAAGACATGGCCAGCCTGCAGATGGAGTGTACCGTGCACGAAGTTCTCCTTAAGAATCAGGTGCGAGGTGACCGTTGATTTCCTTTGTTGTTGGAACAGCTTTATGTTCGAATACTTACGAATGCGGTGCAACTTGAGCCAATGATCTGTTATTTCCTAATATCTGACATGTTGCTCGTCAAGCGACGCGTCTTGTTGAAACGCTTTCGGTTTTGTTGATTGTTGTATATACCGTAGTTTGGAAGAGACGCACGCGTTTCGGCCATGTTTCACTTTTGTATTTTTTGTTTTGATGCCTGATGGTGATAATTGGTGCCAGTATTGTAGTACCTTATATATTCTACGTAGCGCACCGGACAGCGGCGGAGCATGCTCGATATCAACCTGGGGCGGCATGTGAAAGAAGAAATGATTCCAAGGGTACGTCTGCTTGTGATCGGTTAGAGCAAGAGTCTCGCCTAAACCCCTGTTCCTCTGCGAAAACTATTACCAAGTAGCCGCTACCTCCTCGCCGTAGTTTGCACCCCAAACGTGGATGCAGTTCGAAAGGGTTCAGTGCCCTGCCCTGCTGTACCAGCCCTACGTCTAAGCCCCTGCGTTATGCCCCCGAATCGAAGATTTTTTACATCCATGTCCGTACACTTCGTGGTTCTCTCAGTTTTCTCTGACCCATAATTTTGGTGTCTACACCTCGCACGCTCCGAGTGCGTTACTGCCCCTCTTTAACCCTTTCAGAAGTGTCATGCTTTCAAACACCAATTGTGAGAAACCTGTCCCCATCCATGCGGGTGCAAGTCTGAAGGGTTCACACTTGGTCATCTAGATCCAAACGGGCAGATATATCCCTCGTCTGTATGATCTAGCTCACTATGCCAGGTGGGAGCCAAGATAACCTGAATGATCTACAGTAGGACGTGTTTCCGGGGTTGGATCTGTACTATACAGATCCTGCCCAGCACCTCAGAATGGCAGGTTAGGATCTAGATTGTCTACAGTGGATCGTGATATGTCCAGCGCGTGAAAGGGTAACAACGTTATAGGTATTCATTCTGGGACTTGGGAGAAAAATGAGGATAACCTTGGGCCTTACGAGAGGCAGAATACAAGGACTAGAGCCGACAATCAACATCATCGGCCACAGCTTGGTTGGGGCACGATATATATATATTTTAATGTCCGGGTTTCAATGCAAGGAGTCGAACGACGCGAGGGCGGCGGCATACTCCCGAGTACTTGTACTGCTCCGTGTTCGCACCATGGTTGATGTATACCACTCTTACAGCTGTAGGCCGAAATGCGAGTACCGTTTGTACATATTGATAGTTTCATGTATAAGCGGTCCTCATATTTCGGTACATAGCGGTGTTAATAGGAGAGTAGCCAAGCTTATCGTGTTTCTGGTTGCTATCTGTGAGCCCCAAAATTATTTAACCCCGTTTGTACTACTGTACTGCCGTATCATATAACCGCGCGATGCGTCTGCCCCGTCACGAAAGGTGCTGTACCTCTCGCCTCCGCTGGAGCATGCCCGCGCGGCCTGGGTACACCAGTTCCACGCCTACCTGCACACCGTGGCAGGCCTGCCGAGGCTGCGAAGCAAGAGCTTTGCCGTTCTCGGAGGCGGCGAAGGGAGTACGGATTACCAGAGAGTGGTGAAGGCGTTGCCCAGGGAGATCCTCAAGAAGGCCTACGAGGAGATCGAAAGCCGCCTCGCTGAGGTAAGTTCCTGTACGGAAGGGGGGGGGTGCCGTGGGTGCCGTGAATGAAACGGGAGGTCCTGGGAGTCGCTCAATAATCATGTATATCCCGCTACAGCAGGGGTGCACGCAATCGTTCTGAGACCCCTCTCGCTTTTCAGGAATTCTGTAGCTCACCCAAAACTGACTTTAGCAAAAAAATGTACGCTTCACCCGATGAATCATTCCATCACCCATGGCATGGCCCGGACATGGAAAGAGTTATATTGGAAAACCCGAATGGTGTTCAAACGATAAGGCGTGCCTTGATTCCTAAATGCATTATTTATCAGGCGTGCCTCAGTTGATGAGCCACGTCAGTCAGAAACGTTCAGGCAAAAAAAGGTACAGTGCCCCTTCCTTTTGGGCTTGTCCAACTGTACCCCTTTCGCTGCCCCGGTTGGTGATTCCATGTCATTTATTGGCCTGACATATCTTCTCTGTTATAGTTCGATGCGGATTGGAGCGCGGTTGTGGTGCTGCTGCAGTGGAGCAAGCTGTTGCCCCGTTGACGAGTTACACCCCTTATTTGGGCACAGAGTGTACGTACCGTGTCACACGCAAGTTGGTTGGGGCAGACTGTAGCGCGAGCGCGTTATTCTTGCTGCCGTAGCGAGATAAACTGTTGCACCATAGCCGAAACGCATTTCTTCTGTGGGTAGAGCATGCGATATGTTCCACTGTAGAAACAAGGCTGCAGGCCTCTGTTTCAGACTGTTTGATCGGGCAACGGCGGTGCTTTTGTGAATTCGAATTTACGAACGAACAGTGGATAGGTATGAAGATTTGGTCGGGCATGTTGCCCGGAACCTCCTTTGATAAACAGTACCTGGGATAATACCTGGGCACATCGGAAACTTGCATTGATAACCGATACATGCGCCTGATACCCTGGTGTAGATTTATTTGATACGAGCGAATGCTATTTATAGCAAAATTAAATTACACCTACCAGGTAGTAGTTTATAATTTTGACGGTGCCGAAAAAAGTAGAAACCCCTTTCGAGTTGCCCGAAGCGCCCGCCTCCGCCGTAACGCTCTTCAACCAACGCACACATGTTGACGACGTTTACAAATATCGTGCTGCGCGAGTTCCTAACAAGAGTTATACATGCATTACCTTAGGTGTAGTGTGCGACCTTGTTGCTCTAAAGCTAGGCAGCTTTTGCCAATGTTCGGCCTCTCCGCTCTATAGGTGGGCGAGTACGTGTCGGCGTGGCTACAGTACCAGAGCCTGTGGGACATGCCTGTGTCCGCCGTGAAGACGCGCCTGGGTAACGATGTGAGCCTGTGGTGCCAGATGCTGAGCGAGGCGAAGGCTGCGAGGGCCGTGGTGGAAAATTCCGATCGCGAAAAATCCTTCGGCCCCGTCATTGTGGACTACTCGAGCGTCCAGGCCAAGGTGAGGCTGAGCCGACAGAACCCGCACCTGCGTATGATGATGTCCGAGTACGTTGGTTGTGCCAAGACTCCTGGGGCATGAGTGCGCATGCGCTGGACTATGGCATGGGGAGCAGTTGGTTGATCGAGGCGCTTTTTGATTGCCATCACTTTAAAGGTCAGCCCGTAGGCCCAGCTTTGGCTGCGCTTCAGCCTGACCTTTGAAGCAACCAAACCCGATTGTTGTCTTGTGACGTCTGCACGACAGGTCAACCTGAAATACGATGCATGGCAGAAGGAGCTGCAAGGAAGCTTCGCCACCATCCTGGCGGAAGAAACGCGCCAGGTAAGCGTGTCTGGAGTGCCGCATGCACGTGTGAGACGTCTCGAGGCTCTACGTTTGTCTCTTTCCTTGCATACGCGCGCATTTCACGCGATCCTAATGTTCCTGGAGTCGCCCTGTTCTCGCGACAATCTGGGAGTGAACCTTTTTTTCCTTTTGTGTTGCGACAAACAGTGCGGAAAAGTTGTTACTTCCACGTATTGCAACTTTTCAAAGTATGCTCAAACGCTGAGACGTTTATTCAATCTGCCGACGGCGCCGTTCTGCCTCTATTCGCATGGGCCTCGATAGCGCTCGCTCGTTCTGTGCGTCGCCGTAAGAGCATTGATGTTGCAGCTTTCCCTGCGGCAGTAAGTGAGTTTCGTGTTGCACCGCTACGGCATCGTCCCGCCTGGAGGGAGTTTTGCGTCTCAAGAATAGGGCTCCTTCGAGCGGACCGTTTTCCCCCCGTCACTCTCCCGGTCGCACGGCAGTGCCTGCTCTTATGATACTACGGTGTATCATTTAATCAGAACTAATCAGCACTGATCACAACCCACGCTAGACCCAAAAGCCATGTATCCCCCTATGATGACACACTTGTATCCCCCAATGATAACTATATCCCCAAAAGAGTAGTGAGCTGGGGGTTGTTTCGGGAAGAAGCGTTGATCGTCGTCTAAATGCACACCCGCTTGACTGCCGTCGACAGACCCAGCAAACCCTTTCCGGGGCCAAGGCGAGGTTGGAAGGTTCCATGCTCGAGGGCAGCACCAGCGACGTGGTGAAAGGTGTCACCTACATACAGGTACAGTAGCACCCAGTTGTACTTCTATCGCTGACGGTGTCTCTCGTGGAGTACGATGAATATTGCCGTGCTTTTCGACCTTCCGGTCTTGAATCTCGAGCTCGGGTCTTTTGGCGAATTTGCTTATGATTTGAGTCGTATCTGTGCGCCCTATGAGCACTTTGGCGTGTTGGTGGTCGCTAGGGTAAGACGGGCTAGTGTTGGCGTTGCACCCGCTGTTGCCCACGCCGAAATGCTGCTGCAGAAGTAGACATTGCCGCGATGCATATGTATGTTCACAAAGTGCTTCATGCAAACCTGAGGGAGATGTTGACGATACTACCTAGAACGTAGCGTTGGGTTTGTCAAGTTTTTCAATCAGACACACGCCATAGCAGCAGCAGCAGCAGCAGCTCAAGGCTGCACGCACCCCGCAGGATGTTTGTCCAGTCGGCAATACTGAAGCATACTGCATCGTATCACAGCGCACTGGGTGTTTCTTTGATATTTTTTAGAGAGCCATATCGAGCGTGGTGATTTTCACGTTGACACGGGGCTTTGTCGTGTTGGGAGCAGGAAATGCGGCAGCGCCAGAAGGCCCTTTCAAAGCAGACAGAGGCGCTGACCCAAGGGGAAAGGCTGCTGGTACGACAGAGATACCAGTTTGGCGAGGGTTGGCCGCAGACTTCCATGGTTGAGGCCGCGTACGCCGACTTCGAGACCATTCTTGGACGCAGGTGCGTCTCTTGGACTGTTGCATGCCTCCTCATGTGTGGTTTTTGGCAGTAGCCACAGCGTATTTTGTGCTTGCCACCCCAAGGATTCATGTTGTCAAGCTTCGGCACAAGGCGCCACGTTGCCATGGTTTCTTGAGCCGTGCGTTCGTGCTGCGTGGTGCGTGACCTACTGTAATATCATCATCACCCATCATGATATTAAATGTAACGATACGCTTAAGCAATGCCTGGGACAATTCTTCATAGTAGGTTCGACCGCCCTGTTAGTCGCGTTGCCTCAAGATGGATTGCTGATCGCTCTTTTGACAACGGCTCGTGTTGGGTGTTCAGGGGACGATCCATGGAAGAACGAATCCCCCTTCTACGAGGGAAGGTGGGCTCGGAGGCGAAGGGCGTGGACAAGAAGGTTTCTGACTTGTCGCAGGAGTGGGAGGCAGGACGGCCGCTGTCCAAGGAACACACCCCCTCCGAGGTACTCTGCTGTACCTGGTAGGGATGGACACCAGGATGATGGAAAATGCCGTCGCTCTTTGCTCAGTATGTCGGATGGCCCTACTGCACGCTGTGGCTGTCCACTCAACGGCAAAGGTCGACTGCTTTTGAATCGCAATCCCGTTTTGGGGACAAAATACTTGGAATTGGAGTGAGATACGTGTTCATGTACACTGCAGCATTATAAGTATGAGGGTAAGCCGTCAGCCTATCTTAGCCCTTTTGCTTTGTTAGAATTCACGCGCGCTGGGAGATCGACGATTGGTCCTCCTCTCATGATTGGTGTATGCCAAGGTCTCATATTTGTAAAGTACGAGCAGTAGCCGGCGTTCCGACGGAAAAAATATGATGCCAGCCTGCAACCGGTCGCTGTGCGCTGTACCGCCACCCCTTCTCTATTCATCACTTGTGAACCTCACTTGTATCAGGCGCTGGAAACACTGGGCCGGTTCGAGACGATGACCGCGAGATTGGAAGGCGAGAGCAAGCTTCTTGCGGCCGCTAGAGACGCCCTGTCTCTGGACCCCACGGAAAGAGACGTGCTTGGGCCCATGCAGGCCGAGATCACCGACCTCAGGGAGGTGAGTTCAGCGCGGATGCCTGGGAGGGCGCTGTTTTTTTGCTGCGAGGACGACGCTCTTCGGCGTGTGACCACTCCCCGATACCTAGTAGAAACGCTTCCTTTCTCGCGATAACCCTTCTCGGGCAAGACTGCGGAAATACCTCTCGGGAGGATCGATTTGACCCCGCCGTCGACTGCTATAAAGGGTGCGGGCGTCTCGGGCTCGCATGTAGCAAGGGCCGGGGACTTAAACACCTCTTTCGTTGACGTCGTGCCATTTCGCGGCGATCTTGCTTCGTTTTCCTTTGCTTGCCGTGTATAGGTATGGGAAGCAATGTCGAAGGTATGGGACAACATTTCCGAGCTGGAGGAGACCCCGTGGTCAACAGCCGTTCCGCGGAAAATCCGCAAGTCGCTGGACACCGTGCAGGAGGGCATGCGCAACCTACCCAACCGCGTCCGCCAGTACGAGCCGTTCGACCACGCCCAGGTGCCATATTGTTTGTGATATTGTCGGTGGTTGTTGTTGTTGTTGTAAGTGGTGGTGATGTTGCCGTCGTTGTTTGTGCTGTTGGTGTTGTTGTTGTAAGTGGTGGTGATGGTACGGTGGGTGTTTTTGCGTTTTCGTAGTCTCGGCGCGTAAGATAATATTTCGCATCTCATTGCAGCCGCCAAGACGTTTTACCTGCAACCATACGTAGCGCTTCCTTGTCACGGTCACCCATGGCCTACCATAAATAGTGTTATCCCATGCACTAATTGTCTGATTGCATCGTATTTTGCTATTCTCCCCGTTCACAAAATACACACACAGGTGACCCTCAGAGCGCGCTCGGAGACCCTGCCCCTGCTGACGGAGCTTCGCTCGGAGGCGCTGAAGGATCGCCACTGGAGGCCACTCCTCCGTCGTCTCGGAGTGAGGGTAGGGTACCATGAACTCAACCTTGGGCTACTGTGGGGTTCTGCGCTAATGGGAAACAAGAAGGTCATCGGGGAGACGGTGCTGTCTGCGCAGGGGGAAATGGCTCTCGAGGAATTCCTGAGACAGGCAAGGCTTTATCGTTCGGATGTGTAGCAAAGACGTTGCCACGCTCTCGAGTTCAGCCGCAGCGCTTTCAGCAGCAGGCTGGGGTACAGCGCTGCTGCTGAGTTTACCAACTCCACTCATTCGGCTAGTTTAGATTTGTGAGAGTTTTCAAATATCGAACGCTATCGGCGACGTCCGGTGGCCTTCTCCTACTTCCATCCCTCCGGTTTCGATTTGTTTGAGGTATACCGCACTCCTTTGTTGTTCTGTCCCTCAATATTGTGTTCCCTGGCGTCTGTGATCTGCTTCATCCGTCATATATACTACTGTAGGTACGTGAGGATTGGCAGGGGCGGGAGCTGGAGCTCGTGTCCTACCAGGGGCGCATTCAACTGGTAAAGGGCTGGGACGCGGTGTTCTCCAGGCTTGAGGAGCACCTGAACGGTCTGCAGTCCATGAGGGCCTCGCCACACTTCCACGCGGTTCAGGTGCCTGAGGGTTTGGATGGTGGGAACGTTGTATGCACTTCGTCACGTGAACCATGGAACAGTCGGCTCTGCGTACTAACGCGGGTATCTGGGGATGGCGCGTGTGGTTGCGCCGGATTGCTTCTATTCCAAACAGCGAGGCGATTAATCTGAGTATTGCGGCCTAGTTCCTGACTGTACCTGTTAAGTACCAAACCCTAGCCGCCGTCCGAGTTCCAGGTCCGGGCTGGGCAGCCGGACGGCTCGTAGGAAGTTGTTTACATCAACCACTTGCTTTGCAGACTGTTCCTCCCGCAGATACTCCGTCGTTTCCCAACCAAATTCGATGTTTTCTTTTCTCGGTCACCTCATCATCCCTCGTCCCCGCGAGTGCAGGAGTTCCAAGAAGAAGCGGCGTTGTGGGAGGAGCGCCTGACAAAGCTCAACGCGGTGCTGGACGCTTGGGTAGACGTGCAGAGGAGATGGTTGTACCTAGAAGGCATTTTCTTCGCCTCTCGAGACATCAAGCAGCAGCTGCCCTCAGAATTTGCGGTACGAACACTCTGGCGGGAGGCTAACTGAGTGATGTAGTAGCGTTTGATTGATATGGCTGACAAAGTGTTTGGTTGCGTTGCGTTGGCGTTTACTGGTTGAACGTGGTTCCGGCGGTTCCGGCGTCACTCATGATTTGCCCCGTTGCCCCAAATGTAGAATGGAAGGTGTATCATTACGCACGAGGATCTTAGCTTAGGATGAGTGATCTAGCGCCCTATAATATGTACTTTCCGTTAACCTGAAACCCTTTGAAATCGGCTACAATATTTGGTCCTGTTAACTATGGACCCCCGTAATAGTAGTGTGCCGCGCGTTTTTTGCCACCGTCTGCTATTAAGTCAATGTACTGCTGTTGCCTTGAGGAGACATTTGTACGGGCGCCCTGTATCCCTGCATTGCGCGTCCCTTGCAGAGGTTCAAGTCTGTCGACGCGGAGTTCGTGCAGCTCATGCGGCGGGTGGCACACAAACCCAGCATCATGGAGGTAAGTACGTGTCTCCCAGGATTGCCCTTGGTGCTGCTGGCCGTGTTTGGCGTTTTGCTACAGTAGCTTCCCCGTGACGGAGCCATGGTTAGCTTACGGTGTCTACGTGTTTGGTCATCTCGTGCTTGCTCATGCGCACGGGTGGTTCCACTTTCCAGTGGCAGTCTGACGGGCTTGCCGGTTTTCGTAAGGCAGACAAGCCTGTTGATATACAGCAGTGCTTTCCCTTTTGTAGGGACTATCCTGTAGTGTCCCCGCGCATGAGCCTTGTGCCAAGGTTGTCTTGCGATGTTTCCCTGGGCAAAGGTTTTTCTCTGCGAGGTTGATGGATTAGCTGTGGGCACCTTGAATTCACCGCGCTCTGTACTGTCGGAACGTTCTGCTCGGGTCCCGTTGCCTTGTGTGAGATATGGATCCAACCCGTTTTCTTCTCTTTGCCATTATCTTATTTCCGTACAGATGCTTGCTTTTCCGACTCAGTGTGCCCCAAACGTGTCATCCTCCACTGTTGAACACCTAGGTATTTGGTCGAGGCGACCCCTGCTCCGACTTACAGTAGTTCGCCTAAAAATTATGTCCCTTTACTGCTAAATACACAGGTGCTCTCGATGGAGAACCTTTTGCGGCAGTTGGAGAGGCAAGAGGGGCTTATGTCGCACATTCAGAAAGCCCTTGGAGAGTACCTGGAGGGGCAGCGACAGGTAACTCTAACGTCCATTCTGTGCGCCCAATCTGAAGACTGTTATCTCACTTGCTAGGTCGGTTGACAAAACCTGAGGTATCTGCGTTTGTCGCACGGTGGCGATCTTGAGCTTTGTTTTCTTGAGTTAGTTTGTGTGACAGCTGCTGAGTTTAGCATCCATTTCGTTCGCCTAATCTCGAGTCTTTATTCGAAATTGTCTTGTCTAGGCTATTTTGTAGTAGAGTTGGTGAATCTAAGGTGTCTTGGCCTTTTTTTCGCACAGTGGCGGTATTGAGCCGTGGTTTTCCTGAGTTGGTTCGCTTGGCGTCGCTTGACGCGACGGTAGCGCAGGTAGCTGCACAATGCGTGCAACATGCAACTCTTGTGCTGCTGAGACGTGAATTTACGCCCAGAACGTTCGAATTGTGAAAGCATTTCATGTAGTCGTGCGAGCGCCGCGATGTGGTCAATCTGCAGTGATGGAACAGCAGGATGTGCGTGTATTCCGTTGTCGTCACCCTCTGCTTTCACACGCTTGCTGCTGTCAGATTTATGTCGTTGATTCCGAATCCATGCCTTGGTCTGCCAGTTTTTTTCACGGCTCCACTCCCACACGATCTCCTCTCAATGGCGTTTTTTCGCGTGTGACTCCGTTCGCCTACCGATACGCCCATGACCGTGCTGCTTCCACAGGCGTTCAGTCGTTTCTACTTTGTGGGTGATGAGGACCTGCTGGAGATCGTGGGTAACGCAAACGAGCCTGCCAAAGTGGCGCAACACCTGGGAAAGATGTTTGCTTCCGTAGGGGCGCTCAACATGCCATTAGGTCAGCACAGCCCGAACCCTCGAAAACGACCGGACAAGCTTTGTCATTGCGACCAGAGTGTAACGTGAACAGCAAACACCACCCTTTGACACTGCGCTTTGACTCGAAGTGGAAATGGCAGCAATCTGACATTGCTTAAGCTTTATAGCCGTCGCCAGCGGCAGGTACGTGTCATCTTGCTTGTATCTTGACCCTCTTTGGATTTCAGAGGGGAAACTCGACGAAAAAAAAGTACCGGTTGCCCGCTGCGTGATTGGGTGATACATATAAATTGGTGCCAAAGTTGCCATGCAAGGAGTTGTACGGCACGGGCCCAACATAATCCTACCTGTACCTACTGCTGGGCGCTCGCGCTGCTCCTACCCCGTCGATAACACCAAAAGTCATCATCATTGTTTTGGTCGCTATATTCAACACCCGAGGGGGTTAAGCTGCGGTTGGT
Organism: Macrocystis pyrifera; assembly: GCA_031763025.1. Classification (NCBI taxonomy): domain Eukaryota; class Phaeophyceae; order Laminariales; family Laminariaceae; genus Macrocystis; species Macrocystis pyrifera. The sequence goes on along the minus strand of JASSKH010000001.1, from coordinate 20,259,412 downwards.
TGTGATGTGTGATAAAAAAATTGATCCCCGCTGTTGTTTTTGTCTCGGGGGTTTTGATTAGCTCCGGCCCCGTTGATGCGCTCTCTGCTGGCTGCTTGGCGGCATGCTGTTTTGATGGAGCGTGAAACTGAAAACCCGCCTCCCCCCCAACGAATAACCGACTTCTGATCCGCCGGGAATTGGTCATCATCACCGTTTCGACGCGGTGCTCTTATGGCTGACCTATTGGCGGCAATGTTTTGTTGCTCTCAAGCTCTTGCGGCCAAACTTGAAACGACCTTCCTTCCATCCGACTTGGTTTTTTTTCGCGCGTACTATTCTAGATGACGACAGCAGCGCAGGCTTGGCGCTGTCCATGATCTCGAAAGACGGAGAAGAAGTCGGCTTCAAGCGGCCCGTCACGGTGGCGGACAGCGGGGTGAAGGAGTGGCTGACTTCGCTTGAGACGGAAATGAGGAGCACGCTCGCCCTGCTTCTTAGGGAGGCCGTTCAAGGCACGGGGGAGCTGTCCAACACGTCTCGGGAAGATGCTCAAGTGAGTTCGTTTTTTTTTTTTTTTTTTTTCCATCCACGCTTTTGGACACGCACGACGCAGGCAAGGACAGTCAAGCAGGAAAATAGAGCGTGCTTCAGCCTATTTGTTGACCCCAAATTCCGAAAATATTTCATGCTGAACCAATCCCCACGTAGTACCCGCCCCCGCACACCTATATGATAAGTCTGGCTGGTATAAAGTAAAACGCTTACTCGTATTACACATCGTAGTGCATACCGGAGCTATTTCCTAGCGGTACTGTACAGCACCACTATCGCTCAATAGGATGCTCGGGAGAACGTGGCGTGATACATATTGTTTGGTTGTAGTGACTGTGGGTTGTCGCGCGTGCGTAGAAAGCCGTGAAAGGCGGACGTCGCCGCCCGTCGCCACGGTTCGCGCCAGATGAGCCGCCGAATTATGTACATGTGCACACCGTGTGCACACCAGGGATCTGCCGGTTGCTTACATGAAGGCACACTCGAAACGCCGCGCGGGTTGCCGTCAGATCCCTGGTGGCACCTGGGGGGACGGTGCAGTTGCTTGGTTTGGACCGCGTTGCTATACGAAGTTTGAAGCACACCTGCAAGTCGACGTCCCAGTACACACCCGGTACGCAGGCTTTGCGTTTGTGCTGTTTCTGTATCATGCAAGTAAATGCAAGGCAGATGGGGTACCTGATGCCGCTGGTAAGGTGCTGGAAGATGTTGGAAGATGTTGGAGGCGTGTGCTACGAGAATGGTTCGGCGTAGTGCAAATGGTGTGTACCTGGTAGTATTTCAGGGTGTGGGCGACACCTCAGTTGAAGGCTGAAGACCTAACCAGTACAGCTACATCGCTGTATCGCTTGTACACCTTTTTGTGTTGTTACAAGATTATTGGTTAGGTATGAATAGGACATGGTATGTGGGCATGGTACGGGCATGGTATTGCTGTTGCTCGCCGGGTTACACTTTCACAGCTTTTGCGTGACGTAGTATTGCAGATGACTTGTGTGTAGTATAATGTATAATGCTCCTTTCGTGAGGAGCCTCGTAAAACGTTACTATAGTATAGTATGATACAACTATAGTATAGTGTACTGTAGTATACCTGGTAGTATGCTATGCTGTACCTGGTAAGTGCTATGTGTGATACCCCTGCCGCAGCATGTGGTACTAACTTCAGTATAGCACCAGCACCTCCCGTCCGACGCGTGCACAACCTTACACCACCCCCCCGTCCTGTGCGTCATTCTGTACTTTTTTCTTTCTTTCCAGGCCTTCGTAGGACTGTGCAAACAGTTCCCAGCGCAGATCGTAGCGCTCGCGGCGCAGGTATCATGGTCCGGCTCCGTGCTGAACGCGCTCAAGGACGCACAGACAGGGAGCGTTGGAGGGCTGAAGACGTGTTTGGAGGGATTGTCGTGGCGGCTGCTGGCCATGTCGGAGAGCGTGCTGGGGGAGAGCCCTCCCGCGCTGAGGAGGAAGTATGAGCAGCTTATCACGGAGCTCGTTCGGCAAAGGGACGCCACGAGGAGACTGCAGGTGACCAAAGGGGGTGGGGTGAAGTGGAGTGGAGTGGAGTGGAGTGGAGTGGAGTGGAGTGGAGTGGCAAGGACCGGTTATCGTGCTGCTTCTTTCCCTCGTCTTGTCCTGGTGTTGTTGACGTCGAAACTTCTTTCCGTGCTTTGTTAGTGCGATATTTTGATATATTATGAGGCGTTGCGCTGTTGCACCAAGCGTCCCCTGTCAACGGTTGGAGTTAGAGTTTGGTTTAGGAGGCTTGTCTTTATTACGGTCGCGGTTAAGAACATGATGGAGAACATGGTTGATAACAAGGCACATCACCAGCCACGACAACGCGTCGCTCTAAGCGCTTGCTTGGTGCCCGTTCATGTCGTGCTTCGCGCGCACCTTCGTTCGTCGTGCTATATATCGCGATTTATTTTCAGGATACCGACGCGGCGACCACCGAGTCGTTCGAATGGCTGAGCCAGCTAAGGTTCGACTTCAATCCCACCTCCAAGGACCCCACCGAAGGCCTCACCGTTCGGATGGCGGACGCGCAATTCCAGTACGGATTCGAGTACCTCGGCATCGGAGAGAGGCTTGTGCAGACGCCGCTCACAGACAGGTACGCCACCAAAACAGTTGAAAAACATCGAAAAGCACTTTCCGGATCAATTACCATCTTTCATTTGGCAGGAACGACGTTCGAAGGGTTGCGATACAACAGCGTTACTAATAGCGTTCAGGCTCGTGCGTGACGGATCTATCACGCACCAGGTGGGGCTTCTGGTAAGCCCTGGTGCGTCCTAGACCTGATCGCTGATTGTTGTCGCGTGTATCATTAGAGCCCAATCGTGGACATTGCTGACGTCATCGAGCCTTGTGTAATTCCGCTGGGTACAGGTGCTACTTGACCCTAACGCAGGCCCTGCATCTTCGCATGGGCGGTAACCCGTTCGGCCCCGCCGGGACGGGCAAGACGGAGTCAGTGAAGGCCTTGGGTGCCCAGCTCGGGCGCTTCGTGCTGGTGTTCAATTGCGACGAGTCGTTCGACTATTCGGCCATGGGCAGGCTGTTCGCGGGACTTTGTCAGGTGGGTGGTTGGACTACGTGTAAGCATTAGACGGCTCTGCCGCTTTTTTCGGTTTTTTTCGGGGGTGATAGTAGCATCCAGGACCCGACAATGATGATACCCACAGCGCGTGCTTGGCTGCTGTATTTGGTCTCTCTTGTCAATGGTGACAATGCCCGCAGTGGTGCGCTGGCCGTAATGGTTGTCTCTTAGTATCGTGATGATGTTCGCAGTACATTTACTTTTCTTCTTGCGCAGGGCTGAATAGTATATGCTGCTGCGGACCCACATGCCTTTACTTGGACAACCACGTTAGCACCAGAAACGAGTTTCTATTTTTTTACTTCTATATGGTAGGAAAGGGCTGGAGTGGACGAGTACTTTCGTGCCGACTGCTGCGTCTTTGTTGCTGTCATTGCCAATCTCGTACGGATTGGTTGGTTGTCGACCACCCTTTGTGTGGGTCAGGCCAACAGTGCTGTACATGTTGAACGTGGGTTTGGATAATTCAAGAAACAAGTGGTGCGGTTGGGGATTCACGCGCGTTTTTGTTCACCTCGAGTTATTCCGAATGCACGTACGTGTCGAATGTACTGTAAAAGAGCCTGCACGTTCGATCGATTCCAGTTGTCCAACTATCGATAAGACAAAAAGGCGTGTCTTGCCCGGGATGGAAATATCCCGAAGCTCTCTCCGTATCCCCTCATCTTACCCATGGACTTGTTTCCGCGGTGACTGGCGTGCGCCGTTTCAGGTTGGCGCGTGGGGATGCTTCGACGAGTTCAACAGGCTGGAGGAACGCATCCTGTCGGCCGTGTCGCAGCAGATCCTCGCGATTCAGAAAGGCCTGCTCGACCGGCACCCGAAGGTAGAGAGCTCTGCATTAGTTGAGGGTTAGCCCCAGCCTTGAGGGGCGTAGGCGTTGATTTAGCTCTGGCGTGTGGTCGGTCGGTTTCCCTCCTAGCCCGTAGGAAATATAAGTGGAACTCCCTCGCGCTTGTTTTTCTGTAATGATGTATATGTTTTATCAATTGGCCGCGAGCGCGTCGGTGGGTGGGTAGGCGGGCCGGCGTGCTAGAATGTTAGCTTCAAGTATGCTCAGGTTTGTCCATTCGTCTGTAATATTTTATCAGTTTCGAGGGACATGCTACTTGAGTGTCCTGGTTATGCCTCGGTCATGGCAGGTAGCTGGTCGTTTTCCTGGCAGAATCTGCCCCACGGTGTTGATATGTTGCGGCGGCATTGACCAAAGGTGCTTTGGGGTGTTTGTGGTTTACACTGAGCGGCCGAGGCGAGCGAAACCTTTCCGCTCTGAACCTTGCACGCCTTTTGTTTGCGTTTCTGGCGCGTATATGTCGTCATAAGTCTTGGTGATATTTGTTCGTGGGATGGCATCGCGTGTTTTGTTATGCCGCTTCTTACAGGTTGAGATTCTCGGGCGAAGCGTGCGGCTTCACCCGGATGTCGGCATCTTTGTCACAATGAACCCGGGATACGCTGGCAGGTATCTGTTACCCACTGTTCATGTGTGCACGAAGGGTGGGCCTATAGTGATCCTAGAAATGGTGTTATCCGGACACGGTGCAATGTATGCTAACGCGGAAGTTGCGATATGGTGTTGTGAAAATTCTGGCGGTTATTGAACTTGGCTGTGTGGGATGGTCGACGTGCATTGTGCTGCATGCTGACGTTTTTTTTTGCTGGTTGGCCTCCTTCTGCAATGATACGGTTGTGTGTCAGCAAAGGAGGTACCAAGGTATTGAAGATACAACACACGAGCAAATACGTAGTAGCATCTGCACCCGATATCGTTTTTTTTTGCGCTGTCTGGGCTAACGGTCTGCCTTTTCCAAGCAGCCCAGGTGCGGTTTAGTGGGAAACGTTGACCCTCAAAAGTGATAATTGGTTTCGATCTGTAGTTGTTCGCGTTACTTGGTGCTATTCTTGTTTTATTGGGCCATGTCGGCCTCCATAGTGATTGTCTGTTTGTCTCCGCACTTTTTCGCAAAGCTTGGTGATACTCATGCTCCATCTTGGCCTCCGAACATGTCGCGTCCCGATGTCTCGTGGGCTCGTGGATCAGGTCTAACTTGCCGGACAACCTTAAGCAGCTGTTCCGCGCGGTGGCCATGGTGGTGCCCGACCGTAAGCTCATCGCACAGGTGAGGGGGGGACTCTATGTTGCAGCAATCGCAGTACCAAGCGTAGCGCTGTGACACCCTGGTGAAGGTTCTAAGTCATGTCACAAAGTGTTGGGATTGGGCTAGTTCTCGAGAGACCAATCAACTGCTGTCATGGGGTTGGCGTTTTGATGCGTCAAGGACGTGATGGCAGCAGGCTTCAGTTGTTCTTCTAAAAATGGCAGTACGAAGGTCGTGCGAGCCCTGCAACGGGGTGACGCATTGTCTGCTATGGTTCTAGCCACGCCACAGAAAGGCGCACGACAAATCGCCCACTGGCGCTTGATCCGCGACTTAACCTGCGGGCATGCAGGCCTGCATGTACCACACATGATTTACTGGTCGTCGATGTCGAAACCTTTCGGACAACTCAGCTCAGTGCAGGGTTACCAAACCTCGTTCTGCTCACCCTCCATGCAAACTGACCGTGGATGGCAAACCATTCCCAACACCACCCAGGTGATGCTTTTCAGCCAGGGCATTTCCACAGCGGAAGAGCTCGCCGGTCGCATAGTCCTCCTCTTCCAGCTCTGCGAGGAGCAGCTCTCCTCCCAGTCCCACTACGACTTCGGGCTTCGCGCCCTGAAGTCAGTGCTGGTGGGTGCGGGAGGGTTGAAGAGGAAGGCGTTGCAGGAGGCGGCGGCGGCCGGGACGGGCCCCGGCAAGATTACGGGCGAGGGCGAGCATGCGGCGGGGCTGGGAGATGACGCAGCTATGCTCGGCCCGGTTGAGAGGGATGTCCTCATCAGGTGAGGCTGATCATTGGCGAAGCGCTTAGCCAAGTTTTTGTGTCGCGGGTTAAGGGTGAAGAGTGACCATCTCGCGGAGCTTGCTCTGCTTTCCTTGTTTTTGTTCGAACGTGGAGTGGTGTTTTTTTCGCGCCGGAGTGATTCGTTGCCGCTCAAGAGATGGGACTTCGGGGCGTGGGCACGGGGGCTTGCGCGCGTTGCCATGCACGGTCGCATCCTCCTACCGATAAGAAAGAGGACGTGTTGAGTTCAAACGGCCACGGCAGAGTTTGTTGATATCGTAGACCATGTGTGTGAACACGTCGGCCAGATCATGTACAAATATATCATGGAGACCCTAGCCTGCCGCTTATTATACGTTGTGCAGGATGTTTGTAGCACATGTCCAACCCAGGAAACATGTCCTACGTAGATCATGCAGGTTATACGCCCCACACCCGGCAACATGGGCTAGATCATACAGATCAGGAATGTATCTGCCTTGAAAGGTCTACATCGTTGAGCGGGAATCGATTATCTGTCCCAAGTGTGCTGGCTTTAAACAAGAACAAATGGATACAGATAAGACATCCCTCAGTCTCGTGCGAGTGTTTATTTCATCGTGTCTCGAAGGGATGTTTTTTTTACCCCTTGACGTGCCGCAAACAACTGTTGCAGGTCGGCGTGCAACACCGTCGTGCCCAAGCTGGTATCTCAGGACTACGCCCTGTTCGCGAGCCTGCTGAACGGAGTTTTCCCGGGATGCCAGGTACCGTACATGCTGTAGCTCATTTTTGACCCTGTTGGGGTTTCAGAGGAAAAATGAAGAAAAAAGTGATGGTTCACAACATCGACCACACTGGGCTGATTGGGCTGATTAGGCCGCACCATGTACGGTGGGCTATTGAGTTTGGAGATGGTGAACTTTTAATTTCCGAACGTACTCTCTACATCGAACTATAAGTTTTTTTTTTTACATTGAGTGATATGCGCAACGCAGGAGTTGTACGACACGCCCTTAGCAGGATGACACCATACTACTACTTGCACTACTGCCTGTTCACACTCTGAAGAAGGCCGCCCGCGTCATTTCTGGCTGGTGCGAACGTTAGAGCAGGGTTACTACTTGATACAGGAGAGGATCATTAGATACAGGGAACCTTCCGAGAATATTCCGTGGTTTGTTGTAAGAGAGGATGAGGCGTGTTGGCTCATACCTTGCATATTCTAAGCGTGTTAGAAGAATGTATCTCCATCGACAGACCGTGTTTGCATGATCGCGTGAGTGGCTATGCCAAGTGGTTACAGCACAGGGCGGTGCTGGCAGACTTGTAGAACATGGAAACAGACAAGCCTGCCGGGATTCGCACCGTTCGTGAGTTGGTATTTTTGCTCTGGTGGAATTTACGTTTGCGTGCAAAGCAATATGTTACGCACTTGCAGTTTTGAAATTGTCGGGCTATGGCTATCGAGGATGTTGCGAGGATCGCCGTTCTACTTTCGTTCTACATCATGGAATACCCTTTGCGTTTGTGTATGTTCTGCGGATGGTATGTGCCAGACCGCCTGTGTCCATGCTCTCTTTGTCGGGTGACATGGATAACTTTACTAAATTCGTTGTTAGCGTCGTGTACCGTTTTGCCGACAGCCCGTCGTCTACTAAAGCGCGATTAAACCTGCGTCTGGTTTGTTGTTGTTGTTATTGTTGTCGTTGTTGTTCGTTCTTTTATGTGGTTATGTCTACGTCATTTTCATCTGCACGTTGTGCTTGCTGTCTCCGTGTACGTATATAGCTTGCGTCCACGAGATTTGTCTCTCTCAGAAGAAGACTCAGTAGGTATGTACCGAAACTGGGTGTTCTGGACTACATAGGGTAGACGTAACGATCCAATGCGTTCTAGCACAATTATAATGATATTAACAACATCAACGAAAACAAATACAAAAGCAACAACAACCAAAACAACGATGGGTGTGATGCTGCTGCGATCTCTGGGAATAGGTGTCGACGATGAGGGAGGAGGAGCTCCGTCAGAAACTGTGTGTTGTGTGCACTGCCAGGCGCTTCGTCATGGGAGAGGCCTGGGTGCAGAAAGTGCTGCAGCTCAAGCAGGTGAAGCAAATTTCTACTTTTGTTTCATCTGGTTCAGCACGTTTACAGGGGTTAGTACGAGCATGCGCCCAGGGCAACTTGAACACTCGCCAAAAACGTCTGTCTCGTGGGACGAAAGTTTGATCCGTCCTCGTCGTTTTCGTGCATTTTCTGCCTATATGGGTTTGGCCTGCAAAATATTCTGTGACACACATCTGAGGCGGTATCGAGTATAGCGGCAGGTTTTCCTTGGTTTTGTGATTGGGTAGCTTGCCATCACGAAGACTGCTGTGTGAAGAGTACGGTACTCAGCAACGGTGTAGTTGATGTAACCTCTTGACTATTAGAAATAATCTCATATACGGTTCTGTATGCCGCTCTCTGTTACACGCCTGGGTACATGCGTTCCCGTTTGGGCGTCGCCGCTCAGGTGTTGGAGCTCCGACATGGCGTGATGATGGTCGGGCCTTCGGGGAGCGGGAAGACAAGCGCATGGCGATGCTTGCTGTCAGCTCTGGAGATGGTGGACGGCGTTAAGGGGGAGGCGCACGTCATTGACCCTAAGGCCATAGGTACATACGTCGGTTACGTTTGACGCTGTCGGCCTTCTGAATTATGGCGGGACTGGAAGCACAATGTGCACTATTGTACGTGTTCACCGCCCTTCTCCGTTTTTGTACTGCAAAAAATGACCACACTATTTCCAAGTATTTTCCCCCAAAAACGTGTGTGGAGGTCTGAAGGGGGGTCTGATCTGCATTCCACGCGTTTCCCCCCATAATCGTTCATGTAGTAACCGATCGGGACCTAAAATATCCTTCTAACGCCAGTTACGTGCTTGTTCAGTGTTCCGCTTAAGCGTTCTGTGCTTTGCAGCATTTTGTGCTGGAGTGGTTTGACGACCCTACTTTCGTGCGTTCTAATAGAACGATGCCCAATGACGTAATGATCATTCATGGCACCAGGCAAGGAGGCCCTCTACGGCAGCTTGGACCCGACCACTCTTGAGTGGACCGACGGCATCTTCACCAAGGTTCTCCGGGAGGTGCGTGCGCCAATAAGGCTGTATTGTTCAATTTTCAGCACGCTTATTTGCTCGGTTTTCAATACGACAGGACGAAATTCGGCACATACCTACGCCCATGTTCTTTGAGACACTTGCACACGTCGGACAGATCACGATCCATCTACCTATCCATGTGCCAGGTATCTATTAGGGGGGACCATACCAGGTAGTAAATAGAACCAAATATTGTTGGTAAAAAATAGGAAAGTATATAGTTTTTTTTTTGTCTGTAGCGTAGGTCCTATTTACTATGGTCCCCCGTATCTATTTATCTACCTATCTGTCTACCCTTTATCTATCTATCTACCATCTATGTACCTATCTATCTATCTGTATATCTATCCATCCATCCATCTATCTATATATCTATCTACCTATCTACCGGTACCATCTACCATATATATCCATCTACCTACAGTATATATTTAGATATTCTACAGATAGATCCTAAACTGCCCTAATGAGATGTTGAGTAAGATAGTACAGTTCCAACCCAGGAAACCTGCCCTAGCTTGTGCATGCCATACGGTTCCCAGCCGGCAACATGAGCTAGACCATACAGATCATAGATACAGATAATAAGGATCAGGAATATATCTATATGTTAATATCTATTTACCTTGAAATACCCACAGTAGGTTATAAGGTGGGGATCGATTATGTGTCCGAGGCGTGCAAGCCTCCTGGAATTATAGTAGGGTATTGTATGTATCTTATACCATGAATAGTACGCAGTGAAGGGTTAGTACTAAACCGGAAGGAATGGGGTTGGACCGGGTATCCCGGCGTTTTTGTCGTCCTCTTAGTTTTCATGTGTCAATCTACCCGGCGCGGCGTGCCCTGCCCCAAAGTTGCCGCGTTGATGCGCCAACACATGATACGACGGGTACGTGACTAAAACAGAAAAAACCCGACACACCACAATCCTAGAAAGGCCAACTTGAAAACCAAACCAGCCGGGTGGGGGTTCTGCAAACTTGTTTTCCGCATGACCCCCCCTGTCCAGGTCTCCGGAATAGGGGTGTAGTAGTTTCGGAGATTTTGTTTTTGGGGATTTTGTTCTCGGAGACTCGCACCCCTGCTTAAAAGCTTTTTTTTTTTCGCCCCAGGTACTGACAAATAAGCGCGGGGAGAAGGCCCGCAGGCACTGGATCGTCTTCGACGGAGACGTTGATCCAGAGTGGGCCGAGAACCTTAACAGCGTCCTGGACGACAACAAAATCCTCACCCTCCCCAGCGGGGAGAGACTCGAGGTCCCGGAGAACGTCCGCATCATGCTCGAGGTGAGGCAGTAGTATGGACAACAGCACGACTGACTAGGGTCCAGCTTCGAAAAAAAAGGTGGATGGTCCATCCGCACTGAAACTCCTCGTTCCTCGTTCCTCGTTTCACCGCTGTTTCGAAGAAATTTCCAAGGCGGTCGGGGTTGGGGGTTGTTAGGGTTAAAGGTTTTCTATTGTAAAATATGTTTCAACCATTTCGTCGAGAAGCTGGGCCCAGATCTAGTTATGCAGCCCTCAGATGAGGGTTCGATCAATGTGATTGGTGACACATGGAGCACGTGCCGATGGAAGCTGCACGGTTTTGGAGCTGTTGAGATGGTGGGCCCCACCCGCCTGCGTGACATCGGTGGGAGTTGCTGGCGGCGTGCGGGTCCAAAAGCCGAAGCTCTGGCGCGATAGTGTGTCGCCTGACGTTTGTGACGACCGAGACGTTGTGGTCGCGTTCGACGTTCTTTGAACTTTTGCTGCATGCTTGCCTTCCACCTGTTTGCGATGCCGGTACTTTGTTGGCCAGGTTGACAGTCTCCAGTACGCGACGCTGGCCACGGTGTCCCGGTGCGGCATGGTATGGTTCTCCGCGTCAGAAGAAGGTCGGGTCGGCTCCGGCACCTCAGGCAACCCCGGGACAGTCACCAACGACATGCTGCTCCGTCACAAGGTGCGGCTCCCCTTGCCGCAACTTTTGATTCCTTGTCTATTATACGCAGATGGGTTTTCCTTCACCCTGTTTCTTCACGAATGCCAACCCGGTTTTACAAACGGTGGAATCGCGGATGGAGGAGCAGCCTCCTCTTGCCTTGCCGTTTTTGTACGCTTCGGGTGTTTTGATTTTTTTCACGAATTAAGGCGCATGCGTGTGGCGGTGGAAGTGTTGTGTTGGCGTGCTTACATCGTGAACTCCTTCCCGCAGTTTTCCGTGCTGGATCAGTCGCGCCCGGGAGTGTCGAGTTGGTGTACTGTCGTGAACGTTACATCGGTGTTGCTACCTACGACCAAGTTTGCCTTTACGCATGAACATTGTACAACAAGGTTCAAGCGAGAGGCTCGCGGCACGAGTCCCACCAGCCCACTTGTTTTTTTTTTCCTTCCGAATTCGAGGGTCTTTTGATGCCGCGCATTGGCTTGCTTCGTAGGCTGAAAACAAATTCCGCCCTTAAACTCTATGTTGGCGATGTGGCGCTGTGAAGCCAGGGATTGCGCCGCACGGCTTGCACGTTGTTTACCACGCTGCTTTTGCGAAACGTATGTGCCCTTGCAACGGTACTGCATGATAGATCATGCGGCTGCGTTCGGACCCCGTCACGCTGCTGGAGGGATCGCCGTCTGCCGGCGTCGGTGTGCCCGGCGGAGAAGCGGCTGGTGGGGGTCAGGGACTAGCGCCTTCGACAGCTCAGGTGATCATAGATGACGCCAGGTCTCCCCCACGGGAGTACCGATTTAGGGTTGGGCTAGTTTTTCCGCATTATGAAGGGTGATGCACCTGCTGATGTCTTTTTTTAGGAGTGGCAATCTCATTTTTCTATAGGTATGTGTCTGTTGAACGTAATTCACCCCGCGGCGCATGAGGGTACGCCTACCTAGAGAAGGCGGAAAGTCGCTTTCATTTTCACCACTGATCGTTTCGATGGTGAGCCTCACCAGCGATCCATCGAAAAGACAAACGCTGTCTGGAGGATCGATCGTGCGGCTCACCCGCTTGTCTCGCGTTCCTCCTGTCTACTACCCCCGCGCTGTTCTGCGCTATCTCGTCCTGCACGCGCCTTTTACTACAGCCTACGGCTATGGCGGGTGTTGGGGTGCTCTGACACTTTTGTGGGCACCTATTAACACCTCGGCAAGTTACTCTACAGATCATTCCCAAGTCATGATCTAGATATTTGAAGGTACACGCATTCCCAATCTTACATATTTTAGCTCATGTTATCGCGTGGGACCCGTATAGTCCGCATGATCCAGCGCATATTTCCTGGGTTGGATATTTACTATGCAGGTCCTGGACAGCCTCTCACATCGGCAGGTGAGGAACTACATAGTCTACTGTAGATATATAGATGATGGATCTATCTGTTGATGATCTGTCCAAGGTGTGCAACTATTCGCCACTGGCGGGGGGCCATTCCGATGTGTAAATTTTCACAGTATTTGTTTCGAGGTTATTAACCAGACCGTCGGATTGTGTAACAGGCTTAGCTTACATTTTTTTTTATTGAGTGCGTTGTCTAGCTCCTCAAATGAGAAAAAAAAAAAGCCACGAAAATGTTCGGCCCTATAGACCCCCTACGGCAGTACGCGTCCCAGCCTACCAATAACAAACCGCAAGTAACCCTAACTACTGTAGTAACCCTACTAAGTAATCCTAGCCGCGATTTTATCTCAAAGCCGGACCCTCGCCGTGAATTGAAACCGCGCAGCTGGACTTCGCGCAAGAGCTCGAGCCGCACTTCCACGCGGTAGGCCCGCTCGTTGCTGGGAGCGAGAACTACGACGACGAGCGGCTGTTCCCGGTGGCCCTTTCGCTGGCCCTGTCCAGACCGCAAGTGATGTCGAGCACAAGGGAGAGGCTGGTGGAGAGCGTGTGCTCGCTGCTGGAAAGGGGAGTAGCACTGGTCTTGGAGTACAACGAGGGACATCCTGACTTCCCGCTCCCTCCGGTGAGATGGTCTGAATCTCCCCCCCTCCCCTCCAGCAGAATGTTTGATGCCAATAGCTTAGCCTATTAATAGTCGCAGCCTTATATGCGTTTTTCGTAGAGTTGCAGGCAGCGTTGCTTCGGTCGGTGGTAGATTTGCGTTTTTCCTAGACTCGCTGTGTTTTATCCCTGGTTGGCTTGCGGTCAGCATACGGTAGGCCCGCAGTCTTTTCTACGAGGTTGACGTGCGTTATACGCAAGAACAGGTCAATTTGATGCCATGGTGGCTGTCACATCACTCGAGAGGCACCGGGAGAGCCACTTCTCTGCCCAGCTCCTGTAACCAGTGGAGAGACTGATGTAGATGGCTTTAGAACATTTCATTATTAGCTCATTTTCAGCAGCAGCTAAAAGGTGTTGATCGTTTCATCACATTTGTCTGTTGTGTTATCCACCCCACCGAACTCTCGTATTAATAATCTCTTGTCCACCGAGGGGGGGATTGCACTGTATTGTATCGCGCTGCAACGTATCTCTAATTGTTTCTTGCAGTGTGTATGGTACGCGGCTCAGGAGACCCTGAATCGGTTTGCCATTCGGTGGCTGCTGCATTTGCTCTTGTGGAGCCTGGGAGGCAGCATGGACGCCAACTACCTCTAACTGTTTGTTCCTTGCCCCGTTTATGATGCGCGGCTCAGGATACCCTGAACCGGTTTGCCATTCGGTGGCTGCTGCACTCGCTCATGTGGGGCCTGGGAGGAAGCATGGACGCCAAGGGCAGGGCGGAGCTCGGGGGGGTGATGATGCGTGGCTCCGGACTAGCGCCGACCCTCGACGGCGCCGACCTTACCTCTCTTCAGGTGGGTAGATATTGTTGGTTTAGGCCACTGTGTTGGCTTGTGGTGTTTATGAGGTACGGTCGTCGTGTTTTTATGGAGAAGCCGATCCCCTCCCTCGTCAGGGTGGGTGGGTTAATTTCACGAGTGAGAGCCGACACGCACGGACGGAAGCACGGCTTTTGCTGTTGGTTGGTGCTTGAACTTCCAACTGCGATTTCGTACAGAACCACGATGAACGTGATCGTTCTCCGGCGTTGGCCTGCGGGATCGGATTTTCGGCGTCGACGTTGTGCAATGTCACCCTGTGCATTTTCGCCATGATGCCGTCTTGCTGCTTCGCTTCGCTGCGTATTGTTGCAGGTTGTTGTGGGTGAAGGCGAGTGGGTTCCTTGGTCGGATTCTGTGCCGAGGACTCAGCTGGAGCCTCACCGCATCGTGAGCTCGGACGTGGTAATCACCACGACCGACACCGTGAGGTGAGGGGCAGACGTCACGAGAGGGTCAAACTCTGACAGTGTTGGCAATCAAGAAGCGACGGGATGGTTTTGTCATGAGTTGTGTGAGAAGAGCGGCCCGCGTGCCTTGTGAGAAGCGATGGGACCCGCCTGTGGGGTCTGCGTGCTATGATACGTAGGCTGAGCAGTACGTACGGCTTTGTCGTCACGTAGTGGGGTAGTGGGGTACATCTGTCGTGATAGTGCAGTGCATACAACAGTCTTTTGTTCTTTAGTTCCTCGGAAGTGCAGTGCGTACAACAGTCTTTTGTTCTTTAGTTCCTCGGAAATGCTACGAGGATGGTATTGCGCCCTGTACGGATGTCTGTTGTATGCTACAGTAGAGGGTGCCACTTTCTGCCGTTGCGCTGACCGTGTGATCTCTTTTTGGTTCTTCCGATGCGTTTCGGCTTGTGCGCCCAAGACATGTGGAAGTGCTGAAGGCATGGCTGGCTTCCCACAAGCCCCTGATCCTGTGTGGACCTCCCGGATCAGGGAAGACGATGACGCTCACATCAACGCTGCAAGCCATGCCGAACCTCGTCCTGGTCAGCCTGAACTTCTCGAGCTCGACCGACCCCAACCTCATCTTGCAGGTGATTCTACAGTACTGTACATCATTCGGTGGCTTCGTATGGCTGCGGTCGAGTTTGGTGGGCATGCGCATGTTGACCATCAAGATCAGCATCTTGTCGGGTCTTGTCTTCTTGTACGCTGTTAACAGGTGGTATCATTGCGACATGCTCGGTCAGGACTACCCCCTCCCCCTTGGCATCACATTTGTGCTAAAGCTCTGTGGCTCAGCATGGCACTCTTCGAGGGCGTTTGTTAGATCGTTAATGGCCAAACGAGCATGCCAGTTTACTTTCCCTCATCGCGCTATCGTCATCCATCGTGTCAGCTTCCGACCTACAGTAGTTTCGTTCACAAAAATGTGCAACACGGGGGCTTTAGCCCGCAGTATTGTTACGAAATGGCCCATCTGGACGTCGTAAACTTTACACGCGTGCCTCTCATGGCAGCTGATAGCGAGGAAGACCACCCTATTCTTCTGTGTGCCTCTGCATCCTTCTGCATCCCTCTACTACCTCGTACCGCTGTGGTGCGAGCGAGCACACTCTCAACACCGTGTTCCATTTGCTGATACTCCACTTTTGTTTCTACAGGCTTTCCAGCAGCACTGCGAGTATGTTCGCACGCCTCGGGGAGTAGTCCTGCAGCCGATGGCTTCCCTGGGCGTGGACAAGTGGCTGGTGGTGTTCTGCGATGAAATCAACCTGCCGGCTCAGGTGTCTTTCCAAAGTCAACGCCTCAAGCATACGTGCTTCCCGGCCTATTACCCTAGATAAAAGCTTGCGGTGTCGTCTCCTACACAGAAAATGCAATTATTTCTGCCTATAGGCCATTTATAACCCCATAACACACTTAACCCTATATCTGGTACCTGACAGTATATTTTGACTATACCCCGTCGAATTTTTTGTAGCAGGTACCTGGTATGTATACACGTGCAACCAAAAATTCCACCATGCATGCTGCTTTTTCTCATCAACCCGTTACGAAACTGCACCCACGTTTCGGGGCCGAAGTTCTTGGGAATTGGAGTGAAGTCATTTTTGCACCGATAGAAGTGTTCGAGTCCGTTGAAAAGGGAGAGCTCGTTGGGTGCCGGGGACTTTGCAAGGCACAACAAGAAACCCAGAGCCTAAACGGATAGTTGGTGTCATATGGTGTCATACTCGTAGCACTTTCTACAAGTTGAGGTGCGTGCGTTGCCTCTCTTAATTTTGTTCGTTGTTCGAGCAGGCATGCGCGCGAGGCGTTTGGTCTTGTGCTCCATGCGTGATTGATCTTGCCTGATGTATACAGAAGTCCTGTGGAGCTGATCGACGGTGCTGATGCTACGCTCGTATCGGGGCGACAGGGCAGTGTTTCACAACGAGTATGACTGAGCGAAGAGTGCCGCTTTTACTACTCGTTCGTTATACATTCCCGCAACCTGTCCGGCCTTCCTGCCTAAAGCCGTCCTATGTTCCTGTCTGCTGCTGCAGACAAAGGCTACAGCTGACACTCTTTCAGTGCAATGATCTTGTTCAGGACCAAGTATGGTATGTCTGTAGCCGTCCTGTGTGCCTGCGTACTGCTGTAGACAAAGGCTACTGCTGACACTCGAACGGTGCGATTCTCTTGTTCAGGACAAGTATGGCACTCAGCGGGTGGTGTCGTTCCTGCGTCAGCTGACGGAGCAAGGCGGCTTCTGGCGGACAAGCGACCGCAGCTGGGTCAAGCTCAGCAGGGTGCAATTTGTCGGGGCTTGCAACCCCCCGACGGACGCAGGTGCTCACATTTAAGATTCCGCTTGTCATCAGACGACACCATTCGCACGTCGTCCGTGGGCCCCAGATGGTGAAGTGATCATTTCCCGCTGGTATTTGTGTATCAATTACAACATTGCAAGATGTACAATGTTGTATGCCAGGTTCCAGGTAGACAGTTCCAGATACATACGTAGTTTTTCCAAGGAACCCTGCGCATCTCCTTTATACGGGAAACACGGATTACTGTCTTACCCCGCAGATTACCGCCGTGGCGTGCCGTATTTTTGTTTGCGTTTCGTGTGAACCAGCCAGCCAGTAGGACTGCGCCAAGGCCGTTCGAATCGTACACCGACTCTCGACTTTCGGAAACTCTTGGCCTTTGCTTTGTTTTTTTTTTTTGCGGGTAAAACCTATAGCGTGACCTCGTCTTGCCCACCTGCTTGAAATATTTATCATTGACCGCCGCGTTGATCACAGTGTGCCGTCTTTGCCGCATCGTCGTTGCATGCCGTGCACAGGTCGACAGGTTTTGCCCCCCCGTTTCTTGCGGCATGCTCCTCTACTCTTTGTCGACTCCCCCGCCCGAGAGAGCCTTCAGCAAATCTACGGGACTTTCAATTCTGCGCTGCTCAAGCTGCACCCGCCGCTTAGGGGCCACCTGGAAGGCCTCACTAACGCCATGATCGAGTTCTACCATCTCAACCAGGTACGTTCTGCGACTTTCGCCTGGCTACTTTGTGAAATGAAGTCTACATACCGTTCGGCAGACCCCGCTATCAGGTCCACACAAGAGCACGAGAGCAAGCCTCGTGTTTGCAAGAAAATGACTCCCCTGGTGCGCGATAGTTCCCTACCGGTTATGGCGTCACTTTATGCCATAATGCCACAATGCTCCCTCGATATTCAGGGCCATCGTACCATGGACACGAGCGTGTCAATCACGCTGATCTCGGTGGTGGAGCCGAGCGGAGGTTTCGGCACACATAATCTTTAAGGCTTAAGACTGACATTACTTCACGAAAATGTAAGCACCCAACTCTAATTCCAAGTATTAAAGTATTAATAGTGTGTTCCCGAAACGTGGGAGAAATACTAAAGGGATTACGCATGCGTGGCCTCCTTGTCTCCTCTACATCCGACCGACTTGTATTTTCGACGTGGGACACAGGCCAAGTTTACCGCGGATCAGCGTCCGCAGTACATCTACTCGCCCAGGGAGCTTTCACGGTGGGTGCGCGCCCTTTACGAAGCTATGAGTCCGCTAGATGCAATGACCCTGGAGGAGCTGGTGCGGCTATGGGCGAACGAAGCGCTGAGGCTGTTCCACGACAGGCTGGTGACGCAGGAAGAGCAGGACTGGTGCCAATGCAAGGTGATGTATTTACTTTTCACGGGCTTGTCTGGCCGTTCAAGGAGCAACAGTGATTAACTCCTCTTAGGGTTCTAAGATGGACACGGGCCCTTCGCCCGGTTTGTCTCTCGATATTGTATACGGCCTCTCGTGGCCAGTGTATACCGAAGTGCACCGTCACTAGAAGAGCTGGGACTGTCAGCGCACCGGGCAGGTATATTCGTGCGACATGCCGTTGACCTTTTTTGTGTCGGGTCTGCTGTTAGTTGTACAAAAGAGCGTTAGCAGTGTGTATTATACCTGTTTTGCGCCGTCGAAACCGCAGTAAGTTCGGCTGGGCTGGAGTTGTACTTGGCGCAAGGCTTGTCCGACCCAAACGCGTTTGAAGCGATGGTGTTTTCGTTGTCACATCAGCTTATCGCCAAAAATCTAGTCCGTAGCCACAGAACATGCTCCGATACTCTAGAGTGGGAGAATACATCAAATAAAAAATACTACTACGTATACAATGCAGTGCGCCTATATCTTAACTGAAGAGCATCGTACACCCCAACCATGAAAAAAGTGCAATCAGCGTGCGTGTATACCGGATATGCACCCGATGATCCAAGTTGCTACCTGAACCCGAAGGGACCGCATACCAAGAGAACAAAACGAAACGACACGAAAAGAAGTAAATCGAAGCGAATCAAATCAAGCTAAGAACGGAGTTGCCCTCGTTGCACCAAATGTAGTTGCTGACTATTGTCGTATAATACTCCCTTGACTTGGCTCTGTTATTCGCCTAGGTGGACGAGGTTGCAAGGAAGCACTTCCCCGGAGTGGAGTCGGCTCTGTCGAGACCTCTTCTCTTCAGCTCATGGCTGTCCAAGGTATAATATTGTTGCTGTCTTCACGTGAAACCGTTCTTTTCACCCAACGTAAGTAGTGCACCCAGTGTCCGTCCTGATTCTTGCATCCTAGAGAGATTCAACTTATGTGGTCACAGACTTAAGAGACAGAGAAACGCAACCTGAATCGCAATTGTAGTTTATTTTTTGGATGTATGTTGGGGCTTCTGTCATGTTGGCTATGACGCTCCCCAAGCGCCGACGTGTTGGTGCAATTTTTAGATGTACGTATCACATGATCAGCAGGCATGTTCGGTATGCCACCGTGGTGGTATATCAATCGCCTACGTGCATTCGCAAAAGTTCCCAGTTGTTGGCTTACTGTCACCTTCACAGCCAAGTGTCGTGCATTCTGTTAATTGTTAATTCTGTCATTTCGAAGAGAAGCCCGTCGTGCGCAATATGTTGCGAGTTCACACGATTGCGTAGACGAAGTGCTCAGCGTACAGACAGCAACGTTTTGATCCACTGCTCCCGACAGGACTACACCAGTGTCAACAAAGACGAGCTGCGGCATTTTCTCCTGGCCCGACTGCGCGTATTCTACGAGGAGGAGCTTGATGTGCCGCTTGTCCTGTGAGTTGGTCCTTTCAAGGCGTGTAAGTGTGACACTAAATACGTTCGTCGGGTGGCCGTAATTTTTTTTTAGTCCACACTAATTCCTCAATACAACCATCTTCGCTCGGAGAATTTTCCCAGGCGGTCGGGGTTAGGGTTAGGTTTACTGTAGGTTTAGGGATGCAGGGTTCTGAGTAAAGCATATTTCATTTTCTTTGTCGAAGCTCTCCGTTTCGTGCTTTTGGAAGGGCCAAGGGTCAAGCCTATACGTGGTGGACCGTCGGACATGCACCGTGATACCGCGCTGTTGCACACTGCGGCGGTCGAGGATTTTTTTTTGTGGAAAACTGCGAGGTTGTGGGCTTCACGATCGCGTTTCGTACGCGCGATCTTGGCCTTAGGGGTTGGCGCCTGAAGCCCTGGGGTCCGCCTTGCCTTAAGCGCATTCCTGGTTCTGCTCAAACACCGTTCGAGAGTCTCACACCTCGTATATTTGCAGATAACTGCCTGATGTGCTCAATCAGGCACCGAATTTCGGGGATAACGTTGTCTGAGCGCTACCGTTCCTGTACTTTGCGTACTTTGTGTCTGTTCCGCTGGTTCTGTTGACCCGAGAAATGTGTTCTGATGGAATGCGCTGTCGTATCCTTGCGTGGTTATATTCTGCCTCGCTGAAGGTTCGATGGAGTTCTGGAGCACGCCCTGCGCATCGATCGCGTGCTGCGTCAGCCAATGGGACACCTCTTGCTCGTTGGAGAGGCGGGAGCAGGGAAGACTGTGCTCAGCCGTTTCGTCAGCTGGATGAACGGTCTCGGAATTTTCCAGGCAAGCTATCACATGTCGACCGTACAACTAAACCTGAGGTTGGTCGCACAGCGGCACTACTGCATGCTTGGCCGTACAATAGGTGGTGCGATGTTGACAGTCGCATAAGTTTTTCTGTGGTATGGTTTGCTGCCGCCCAGGAGCTCCCCAGTCCTTCACGTTGTTGGATAGCATTGCCTCGACCTGCTTGTTTTTTCGGGACGTCCTCCTATGAACGACTGTGATAGGTAACACGACAACAACTTCCAGTTTCAGTAAGCATCTATGGTACTTGGTATTAAGGCTTTCGCTGCACGGGGCATAAACAGCAGTATGCTCCTCTTTCGGCCGGTTTGACGAAGCATTAGTCGACGCGGCTTCTTTTTGTTTTGGTCACGTTGCCGGCTCTAGAAATTGCTGTGCACCACTCTGGGCAGCAATGTAACGGCCGGCCGCTTCATCATGTTACTCACCAAAAGGTCCCTGTATCTCCGCCTAGAGTAGTTTTCATCAACCAGGATGTATCGGCCCAATAGCCCTACAGCAATTGTCACCAACGGTGAAGGTGCACACCTACAGCAGTATGTACGAGGCAATTTTTATGGTACTGACCAGCTTAAGCGTGACCTATGCACTGATAGCGACCACGGCCCCTTTTTCGTTGAGTTCACGTTGCCGGCTCTAATTTTTACTGTAGATTTGTCGCCAGGCTAGATTTGCGCCCAACAACAACTATGACGAACGATGAGGCTGAATACCTGGTACCAAATACCTGGTATTATTTATGGCGCTAGCCAGCGTAAGCGTCAGCAATCCGTGATAATTTCGTATTGTCGCCGAATGCTATGTAACGTACAAACATTACATTAAAACACGGGGACACAGGTGAAGGCGAGCAACCGGTACACCTTGGAGCACTTCGATCAAGACCTTCGGACCGTGATGTGGCGGGTCGGCGTTCAGGGCGAGCAAGTGTGCTTCATTTTCGACGAGAGCAACGTTTTGTCACCCGCATTCCTGGAAAGGTAAATATCTGGTATTCTGTAGGACTGGCCCCGTTCGGTTGGTTTTACTTTGTATCCTGGGGATTTGTTTCCGGTTTCCCTGTGTATTGTTATTTTCGGTTAGTCTGTCATCACTATCGTTCTTGCCATTTTTTTGTCCTTTTGATTCTACTGTTGACCACGCTAACGTGTAACCCACTAATTGGTTGTAGACGGCATACCGTGGATACGCCCTGTAAAGGTAGTGGTAGTACTACATATCGGCATGCTGGCCAGTCTTTGCGTGCTCATGCAAAAGCTGCATACGCTGAAGGTCGACGAGTTTACGACTCCTGTATTTTCGGCTCTGTAAAATGTGTATTGTAGTAATATTTGCTGGAATATGTTTTTATTTTTTTCAATACGAGTATATTTCGATATGTTTTGTCCATCGAATTGCCGTTTTTTCTTTTTTCTCGAGGTCAGTTTTGGGTGAGCTGTAGGGTTCCTGAAAGGGGTAGCCTCGGAAAAAAATGAGGTGCACCCGTATCGTGGCATGCATCGTCATCTACAACCATCTACACCCATCTACACTTCTACTCTAGTGCCTTGCCACGGATTCCAACGTTGTTGTGTCGGACATGAATAGTAGGTGGGCGGCGGCTTTTGTTGTGGTGACTTTTCTTGCCTTCCCCCTCGTGCTCACACGCCTTCTGCTTGTAATACGCGTTTCCCCCAGTTGGATAGCTGAAGTCCCTACCCTACGCGTTCTCTCTGGGGTCCCCACTGCTGTATTGTACCCTATACGAAGTACACGTTTCCGGACATTGACTTGTTGTGTATAGTATCTCCGACCAACCTCGGAGGGCAAGCCGCACCCATGCCGACCAAACACTCAAGGAACACCTCATACCAATAGTGCCTCGTCACACATGAACCCCAAATCTCTGTAGACCAGTACCGATCACCGCAGTATCGAAAACAATCTGGTATCTGAGGCCCCTACTGTACGTGTCCCCGGACATGTCTTATCCTATTCGGGGTCCTACTGTTCCCGTTCCCTGATTGCCGAAGCGAAACGCCGAATAGTCGAACACATTTCCACCCCCGCCCTCCTCTCTCTTCAACGCAGCACCGAAGAGCTATCATCGCAATGCTATGCGCCCTTTTTTATCCGTGTTTCTCTATCCCCCTCGTGCTTGGTGCAAGTAAGGTCTGCCTGGTCGGTGACAACCCAACGTGCTCCGTCCCGGCATTGTAGGGATGCGAGGGTCTATGGTCATACGACTACGGCCATGCATGAGATCGAGTACACCCCGACCCGATTACTACATGAGATAATAGCGAGAAAACGATCGCTAACGTAGGAGATAGATGATAGCCACTAAAGGTGAAACAAAAAAGGGGATAACGCAAACCAAACTTTTTTATGTAATGCATGGAAAACACGTAAGAAGGGCCCTATTGTCCTCTCTCAAGAGTAGGAACGGTGCTCCATCTCGAAAGGAGAGTCGACGTCAATCGCCACTTGGCTACGACAGGCAACAACTGAGTACGTTCCCCTCCCCCCCTTGTTTTCCGGCGGTATGTCGCACTGACTGCCTCTGTTGCTGCCAGAATGAACGCGCTGCTGGCGTCGGGAGAGGTCCCTGGGCTGTACGAAGGGAAGGAACTTACGGCCCTTATGGCTGGTTGCCGCGAGGCTGCCCAAAGGGATGGGGTTCTGGTGGACTCCGAGGACGAGCTGTTCCGAAGGTTCACTACGAAGGTGCTTGTGTTATGAGTCTACCTGGTATAGTGTGCAGTACAGTGGGTACCCCGGTTTGAAGGGAGGCCTACTGTAGATAAGGTAGCTCGGGACTTGAGAGCGATCAAATCGTTGTGTCTCGCCGACGCTGTAAAGTTTGTATTACCCTCTACAGATAAGAGCAACTCGTCGATAAGAGCGCTTACTAAGGGTTGTCACGGGGTACTCACTGTACGAAGTATACGTATACCGTCGCTGGGAGGCGCCTCGGGGCACCCCAAGTGTTGTCCCCTTTGTCATACCGCCATACAGTATGTGAATACGTCAACATATGCAGATTCGACTATCTTGCCGACTCTCTGGCCTTGATGATTCTCGGCGGTATCGCGGTTCTCTTATAGAATCCTTGGTACTTTTTATGTGAAGCATTGATGCTGTTGTTCTCGCTATAAATATCGCATCACGATGTCGAATTGCATAGTGACAGACACGCATCGATATTTTTTTCCGCGGGCTTCATCGATATCGTGGTTGTCGCCTATGCGTTTGTTCTTTGGCCCACCAGTAGTCGTGTCTTCCTGTCTTGATCCATTTTGTTCCCAAAGTTCGATATTTATAAATTTAACTTGTTCTCAGTCTCGTCATACCATGCTGTATAGACGGAAATGTAATGACCGCTAGGTATTGATATTCATACGCCAGCGGTACTTACATTTCCGTCCAGAGTTGTATAATATACATCGATATACATGTACTTCGACGTACGTCATTTCGACCCCCCCCCCCCCCCCCCCTCCGTTCCCCCCACGGACAGGTTCAACGCGGCCTTCACGTGGTGTTCACGATGAATCCTGCAAGCGACGGCTTCGAAGGGCGCTGCGCCACTTCCCCCGCCCTGTTCAACCGATGCGTGGTCGATTGGTTCGGCACGTGGCCCACCAAGGCTCTCGCACAGGTGACTATTCCTAGATGACTGTAAATTATATAATTGTTTTGTGCCATGACGTTTTGTTTTGACCAAGGATGCGTGCTATGACAAACACACAAACAGACGAACGTCGTAGGTTAGACTTAAATTGGTCAAATATTTGAATTTCACTCGCGAACGGCAACAAAAATCTGGAAAGGCGTTAAATGATCACTGTCACCCCTTTTATGAGGGTTTCCAATATAAGCGGAGGCGTGTCCCACCAGGGACCACTTCAAACTCCACTGACGGCTTTTGTTGTAGAACGTCGCACAGATTTGCGAATGCGCCAGGCAGGTACCCGATGTACTGCCGTGGCTGATGGATTGTTCGACTGGCCAAGGCTGGCAGATAGGTACCTACGGTCTACAGTAAGCCAGCCGGATGTTTTTGCGCAAAAAATACGAATTGGTTGGAAAACCTTTTTATCTTGCCTCAACTGTTGGAGATAGGGCTGTAAGTTGGCTGACTGTCGGTCGCCGATTGGTTAGTTGTTGACAAGGTGCTACAGTCCGTTGGCGGTGTTGTGCGTCTAGTCCGTATTTCTATCTGACTGTGCGGTACAGTTTGTGGCTCGAAAGGGTGTGTTTTTTGGATAAACTATCGATTCGTTTGCTTGGTTTTCTTCGCCACCCATCAAATAACTATTAATAATTAATAATAGGCATCAACTGATCACTTACTCATTAATCAACTCGATAGCAAGATATATGTAGGTGCGCCAGTAAGCTAACTCACAGCCCGATAAATACGTAGAGCTTTGATGTCGGCGGCAGTTTTGTCGCGCCGCTTTGACTTATGTTTTGGTGTCTTCCCCCACGTGCACCGGAAGGTGGGCTTCGAGTTTACGTCTCACGTGGACACTGGCACGTCGGAGTGGGACATCGACGAAGGCCATCCCCTCATGGAGGCATTGGAAGGTCTGCTCGAGGAGAACGGAATAATGCCCAGGCACGCCCTGGTCGCCGCCCTCGTTGGTGTGCACGGGTAAGCCATCCTCATGCTCATGCTCATGCTCACCCTTTACGTCGAGGAGGGAGTGCACTCGAGAAGGAGGCGCACGTACCGGGGGAGGGGCGGTGTACTCATGTCATGCATGGCCGCAGCCGTATGACCATAGTGACCGTAGACCATTCCATCCTCACAAGGCGGGGGCGGAGCACGTCGGATTTCTACCCGACCAAGCAGACATTGCTTGCACCAAGCGCGCGGGGGGGGTGTAGTCATGCATGGTTGTATTCATATGACCATAGACCCTGACGTTCCTTCAGTGCCGGGACGGAGCACGTCGGGCTTTCACCCACCAGGAAGTGCGCGCACGGGGGGGGAGGGGCTTGTCCGACAAACCCGAGCATGCGGCGCTCACAAACCGAGCGTCAAGTGTCGAACCGGGCGCCGAACGTGCCAAAACGGCCTAGCTGTGCATTATTGCTATGCGATTTAAAAATAGACGATTTGATTCGAAAGTGTTGTCCGTCGAGTAGGTTGGTCCGTGGGTTAGTCAGTGTGTTCAATACCCAGTGCCAAGTACCGAAGTGAGTTGGTCCTTCTTTTACCCATGAAGGTGTATCAGGGGGGTAATGCGTTAGTGTCCATTGCTGCTCACTGAGCAGGTTAGACCCATATCCTCCTCCAAATATGCGCCGGGTACATATTGACGGGCATGTTGAGCGCCTAGTGCCAAGCTACCTTCTCCGCATGCGTGTATTAGGTACGAAGTATTTCGGATGTTGGATGTTACTGAGCTAGTCAGCTAATAGTACCACTCGGTTCGGCAATGTAGAATGCGCTTGGATATTCACCACAACACCAAACGCACCCTGTATTTCCCGACATGGTGTCATTCGGTATCAAGATTCCGGTAGTATGTAGTGCGTACAGGATGTCGAATACCCATTGCCAAGCGCTGAGCAGGTTTGCCCTTTTTTTACCGCAACCACGGAACCAACCATTGGTGTGTTTGTTAGGTGCGTGAAGGAGGCGACGGCGCACCCCCCCCCTTTCCCACTCTTCCGCCGTACGGCACTACGTGTCCCCCCCCGAGACTTCCTGGGGCTCATTCGCGCATTTGTGGCTCTCGTCAACGAAAAGCGGTCGGAGTTGGAGGACCAACAGGTGAGGATGGGGAAAAAAAAATGAAAACTCGTAGGATCAGACATTATCACACTCGCTATCAGATCAGTGATATTTCTGGCCGGGCTGTGTGGTGGGTAATTCCGACAAGGACCACGAAGCATCCTCTATTGGAGGGTGTCGAAGAGCCCCCTGATTAATACCTCGAGCTTGACGCTGCTTCCATGTGTTTCCTACTGGTGCATAAAGCGTACAGTAGGTGGTTTATCTTGTGCACCAAAGGCGCGATGATCACGTTTTGTTCGCTTGGTCTGTCTTGGAACTATTCGACGCTGCCGCACAGCTGCACATCAACCTGGGACTAGACAAGCTGAGGGAGACGCAAGCAGGCGTGGAGGACATGCAGAAGGGGCTGGCAGAGAAGGAGAGGCGCCTAAGGTGCGGTGCTCCCGGAAAATCGACGTAGTTGGCAACTACCTGTTAAGTCGGCAGATGCGAATATGTTGGCGGTTGCATCGTATGTTGCGGCTGTTATCGTACATTGTTGCTCACAAGAGTGGAATTCGGCACCGGCGGCATCTTATTACGATAAATTCGATCAACATGTTTTTTTTTAACGTTTTCATTCGTTGACTTCTACATTGTGAAATTTGAAGCAATGTGTGATTCGTACGAAAAGCAATAGGGGGGAACTGGTATGTCGAAGACTTGTACCATGTGACGGTGCAGTACCTTGTCCAATTTTCGAACGGCGGAGGAAGTGCATGCACGTGCTTGGTTTTTGGACTGCAGTGCTTTGTCACCACAGATGGTGATGTCGTACACATATAGGGGTTTCAGGACATTGTGTTCATTTTTTTCTTGTAGAATTCATCTTAAAGCTACGCTAGGTCGTTTTTCACCAGCATCTGTGATGAAGCAAAGCTTCGCTAGGCTGTTGATAAAACAGTATGCGGTGACACGATAGATGTTTTTGTTGTTTTCTGGCTCACCGGGATGCTGCTGCAGGGAGAAGGACGAGTTGGCAAACGCTAAGCTGCAGCAGATGGTGTCTGGACAAAACGAGGCGGAGAGACGCAAGGGCGACGCCGAGACTTTGAGCACGGACTTGGAGAAGCAGAACAACCGCATCGCCCAGAGAAGACACCAGGTGTTCCATCATTTTTCAGTGCCAGTAGTACCAGACACGTATCCGTAGTAAGAAAGCGAGCGCTCAATAAGAACCCAGACGCCGTTATCGGGAAGCAAGTGTAGAACACATGCTTGTCCAAGCGAAAAATCCCTGTGTCTCACTGCGCAAGTGTCCTGCACTCGTGAAATGACGCGTTTTGCGAGACACGTAATGCGCGGGGTACCTAGAGTCTAGACATCGTAACTCTCTAAAATTATATCGTAACAAAGTCGAAACAAACCAGTTGCTGCCGTGTTGGGCCCTAGTACCAACGATCGCTCGTATGTGCCAATTGCAGTTTGCGCGAAGCCACTCTGTCAAATCCATCCAGGCCTTTCATCTTCGCTTTGTGCCAAACCCCCACTCGACGTGCCGAGTACAATTTGTACAATGCCGCTTGCGAATTGAATGCAAGCACAGCAGTTACGTTCATCACATGGTCTTTGTGGAAGTGGCTACGCTTGTTGACGAGAGATTTTGTATTTTTACACTACCAAAGGCGGAGACTGAGCTTTCCGAGGCAGAGCCGGCGCTGTTATCTGCCCAGAGCAGTGTGCGCAGCATCAAGAAGCCACAGCTGGACGAGATCCGCACACTCACGCGGTAAGTAGTGTTGCAGCAGGAGCAGAGCTTCTGTTGTCGGCGCATGCGACTTTTCGTGGATTCTCTTGTCAATGTCCGGCCTACGTATACTTCGAAGTATATATGGTTTGTTAGAAATGACACTTATAAGACGCACGTCCGGTCGAAGATGATCCTTCGTGATTCTTCTTTCGCTTGAACATGTTAAATGGGAGGTCTTGGACTGCGATCCTCGTCGGAAGTTGTCTTCACCTGCGTAATACGAGATACTTCGTATACCGTTAGATAAAATGGCGCTGGGACATGGTGTTTCTCATCCCTTTGCGAGTATCATGCGCTCTCCCGCGTGTAGGAACCGTCACTCGTTTGTGCATTTTGTTCAGCAGTAGAGTAGCTCATACTTTGCCTTCTGCATGTGCGCGTTGAGTTTCATGCTACTGCAAGACTGTCAGCGTGGCACGCCCAACACCCTGCGAAGTTGTGGAGATCTCTGCTTTGTTGAGACCTTCCGATGAGGGTTCGTTCGTGGCGTTGATTGCGGGTTCAGCCCTGACATCATCTCCGCCGCCAATGCTTGTGTTGTACGCTGCCGTTGACCTATCCGCGATGTCGAAAATGTGTGTTGTTTGTCATTGTTTCCGTCCCAGACCTCCGCCGGCGGTTCAGACGGTACTGACAGCGGTGGTCACCATGCTGGGACACCCCGAACCTACTTGGGGGGAAGTGCGCCGGGTGAGCAAGCTGTTTCATCCTTTGAGTTTCCAGCAATGTACGCTAGTTAATGTGGTACTTGCGGAGTTGCCACGCGGTAGACCGGGTGTTTCTCCTTGTTGCCGTCATTCACACTCCTCCTTGTTTATGGTGGAGGTGGGTTGCTTCACACGGTCATCCCCCCGTCCCCTTCAGCTTGTTCAGCTTCTTAAGCTTGTTGAGGTGCGCTTTCTCGTTCCATCCCCGTGGGATACGGCATGCATTCCTTACGACCTGACCTAGAGATGCGGCGAAGCCTTTTGCCCTTGGTGCGGTTCTTGACTACTGTACAGTAGTTGTGGTTGGGATGGCCCGCGGCGTTCTACGGTTGGATGGAGTATGTCTGGGTCTGATGTTCCCATCACAAGCACGTATTTCGCCGCCAACGTATGTCATCACCCTAGCTGTTGGCCGAAACACGGCGCTCCTTGCACTGTTTCGGTTTTGCGCGACGTATGTGCTCGTATCGTTTACCATTTACCACACCGATGACGACCCACGCCCTATCGTTATCGTTACACACCTGGATGCCCTAACAGGTGATCAGCAAGGCAGACTTTATCGCGACGGTGGTAAACTTCGATACGGACTCCTTGACGAACGTAGTAATCAAGACCGTGGAGGACGTGTTCAAGAATGCTGGCGACCTCACCGCCGACGCCGTCACTAGGGCCTCTAAGGCTTGCGGTCCCCTGTATCAGGTGCGCCGACCGTTGGGGGTACGGCATGGCAACATTGTCGCTCGGCCTTGTTGAAACCCTTTCACCTCTGCGAAAGTTATCCCACACTGCTTCCGAGTGATTTGTCCGCAAAACACAACTGCTGTTGCAAAGGATTTAACCGAGGCTTCGTTTTCGGATCGTTTTGAGTCCTTGGTGAGGTCGAGGATAGTTCATCGATCAACGATGTGTCACCGAGTGTCGGGTAGTCTTGATTTCTTATCGAGGTCAAGGGTTTCCTCGACGCGGCAGATAAGGTTGGTTGTTGCTTCGAGACCAACAGCGGTCTTGAACGCCAGTGATGATGCTCGGGTACCGTTACTCGAGCATGTTGTTGCGCTTGCACGGGGCGGGCGCTTTCGGTGCTGTGCTCGCCAACGGCTATCTTCCAGAACGCTGCCGCCACCCGGAAGAGTGCCGCAGCAACTCTTTGGACTCGTGCATAAGAGTTGGACACACTCATGCCTCTCGCTTCGTCGCGTTTACTCTTGTGTGTAGTAGTATGATGCCATGATGCTAATGCCCGCTGTCTGGTTTCGGACGGACATGCTGCCTGATAGTACGCATGCGCGTTTTTCTGCATTCTAGGGGTACGGTAGTGTATCATACCAGGTAGGTAAATTTATAGCGTTTCCCAATGAAGAAAAAACACGTTCACTACTGGTTAGGTTCCACAGACGTTTTGGACTGTTTTGTTGCGACTGGTGTTGTGTCCGGTTGGATCGCGTCAAAAAAGTGGAAAACTCACACGCGATCGAACATTCGTTCGCTCTCCGTTCGTGTAAACACCTGCATGGACTTGCAGTGGGTGAACTCTCAGATCAACTTCAGCCGCATCGCCATCATGGTGCAGCCCCTCAAGGACGAGATCGCCGCCCTGCAGCTCGAGAGCGACAAGGCCACACAGCAGAAGAGGACGCTTGAGGCGCAGATAGACGAACTTCAAAGGAGCATCGCCAGGTCAACCCCTTAAGAACTGCGACCATTTTTTGGAGACATTAGAGTTGGAAATGGTGTAGGACACTTTTATTGACTACCCTGGTATGAATTATGTAAGGGTAAGTTTCGTACCAGGTACGTCTTGTTCGGCTGATAGCTAGGTCGAAACCTATGTTTATGTCCTTGCGTTTCGCCTACATGGCATGATAACCGTCGCGGCATTTCCACATGAAGCACACTCGTCGGCTTTCGAAGCCGTTTGGCGCAGCTACCACGGTGTCGCAATGGTTTCCACCTTGTTTGGTTTCAGAATGCAGGTTGGTTCCTGGAGTTTGTTTGGTGCGATACATTTGTTTTCGGTTCACGACGTGTATGTGTGCTGCTTGTTGTTTCGTCGGGTAGGCGATGCCATTATTTTGTTAATGGGAACAGGCAGTGAATCGTTTGCCTGCCTCTGAACCCGGCACCCAACGTAGGATGCGAGCCATGGATTAGGTGTTGAACTTGCCTCGACGTCAGGTGGAAACGCTGCCCGTTGGCTCCGTTGCTGTCATGTATCCACTCTCGTCGTGTCAGCGTATGGGTAATCAGTACTGTGTGTCTTGATGTGACGTGGCATGTGACATGGCATTGCATGGTATGGCATAACATGGCATGTTGTAACATAACATGACACTGTGTGACGCGACATGACATGGGAGGACATGGCGTTAGTTGACGTCATGATGTGATGTGACGTGTAAAACATGACATGAC
Organism: Macrocystis pyrifera; assembly: GCA_031763025.1. Classification (NCBI taxonomy): domain Eukaryota; class Phaeophyceae; order Laminariales; family Laminariaceae; genus Macrocystis; species Macrocystis pyrifera. The sequence continues at coordinate 20,228,396 of JASSKH010000001.1, read as the reverse complement.
AGTGCACTGCATGAGGTGACATGGCGTGACGTGACGTGCTATGACGTGACATGTCATGCCATGACATTATACTGTTTGATGTGTCATGACGTTTGACGTGACAAAACTACGTCAATTGACGTCACGTGTCATGACGTGATATGGCATTACGTCGCATGACAAGGCATGAGATCACATGACATGGCATGAGGCGACGGGTGTTCTGGTGTCGTGACAGGTACAAGGAAGAATACGCAGAGGCTATCCGGGAGATAGAGGCGGTCAAGTCCGAGATGGAAGCCGTCAAACAGAAGGTAATACATTCTATATCACGCGGTGAGTGTTGTCGATGCGCGCGTTGGATTCCGCTGCTGCCACCTGGAGGTCCGCGCAACTTGAACTTTTGTACCGGTATTCAGCAAATTCATTAAAAAAAAAAATGTGATTCACAGGAAATCATGTGCCTCGTGTTGCGTTTCGAAGAGCTCATGCTAGTGTGCCTGGCAATGGATCACCACTGAAATATAATCGCCATTTGATGAAGCCGTAGTGCTCTCACTTACGCTAATCAATGCGATTGGAGCTCTTTACGTTGCTGCAGCTTCCAGCGGTACTCTTTTGGCACAACTGACGGTGTTTGGTATGACCCCGCCGGACGGTACCCGAACGGCATGTACTGTAATTGCAATGTTTTTTTGCTCCGTTCATTGTTTACGATATTTGTTGGTTTGTTCGATTTGCTCCGTGCAGGTGACCCGAGCTGAAGCTCTACTGAGCAACCTCGAACAGGAGCGCGATCGCTGGAGCCAGTCGTCGGAGAACTTCACGAAGCAGCTGCAGTCGCTCATCGGGGACGGTCTTCTTGCGGCGGCTTTCATCACTTACGTGGGGGTCTTCGACTACCGCTCCCGAAAGGTATGTCTTCATGCGTATAGGAGACACTGATTTTGATACCAATGTCTGGAAATGTAAGGGCAGTTTGGGTACTAATATTTACACCCAAAGGGTTCTTACTTTTCCAGACAGAATGGTGCTTCGCTGGCCCATTATGTGCACTTGGTTTCTTGGAACTGCTGATTACCTCGCCATTGACGGGAGAGGGCTGAGGCTATATTTCGGAAATTCCGGTGTTACAGTGACCTACGGGAGGATCTCAGTTTAATTTCGATTCCCATTGAGAGCGCCCTGGGACCGTCATCGAGACGAGAGAGGTCCGGTAGGAGATACCCGAGCTTTGTTAACGCATGCTATCGCTGCTTATCTCCCGCAACAACCGACTTACATCAAGATTCCCACGTGAATGCTTGCGCTCGTCCGGTTCTTGCAGACGCTCTTGATGGAGTGGCGCTCAATTCTGTCGGATATTGGGGTGCCTTTCCGCCAGGAGCTGTCGTTGAGGCAGTACCTCAGCACGGCTAAGCAGAGGCTCGAGTGGCAGGTGATTGCAAATACATCGAAGATAAATTCCCATTCCGGATAAAGTGCTCGCACCTCTGTTTCTACGGAAGGTTAAGGTTGCCTTTTCTTGTCTTATGTTTTGTCGTCCCTACGGCGTGAGAGTCGCGAGACATGGTTGTTATAGCGGACTCGGTGGCTTTGGGGCATCGCCCTCCTCGTGTCTAGCCTCTTCGTTGAAATAGGCGTTGTACTTATTGAAGGTTAGTTCGGGTTTCTAAGACATTGTTATCTGGTTATCGTTGCGGATCGTTGCTGTGATTCTTGTTGCGTCGGGGCGTTGCCTGCTGCTCGTGGTTGTGGCCGTGGTCCTCCTGTTGGTTTATCGGCATGGAGATGAGCGTGTTGCGGTCGGTGCTGCTGCGGTGTTGTATGCTGTGCCGCTGCGATGATGGTTGTGTGATGTACAACACGTTGTGGTATGTGTTACACCATGATCCCTACTCCATTGGCACGCATTAGATTAATTGGCTGTGGGCCTTTGTCACCCACCCTCGGCGCACGAACGGGCGAGGGGTGTTTTGGGAAGTGAAACGCATGTTTTCCGAGTGTGATTGTCATGGTGGATGGGATGATACGTGAAAGGGTCACGACTGCCACGGAATGGCTTCATCGTTTAAGTGTATGGGAAAAGGACATGTTTGCACGCAAGCTATCCTACCGCCAGGTTCTGTTGGTTTTCCAAAATGGGTACGCAAACGACTATTAATAGCATTGAGCAAAATTGCGTCCGAGGTACAGTCCCCTTCCGTGGTGTTATTTTGTTTTTTTGACCGTGCACGACCTGAAATGCGAATGGGTATTGCTTCTTTGCTTCTTTGCCTGCCGTTGCTGGACAGGTTATGGGGCTCCCTGCTGACGACCTATGCCTCGAGAACGCGGTGGTGCTTGAGAGGTTTAGTCACAGGTTCCCGCTCGTCGTGGATCCCGCTGGACAAGCTACTCGGTTCCTCCTCAACAAGTACAAGGTGATACTTTGCTTTAGACTATGGTTGCATTGCTGGCGTACTTGAAGAACGGCAATCGCGGAAACAGAGCTGTTTGTGGTACAAAACACGCGAGACCCAGTCGCCCGTTTCGCAGTCCTTAGTTTTGATTGCTCACGCAAACGAGTAAATACGGGGTTGCGTTTTTTTTTTGTTATTTTTTGCCACTTCCCATGGCGTGTACAGCTCTGCGTCGAACTTTGCCGCATCTGTGTTGACAAAAGGTCCTCGGTTATGAATGGCAGACGCTCTTCCTGTTGTGTTGAGCAAAGTACGAGCTCGCACAGAAGGCGTGTGGGCTTCCACTCACCAGCTCACTGCACATTGGTTTCGACTGTCCTCTCATTTTGTGGACTGCCCTCATTTTATTGTTTTTCATTACTTCCTCTGTGACCTGAACAGGAGCGAAAAATCGCTACGACGTCATTCCTCGACTCATCGTTCATGAAGACTCTCGCCAGCGCCATCCGGTTCGGGACTCCGTTGCTCGTGCAGGTATTGAATGGCACAGCAGTGTGCCGAACAAGAATTTTAGAATCGTAGGTATGCTGTGCGATACCGGTATACCCTAGGATGGTGCTCCCCCACCCCTCGGTGCCTTGTAGTTGTGGCCTTCTACCCCGCTATCGAGAAAAGGGCCGCACGCGGATGGTAGCGAAGGATTTTTCTCTGCACTAACGTTTCGTTATTGCATCAAAGGTTCAATCCAACACCACCCAACCAGCCAACCCAACACCACCCAACCTATACGGTATAGATTGAGGTGTGTCGGCACCCTTTAGTGAGATACCAGGTACCCGGTACGGCCAATGTCCCCTGCTTTTACCTTCGTTCATGACTGGTCCGGCATCTCGGGGGTCGTACAACAACACCTATATCAAAATAACCCAAACATTAATGATGATACGGCGCCAACTTCGCTGCCTATATCCCCCCCGTGGTAGGGTCCTTTGTGCAAGCAATGTCTGTCTGTCTGGTTGATCCCCGACGTTTTCCGTCCCGGCAGTATAGGCATTGTAGGGATCCGAGGGTCTACAGTAATGCGGCTAGGGGCATGCATGACATGAATTACATGAGTACACCCCTCCCTATGGTGATACGACTATGGTCATGCACGACATGAATGACGTGTACACCCCTCCCCCATGGGCCCTTCCATGGATTCGTCGCCATTGACCAGGATGTGGAGACTGTGGATCCGGTGCTCAACCCGCTCCTCAACCGCGAGCTGCAGCGGACTGGCGGCCGCACCCTGATCCGCCTGGGGTCGGAGGACATCGATTACAGCCCTGACTTTTTGCTGCTGCTCGTCACTAGAAACCCGGGCGCCCGCTTCACCCCCGACCTGTGCTCCAGGGTGACGATTGTTAACTTTACGGTCACGCCTGCGAGCCTGCAGAGTCAGGTGCGTTTCGATGACAGCGGGAAACTTCCGCGAACCACTTTTGACGTCACTGTTGCGGAAACCTTTTTTTGTTTTCTTAACAGGGCTGTTTGTAGTGGGGTTGTTTGCTGTATCGGCGGTATCTGTTCGGGGATACTCCCCTTTTGTTGCTGGCAAGCGGTGAGATAAACTCTCCGAGCAGTTACGCAGTAAAAGTGTGACTGACTTGACGTGGGCGGCCGATGTTAAGCATCTACAATTACAATGCGTGATGTTTGTCGGGCATAACACACGTTTGCATGGGATGCCTCTCCTCTCACCTATGTACGGAATCGTTGTTAGTAGCTTTGGGGTTGGGTTTGTCAAATATGTTTCCAAACGCCAAATAAGGTTGTACAATTAAAGCACTGTGCCGGCACAACTACCATACACTCATACTCCGTTGCACCACAGAACGCTGAGGAGATGCAGTCTCGAGTAAGCCATTTTTTGCTCCAAACGGCCCAATACAGCGTGCAGGGTACTTACAGTAGTACAAAATGCGTTTCGTGGGGCTGTAGAGATAGTAGTTTCACGACCGCTGCATTGTGTGCAAAGAGGTGTCGCGCCGGAAGCCCGGCTTGTTGATCTACCTGTAACGGGCAAGGAGTTTCGCGTGCGTCACGACGCGTACTCGTTGTAATGTTGTCGTTGGGTGGTCTTGTTGGCCAGTGCAGGTAGTCGCCATCTCGCTGCATGTGCAATGAACTACCGTGCCTGGTACCGATATCCCTGCTATGATATGTTCTGAACTTTTACCGTACTGTACAGTAGTAACACATAACTCAGTCTAATTCCAAGTAATTTGTCCCAGAAACGGTAGTGTGATCCTAAAAGGGGGTTAACTGGGAAAAATGCGTGTGCTTGCGGCAAGAACAAGCAGTTTTTGAACGCGAAACGTGAAACGTGTGTATGCCGTGGGAGCAGGCGCTGGGATCCATCCTCAGGGCGGAACGGCCCGATGTCGAGCAGCGCAGGACTCAGATGCTGCAGCTTCAGGGCGAACAGAGTGTCAAGGTCTGCCGGATAGATTGGTTGGAGTGTGATTGGAAGCGGCTTGATTTGTTGCCTGCTTGCTTCCTCAATGTGTCCATAGGGCGGCGTATCTTGGTGTGGTGTGATTCACGGGCGCGAGAAAGTCGGTAGGTTTCACTTCAACTGTTTTCGCCGGTAGTATTGTATATTGATGTCACTCGTGAAAAAAAGGTTCGGAGCTACCAGGAATGCTATGTTGACGGGGCTCTCCACTCTTGCAGTCGACATCAAACGCAATAGGCTATGGTGCTCAAGCGCTCTTCTCAAATGTTCGGGTCCGTGTTCAGTACACCGCAGCACATCACCTCATCCTTCGGTACGCGTTCTTTGGCGAAGTACCTGGTACGTGTTCACCCTTTTGGGACCCAGGGTATGGCTGGTAGCGACCAACGAAATCAGAAGGACACTCTCACCTAGTATCAGTGTGAGCAGGCACCAGTGCGAGTAGTGCCGTGCAGTTTCCGTGGCGTATAGCTCAGTTTCGATGCTACTGTAGTTGTGTCATCCCCTTACCCCTCACCCAGCTGCCAGGGTTACTTCGTCTGGCGGGTGCTGCTGTAATCGTCATTTTGTTGTCTCGTTCTCCCTCTGTGTCCAGGAGGGATTAGCGTCTGCGACACAGAATCCTATAGTTGAAGTATAGACACTAAACTCCTCCTCGTTCTACTGTCTTTGTTGCGAACGTTTTCTCCTGAACCCCAGCTTCGTCAGCTTGAGGAGCGACTGCTGGACACCATTAGTGCTGTGCAGGGAACCATCCTCGACGATGATACTGTCGTGCAGGCTCTGGAAGACCTTAAGGGCGAGGCGGGAGACGTGGCCAAAGAGGTACCGAATGTATCCCGGTGCAGCGCACCGCGTAGGACTTACTGTAGTTAACATTGGTTTTTATTCGTGCCTCGACGCTAAGCTTACGACGTGATGGCTTTAGCTTTGTCTTGCTGTATAGTAAGCCCTTGTCGTTGCGGTATTTTTGTAACCATGGCCGTCATCCTTGCTCAGCACCAGTAGTGCCGCCCGATGTGGTCCTTTGGTTGGTGCTCTATGCGATGCTTAGACCGAGGGAACATATCAGGTAAAGTTGTTGTTATCCTGTTGTTGCACACAGTTCCTATCACGGCCCAGCGCTCTGACAGCTTTGGTCCGTGCTGCGCGTGATGCTTTGTTCGAGAGCGAGTATCGTATAAAGCTGATAGAAACCCATGGTGGTGCCCATCAAGGCCACCAGCTTTGGTTCGCGCTCCATGTGATGCTTTGGCCGAGAGAAATACCGTGTAGACCTATTTTGATGACATGGCAATCATGGCCCAATATACTAAGGCTTGCCCCCCCCCGTGCTGTACTTTTATCTCTTTGTTTCTATTTCTCTCCCGGTCTATTTATCTGTTTTTCTCCCGCTCTCTTTCTTGCACTCTCTTGTCTTTGTTTTTCGTGTGGTGTCTGTGGTCGCAGGTGGAGCACACCCGCGACGTGATTTCGGAGGTGGAAGCTGTCTCCGGACTGTACGACGGCCTCGCCGTCTCGTGCAGCCAGCTGTACTTCGCGTTGGAGACCCTGAAGGACGTTCACTTCCTCTACCACTTCTCGCTCAGGTTCTTCCAGGACATACTCGCCCAGGTATTAATATGCCGTGGAAAGTATGATGATACGTGGCAGACTCAAGGATGACTATTATACGGATTGTGTACCGTTATTTGAAACCTTGTATGGTTCGAGGTTGACATATGGAAACGTGCTACTCCTTTTGGAAATATAGAATGCGTTTGGGGCCTGACGGTATTGCCTATATGGCGAGTCAGTTGGGTTGTCAGCAGGGGCGCTGCGACTGACCCGGCTTTGTTTTCCGCCGGTTTTTGGTGTGCCGTGTGCCTGCGCGGTCTATGGCTTCGCGAAGCCAAGCGCGGGGAAAGAGGCATTGCCTCCACCACTTCCATCGCTTAACTACAGTACAATAGCCCATGCCCAACGACTGCGGCGGCCCCATCGAGAAAATCTGCCGGGTTTTTACAATCTGTCTTCAATCTTCCAAATGCCAAGCCGCTTCGAAGGCTACCTAGCGGCAGCGCTATGAAGCATTGCTGCGCCTGGCGTCCAACGTTTGAATTGCAGTCCCTCTGACCCTTTCGTAACGAGACTATTCATATTAATAATTTTCGCGTTGGTGTCTGAGTTTTGGCCTGCAGTCTCTGCCCTTCTCGTGTTATGACTATCCATTTTGTGATTGCTACGTTGGCGACTAACTCTGACTTGCTGACTTGCTGACTTGCTGTCTTTCTAACCTGTTCGCCTATTCGAATCATGACACTTTTCGTGTGCAACCACTGATATTCTCTGATCCCCTGCTAGGTCTTGTCAAACTCGAAGGAAGGGGCTGAAGGGATGGTCGGTTCTGCCAGCGGCAAAGGGGACTCTGTGGCGAGGCTCGCCGTCCTCAAGTCCAGACTGTTCCGGGCGGTCTGTCAGAGGGTCTCTAAGGGGTTGCTCAATCGAGACCGCCTGCTCTTCGCTTTGAGACTCGCGCAGGTATTTAAAACGTCAAGCGTGGGAGCTTGGGTGCATGTTCTCAAGTCGCGATTTCGACATCCTTTCACTTTTTGCGCCTCGTATGGGTTTTTCTTTTCCACGCATATGATACGTACCTTGGAAAAGTAATGTCGAGCAGAAGCTTTTGCGAGGAACGCCCTTGATGTTTGTTTCACATTTTCGAACCGAGAAAGGACTCGTATACAGCGCGAGTTAGGAAGAACGTCGCCAGCAGGACGCTTCATTGTACGTATGTGCTGGGTGTGAGCAACACCACAGTGAGGGTGATGGCTTTTTTATTCAGCTCCTAATGCAATGAGCTCAATATCTCACCCGAAACATGACTTCTTCGTTAGTTCGCGCGACCCGACCGCCGTGTCCATGCGCTATTAATGCTCCTGAAACAAATATGCCGGTAAAAATGTTTTTCGAACCAGTAGTTACTGCTCATTTCAAAACCTTAACCGGTCAGAAGGTAGTGACCCTAAAACTACCGTAGTATCCCTGCCGTGGCGTTGCCCTGAGTATGTGATACCAGTGGGCTCTCTACGCAGCCTTTTCCGGTACAGTGGACAGTACCCCAGCTTGGGACCCCCGTGCGTGGTTCTTTGAAAAATACCTCTACAGCAGGAGAACTTGACCAATGTCGCCATGCGCACGCAATGAATGCCCCTTGACATCCGCACATGACTTCGCCCACAGTGATTCCCCGAACCTCCTCGCTTACCCTTTGAATGGCTCAGCCGCTACCCTTAACTCTTACACTACTGCCGAAAATTATTCCACACTAAATGCAAATAATGTGTTGTCCAAAATAATCCGTACGTATTCCAAGTTCTAACGGAATTAACATGGTTCCGGCGTTTTCATTTTTGCTGTACTGCAGTTGTACGTGGAAGATGACAGCAAGAAGTCGCCCACCCTGGAAGAACTGGAGACGCTGCTTGGGGCCGCTGGAGTGGGTGCCGGTGCGACAGTATCCCGCATTGGTGCTGGTGAGATTGTTTACCCTCTTGAATTGGTTATAGTATAGCGATAAAAGGAATGAGCAGTGCAGTGTTATCATGTTGTGAGCGTGCAATACCACCCTTTAGACGTGAATATACCATATGAGCTGTAAAACAAATGGGGAAGCGTGATCTTGTCATTACTTCGATCCTGTAGCATACGATAGTTCGTGCTTGTAGTACAACTCCATGCATTAGACTCTGATATTACAACCATCAAACCACCGTATAAACCTCCGTATCAGCTTTTGTAGCCTACTGTACGGTAGCAGGTCGCGTGGCTTCGTGTGGGTGAGGCTGCTATCGTCGATTTATTTTTGTCATGTTTCTCTCTCAAGTCTCAAAAAGGTTGACCCAGGTGTACCGCGACATGGCTCTGCGGCTCGCATGGTCGCAGACCATTGGTATCCTGGTAGTCGTTCGAAGCGGGGCTTAGCCACGGTAGAGCTATCATCTGGGAGGGGAGGGCTCGGCAGAGTACAGCATACTGGTAATCCGTACCTGTTTTGGTACTGCAAGAACTACTCATCCCGAAAAACGCACGTGCAGTTGGTCGTAGCAGTGTGTCGACAGGACCTACTCGTCACACGCGGCGGGTTTGAGGTCCGACGTGATGCAAGACTCCGCTATGCTTGAAATTGGTGCCAAGCGCTTCGACGAAGCACCCGGCCAAACATGACGCGCTAGACACGATTTTCATTGGCCTTACGCCACGACCTCCCCACGCCCCCCCCCGCGCGCATTTGATGCCAGGCGCGGTGCCGAATATCCCCGGACGCACGCTCTCGGAGAGGCAGGCGCGAGACGTCGGTGCGCTGCTTTCTCTGCCGTCGCTTGAACCGCTCGCCTCCCACCTCTCCACCAACCCCGAACCATGGTGCCAAGTGCTTGACGAAAATGAGGCCGAAAAATTCCTCCCGCTTACTGGCTGGACCACCGACGACGTCTCAAAGGAGAGGCAGGCGTTTTTGTCCCTCGCGGTAGTCCACGCTTTCCGCCCCGACCGCACCATGGCAGCCGCTGCGGAGTTGGTTGAGAGGGTGTTTGCGGAGGACGGCGGGGGTGCGGGAGGGCATGTCAGGATGCAGAGTGGCTTGCCTTGGGATGACGCGCTTGATTTGGAGGCGTCTGTGAAGGAGGGGGCGGGGCCGGAGGCGCCCGTACTTCTGTGTTCGGAGGCTGGCCATGACGCTAGCTGGAAGGTACTCACTATACCGCGAAAGCTTAGTCGGTGCATTTGCCATGTCAACCCTCTTGGGACCTGGTTATGAATTGAGAGGGGGGGAAATAGACGAGATTTCATTGACGATTAGTACAGCATGGACCACACCAAGCAGCGCAGGCTGCGTTTCGGGATGATTAGTCTACTTTCCGAACTACCAGGTACACGAGTAAAATCCAATAACTTGGACGATGCGAGCGAGCGCAGCGTGATGGTACTCATGCTGCTGCGCGCCCACTCCAGATCGTTGGTAAAGTCGATCGTCTCGAATGTTTTTATGTGCAAGTGTTGTCAGTTTTAGCTTTACCTTTACCAATAAAATAGACTGAAAATATTATTAAATAAATTAAAAGTGTTTGGCTGTGTTTTCTTGATCCCAGAAGGGTTGATGCTCCTCGTGTCAGATCGCCATAATCGTTAGTTTAAGAGATTATGTGGCGGCGGCAAAGTCGGGGGTTCCACCTCGGACCCGACGGGATTTCGTGCGATGAACCGGTCCAGCTACGAGTGATGGGCGCACCGCAGCACAGCAAAATATCCTGCCCACACATCAATAATGTTCTGAATTCAGAATGTAGACGCTGCAGTACTGGTGGCCTGCTCCTCTGCCACCGTACGTAGATGTGTTGTGTGTTTTCCCCGCCTTGTTATGGCATCACGGTTCTCTGCCATCCCACTTCTGCTGCCGCACCTGTGAATCCATAGGTGGATGCGCTAGCGAGTTCGATGTCTCGGCCCATGCATTCTGTGTCCATGGGCTCGTCGGAAGGGTACGACATGGCGGACAGGGCTATCAACATAGCGTCCAAACAGGGGTGAGGCGTCGACCTCTTTCAGGGTTGTATTTGGCTTCTGTGCCTTCGTTGCTGGGCTATACAGCTTATCAATGCAATCGATTTTAGTTTGGATGGTCCCAGTTGTTCTCGATAATAAGTGTGGGAGTCGTATTGTAGGGTAGTATATGCCAAGGTACACGGAACTCCTTGAAGCAATGTGCTTTTGCAGTTGTTAGCGGTCCAAGGTATTTTTTGGGCTAGCTCACAGGTGAAGGCTTGCAGCAGATGGACTGGAATATCTTGAGGCTATCGAGATAGTTAGCGGGTGTAACTGATTGCGGCTTCGACCAGTTATAGCTACTACTTGGTATTGCATCATGTGGTGGGGGTTAAGTTAATGGTTGATGACAACGGGTCAAGGCGGAAACTCTGCGGCCTAGGAGTAGTAGTTGAGTACGACGAGAAAATGTCGTGGTTTGTATGGGGGTAGCGTTTCTCGCGTACCTTAATGATACACTTACCTTAACCGAGAGCGGTACGCGTTGTGGGCTTGGCGGCTCTCCTTCGTGGGGCGGGTCCTCTCTGTTGCTACTACCTTTTGTGGCGGATTTTTCTAATTGCAATACGCAACACATGTTTTTTTATTATTTTACTCCGCCCCGTTCGACAGGTCGTGGGTGTTGCTGAGGAATGCTCACCTGTGCCCGGAGTGGCTTGCGGGACTTGAGAAGAAGCTCAGGGGGCTGGCGTTGAACCCGTCGTTCAGACTCTTCCTCACATCAGAGGTACGCGCCCCGGATACTACGCCTTGCTCAATATTCGATGCTCAAGATATTTCCTGAAGTAGTAGCGATCGAGTTGAAGCGCAGGGGTGTTGATGTGTGCGTCAAGTGTGGAGTTTTGCGATGCCGACCTTGTACTGCTAGGTCTTCGGCTTGCGCCATGCAGGCGTACCTGGTATCGTAATATACGTACGACGCATTTGTAGGTGCTACATGAATTTTCCCCCCCAGTTGCGTGTTTCAAGAGTGCGCTCGTTTCTTTCGCACGTACGTGTTTGCTGCCATGTTTCGTGCACAGGTGCATCCGCGCCTCCCGCCTAACCTGCTACGCGCAAGCGATGTGCTGGTTGTCGAGGCACCTTCTGGCGTGAGAGCGAATGTCCTCCGTTTCCTCATGGGCATACCGAAGGAGCGCATCTCCAAGCGCCCGGTGGAGAGGAGCAGGTGACACGCCCCCGTACAAAGAAAAACGTGACCCCGACGCACTATTAATAAGGGGAGATCACGTGTTGCTGGAAAAGTTAGTATTTTTCCACACGTCAGGCAGATCAGATGAGATGATAAGTTTATCATCTACTGGATTTTTCCGTTCTGAGATTGTGCTCTGGAGCCTTGCGGGAACCTTGTCTTCCACATCCCACCCCGGCAACTATGTGCGCAAGAACCGTGACTTACAGACCCTCCAAGCGAAAACATCAACTTTGTCTACATCTTGCAGATCCCTCGTATAACACCAGGAATATAGCTCCCCCGAAATTGTTGGGTAGTCCCAGACGAAGCCCAATGATGATTCAGGTCATCAGTATTATTCCCCCGGCAGAGTAGAGACAGAGCGAGTGACCACGTGGGTATCACGTGCACTCACAGAAGCATTCACCAAGTAACCCATAATAGGCCGATATCCCGAATAGTGATGTATCTGCCGAAATGCTGAGCAAGCACATTCGAACACAACTCCCTGATTCTACAGCAAAACAGCAGTGACAATCCAAGATGATGTAACAAAATTAATCTACACGACGCAAATCAACCACAATGTTAGGAGGCAACCTTTACCATACAGGCCAAAACCTCTCATTCCCGTATAAAACTGTTACAGATCTCGTATGATAGGAGATTGCAACAGCTTGATGCCGTAAGAACAAATCTAAGGCGATCGATAAATGTGGAACTCGCGAGGAACACCGTTGGCCCGGACCAAAGTTTCCCTTGTGCTCCCTACTCTCGCTATAAATTCTCAGATCGTAGCGGTGAGCGAGATGACAAATGTACTTTACGATAGGGTTTGCCGTGCGCTTAGTGTTCCCGAAAAAAATCCGTTTTGTGGTCAGAACCTAAAACACTCCGCGTTTCTGAATCAGCTCACTAGCTCTCGTTAATCCACAAAATATTTCATCTTCCTGCTCGCGAACAAGATTTCCATCACCCACCAAGTTCGGAAATACAGTATTGGCGGTAGAACAACCCGTCATCATGAATATGCATACCCTCACTTTTTATGCTACCAATCGACAGCAGTCACGAAAAAGAGCAAATTCCTGCAGAGATCAATGAAATCAGTATCCACCAATGCCACACAACATAAATACACCCTTGACCCGTACTCCCTCCAAACCATTAAAATAAACGAGATTTGGTATTTTTCCAGTTAATCTTCTGGGCCTGCCGACGGCAAACACAATTTTCCGTTTTAAGGAGCGCAACGAAGCGAGTGGATGTCGTATGTGGCAGTAACAGTCTTAGCCATAAACAAAAGTACGGCTTTTCAACTACCGGGTGGGGGGGGGGGGGGGGGGCGTATATTATCCAGGCATAACCCATCCAATACATAGGTACATACCATCCAGTATGAACCTTAAAACACATTTCAAATTCGCACGTGCTACGAATCAATTCACAAATTTCCCTCGTCGTAAAAGGAAGCAAACTTCACCATATAGTAGTGGATCGAAAACCTACCATCACGTACAAAAGAGCAAACGCTCTCCCCCCCCGCGCCCCGCGTGTGGCCGGACCAAGAACGGAATCCAGTTGGCGATCCAACCACGCCTGCCCTATCCACGACCTTCCGCTGCTGCTGCCGCTGTCTTCGTGTGCACGCCACTGCTGTGTCACACGACGTGTTGCCCATGCAGGCATGCCCCCGCTCGTTGTTAGTGCTGCTGCAGCAGCACACAATTCTCCCATGCCCGCTCTCTGGACCACTACCACACCGTAGTCGTGTGTACGCAGCTCGTACGCGGTTTTCCCCGACCATGTCACTTGACCGGGTGCACACAGCCTGGCTCACCGTGCGACTTTCCGCGAAAATGTGAAGATATGTCCCTCATCCCCACACAGCTGGTATTCGTAGGCCCATCACAATCTTCCCGTGGTGGGGTGCACTCATTAAATTTCACACAACGTATAATCCCCCTTGCCACACACGGCAGGGGCGCCTACGGTTTTACCCACACCGCAGGACTTTTGCTTGCCTTTTCGAAACGCCGTCGTTTCTCCGGCATATTCTCCTTGATGCTCCACCATCGCCAACACAGCCTCCGCCCCCACCTTGCGATCCGTCCTCCATATCCGCCGGCGATGGGCACTTGCTGCTGTCGTGCCCCCTTCCACCGCACCCTTCGCGGAGTTTGGTGGTGCAGTTCTCGCTGTAGTGGCCTATAGCTCTGCATCGTCAACACTTTACCGGATCCTTCTTTCCTGCTCTGACGTCCTCCTTGCTCTTTTCAGACTTTCCCCGACCACCCCCTTGTCCGCCTTTACCACCATGCCCACGCGCCCCATTGCTGACGAGCGCAAGATTGTTGACGTTCCCCTTGCCAGAAGTTGGAAGAAGCATGTCGTTCTGGTTCCCTACCAGGTTGGGGAGTTATTTGCGATCGTAGTCCTGTTTAGGCTGAGGTCGCGGATTTCGAGTGCGTAATCGACAGAGGGTAAGGCAGAGACGCAACAGGAGTACAAAGTGTCATCATCCACTGTCATTGCAGCGTTGAGCAACTTCACCCTCAAGTCTTCTATCTCATAGAACTTCTGTACGGGGTCGTCCTGCTTCCCAATTTTGAAATTGTTGAGCTTTCACATGCATGCTCCCTTCCGTGCGTTCGTCGTGGTATCGTACCGGTCCAAAATCTCCTCCCAGCACCTTCGGAGATGTACTGCGGTGGAATCTTGCTTTGTCAGCGTTTGAGTGCAAAGCCTGCGACAAAAACACCGATGCCACAAGCTGTTTCTCATACGCCGACGCTGCCACTCCCTGCGCCATGCGGGACCTCTTGTCGTTCTCCTCGGCCCCAATCTCGACATACTCGTCGCCGTCGAAAACAGTGTCGAATCCGTGGAGATTCTTGCAAATGTTCATCTGTTTTTTCCACAGGCTTTGCAGTCAAACGCTGACAAAGCATGTTTACACCGGAACACACCTCCGAAGAAGTGTTGGGAGGAGATTTTGGACTGGTACGATACCAAGACGAATGCACAGAAGGGAACATGCATGTGGGAGCTGTACTATTTCAAAATTGGGAGCAGGACGACCCCCTAGAGAAGTTTCAGGAGATATAAAACTTGAGGGTGAAGTCTCTCAACGCTGGAATGTGAATGATAACACATTGTACTCTTGTTTCGTCTCTGCCCTACCCTCTGCCGAGTACGCACTCGAGATCCGCGACACTGTCATTCCAGCGTTGAGCAACTTCACCTTCAAGTCTTTTACTTCCTGGAACTTCTCTGCGGGATCGTCTTGCTTTCAAAATTTCAAATAGTAATGCTCCTGCATGCATGTTTCTTTTTGTGCGTTCGTCTTGACATCGTAAAAATACCCTCCCAGCACTTGTTCGGAGATGTATTCCGGTGGAATCTTGCTTTTGTCGGTGTTTGACTGCTACGCCTGCGACAAAAACACCGATACCACAAACTATTTCTCATACGCCGAGGCTGTCACTCCCTGCGCCATGAGGGACATCTTGTCGCTCTCCTCGACTCCAATCTCGACATACTCGTCGCTGTCGGAAACAGTCTAGAATCCGTGGAGCTTCGTGTAAACTTTCATCTGCTCACAAAAAAGCTCTAAGTCGCCTTTGGCTTTCAGCACGGGGATTGCCATTTTAGGCTGTCCGAAAAACGTTTGACCACGAAGACCACCCAGCACGTTAGAGGGCTGCTCACCTGTGGGGCAATATCCCCATTTTCCCCTCTTCCACCAAAAGGCCCCCACCGAGGCCAGGTTCCGCGGGAACGCGTTTACCCTCTCGGCTTCCATCGCCAACGTGGGAGGGTTCCGACGATGGCGCTGCAGCATCTCTCCCTGCTCGAACTGCGGTAAATAACGGTTGCTCTCTACCGGACCCAATCTGTGCCATCATCTCAGGCAGCTCGGCGTGACTCGACTTTCGACGCGCCTCGGCGTCTGCGGCCGCCCGTTGCAGCCCCACGAGAGCGAGACCCTGCTCTATTACCTTGGCCCGTAGATCATCCACTTCGTGTCGCATGGGCGAACGTCGGTACCAACGCTATGGAGTGTTGGATAGTCCCAGGCGAAGCACCAAGATGAAGCAGGTCTTGAGTACTGTTCCCCCCGCAGAGTAGAGACAGAACGAGTGACCACGTGGGTATCACGTGCACTCACAGAAGCAATCACCAAGTAACCTGAATGAGCCGATATCCCGAATAGTCATGTAACTGCCAAAATGCTGAACTAGCACATTCGAATAGAAAAATTGCAGAATGAAGTGGGCATTTCCTTGTATCGTTCGAAACCTTGGACATGGCGGTGGAGGCATAGAGTTGTACCGGGTGGATTTTCACTCGTTGCGATGAAGTAGTTCTTGGAATCGGATTTGTCATCACCTGCGAAAGATATGAATTATGGCACATGTTCCGTGAGCGGCTGTTCCGGGTCGTTGTGTTGGTCATTTATCGCTTTCATGGGTTGCTTGTTCCAGGTTGTATGTCCTCCTGGCGTGGCTGCAGGCCGTGGTGCAAGAGCGGCTGCGTTACGTTCCCCTCGGCTGGAGCAAGAGGTGAGCCTTTATTGCTGTAAGCCTTTCCTACCGTATTCGCGACATCCCGCTTGTTCATTCCGCGTGGAAGGTTGGAAAGTGCTGCCAATGTCAACCCTAACCGTTGGTGATGTTCTGTTCAATACAGGTTTTTTAGACATTGACTCGGTTGTACTTGGAATGGTTTCCTTTGTCAGAGTGATCATTCTTTCGCTGCGTCAAGGCACTTGACTGTAAAGTAATACCTTTGATTCACATGTCTGTTATCAGTCGCTACGCAACGCTACAATCACCGGCTGGGCCTGTGCGGGAAGGCATTCTGATACGCCTCGTTACTCCCGTATGTACATCTTTTCCCCTGTCCTACTAGCGTGCCCAGCTTGGCAGCTTCTTTGGTAGCTAGTCTTGGCGCGACGCCGTATACACCACTTCCGATATGATTTCCTTTTGATACCGTGTCTGATGGCAGGTACGAGTTTAGTGAGGCAGACGCCGCGTGTGCACTTCAGGCCATCGACAGTTGGGTGGAGAACACGGCGCACGGGGCGCAGCACATCAGCCCGGAGAAGGTGAGTTACAATACTTCAGTTATTTACTTCACAGCTGACTCAATATCCCAGTGTGGGGACGTTTCAGTCCAATGTGGTCTATAGTCGCTGGCAGTGCATGGTTGAGTCCGAGCGGCGGCTACCGCAGTGTATTGAGCCGTTTTCATGGTGGGCAAGATGCCGATGCTGGTTTGAAGTGCCCTCGTTGACGCTGAAAACCTCAAGACATG
The DNA here is from genome assembly GCA_031763025.1 of Macrocystis pyrifera. NCBI lineage: Eukaryota > Phaeophyceae > Laminariales > Laminariaceae > Macrocystis > Macrocystis pyrifera. The sequence goes on along the minus strand of JASSKH010000001.1, from coordinate 20,211,436 downwards.
AGCTTTGTCGAAACATTATGTTCGTACTTGGCCCTTGGTTGTCCTACGCCGCTTTTGCCTGTCTGGTAGGTCCCGTGGGAAGCTCTGCGTGCGCTGCTGGGCCAGAGCGTGTACGGTGGCCGTGTCGACAGCGTGTTCGACCAGCAGTTGCTCGAGGGGTTCGTCTCTTCCCTCTTTCAGCCAAAGTCGTTCGACCTGAACTTTGCCTTGTGCAGGTAACATACGGCTCGCACATGCAACACAGCATGCCTTTGGTGCAAACCTTGCAATCATGGTGTGCGATGTACACGCGTGTTTGTCAGTTTCAATTTTCGCCTTTGAGGACAGCGGCCTTGGTAGCGCACAGCGTTGATAGTGATGTTTACGAGTGCGTAGTTCCGGGGGGGCGTGACTGGCGAGTGGTGCGTTCCATACCCGTGATAGTAGCGCATGGGTTCGAATGTCTGTCCCTGTAGTCTTGTGGGCTGATACCTGATGTTCGTCAGGACTTCTGCGCATATTAAAATAGCTTCACCCCCCGACTTCACCCCCCCTCCTCTGGTGTTGACGCCTGACTACCTCTAGCTCTCAGGAAGTTGGCGCCTCGCAAGCGTCGGCATTGGTGTGTCTACCGGACGCTACAAGCCCCGACGCGTTCATGAGGTGGGCCAACAATCTGCCCGCGAGCAACCCTCCCACGTGGCTGGGCCTCGCTCCCAACGCGGAGGCGGCGCTGCTGGCCAGCAGGGGTGAACAGCTCCTGTCTACCTGGCAGGTGACCGGGGGGCGTGAACCGCATATTTATTATGTGAATATCATGCCATGCCTTAAAATCTGATGCGCTGCAGCAGGGTCAACTCACATGGTCGCTAACATATCGAATTCGGATGCGCCTACGTATACTCTGGCGTTTTCCTAGCCCCAATAGCTAGCCGATAGTCTTACCATGTCTTGCGCGAGACTGTGATATTTGATCTTTAAAGCCACGGTTTTCGCTCGCACATACCCTTTGCCTGTGATAACGGTAGTTGATTCAGGACGATGGTAGTTGGGCGGAAGCGGCTGCCGCCGCATTGGCAGCAGGAGATGACGCGGGCAGTGGAGGGCAGGAAGCCAGGCTTGAGCAGCTGCTCCATCGGACGCAGGGGTGAGACGGAGAGTCGAGGAGAGCACTTATCAGACTAAAGCGCCAAGTGTGGCGCCACAAGACTTGACGGTACTTGACGGTCGCTGAAGTCATTCGTTGACAGCACCGACACTTAAAAGCAGGGGATGTCGTGCTTGATCCTTCAACTCTTGACTTATGTTTTTGTCGTGTTCACACTATCAGCTTTAGTTCGAAGCAGGCGTTATTGGTAAGCGTGTAGGTACACAACGCCGCCCAGGATCGATTTTTTGTAGTGATTGATGCCCATAAAAAAAACTCAGGTTGTGAGCAAAAGTTCGACATACCGTACTTGCTGTAACTACGTAGTTGCCGCGTGTTGCTACTTAGTACCTGTCCCTTCGTGTTGTTGTATCTTGGAGACCTGTCGGGCCTCATTCAATGCGCCAACGCCCGCCGCCCAGAGTGGTACACCCGGTTTATTAGTGGTGGTTCACCTCTACCTGCAAGTAACATACCAGTATCCCCCCCTCCCCCCCCCTTCGGTATGCTTTATTCGCTTTTTTTCCAGTTGGTTGGATTGTTTGCCGAAGATAGTGGGAAGAGGCAACTACGGCAAGGAGGAAGCCTGTGGAAAGGACGATGCCGAGGAAGGCGATGCCTTGCACCGATGCCTGCGCCGCGAGGTGTCGACTGGATCGGCGCTCTTGTCTAAGGTCCGCGGCGACTTGACGGCGGTGGGCAAGCTGTGCAGGGGGGAGGCCAAGGCCACCAACGAGGTATAATATGCTTACTGGCCGGCGCGTTACCGGTGTGTTATTGAGGGTATGTAAGTGATCGTCGAGCTTTACCGGTGCATATAAAGGAGTCAGCGGGGGCTGGCCCCGAGTCGGTGATGCTGTCGTCGCTGAGTTTCGTCTATTTTCTCAGCATGGAAAATGTTGTAACCACCTCTCCCACATGCCTCTAGTGTTCTCTGCCGGTCTGTCGCGCGTTCAAGGACTCGCCTTTACCTTGCTGGGGCGCCAATAACACACGGCATCAATTGTTACGTATAGAAATCAGCGGCAAACGTGACGCTTTGTTTCCTCGTGACGGCTCCGTTACGGCTTCAGGTGCGCGCGCTTGTGAGCGCCTTGATGAAGGACGCTGTGCCGGCAACCTGGAAGAGCGGCCTCGTGCAGGCTGCCATGGGCGCAGCCAGCTGGGTGGACGACCTCGGCAAGCGAATTGGCCACCTGGAAAGTGTCTCCAAGCCGGGTGCCAAGTCTGGTCCCGACGCTTCGCCTTACTGGCTTGGGGGGCTGTTTAGCCCAGACGCGTTTGTGACCGCCAGTCGCCAGCACGTGGCCCGCGCGCTGTCTTGCTCTCTGGAGGAGCTAAAGCTGTCGCTTGTCGTGGGCCCTGCTGAAGAGAACAGCACCGAGGGAGGTGACTGCGGATACCGAGTAGTGATCAATGCTTCGTTTGCCGGCCGGCTGCTTGTCTTTTTTGGGGTCAACGTTTTTTTTTTCCGTTTCGGGGGGGTTGCATTGCAGTCGTCGAGCGGTAGTGTGAGCTTTTTGTGGTTTAAAAAATGGAGCTTCATGTTCGGTCAATAAAAAGGTGGTACCTGTATGGCATTGCTTTTGGTGCGACGGTAACAAGGAGCCACGTTTTTGGTGACGTCAAACCCTTTCCTCACCCGAGAGCGAACCCGCTTTTTATCCCGCTCACTGCTATTGTTTTACCGGTGGATGCTCGTGCCCACTTCAGGCTCATCGATGGCATTCCCAATCACCGGGCTGGTGCTGGAAGGAGCCGGCTGGAGCGAGGCCACGAAGACCCTGGCCTATTCCAAGGACCACCGCAGAGCCTTGGCCCTTTGCCAGCTGTGTTGGACTCGTCGCCCAGAGGGTGCAAACGAGGCCGGTGACTTGGACGGTCCAATGTCGGTGGCGTCGAAGGTGGCTGTTCCGGTCTATCTGCATGGCCGACGCAGCGAGCTAATTTTGACGGTGGAGCTGCCAGCGCCTAAGGAGATTTTGCCCCCCGTATGGCGCCAAAGAGGGGTGGCGATTCTAGCTTGGGGCCCGCCCGTGTAGTGCTGTTGTTGATGGGTGTAGGTTGGACTTGCATTTTTACGGAGCGGGCGTAGGGTACACTGAGGTGTACGGCGTGGGAGGAATCTAGCGTTAGATGCTTAGTCTGCTTCCGTTGCATTCGCGGTATATAGGGGAAGCAGTCTCGCCGTGCATGCGGCTTGTCGTGATTTTTCGGCACGGTTCGCGAGAGTGCGTATTAGTATTTATGTTTGACAATACCGTATGCTTTTGATGCAAGCAGCGAGGCAGTGCCGTGTGCTTACGTACTTGCCGTGGAGAGAGCGAGCGGTGTGGGCTTGGAGCTCATATCTGCGTCATGCACACGTAAACGTGATTCCTGTTTGTTTGGTGCAAGTGTTCCATAGCAGTACCATAATGAAGCACCAGAGGTCTAACCGATCAATCGCAGCACAAATTGACCCACTAGTCAAACCGACTTTCTGTGGATGTACTATCTTCCTCCCCATATTTGTTGTGCTTCTGTGCTTGTCGCCGGTTGCGGTCCTGCTGAACTACTGGTGTATCTGGTATCAAATATGGCAAGCAAGGTGTGCCAACGGGAATATTCGTTGCCACTGCAGCTGCTATCCCAATTGCAATGGGGGCTACGAGTAACGTTGCTCTTGCGCGAAGCTGCGCGCGCAGGGTATTGAACTTTTGACAGGGGATAACACAAAGCCCGTCAAAAATGTGACTTGTGTTCGCTGTATACATTTGCGCGCAACCCTTTAGAGCCAGCCTTACCCTTGACCGTACCTCTTTTCTACCGGTGTGTACGTTTAGACTTACTTCGCTGGTAGGCAGTTTTTTATGTTCCGCGCAAAGGGGTACCGCCATGCAAGCTACTTATGCAAGGGTATCGCAACCATTTCACTATTATTGATAAACGCTGTTCCAAAACCTTTATTGCGACAGCGATAAGCGCATCGCTTGAACGTGACACACGCATCTTTTGGCCAAACGCGCATGTCCCCTTCATGATCAGAACAGGCTTATGCCATTCGTACAATGCTTTACTCCTACGATTTCGTCTCCATCTATACCTATTTAGATTCATTCTTTTCGAAAATCAGGAAAATCTGGAAGATAAAAAAATGCGCGAAAAAAACATGGAAATTATGGGGAAAAAAAGCTCTCCGATAAGAATGACCCTTAGTACGTGGTATCTTCCGGTAAATATATCGCATCACTTCAAACTTTGGGGGGCGATGTGGGTGCCATGCTCTCAACCCAGCCGTAGCATGATGGGGGAAAAAAGCTCTCCGATAAGAATGACCCTTGGTACGTGGTATCTTCCGGTATATATATCGTATCACTTCAAACTTTGGGGGGCGATGTGGGTGCCATGCTCTCAACCCAGCCGTAGCATGGATATCTCGCGTCGGTTTCACCACAAGTTTTAACTGACGACACCTAAAATCCTTGAATGCGAGGCAAGGGCTGACCCCCTTGACGCATACATACCTGGTATCGAGTAGTATCAATAATACTAACGTGCGTTTTTGGTTGTATCATGGCCATGTACGTACTTTGCTGCTGCGATCCACCTTCTGTTCTAGTACGCTTCAGCGAGGACGAAGACATAGTGAGGGATTTGGTCCACCTCGAGGAGGACGTAGTGGTCGGAAACGAAGTGTCATTGACATGCGTGGGAAGGGCAGTGTAGGGCATATTGTACGCCAATGACGCAGGAATTGTCTCGAAGTCGGCGGAGGGACTTGGTAAAATGATGGCAGTTGTCGTGACTGTCTTCGAAGCAGCAGGTCTTACGTTTTCGGAAAAGATGACGGAGACGATGCTTCTATAAACACGAGACCAGCCGTCCCCTGCTTCACCATTCGTGATCGAAGCAGCTGGCCAGAGGTATAGACAGGCGACCCAGTTGTTACAACTCGGCGGCATGGTCCACAAAGACGTCGACCTCTCACTCGAAATTGAACGACGCATGTGTCTCATGTGGGCAAGCCTCAAACGCTTCGGCCCGGACCTGTACCATATGAAGATGGCCCTGCTTGAATCTGAAAATCCGCAAGTTAAAGGCCGAGGTGATTGAGAACCTGCTGTACGGATGTGTGACGTGGACTCTCAGTGCGAAATACTTCGACAGGTTCCGATCATGCACCCCCAAGTCCTCCTGCGGGTCATTGGCTTCCAGCGCCGACAGCGTGGTGACTACACCGCCCTCTCGCACGCAAAGGCCCTCGAGAAGACACGATACGAGAGCATCGAAGCGACCATCCATAAACGGAGGCTCTTCTTTGCGGGGACCGTGGTGCGGCAACACAAGGGGCGATTACCCAGGCGGATGATGCTTGTGATGTGATGACCGGTGGGGGGGGGTCGGAGACCGAGCGGGCAGCCGAAGACTTGGCATAGATGCCTTGTTGAAGACTTCAAGGTGTTTCGAGCCACCGAGGGGTCGATGGTACATAACCCGTTGGCGTTTGGAGTAGAGACCGCGGTGTGAACCGTGGCAGCAAAGAAGGCGGGCAAGTGGTACCGGAGGGTCCTCGAAGCACAGCCGAACGGTTCATGGTCAAGTGGCAAAAGGACGAGGCGGAGCTGAGCAGACAGCGCCATGCATTCGTTGTGGGTGGTGCTCTAGGGAATGGGAATGGGGGGGGGGGGGGGGGTAACAATCGTAAGGAAACCGTGGTCGACGAAACCAGGAAGGAGACAGCCGGCAGGGTAGCAAGGTACGAGGTCGACTAGTAGGGAGAGCCTGTCTAGGCCACTCGTACCGCAAACCTCTGCGGCTGCTTCGAATGCGACGCTGAATAGTTTGGGCTTTCCTTTTATTTTTCCCTATCGTTCTTATTCTTGTGACCTGTTTTATGGATGTTCTCCTTGTTGGTTCTTTATTTCTGTGTTGCTTTAGATTCCTTCGTTTATTAATAGTGTATTGTCAGTACCAGCTCCCCCAGGGAGGCACGACAGCGATGCTACAACCCCTCGTATTACTTTCTGTTTCCTTTCATTTTGTTGGGGTCGCTTCTTGCCTTAGCTTTCTGAACTTCTCTATGTGTGTTTATTTTATTCGTTTTTTTTTTTTCACTGTTTCTCTATTATGATTGTTATTATTCATTATTATGTCTGTCTTCTTCCTACCCTTACGAAAGGAAGCCTTGTTCGTGCGTAGATGACGAGCCTGTTTTGTTTATTTTGGTATTGCCTGATGCATCCTCTCCGCGGGTGGGGCACGATTGACGCAAGCAGGAAGGAGAGGATAGACAAGACAGCAAGGTACCAGACCGACTGTAGTAGGTAGAACCTGCCTACGCTACTCGTAACACAAACTGCTGCGGCTGCTTGCAGGGTGCTATTATTTGTTTAGTTTCGTTGTGCTTCGGCTTGCCTGTTGTTTCCTTAGGTTCGTAATCGTACTCCGTTTATGTGTGGTGGTTCTGTTTGTTTTGTTTGTTTTGTTTGTTTTTAGTGTTGTGTGCCACGTCTCCTTTTGGGGGGCACGACACATATTTATAGTGCCGAGAGCGCCCCGGCGATGGATTGGCCGTGTCATGCTCCAATTCGAACTTGACCACTTCTACAGGAATTTCGTGTTTTTTTTCCAGGAGAAAAACAACGGGTAGCAGCGAAGGGAAAACAATATGCAAACCGAAGCACAAAGCACCCTCCAGGTAGTCGCAGCAGTTTGTGATACGAGTAGCATAGCCAGGTTCTCCCTACTAGTCGGTCTGGTACCTTGCTACCCTGTCTGCCGTCTCCGTGCTGCGTCCGTCAACTACCACCCCCGGAGAGGATGCGTCAGATAATGCCAAACAGGCAAAGCAGGCTCGTCATCAACCCACGGCAAGCAACTCTTTCACGACAAAAAAAAAGAGAGTGCGTTTTTACCATTCCGGAAAAGCGCACTTTACACGGCTGATTTCAGCTCGCGATGCAAGCTCAGTGCAACCGTTGGCCAACACCGTCATCCCCTCAACTACCGCCGCGACCACTACCACAACTAACAACCACACTACAACGACTGTCAGCTCACAGGTCACATCATCATCGTCATCAGCAGCGAGACCGCGCGTACGTCACATGCGCTGGTTGGGCCAGACGAGCAGGAACGGCATCCCCTGCAACCAAAGCCACCTCGATGGAACACCCACCGTGCCAGGCGCGGACCGCACGCTGCGCTGTCTCGCGAAGGATAAGGGGACTGCTATGCCGGAGGGTGCGCTGTCAGCTGACAGCCACTAAGACACGCTACATACCCATAGCTTTCGAGAAGAGTGCCAGAGAGACGTCTGCATGTTTAGCAAGCGCTAGGACACTGACTGACAGTGCTGGTTGGCCTTCGTCATCAGCAGATCGCAGGACACATATTTTATCGAAAGCCGCGAACACGTGTCACGCTCGATCTTTGGTCATGCGTGTACTAGCGGCAGCTACGGCGAGCGTAGTGCTGAGCACAACGCTGGCGCCCAGCGCTTCTTGGAGCCCCTTCAGCCCGCCTGCATGCCTGCCGTCATGGTCCAGCCAACCAGAAATGTGTGGTACTACCAGCACGGCGAGGTCGAGGCAATTCTGGGGAGCACAGCAGTTTTTGAACAGGTCAGTCAATAAATGGAACCGCCAACAGGGCGAAATCTAACTTTTCAAGTCCTTTGCTCGCATCATACGCCAGTACCCTGGAATACATCGGGTCCAGTGAACCAGTCGTTTCGGCCGACAAGCTTGCAACGCAGCGGTAGCAGTACACGGCGCGGGCGCGGTGGCAGCAGTAATCAGGCCAACTACAGCAGTAGTTGTGACCAGCACTACGTTCGCACCTGGTATAGAGACTATTAATAGTCTACGAGTATGATGAACTGATTGGATTTCACCGATGCGAAGAGACGCAACATGAGTCGGACCTGAAAAGGAAATCCCCAACCAACTGCTGCCGTGCATACCCACCAGACAGCAGCGTCCTGCACGTGTTCGGCCACGTGCTCAGCGATGAGTATTATTTACCAGGTACCTGTTACCAGGTAGCTGGTAGTCAGCGCGTGGCCGTCGATTGAACCACGTGCGAGCATCTGGCAGCTGACAGTCATGACGCCGTGATTGGTGACTATTATTAATAATAGTGTTGGAGATCGAACCAGAAACGTTTCGGTACTGCTGTTGTATACCTGGTACCTGGCATATTTTTTTATTTTATAATTTTTGAAATACGTCGGCTGTGGGTTCGACTGATTAAATAGTTGATACCAGGTACTCAACTTTGCAAGCTGCGTAATACGCCTCGTCTATATTCCATTTTTACCTAATTGTACAAGTATTGTGATAAACCGAGCGCAGAAATAACTTCGACAACGATAACGGTAACGGTAATTTTTGCTACTGTACCGAAAACCCAAAAAGTCGATAACGATAACGATAACGATAATGGAGGCGAAAAGCGGCGCACAAAGCCCGCAGAACACACCCGCCCATTTCACTTTTGGCTGTTGTTGCGTGATCCACACGAGACCCCGGATGATTCGCGTCTCAAGCCTCACAACGTCTCTACCACGAGTTGCACAGGTCCTGCCGCTCTGCGGCGTCCACGAGTTGCATGGGTCCTGCCACCCTGCGACGTACACGGTGACGGGTGGCATGTTATCATACCATTTACCAGGTTTTATGTTTGCTTATGCCTATGATGTTTCCATCACGCACACATTACATACGAGCTGGGCCAGCCAAGGTGCTGTCAAAGCGGTAGATTGGCCACGCCCCACTCAATACTACCCAGGTACCTGGTACCTGTTATGTACTATTTTGATGCGACTTTTTTACGCGGTGTGTTGATCATGCACCAACCCACAAATGGGAAGCAAGCTCTTTTTTTTTTGTTCGAGAGATATATGATATGACCGATACAAATATCCGAAAAATACAGCAGCGACCGTAACTTGTCTGAAGAAAAAGACTCGCTTTCCGTTTGTTGGCGGATGTGCAAATACGAGGTTACGTTTTCAGATCGAAACTCGCAAAATTGAGCGGGGCGTCGCAGAAAAACCAACATTTATCGTATATACTCGTTTTACGTACGAACTCGTATGGAAAATGTGTTTTGGCAATATCTCTTGATGGTGAACTGGGCAATGAAACTTATATCGGTGTTCTCGTAGGGTCTTCATTCAGCTGAGTCCTCACCAATTTTCGCCTTAATCGGGATCGACGATTTTAATACGAATTTCGTGTTCAAAAGCTAGTATTTTTCTAGTTTTCGTCGATATTTCGTCAAGATCGAGTCGAATAATAAACATGTCATATTTTATACGGTATATATTGGCGCATGCAGTGTTGTGTCGGACTTAGTGCCTCGAAAGTTCAAGTCCTAATTCGCGGTGGTTCACGAGATACACGTTCGGATGGTTATCCATTTTTCGCCTGGCCCAGCTCGCACAGATATCAAGTTTTTGAGTTCGGGTGTGGAAGATCGTAAATATGTTTTCTACTGTAGACCTGTTTTTGTAGTCGTTTACGAGCTAGCTCGTAATGAGGTCTACCAATCGGTGCGCTGCTTCCTGTTCGCGCCTCACCTTGCCCGCTACCCCCGTCTCTGCCGGGGATAGCCATGGCCGTTCTCGCGTCGTGTCCCGGGGGTGCGTGCTGTTTTCGTATTTTTTACAAGGTTGTTCCAATGTCATGTGTCCAATCGTTCTGTACATACGTAGATGCACATCAATCTTGGTAAAAATAAATAAGAGATCGGGTAGATCAACACTGTTAGTATTACGGGGGACCACATTAAGTAGGACCAAATATTGCTATTAATAATAGGTAAATGTATAGGTTTTCGTGTGTACCGTAGGTCCTGTTAACTATGGACCCCCGTAATAGCGTTCTTTCCTTGTGCTTCACAACATACAGACAGACAGCTCGGCGGTGAGAATCGAAGACAGCTCTTGTGTGTGCGTTTTTTTTACGGATGCCACGTTTGTCAGCAGTAATAAGATCGTGAACTATTACAGTAATACAAGCAGCGTGCCCTATACAGCATCGACATCCATCCCTGTGTCTATTTGCAGCTTATATCTCTGCACTATACCTTCGCAGGGCCTATACTGTAGCGAGTAAGACACCACTACGAAACATAGTAAAACACGCTCGTACTGGTCCAGCCGCGATGCTACTGCCGTTTTATACTGGTACCTGGTATGTGGCATCAGGTACCTTATCACACATTTATTCTTATTTTGTTTGCCTAAGGGTCTGATAGCGTATAGTGCTTATTCCAATCACACCATCCACTGCATATAGAAGGGAATCCATAATCCAATGACTTCAGAAATGACCAATCAGACCTGAATACTTGACAAAACTAGACCAAAATCAAGCGTAAACCCCCACATGAACATCTGAATATCTCCACTGCAATCACTTCTACCCGCCCTTTCCGACCTCCCCTATACTTTCTGCCACCCCCCTGCACCTACCACCCTGATACCTGATACCTGCTGCTACAAAAGCCAAGTTCTCTCCCCTCAAATTATTGAAAAAAGCGTCTAATGCCACAGTCAGTTCGCTGTTCTAATAGGTGGCCGGGTATTGACTGCAACGGGCAGAAGGTTGTGCGGTGCAGCTGGCCAATACCAGGGACAGACTGCTTAAGGTCGAACCTACAGTAGGACGGTCTTCCCACACCGTCCTGCTTCCTCTCTAGCCATATTCCCTCTCCATCCCACATCGTGTACCTCGTTACACATACATATGATGTCACCGGTATCCACTCATCGTAATACTGTTACATTTCATTGGTATCCAAAGTGCAAACACTTAATACTCGTAAGAGTCAGGAAAGCTGGCCCAGGATGGATTTTTTCAATGAGAACGGGTGCGTTATACACTCATTTCAGTATATAGTGACGAATCCCGAATTACATTTTTTCTTGTTAATCTCAGGCTGCCATTCTTATTGCTCGTTTTCTCAATAGGCATCCTGTACTGCTGTACTCCTACTATTAATACTACGTATGTATATACTACAGTAGGTATATAGCTCAGCTGTTTATCGCATTATACGTGTATACAACAAAACACACATATATGTGCCGGTAGATACAACGAACACCTGGAGTAGTTTACCAGAATCAACGTACGGTATAGGCAGGAGACAAAATAAGAAACAAGAAACCTGGCCCAGGCTGAATTTCTTACTTGAGAAGGGGGGCGTGTTATCCACTAATTCCAGCAAAACGACTCCCGAATTTTGTATTTTCCTGTTAATCTCAGCCTCCCTTTCTTAGTGCTCCTTTTCTTATTCGGTACACTAGCTATTAATAGTGTCGCAAACATACCACGTACATACACCTGGTGCTGAATATCTTAACTAAGTAAAATGTTATGGTGTTATACGCTTGACCTGATATCATACTCGTCTACCAGAGTATAGTGCTGTTTCTTGCCGTGTCCCCTACCCCCCTGAGAAGCGTCCGTCCTTTTATCGTTTTATCATATCGAATTATCGAAACCATTATCGAAATACCGAACTTTTTTCGGTTCGATACATATATATATGTATTTATGGAACGATATATCGAAAATTGCGGTAGAATATCCAACACTAGTCCCATCCCTGACCCAGAAATTGTTTCACACATGTACAACTCCAACAACCCGGGGACGACAAGGGACATCTCCCGGGTCGATACCGCCCCGCAAGGTGTGGAAACCCCAACCCCACTGGCTGAGTTCAGGTTTGACTGGGGATCATGGTCGATATCCCGCCGCACCCGGGATGATAATCCCCCATCCCCAGATCAGCAAATCTTCAACACTTTGTACAACTCCAACAACCCGAGGGCAGACACGGATATCCCCCGAGTCGATACCACACGCGCGATGGTTATTTCAGATTAGCACATCACAGCTTTTTAATAGTACGATAATACTACCTGGTACCAGGTATGTACTTACAAACTACTACTACCGTAGTATAGACAACGCAGAGCTAGCGCAACGGACGGAGCCGTGGCCATACCGCTAGTTCGTATAATATTCGACTTGAATGGCAAGGTAGAAACACACGGAGTCACGCAACGGTGTACTGGTACGTTGTAAGCGCTCACAAGGGCCACTACTTGTAGTTTGAAAGCCCAAGGTAGATACAGTAGTAGGAATGCCCACGCCGCTGATGAGACGAGCACCGTTCAAATCTACCAGGCACGGGCTAAGGTGAGGCGATATTCAAAATACCGTCGTCATAACTGTCATACCTGGTACAAGCAAGACAGTATATAGCTCCTACGTCTAGGCTGAATCTTTGCAAGCACCACAGCAGTTTGTTTTGGCTCAAAAACTCTGGAAATATTGTTTGTCCCGAAATGATGAAACACTCCAAAACGCTGAAACCCTGCCGTCAGTATACTATACCTCATACCTTAAGCGACTGCGATAAGTGCGTCACTCTGCATTCTTCACGGTGTTTTCTTCCTATCGAGCTAACCCGCCTTCCACTTACACCAATCCGCCGGAGGATGAAAAAACAGGCTTCCACTTACTTGTACTCATACACCTAAGGGCCCTTCCCTCTCCGAGCGGGGCATCTCTACCCTATGCGATGCTCTGCTTCTGATGCGTTGCTACTGCTGCTGAGACTAGCCCCCCGGGCTATTCTTGCGCACGTGTTTCAGATACACCTTCGCTTACACCCCCTAAGGTCGTGTGACCCACGATTCCCGAATTCAACACCTCCTCCACAAACAACGGATTCTATACGAAACAAACCTGACATGTTTCTTACATACTACTGCTGTACCATTATATACCAGGCATCGTAACATGGAAGGTCGGCATATCCCTGCCCCAGGCCCCACACCCCGACTCGCCATGCATTTATCGACCCAGGTCGACTATTATGGTATCAGAAATCAGAAAACAAAAGAGGATTAAAGGGGATAAAAAATATTGAAGAGGATTTCTTTTCGGTGGTGAAACCCACACACGGCTCTGATTTATTTTTGTCAGTTCCAAAACCAGCCCGAGGCAGCAACAAGTACACGTTTTTTTACACAGCACTAGCCGCCGCCACCAAGTGCTCGCCTCACACAACATCCTCTAACCCTAAGCGCATAAAGGGTGTGTAAATGTGCTCCACTAAACAGTGTGGTTGGAGGTTCCCTCTTGGAGGGTGGTAGCCTAATCCATTCATGTATCAACTGTTTGCTAGAGATAGGTGGAGGGCATTTCCGAATCAGAAAAAAGTTGATAAAGAAACGGGTCAGACTCTCACGTCCCAAGCGAGACCTCCAGACACAGGCCATCTACGACCCTAACTTTTGGCATCGAGGACGCCTATTAATAGAGCAAAGGAGCATACACCCTTGAATGTTTTAGCGTGATCCGTAGGCGAGGGCTCCTGCGGCGGTGGGTGCTGCATGCGCGAAGCACGCTTTTTGTCTGTGGCGCACAGAAATGACCCATCACTACCGATGGCACTGCTCACGGGCTTCTGTACAATGAAGGGAAACCTGTTTTGTTTTGTTTAGTTTTGTGTTTTCCGATCCTATAATAATCGGCCTCAGTGACGAAACTTGAACGACGTTCCCATCGTGTCTTTAGCACGGCTTGTAGACAGCTCAACCAGCACAATGTAACGTACTGCTGAACTAGAAATACGACGGTAGCTATTTCACGTGGCGGCGTCGGTAGCTAAATATCTGCTAAAGGCTATCTGCTATCTGCTATCTGCTATCTGCTATCTGCTGTCTGCTATCTGCTGTCTGCTGTCTGCTATCTGTTATGTTGTTGGTTGTACCGGGTAAGTTTTAGGGCTGTCGGTCCCTTACTCCGCTTCAGTTGTGTGAGAGGTTCTGATTGGATTATTTATTATTCGTGGGCCTAACAGCTAAGCTTTGCTCCTGCTCCTGCTGTCGTTGTGGCGTAGTGTTGGATCGTGCCGACGAGGAATGTCAGTTGCCGTCAGCGACTGCTGTGGCATTTTACGGCAGTGTAATACTTAGACTGGTACAAAATACGTGTGGTACGGCAGGGGTAGAGTCTACAACACCTGTAGTATAGTGTAGTAGACAGTAGTAACATTTTCTGAACTCATCATACTCACTTGACGAGCTCTTATATTGCTGCTGTAGTACTACTATTACGGGGCTCCATAGTTAATAGGACCTATGGTGTACATAAAAAACTATATATTTGCCTATTTTTACTAACAATATTTGATCCTATTTACTATGGTCCCCCGTGATAATAGTACTCTTAGTACTAGTTGTACTATTTGTAATATTTGTATTATTTGTACTCTAATTAATAGTACCTCACTCAAAAACTGATTTGGAGAAAAGGTACTGTAATGAAAGTGAAACCCGATGATCAATCCCAAAGCCTAATGAAAATAGTGCTAATAGTAGTAATAGTAGTAATAGTAGGTATATATGTGTATCACACGAGTACTGTTGTTGTAAAAACATTTTTAGTGTTCCTATTATACGATATTGGATTAAGGCGACTGTTAAGACTCATAAATACTTGAGCCAAAAATGTTGCTGCTGCACACACCTATCATGGTACTGCTGCACACACTTATCACAGCACGCGTCCGTATCGCAAACTAGTAACCTGGTACCGGTAGTCCTGTTTCCTCAGTCACCATCCCCTAATTGCCGAACTCCCACTTATATTCGTTTTTCGGTACGGCTTTTCCACTATGAATTGCATTGTCTGCATGGAATTATTTGCGCAGGGATTCGAAAAGCGGACCCACGATGAGATCGGCGGGGAAGAGCGAATCCACAGAGAGTCGTGGTGCGACGAGCGGAGAGTGGGGAGCAGGTGCCACATCCCTGTCTGCGAGGGTAGCCGGTGCTTATCGATCTGCAGTACACTTAGTACATGCATCGCCCCTCCAGGGGTTGGGGGGGTGGGGAGAAGGTGGCGGGAACGGAGGGGGGAACAATGGAACCGATAGTGGGGTGCCTCGAGGAGACGAAAAGGAGGGCGAGGGCGGTGGTGAACAGGGGGCGGTGGACGTGAACGCGCATGTCATGGACGATGCTAACCCTAACCCTGCGGAATATGGTGCCGTACCCCCGAAGTGCTCGGCCTTCGGGCCGTGGGTGTGGATGTCGGCGCTGTGGGGCTTCTATGCGGTCTGGCTGAGGCGGGCGCCGATGTTGACGAAGGCGCTAACGTCGGGGGCATTGGCTCTGGGGGGGGACACGGCCGCGCAATGCTTCGAATTCCAAGAGAAGAAAAGAGGGGGACCGTTTTTACAGGTTTGAGTGCTGATTCTATAAGAATTTGACCTCACGCACGTGTAGCAACGTATTGTGAAGCCACAACTCCTGTAGTCTGTTTGTTTATGTCTGCACCTGGTATGTATTTACGTAAATAGAAGAAGACACCTCAGTTGTGAGGTTGAAAATTTCGTCGAAACCCATCTGTGCAAGCCGCGTGCGAGGGTTTGTACCATGGATCCGGGAGCCCAAGCGCTTGGACACGCCTTCATGTCTTGGCACGCACGTCATTTTTTGTTTACTGGTATACTGTATTTTAGGACGGGAGAACACTAGCATCGATCGGTTATGCCGCCCTAGGTTTGGACCACGGGTGACCTGCAGGCCCACGGGATGGTTCAGTCATGATGAAGCCGAAAGGAACGAAAACGGAACACCAATTGTTAAGTAATCTACAAGTATCACGAACGAGTAGCTCAACGCCGCCGAACTCCATTATACCAGGCGCTATTCAAAATTGTGTACCAGGTACTCAACGCCGCCGAACTCCATTATACCAGGCGCTATTCAAAATTGTGTACCAGGTACTATATAATGGCTTCGGGCCGTTCCAACACTGCCCCCCCCCCCCAGCTATAACCGGGTGCTTATTATAGGTACCGGTGTATACTTCAATAGCTTCACGTCCCTCTCCCGCCTCTGTGATTCCTCAGGATACCCGGCGACTGCTAGCAGTAGGGGTCGACAGCGTGTTCGTTACTGGTCCCGCTCTGCACACCCTGTACGGGCTGTTGGAGCACGTTATTCCGACCAACTCGGGTGGCTTCCTTCCGGCGGTGTGCCATCTAGTCGTTGACACGTTTGTCTTCGATCCGATGTTTGTGGCCTCCTTTTTTTGCACGACGGGCATCATGGAGAATCGATCTCTTAGGCAAGACATCGTCCCCGCGTTACGAAGGTGATGCTGTCAATACATTAATAAATCGATGTTACGTTCCCACTCTAGAGATGTTTCTCGTCGTCGCGTGGGTGGCTTGTGGCTTGGCCGTGTCTCCTTTCGGTTACCAGTTACCAGTTACCAGTTATCAGTTACCAGGTGTACCTCTATAGTCGATTTAGGTTGTTTTCATCCCATCGATGATAGTTCACTGCTTCCTCCAGTTCCCTCTTATTCGTAGCTCAGATGTATCAGTAAGTATTAGTAGTATGCCCCCCCCCCCCCACAACCGCGAGTGTGCATGACTTTGTACTTATCGCGAGTTAGTCCGGAATTTTCTTCCCGCGTCGACTCTCGTCGACTGAGTCAGCGCTGATTCCCAGTCTAATTTCTAGTGTTCATATATTGTTTCCAAAAGGAAGTAACAAATACCTGGTAACAAATACCTGGTTACGTTGGTGCACTTTTGACTGTGAAGGGGTTGGCGCGGCTGGTGTGGTGCCTGGTAGTATTGACCTGCACGACTTTTCAAGAGTCAGGACCCCGCCCGCGGGTCGGGTCATCGAGTTCTTGACATATCACGGGTCGGATCGGGTCGGGGTCAGGTCAGGAGGACTCAAACTCTCATGGGGCGGGTCGGGTCACCCTTGCCCGACCCGGCCTGACCCGCGAGGTTTGACCCGACCCGTGAACAGTGTTGGTATTGAGGGTTTGCATATCACTCTGGACGAAAATGTGAGGACCGTCTGGTTATTCATATTAACGATAAAAAGTTTCTTGTTTCTTGTATTTCCGGGCAGAGTGGTAGAGGACATGCTTTCTCTGCCGACGTTTGCATTTTGCAGTTTGGCCGTACTGTCAATAATGCCCGCCGAAAATGTGGTCGGCGGTCGGAATCCGTAATACTACTACAGATGCCCGAAAACTCGCTGTGTTACAGTAGTACAGTTGTTATGTACCAGTATGTGCCGGCGTCCCCGGTGGCTTGGTAGGTGGTCCGCGTGCCTGTCAAGATCAATTTCGTGGGTTCAAGTCCCACCGAGTGCATGCTCATAGGGACTTTTTCTTGCATAACAAATTGATAAGCGGAAAGCGCGAAAGCGTGAGTTGGCTACATTCGATGAAAATCGACGAGCAGTGGGAATGCTGGACCCTATGCGCGACAAAAAATAAAGGCACGTACCGGGGGGGAGAAGGGACGACACCTGTGACCACGGCTTGTCCAGAAGAGCGTCGAGGGTAACACCTCGTACGAGTGGGCTGGGAAGTAAAAGTGATGGATAAAAAAAAAAAAAAAAAGGTGCCAGGTATGCAATAAACGGCGTGAGCGGCAGTTTTTTAGTTCAACGTGTTTCTACGTATTTTCAGACTTCACGTTCAACGAATTTTTCACTCTTGGAGCCCGAGGTTCCTCTCTAGCCTGCTCCTCCCTGATCCCTGCTTACTGTTCCCCGGGACGCCTTTGGTCGCGCACTAGCTTCAGCACTCTAGACGTTGATCGACTACGCAGTAACGGTCCCTCTTTATGTATAGGGCTATTAATAGTAATAGTATGTGCCAGCCAACAATACCGGTCCTATAGCGGGCAACCGGCACTACTATACACTCCATCCACACTGGTTATAGTCCCATCTGTGCCACGCGATTTCATAGGCACTACCGGTATATCATACCAGGTATATAGCATAGCGGGCAATCGGCACTACTTGAATCGTCCCTATAGAGGGACCACCACCGCATGCATGTTGTTTTCTCACGCGAGATATGATATTTAATACCAGTGCCTGCTGCTGTACCAGGTACGTGTGTTTTCCGTTGCCGTACAGCAACCACCATGCGAATTCGATAGACGCGCGCCATACCCCCTGAAAAGGAATAAAACGACACCTTAGTGAGGTTCGAACTGACGCTTAACCGTTTCCAAATGCCACGGTTATAGTCTCTATGTACAGCAGTAGTACGAATACACCATCGGTCTTCTTGGCTTTCGCTGTTTCTGCGAGGGCTGGTAAGTCCTTTAGGCCTTAAGGACTGCACTCCCGTTGTGAGGGCAAGAGACTACAAAGTGGAGACAGAACACCTGTCAGATTTAGGTGCATGTGTAGTGCATTACTGCTGCCATATAAAGGAAAAGGCTAACGACTTGGCCTATTGAATAGCTTCGACACCATGTTCGAAATATGCTTGACGGAAAGCCCAACGTTGAGTCCACCCGCCTGGGAAATTTATCGGCATGATGTAATGATACGTTGGTACCGCGTAACACGTATCAGGTAGCACGCAAGTCATCACACCCCCCCTCGAACGGAACGAATGTCACTGAGACTATACGGGTTTTTTTCGACAACGGGTACTTGTCAGTTGTACATTGTATGATAAGAGTGCAAACGCCAAGGGATACTTTCAGGAGAGATCTACAGAATGATCTGCACGGCATATATCGAAAGCCACCATTTGGTGTTGTTGTTGTTGTTGTTGTTGTTGTTGTTGTTGTTGTTGTTGTTGTTGTTTTTTCACATTAAACCGTTCTTTCTACCCGTCGACATCCAGCACAACCAGTGTCCGTGCCGATTCTTCAATCCTATAATAGAGAGATACGAGTTCTGTGGTCACAAAGCTACGCCACAGAGATAGTACGTTGCCACGTATGCAATGCAATGCCCTGTCATCATACTGCGTACGACAGGCACGACATAAACATTCCATGACCTAGAGAAACGAAACGAAACAAAGAAAACCAAAAACAAGAACAAAGACAAATTCGAAAGAGAAAAAGAAACAAGAAAAAAATATATACCTGGTAAGAAACAAACCATCGTGCCCCCCCCGCAGGGGATCTGGCAGACACTTGAAAAGAACGAGCTGAAAAAAAAGAGAAAAAAGAGAAAACACCACTAGTCGTCGTCAACAGAGAAATACTATTTAATAATAACCAAGGGAAAATAACAGGCAAACCAACGCAAACCAACGCACAAAGCATCCTCCAGGTAGCGGCAGCAGTTTATGGTACGAATAGCACAGCCAGGGTCTCCCTGCTAGTCCGCCTGATACCTTGCTACCCTGTCTGCCGCCTCCGTCCAGCGTTCGTCAACTATGCCCGGCCCCTCGGCGTCAGACATTACGAAACAAGCAAAGCAGGCTCGTCATCCACCCACGTCACACGACTCCTTCAATAAGCAGTAAGGCTTATCAATCGGAGAAAGGAAGAGAAAGAAATAAAATGATAATCACATAGGGTCAGCGCAAAAAGAATTTCCCTGTGTCTGTCCCCATTCTTTTGGAGAAAATCGGTTGTCAAATTCTTTGTAAGGGGTGTGTTACCTCGATTATAATTTACGCTATGGGCTGTCAACCGTTTTGCTGAAGCTATTCATAGGGTTAGTCGCAAACACTACTGGTATTTATTAGTGGTTTCTGCCGTCGCAAGCTGACACTGCTGCAGTAACCCGCATCATGTCCACCCGACCCCGTTTCCCCTGAAATGTCTCGGCGACCTTGCAACAGAGAATTCTGGCCAGCCGTGCGAGGGTCGTGGATGGTCTCCTTGGCTTTCTGCCCTCTTCAGTACGCCACCTTCCGGTACCTGCCCCTCGAGTTCCGGGTACTATCCGTCAACGTGTGCGATATCGTATGGACGTCTGTTTTGAGCTACTTTAGCCATAAGGGTGCTCCCGTTGCCGAGTATGGTCGAGATGTGAACAGGGGGGGGGCACCGAAACGTGGGGAGGTGATCCGAGAAGCGGCCCCAAATAAGCGACACGCTAGCCGCGGCAGGAACGAACAGCGCTTCATGGGAGCGAGAGCGACGCCGTGATCCTTTGTCGTTTCTTTTCCTTTTAATATTTACTACTGTATGCGTTGTGCGGTCGACTACGGCCCTCACGACGAAAGGCTATTCTCATTTAGGAAAATCGGCTTTTATTAATAGTAGTAGTAGCTCCACGACTCGTTCCCCCGGAGCGAAAGGACAAGACCAATCTGTATTCAATTACTGAAGCCACGAGAGAAAGTTTCATAAACACAGCAGTAGCACCTGTACATCTGGTAAGCAAGACATGGTGGTAGTACAGTACGAGCACTTTTTGCTTATGATAGCCTAGTGGGTTTGCGTACCCGTAACATTTTTGAGACGATCATAATTTTATAATTTTGGGCGTAGTTTACAGACTAGTGCAGCGCCAATAAGAGGCAGATTGTCATTGACGTGCTGTTCTCCGGTGAGCTGCTTTTTTTTTTTTTAGTTGGACTGTCGTATGAGCGAGTTCACCGACTGTTTCTTATGGGTTGACGAGGCATGTCTCAAGTTGTGCCTAAATTTGCAGGCGGTTTACGGACTGTAACGCAGCGTCAACGAAAGTCTTGGCGTACCGTTCCCAAGGGTCCCATTTTTCATGGTTGGATGGTGGTGGTATGAGCGAGTTCGCGCTTGCCTTCAGCGTTTTTTTTTTTTAGTGTGTGGTCGGTGATTTGTTTGTGATGTCACGTTGTTTCGACGGACCCCTCCTGGCTGTCAATAGGTGTCGTATGAGCGAGTTCGCATACATTGATATCCGGATTGTTGTCGGTTATTTTTTGTTGTTGGTGTTATCTAGTCCCGACGAAAATTCAGATTTCGACCCGGCCTATCATCCCATGCAATGCTGCTATTAATGCCGTGCTCATGTATGTGTGGTGCTGCTTCACAATTTGTAACGCAGTTGACAGGCTCATAATTTATAGCATGCTATATGCTATTTCGTCTCCCCGAATTAAATATATTTATATATCCAATTCGTCTCCCCGAATTTAGAATATTATACATATTGGTATACATATCATTAATAACACGTACCAGGGTCGTACATGTGTAGAGTAGACCCCACCTCGCCAACATGTACAAGTATGCGCAGATCATCCAGATCCCATCTGGCGAACATACAGCAGCCGCGTGTATACGTTCTGCACAGCAGTCGGATCTCGCTCCGACCGTAGCTGGTAGATTCGATTGCAAAGTAAGGGACCTGTTGTCTGCCCGATCTAGAGCGTCGACCGCTCGCTCGGCAGTTTCTCGCACGCTTCCCCCGGCGCAGCTGGGTCAGTAAGCGGTCGTCGATCCCAGATGCCAACCCCCTGATACCGCAGCAATCAGCCAACCATTCCTTTCTGTTTGTTTTTTTATTACGTGCAGATCGCAACGATTTATACTACGGTTTATGCCAGTGATGCGCATTACCCGGCATCGGTTATCACCGGTTACAACTTTCCGCGGTAGGTTACATGGAAATTCCCGGTTATTTTTTCAGTTCCAGGGGGCCCCTCACTGGGGGACCACCCCCCCTCGAGCCCCCTTCACAACACACACAACATCACACACACACCGAGGACTCCACACACACAGCAGACACAACACATGGCTTCTTCAGCATCTTCCTCTTCCTCTTGGGGGTCTCTGGGGCCAGCACTCTCTGTTGAACCCGAGGGCCTCGAGGGCCGTGCAGCCCTTCTTGCGCTGGTCACGGTTGTCACACCAGCAGTAGCGCAAACGAAGATGCTGGTAAAGTGTACAGCATCAGAAGAGCCTACATACAGCAAGCTGCTTTCAAACAACAATATTTCCAACATCATACGTTGTTTACCACCCCGGGGATGGAACGTTTTCGTCCCCGGCCAGCGCGGTTATTTACCGGTAGGTTACATCAAATCCTGATTTGCGGTAATAACCGGTAGGTTACATGGTTCACGCCGGGTTAAGCACATCACTGAGAATTACGAGGAAAAAAGAAACTTGATTCGAGAGGGTGTCTTTCGTTGTTTTTGTTGCTGTGCTTGCTGTCCGCTATTAATATGTAGGAGAAAGGAGAAAAGCTGCGCATGTACCCAGGTTACGTACGTATTCATACCACACACATTACAGAGATGAGGAAGATGTGACCGAAGCATGCGGGGGTGCGGGGTAGAGCTTTTCAGCTAGCACATCTTCGCATCGTAGATGACCGCGGAGCCGGCGGTCGCGTGAGTCAGGAACACCACGAACGAGAGCAACGGAGGAGACTTTGTATGTTTACCAAGCATATGTGAAGATGAGTCGCCACCCCCTTCGCACCCCATTGGGAGGTGCAGCGCCCACCGTTGCCGACGGTCACAGTCGGCCACTCCCCGACGGGAGAAGAGAATATATACCTGCTGCACATATTATTTTGGGCGAGGCAGGGCAAAAAAACTTCAGCTAATCTTGAGAGTACTGTACACGGAAAAAAACAGTGGTGGCAATTCCGGCGGTTTGACCTAGTTCCGGCCGTGGAATTCCGTGTTTTGGGCAATTCCAGTTCCGGTCGGCAATTCCGGCAGACAGGGCCCCCCGCAGATTCAGTATCTCAGTTATTCGGAGTGCTTTTTCTTCTGTATCCTCATCATGACAGCCTCCGGAAAAACGCAAATGAAGCCCAACAAAGCCCCCAACGTTGTATCGTCGACTGTCGCGTATGTACGTGTGTACACGCCGCCCAGCCATTTTCAATTTTTCGAGCGTAAGGCACCACGGCTACCTGTGGCGCCGGATTGTATATACCGCGGACCCCCTTAAGAATTCCATAATTCCGCGGGAAAAAAAAAATCCGTCTGGCTGGATACAATTCCGGCGAATTCCGGAATTGCCAGCACTGGAAAAAAATGCAACGAAATATACTCTCACTCCCAAGGTCAGCATGTGAATCAAACCAGAAACGTGACATTTATGGACGAAATAAAAAAATGACGATTGTTTTTATAACTGTGTTTAATTTATTTTAGAATATACCCCCCCCCCTCCGTTCCGGCATTGTAGGGATGCGAGGGTCTATGGTCATACTACTACCAAGATTATGTATGATATCGAGTATATCCCTCCTATCGAGTACACCCCCCCCCGCTGTCTGGGACAACAAAAAATAGTGGTGTATCATTCATTTTTTTTCGAATACCCCTGGCTAACCTTTTACGTAAAAACGAATCCTACTCCTGTAAAAACGAATCCTACACTAATTTGAAGCTTTTAATCAACAAAACCATGCGCAGTTCAAAGTTGAGCCGAGATTTTACGTCGAATGTTGTGCGTACGCTCTTTCACAAAGATCTGAGACAATCCAGTTTCATGTGTACACCAAGTACCAACCATACTACGAAGTATAAACGTAAGCGACAAGCCAACTTTATTGTTCCGTCCGAATAATACAATACGCAAGAGTTCACCGGTTCAGGCTCAGCGTGCGACGGAGTTAACACAGTTTGCTATTACGGGGGTCCATAGTAAAATAGTAAACAGGATCAAATATTGTTAGTAAAAATAGACGTAGGTCCTGTTAACCTGACGCCGAGCCGAGATTTTACGTCGACGGCTGATGTTGTGCGTACGCTCTTTCACAAAGATCTGAGACAATCCAGTTTCATGTGTACACCAAGTACCAACCATACTACGAAGTATAAACGTAAGCGACAGAGGCCAACTATTCGGCGATATTGTTCCGTCCGAAGGAATGCGTAATACCTTCTGCGCTCTTTTGAGCAGCGGATACGCAACGGCTTTCAGAGTTCACCGGTTCAGGCTCAGCGTCGACGGAGTTAACATGCGCGTTTACCCTGATATATGATGATGATATACCAGGTATGATATACTGATAAGACACAGTTTGCTATTACGGGGGGGTCCATAGTAAAATAGTAAACAGGATCAAATATTGTTAGTAAAAATAGGTAAATACATAGGTTTTTGTGTGCACCGTAGGTCCTGTTAACTATGGTCCCCCGTTTGCACGGGCCGCTTCAGCCTGCAGGAGAGCTGGGGAGATATCCTCGGCCCCGTATAACAAAACTGGCCATGAGCATCAGTTCGCGCAAAAAAGCATCAGCATGACTTCAGGTTGATTCCGACAAAGACACCCATTTAACAGTACGTACAGTAGATTCGAATGGTGTTTCCTTAGTATTCATCGCCCATAGTGGATGAGCAAGTACCACTTCAAGGTGGACACATAGGAATACACTGAATATATTAATACTTTTAAACGGTAGCAAGTATGGTACAGTAGACACAGCAGAGACAGCCTGAAGAGCGTGCTCAACGTTGAACTCGGTCGTACAGCCTGCACACACCGTGTTGCCTGCACAAACCTCCCTTATAACCTACCACTCAACATACTACGAATACAAAAAAACAGGAGCCAGACTTCACGACAAAATCATCAGTAGACCTCCAGTAGAGTCCTCTAGTTAGTTTATCATGTACAAAGTGGAAGACTGACCTCCACCATATTTACCGTGGTTTGCGCCTCGTAGAGGATAAGCCGGACCACGATGGTTCGCTAGGCTACATTTGTAGTGCTGCAGTCTTGCAGTATTGTAAGACGCTATTTCTGTCTTCGGTACCGTGAGCGTAACACTCCACTACACCGACAACCAGGGCTGCTCGCCCTATAACCCAACCCGATTGCTCGCCACCTCGTGACCACCACATGATCAAAAGTTACTGCAGCCATCACGGCGGTCCACAAGGAAGAGGCGGCTGCTATATAACTGCGCAGTAGTCAATCGTGGTTTCGTGGTCTCGTGTGACTGGTGGAGTCATCGCTTCCCACCCTTGCGGACGGGCGAAGACTGCTTCTTCTCTTGCGCCGCTTTCCATTTTGCCTCCGAGTTCTTGAGCCTCTCCTGTCTGTTTTGCTTTCGCTCCGCCTGCGGGGCATGCAGATCGGGACAACTTCAATCAAGGCATGAACACGACCTGATCTACAGTAGTAGCTTTCTCTCGTGATGCAGGCAGCAGGTGCCTCCTGCTGCAGCCGGATATTTGGTTTTTCTGCTCTGGGCAAGAAGGAACGGATGGCAGGCAAGGACTATACGGAGTTCGTTTGGCAATGAAGGAAACGTTATGCCGTAAGTTTGTTTATAACCACCAGAACCACCAGTTAATTGCAGAACGCCTCATGTCTATGAGCTTCGAGTTGACTGGTGAAAGCGTTGCGGTCAACCTAGTTGTAGCCTATGCCCCAACGGAAGCCAATCTCAACACACAGATGAAAGAGGAATTTGGGAAGAGATTGGGGCACATGGTGGAACACATTCCAACGAAGGAATGCCTGTTCGTGCTGGTAGACGCAAACGCACGGGCTGGAAGGAGGATGGAAGGGTGTGGTGACGGTACGGTGCTTGGAGCGTATGAGCTCAGCAGTACGGGCAAACGCCTGCTGGCATTCGCTCCAGACAATAAGCTCGCTCTCACGAAGACTTTTTTTAGCGCTCGCAGGGGTGGAACATCTCATACGTTCAACGGCATCTGCAGCTGCAACGACCAAAAACGGATTGACTACATCCTAACCTGCCGAGCACACCGATCTCGCGTGGATGATGTCAAGGTCCAGCCCCAGTCTCCGGCCCCAGCGAAGGCGGACTTAGACCATAAAATCGTATGTGCGATGGTCCGCCTCAGCGATCGTTTCGCACCGAGCAGACACGTACGAACGAAAATTAGGCCTTCGACCGGCAGAAGTTTCGATTCGACGGAGACTGCAGGCAGCGAGTAGTGGCGCGGATCCCTTCCAAGCTCCCTTTCCTTCTCTCGCGAACATTATCTCTGAGATGGCTGAATCCTTTGCCGATGCTATTCTTGATGTAGTAGCGAAAGAAATACCCCCCCAACCCGGCACTCACACAAACCCGGGTGGTGCGAGACCGCGGAAATCTCAGCCGAAATAAAAATAGCACCATATGCGAGGGAGGATGCCCGGAGATCACAAGACGGATCTGACTCGCATGGGCATACTACAATCGATTGAAGCGGGAGCTGTATGATATGGAGGATGATCCATGCTACAGGCCGAGGTGATGGAGACCCTGCTGTACGGGTGTGTGACGTGGACTCTTGGCCAGGAGCACTTCGCTGAGCTCCGAACGGCACATCCCCAATTCCTCCTACGTATCATGGGCTTCCAGCGCCGACAACACACTGACCACCTCATGTACGCCAAGGCCCTCAAAAAGGCGAAATGCGAGAGCGTTGAGACGGCGATCTTCTTTGCGTGGGCCGTAGAGCGGACGACCAATGAACGGCTGACCCGCCGGGGGTGATGTTTAGGACGATGGCTGGTTGGGAGAACCCAGGACCAGATCGACCAGAAAATAATTGGGCCCAATGTCTAGCAGACGACTTCGGGATTTTTCAAGCCACCGAGGGGTCCACGGAAAGCTCCCCTTTGCCGTTCAGAGCAGAGACGGTGTTACGGCCGAGGGCGGCAAAGAAGAGCGGGAAGTGGTACCGGGGGGTCGTCGAAGCGGCGAACTGTTTCATGGCGAGGTGGCACAGGCACGAGGCGCAAAGAAGACGGCTGCGCCACGCAGCTGAGGACGCCAAGAGCGGCGACAAGGAGAGGGGGGGGGGGGGGGGGGGGGGGGGCAGCCGTACCGGTACATACAGCTGTCGACGGATGCAGAAACGAAATGATAGATCGGGTGGCTAGGTATCGGTTCGAGTACAGTAGCTCTTCAAGTCTAGCAGATTTTTCATTGTTTCTTATTGAGTTGTTCAATGGGAGGGGGGGGGGGACACAGCGGCAGTACCGACATTTGGCACCGGTATTGACGAGAAGAGGAGACGGCAAAGGGTGTGGTTAGGTTCCCGAATCGATTTTCTAGGTCAGACGAGCACCCATGTTACCACCACGTCTGGAGTACGATGTTCTCTTTTTCCCCCCTTCTCTCTTCCTTCTTGCCCTTTGCCTTGTCTCCGCCCTTGTTTCTTTTCCCCCTTCCCGCCGTCCGTATGCCGGTATCTTCCTCTCCTTCGTGTTGCTTCGTCCGTGCAGCAGCTATCGGTCCTTCCCGAGTATGTATGGTTTCCGCTTACGTACAATACTACAACAGCAGTGTAGCAGCCTTTTTGATCTCCTTGCGCAAGTTGTATTGTGTTTCATTGCAGAATTTATTTCGTTTTACGCGTATTGTCTTTTTGTTCTTATTTTCTACTGCCGTTTTTTTTTTTTTTTTAGCTCCTTCTTTTCAAGTGTCTGCCAGATCCCCTGCGCGGGGGTACGATGGTTTGTTGCTATACTGAAATATATACATATACCAGGTATATTTTTGTTTCTTTTTTTTGTTTCTTTTCTTTCTCGAATTGTCTTTGTTTTGTTTTGTTTTTCTCCCTTTGTTTCGTTTTTGTTTCTCTAGGTCATGGAATGTGTATGTCGTGCCTGTCGTATGCACTATGATGACATGGCATTGCATTGCATACGTGGCAACGTAGTTCTTAGTCTTACTCAGTTGACGACTAGTGGTGTTTTCTTCTTTTTCTTTTTTTTTCCAGCTCGTTCTTTTCAAGTGTCTGCCACGTCTCCTACGCGGGGGTACGATGGTTTGTTGCTATACTGAAGTATATACATATACCAGGTATATTTTTGTTTCTTTTTTTTTGTTTCTTTTCTCTTTCGAATTGTCTTTGTTTTTGTTTTTTGTTTTTTCTCTTTGTTTCGCTTTTGTTTCTCTAGGTCATGGAATGGGTATGTCGTGCTGTCGTACGCAGTATGATGACATGGCATTGCATTGCATACGTGGCAACGTAGTATCTCTGTGGCGCA
Source organism: Macrocystis pyrifera (assembly GCA_031763025.1). Lineage (NCBI taxonomy): Eukaryota > Phaeophyceae > Laminariales > Laminariaceae > Macrocystis > Macrocystis pyrifera. The sequence goes on along the minus strand of JASSKH010000001.1, from coordinate 20,183,576 downwards.
GCTTTGTGACCACAGAACTTGTTGTATCTCTCTAGGATTGAAGACTCGGCACGGACACTGGTTGTGCTGGATGTCGACGCGTAGAAAGAACGGTTTAATGTGAAGAAAACAACAGTCTTGCTTGTGTTGTTGTGTTCTCGTACCCGGTACGCTGGCACTTCACTTGCTTGACCGTTGAATTTGCGATAAGTATTGTTTTGGTCTTCCTCTGTCCCACAGCACTAGCAGTACAGAAGTCTGTCTGTGACCACAAGAATGAGTCGGCACGTCCGTGACACTCTGGGTGCACTGTACTGATGAAGCTGCGTAGAAAGGAGGAGACAACATACGCATTTCTCATGTTGTCCCCAAAACATGGGTGCAGTCCCAATTCCCATCCTACGAGGCACGTGTCTATTAACCCCTTTAGTACCGCAGTTCCGATTTGGGGACAAACCAGTCTATTTCCAAGTGATTTGTCCCCCAAACGGGACTGCGGTACTAAAAGGGTTAATAACAAAGCTACAAAACCGATGCAAGCTGCATGCTTGAGCATCCTCTCTTATGTACCCTGGTACCACAGGGTACGTACATGTAACCACCGTACGGAGCAAACGAGAGGGAGTTCCGGCCGAGGTGTTCTGTTTCTGTTTCCTACCAACATGTATACCTGATACTACGCAGATACTACGCAGAAGTACGAGTATCAGGTAGAAGCAGTGCGGTAATAATAATATTACGGGGGTCCATAGTTAACAGGACGTATGGTATAGATAAAAACCTATATATTTACGTATTTTTACTAACAAAATTTGGTCCCGTTAACTATGGACCCCCGTAATAGCTTGTTTAGGGATATCGTAGACAGAACGCAAGAGTGGAAATCGACGACTCTTACATACTCTGTGCTGTTCTCATCCTGATGCGCCTTGGAGCGCTGTGCAGAAGCTAATTTGCTGGAAACTCGACCCATGGACCCACCGAAGGAGTAGAGCTTTGCGTGTTAATCTCCACCAGTCTACCGGGAGTTGCTGAGTTGTTCGAAGTGCCCGCGCTGCCCCGCAGTCCAAGAAAAAGGTTTCAGCTGATATGGAAGCGGTAGCAACTTTCGGTCCAATAGATCGTCGGGGAGACTTGCCTTTTTCGTACCATGATGGGTGTGTTGGTTTCTGTGACTACTTCGCCAGACCACCTCTATCGCATTCAAGTGGTGCCAGGACGGAACGTCAGTGTGTGAACAGGTGAGAAGGTGTCTTTGCCCGTCCACAGCCTGGGCGCGACTGGTGTGATGTCACGATGTCCTTCATGGTTGTGTAGGTAGTTGAACAGCTGTACTATTAATACTTGTTGTGTACTTTCACTGGGTAACCGCACCAGCAGAGCCGGGGTCCCATGATTATCGAGGCAACGGCCACTGCCAACTGCTGCTACTGCTGCTGCTACTGCACATCTGTCGCACTTGCCAAAGAGGGTTAATGGGTGGATGCATATGACTACCTACCGTGCTCCCTTCGGCAGTTGGCGGCCAATGCATCCAACGCGGAGCACACGCATGGCGATGCGGGCGTGGTGGTGTACGTGGCTGCTGAAGGTCGCCAGATTGATTGTGTAGTTTGTAGTTTGGTGTTTTTTCGAGGCTGTACAACAGCAGACAGACAAACAAACTCATGCATGTACGTACTAGCAGGTACCTGGTATAGTCCAGACACAACCATTAGCATACTATTCATAATTAATACGAGCAGCAGGCACCTCGTATACACAATCTCTCGGTCGGCGAGATTCCGGTAATATACCTTGTACCCCCCTCACTGCTCATGTACAGCACACGGCAGAGTTCGACATTGCGTTCTCTCGTCCGGACAAAAAAAACAATGACAGCTATTAATACTGCTGGACTGGAAAACGAAGGCACCTCCAGAGCCGCTGCACCCCCCCCCCCCCCCCCCCGCCGCGCCGCCGACTCCATGTATGTGCAGATATGTATCGTATTATTAATAATAGCACACACAAATCCTTGCCGCCACCATCGATGACCCTCTTGTATTACTGTAATATTGATAGTATGCATCTTTCAGCTTTTGGTAACAATCCCGAACCGACATGCACACAATGTCATGCACATACACAAGTACACAAGCACTATTAACTATAACTATTGAAAGCTGCAGCTGTGCAGATGAGAGCATGTACCGTGAAAAAACTGCAACCTGCCGCCCTCTGGCACAAAGTGGAGGACCGTTTACTCGTACATACCAGGTACCATTTACGTGAGGTGCTGCTGTACGTACGTCCATGTTCCTACTTCACAGGTATCGATAGTACGATAGTACCATATCGATGGTACCAGTGACCATGCATGCCGAGAACAAACTCGTAACCCCACATGCCCAGCCGAGGCACCTCGAGAAATCGCTTGCCGGAATGCCATTCATTTGCTATTTTACCCAAGATTTACCAGGTACGCAGATCCCCCCTTCCCCCCCCTCACCCAGCATTCACCAAAGAAAAGCTGTCACTATTAATAGGAACTATATTAATAGCAGCAGGAGATGGTGGACGACAAGCCAGTTGCTTATGTTACCTCGTCGCCAAAATGTGTCCGGCGGAAACCGGGCTGATACTATTAACATGATATTCAGCCAGCTCCGAAGGAGTCTGAATCTACCGTACAGTATATTCAGCCAAGCTCGAAAGGAGTTACACAGCAGTAGCAGCAGCAGCAGCAGCAGCAGCAGCAGCAGCAGCAGCAGGCCACCCGTAGCCTTCCTGTGCAACGGCGTGCAGCTGGGCTCTCTTGTTGTTCAGCGCTGGTGCCGTGCTGAGGTTTGTTGTCGGTGTTGTTTGTGATCTGTGTTGATTCGGTCGACGTCGTAGGAAACCGGCCCCAGCCAGCCCGAAACGGGTCCCAATAAAAATTCAGCACAGCCGCAGCAGCGGTCACTCCTACCTTCTCGTGCAACGGTGTACAGCTGGGCCCTCTTGGTGTTGGTTCTGTACTACAGTTGTTCGTTGTCTCTGTTGGTTCGTGAATTTTTTTTTTTTTTTTTTTTCATCATCACTTTTACTTTCCAGCCCACTCGTAGGAGGTTTTACCCTCGACAATCGTCTGGACAAGCCGTGGTCACAGGTGTCGTCCCTTCTCCCCCCCGGTACGTGCCTTTAATTTTTATCGCGCATAGGGTTCAGCATTCCCACTGCTCGTCGATTTTCATCGAATGTACAGCTAACTCACGCTCTCGCGCTTTCCGCTAATCAATTTTATGCAAGAAAAAGTCCCTAGGAGTATGCACTCGGTGAGACTCGAACTCACGAAATTGATCTTGATAGGCTCGCGGACCACCTACCAAGGCACCGGGGACGCCGGTGTATTGTGTTGGTTTGGTGGACGTCGCGCTCCGCAGCACTCTCTTTGATGTTGCGTCGCGTAGAAAAAATACCGTATAATCAAGTAAAAAAAGGCTTCAGTCATCTCTGTCGCTAGTGTTTGGCGCCGTCAAAATTAAAAACTATTCATACCAGGTAGCATATTCGCTCATAAATATGTACCGGTACATGTGCTTGTGCTTGTATGCCGGCGTCCCCGGTAGCTTGGTAGGTGGTCCGCGTGCCTATTTAACATCAACTTGGTGGGTTCGAGTCTCACCGAGTGCGTACTCGTACGAGTACGGACTTTATGAACAATTGATTGATTATTACGGGGGTCCATACTTAATTGGACCTATAGTGTACATACAAACCTACATATTTTGCCTATTTTTACTAACAATATTTGGTCCTATTTACTATGGTCCCCCGTAATAGCGGAAAGCGCGAGAGCGTGAATCAGCAACATTGGATGAAAATCGGCTATCAATAGCAGTGGGAAAGCTGAACCCTATGCGCGATACAAATGAAGGCACGTACCGGGGGGGAGAAGGGACGACACCCGTGACGACGGCTTTGTCCAGAAGAAGGCCGCTGAGGGTAAAACCTCCTACGAGTTATGCTGGAAAGTAAAGTTGATAAAAATGTGCCGCGAATCGAGCACAGCAGCGAGCACAGCAGCAATGGAGGTCGAGCCTGCATGCAGCAAGAGCACGGAGAGCTTGTACCATCGTGCTGCTGTCCAGTTGCTCATATTTCGTCACCACACCACCAGGGTAGTACCAGAGCGTATCGTATGCTTCGAGGTTGAAGTGCGCAGGATTAATACCGGTAGTCAACTACGTTGTAGATTTTGTGAGTTATACTATTAATATTAATACTGTAGTTCAAGTCAGCTGTCTTTGTTTTTCAGTGCCGGAACATCCAGGACCCCCCAACGGTCCGCGCGTATATGTATTAACTCCTTCTACCAGGTGCCAGGTATTTCGGTATGGTATATGTTTATGTTTCTGTAGAGAAGGCAGCAGGGCTGTAAGCTGCCTGGACTTCCCAACTAGCCAACTGACTGACTTCCCAACTCTAGTCGGCCGGCGCTATTGGACGTATTTGTGCTTACGACGAAGTATGAAGACGAAGCACCAAAGGGGTTCGGTACTGCCATCGACACGGGCACCGTCGGTAGAGGTGGGTTTAGATGCTTAATGGGTTGAGTAGACTTCTCAGCTCCCTCTCCCTCTCTGAGTGAGTGGTGTCGGGGGAAAATGTGCACCCCGTGGCAAAGAATTCCTCCATGCTCGAGAAAACCCGAATAGTCAAATGTGGTGGAAATCGAGTTTATCAGTCTCTTGTAGCGTTTGTTGTGCAATATTTTTATTTTTAGCCTAATTTCCCTACGATGGCGTCGTAGGCAAGGCGTGAGATTATGAAGAGCGAGGTCCGTGGTTCGATTCTGACTTTCATCCCCATCCATATAAGAAAAAAAGGAGCTATCTCATGTTCAAGAACCTGTAAAATTCACTCACTTCAAAAACACTCAGGAAAGAACGATGAGAGCAATGCGATCAGACAGAATCCGGTACTAAGAAATTCCGAGGTAAATCTTGGATGCTCGCAGTCTCAACAGCATACGGAGTCCTGTCAGTCCCGTACCGAAAAAAATTTCGAGGTAAAACTTGGATATATACTCGAGTCTCATCGGGGTCGATCATTGCATACTGCATACTGCATACTGAATGCGGTCCGGAGAAAATTCGAGGTAAAACTTGGATTCTTAAGAGTCTCATCGGCGTCGATCGTTGCATAGTGAATGCGATACGGAGAGAAAGTCCGAGGTAAAAGTTGGATACCAAAGAGTCTCATCGGGGTCGATCATTAATGATTGCATACTGAACCCGGTCGGTACCGAGGAAGTTGGAGGTAAAAGTCGACTTCGCGTATCCAAGTATTACTTCGGACTTTCTCGGTACCGGACTGACCGGACTCAGTATGCAATGATCGCATTGCTCTTATCGTTCATTCCGGCGTGTTTTTTATATGAGTTAGTTTTACAGGTACCTGAACATAAGATATTCCCCCTTTTTCTTTTTATGGGGATGGTGAGAATCGAACCATGGACCTCGCTCCTCATAGTCTCACGCCCTGCATGCGACGCCATTGTAGGAAAAGTAGACTAAAAACGTTGCCGAACCAAAACTATTGTAAATAATACCAGACACTGCTAAACTCGATTCCCACCACATTCTCCCCCACTGAACCTTAATTATCTCTTCGAGTAAGCCAGGAACCCACCTATTTGGACATCTACTTACTGTAGCAGTGTGGTGGAAATGAAGTTTGCAAGCCTCTTGTTTTGTTTCTTATTGACTCTACGTTTCCCTACAATGGCGTAGCTAGCAGGGCGTGAGATTAAGAAGGGCGAGATTCGTGATTCGGTTATTTCCTTCATCCCCATACGTACAAGGAAAGAAGGGAATATCTCACTCATGTTCAAGGCCTGTAAAACTAATCCTACACTTACTTAGGGAACATTCAGGAAGGAACAATGAGAGCAATGCGATCGTTGCATGTCGTACTGAGTCAATCCGGTACCGAGGAAGTCGGTAAAACTTGGATACTCAGAGTCTCATCGGAGTTCGTGAGTTGGGGTCAGGGTGTTTTTGAGGTTCTTCAGTTTTTTCGGGAAATTTCGCTTTTTTCCCGGAAAAAAAAACCTCGGGAAAAGCAGAAAAACTTTATCCCGGAAAAATGACGTCTCGAAGTTGTTTAGATTTTCCAGAAAGTTTAGGTACAAGGCTGTAGAGGATCGGGCAGCGTACCGCTCGAGCTGTGCCACCACTCGCGAGCGCACAAGGCTGGCCAGGGTCGTTCCCAAAGGCATTCTCAAGTCATGGACCAACGCAGAAGGCGCGCAAGCCTTGTGGACTCTCGTGACCGACTTCTCAAGGTGACCGCACCGAGGTGGCCAACCAACCGACTGCGCTCGGCGAGGGCAACAACTGAGACTTCGCCGCGTTGGGCGTTATAGCGTGACGAGTTGGTGATGAATTTCTCTCTTCAAGGTACCGACCGACACCTGCCTACGAGTCAGGCCGACGCCAGTGGGACCACCGCACGGATGGTTTCCGCGAGCGCAGCTGCTGTAGTGACGGTTCTGTGAAGGGTGGACGGTTATTTCGCGAACCAACTGACACACGTACTTGGCAAGATTCAGCCAACCCTCGCTGAATTTGGTGAAATGCCGAAATTTCACATGAAAAACGAAAGATATCACATGTCGTTAAAACCGACCCTTTCTACTACTGCTGTAGAAGAGCTGGGTATTGGGTTGGAAACCGGGCGGGATATGATATGGATATTGCTCCCAAAAATCTGGATCCCGATTCTGGGTATATCATATTACATCCATATTTATGTGCATATCAAGGTATCCTGGATATAATTGGATATAATTGCGGGATATGATATATCCTGATATGTTACGGGATATATGTGGATATATCGGTAATGTATCCGTGATATTTGATTTGCGATATATCAAGTGATTTTATCATTTATATGTTATTTTATACCTGCGTATGTGCTACGTATCATGTGCTAGGTATCAGGCTGCAAAACAGTGACTGCTTGACACGGTGTACAATATCATGCTTACTCTGTTTGAAACCTGGTATGACATCATACTACTGCATGTACCATGCATGGTACAGCAGTAGGCCCATCGGCACCGGGCATTATACGACGGCAGCAGCAACATAAGAACATGAGAACATGAGACATCGGCACGGTCTTACAGTAGTATTGTGTAGTAATGTTCCATTTCCCGTCCGATGGTGTGCAGCATGGGTGCCATTCAACGAAGAACCCTCGAAGAAGCAAGATTGAGAATCAGCACAAGAACGCACACGTACGACAACTATCAACTGTTCATTGCACAAAAAGCAAGCCTCCCAAAACCAACAACCTGATTTCCACCGCTATATCTACCAAGCGAGAACCAACGCCCCCCCCCCCCCCCCCCCGTCTACCAGAAATTAAGTCCCTCTATTGATGCTATCATCCATATGATAGAAACTCCGCCTCTTGAGCGGTTCTTAGTAGGATGCAGCTCACCCTTCATGCGACTCGCCAAACACCTCACGGTGCTTCGCGCTTGGTGCAAGCAATGTCTGCCTGGTCGGTGAAAACCCGACGTGCTCCGTCCCGGCATTGTAGGGATGCGATGGTCAATGGTCATACGACTACGGCTATGCACGACAATGAGTACACCCCCCCCGCCTACCCCCAGCACTTCCAAACGAGCATAGAGCAAAATCCCGCTGTCCATACGAATGGCCGGATTCAAATTGCCGCGAGCGTATTTTAAAGCACGGCAGGTTGTGCGGTGTTGCTCGATACTGATGTTATCGGTCGTACCACGGAAAGTGTCACTGCCGTTTCGCTCCGACTGTCACTCTTACCTTCTGCAACCCGTCCCCCAAAATTCTACTGATTTTACCACCCTTGTCACTTGCCCCCGAACCTGTCAACTCCTATCGCAAGGATCAAGGTATCTCCCCCAAGCACTTCTAAGAAGCATCGAACGAAAACCCGCTACCTGGGTTTTAAGTGAAAAAAGATAATGATCGCTTTTGGCGCACGCACATCCATGGTCGCGATCCCTCCACCAGGGTTGTAATCTCATGTGAATTCGTCCCAAGCACATCGAAACCAATACTCCGTAGTAGTACAAAATTCCAACAAGAATATACCTACCTATTAATAGACCACTGCCAAGACACGAGAAAACAGACAACGACCATCAATATCAATACGACGAACCGCAAGGGAGTACGGCCTGTTAATCGAAGAATCGAGCCAACCCACAGCAATGTTGCCTACTGCACGAACGACCGGACGGCGATGATCTGCAAATTACCACGTGGACTGGTTGGAGTGCAGGAATATTGTGCTCTCGACGTTCTTGTGTGTCAGACTTGTGGAGCGCTTCTCACTGAGTGACTGGGTTCCCTCCCCTCCCCGCCACGGAAAACAGGCGCTCTGAACCCCCTAAGGTCGCCGAGATAGCAAGGTACTTCCTCACCAGCTGTTGAAACTCAACTTTGCGAGCTGCGTGATACGTCAAATATTGTCACACTACTCGTACGGCATTGTACGCCATTAACAAGTGTACGTGGTCCATCTATTGGTCACACTCATGAGCAGTTCAGTAAAGAAAGGATACGGGGGGGAAACCATAAGAGGTGATGTCCGCCGACAAGTTTGGGAGGTACAAGGCAGAAGTAGATGAAAGGATAGAAATAAGGGAAAAGCTAACGCTAAGGAACAAGGTGGAATCAGAAAACACTTGAGAGATATTAGGAGCGAAGGCATAGAAATGAAAACGTATTTGCACGGCCCAATTTCGCGCTGAAACTGCGAGTTCGTGTAGTTGACCTGGTTGCCAGAATGAAGAAAGAGGTATACCAATAGCCGGGAGGAGGAGGAAGTAGATGCACAGATGTGCCCGTGTGGCAAAGTATTAGAGAGTAGAACTCACATAGTAGGAGAATGTGACTGTACAAGGAGGAACGGGATGTGTCAGAGGAGGAGATGAGGGAAATCGCCGAATGTGGCATGGACGAGCTTGATACACTAGATAGCAGCGAGAAAACGATCGCTATCCTAGGAGATGGATGGTGGCCACAGGCGGCCAGACAGGAAGGGGATAAGATTAGCAAAAAGTGTCTATGAAATATATGGAAACAACGTTTTGAGCTCCCAATTGTTGGAGGTGTCTCTATTAGGAGTAGGAACGGTGTCCGTATCGAAAGGGATGAGTGGTCAATGGTCAAATGACTGAGGCAAGAAACGAGTACCTCCCCCCCCGCGTATGGTGTGGGGGGCCCGGCTGCGGCGGGCAAAAAAAAGAAACTGCTGCTGTACGCGTTCTCGCTTCGTTTTCCATCCTAATCGCAGCTCAATGCTGCTGGTTGTACCGGGGGGCTGTGGTGATCGGCACAGAAGAGAGCGTGGAAAAAATGAAGAAATAATGCATGGAGCGTGTGGCGATGAGACATGATCTTCAGCTTGACCCTGGCAAAAACGTCAGCCCGCCTGTTCGAAAAGAAAGGACGCGGGTGTGGGTGCCGTGGCGCTACAGCACGCAGTGATGTTGTACGAGTAATATATACATTCACATGAGTTGGGTAAAAACAAAATTAGATTAGGTTCTACCCTGTGAGGTGTGTGCTTCGATCCAAGCGGGGACGTCTCTTAAACCCCCCCCTGTTTTTGCAGAAATTACCCGTGGTCAGCTCATACTCTGTGTTCTACGGTATTTCGCGCAAGCCCAAGCTACATTAGTGATAACCCAACAGTTTTGCATCGAGTGTGTGCTTATTCACCCTACATACAGATACCTGTGCAAGATGAATGCAGGTATTTTTTTTATATTTAATAGGTGAAGAGTTCCGTGGTGAGGACAGCGCAAAGACAACTCATGAAGTTAGACGAGACAGAAGAGAACATAGAGCGTATGATATAAGAGCGTATGATATCATACCGTACCAAGTACAAGAGGATTTTCGCCGCGACGCGACGGAGCCGCGTAGTGGCCGAGGGTGTATCACATAGAGTAATAGAGTACAGTAGATGCGTAGGCAGATCGAGGCCGTAATGCGACAGCCCTGCCAAGGTGTGCCTTAAAATAGAAATCACGACGAGGTACATAAGAGAAGCAACAACATGAATAACACACTATCGATATGATACGCACGAAGCAAGAAGCACTGCTGACCGTCCGCACTAAGCGAAAATCACTTGACGAAAACGTCGGTACAGAAGTTGACTACGTCATCTAGCCGACCCAAACCCAACGTTTCGGATATTCTGTTTCAATATCACCAGCCATGACCCGCGTCCTGTTCTTGTTACCGTTCCTGCCTCTTGGGCCTATTAATACTTGAAAGGGCCCATTACGTTGATACTGGATCCTACGTAGAGGTAGGACCCTGACCCTCCAGTTACCCGGGTACCCGGCGGGTATACCCGGACGGGTCGTACCCGTTGACGGGTAGGGTCCGAGCTCAAAACCCGAGGGTTTTCGGAACCGGGTACCCGGGTACCCGCGGGTTTTCGGGTACACGCGGGTAAGTGGTATGTCCGGTTCGTTATGCCTGGACAATATCTTTACTCATAGGAACCCCAGTCAAAACACACACACTCACACATGTCGACGACACGAACCACCAATTGCAGTAGCTAAATCCAACGCTGAAGAGGATGCGCACAGCACACGGCAGTAGTATCGTTACGCGGCACCAGCTGGGCACAATGAACCAGGAGGCGAGCGATCCTGGCGTGGTCTCTCAGGAAACTGAATTGCTGGCGGAGGGCGATGTTGCTGAGAATCCCGCCGAAAGTGAACTGTTCCTATTCGCCTGCCTGTAGAGCAGTGTGCAAACTGCCCTCCCTCTAAAGCGATGCAGACAGCAGCAGCGACGACAGCGAAAACTCTGCAAGCCCTGGCTTTGACAACAGCAGCAGTGGAAAATCGGAGGAGAAAGATAGCGATGACTTCGTGGAAGAGGTACCAGTCAGTGCCCGCGGGAAATCCGAATGCCAATGACGGGGGTTCGGGTGTTGCGGGCGCAGCGACTGACTGCCAGTGCGCCGGCCCAAGCCCAAGGATCCTTTCTCGCGCGCAAGAAAGCAACGGTTACTGCTGGTGCGGCAAACAGCACTGGCGAGCAGGTCGCGGGGGGAGCCTCCCCGGCACCTAGCAAGACGAAGACGCTCGGTTGTTGATATACTATCTACGGTAGTTCCGCGTTACTCAACAGCTTGTAATACAGCTATCCACGGTAGTTCTGCATTACTTGTTGTTGTTGTTGTTGTTTGTTGTTGTTGTTGTTTGCTGTCGTCACATTAAATCGTCCTTTCTACCCAGCCTGATCAGTACGCCCAATGTCCGTCCTGATTTCTTATCCTAGAAAGATACTGATTCTGTGGTCACAGACTGTGATATAGAGGAAGACAAAAAAAAGAATAACCGCAAATTCAAGGGTCAAGCAAGTGAAGTGCCAGCGTACCGGGTACTAGAACACAGCGACACAAGCAAGACTAAAAAATAAGAACAAAAAGACTAAAAAAACAAGAATAAATTACTGTGATGCAACAATTCAGCCTTTACCACGATTAATCATAGTGTTGATGAAATAGTGCTACTTTCCGATATCCGGTACGTATTGGGTCGGGAAATGCTCACAGCAGGCTTCTACGCGACGAGACCGTCATCCCATAGAACATATTTTGACACCATTTGCGCTTTCAAACCCATATTATTATCACGCCTGCGCAATGTCATAATGCTGTACATGACAAGGCAAGGCAAGTTTAGGCGGCTTGTGTATCGAATCAACAACATAAACCGTTCGTACTCGTCCTTTCGGCACAGAACAGTACTACACACTATTAATACTGTATCTTGCACTCAAATTTCATTCTTCCTGGCACTGAAATAAGGAGAAAATACATGAAAAATAATGTCGGGTACCCGGCAAAATACCCAGGTACCCGGCAAAACAACGGGTACCCGGGTACCCGGTTGTCAAAATCGCACTACCCGGCGGGTAGGGTAGGTTCCGGGCTCCAAAAATTGGCGGGTACCCGTTTGTGGCGGGTACCAAAACGGGTGCCCGCAGGGTCCAACCTCTAGTCGTACGGCAGCAGCAAAGCACCAGCACGGAAGCAGTCGTAGTACCTACTGTGCATGGTATGATACCTGGTACATGTATTGTATGTACGTTGAGCAGTACTTACTATTTACGAGGGACCATAGTATATATAGGACCTACGGTACACACGAAAACCTCTATATATATACTTATAGATATCTCAACCTCTGAGCGTGCTCGGTTGGTACATCCCTGGCCTCTCAGCGCTCCCACTTGGGAATCGCCTCCGTTTATTACTTGCCGGACCGTTCCAGCGAGTCTTTGTTTTCTCCATTTCTCGTCGTACTTTCAGTCCTTCTTTCCCTTTTTCTTCTTTCGTTTCGTGTGCGTGCGTGTACTCCGAGCACGGTTGCGCGGGCGAACCCGGCACCGTCGCGGGTGTCAGCGGATGCTGGCGAGTAGAGGGGGAGTTGCAAGGAGCGCGGTCGCCGCTTTCGTTCCTAGGCGTCGCGTGTGCCTCGAGACACGAGGGATGCATCAATAGGCTCTGTCTGGCCTCCATTTGTGATTTTGGATAGAGTACGTACGAGTATTTACGGTTCGTTCGGGATTGTAAGATAATATTCAAGCGGTGCTTATTTTTGCGACCGGGCTGAGAGTCACAAGAGGGAGGTACCCCGAATGAACACCAACATTGTCGAGCTTGCGTCGAGGTCCACGGTGAGCACCGGGCTTCACGCGAGGCGGGCGACGGGGCTCACTGTGGAAGAGAGGGAGGGAAGCTTTACCCGGACTGAATCGGTGGCGAGATGGTCGCGAGAGGGGCGGGCGGCGTACGAGGCTGAAAGCGAAGCTCTGCTGTAAGATTTTTTCTTTTTTTCTTTTTTTTTTTTTTTTTTTGACTGGCGTAAGGTGTTCCAATCAAGTAGTAAATTATTTCACGAAAGGGGACGGGGATTTTTTGTTTTTCAGATTTTTTCGGTTTCATTTTCATTGTTTTCGCTGTGTTGCTGTGCCGTTCTGTGCTTTGTCTTTCGTACATACGACGAGTACACAGACACAGAGCATATCGAAAGAAGAAAATAAGTACCCTACCTGGGGTATGTACGTATGTACGACGTGTGAGCGAGCGTAGCGGAAAACCGCCCGCGACGCGAAGCATATGTGGCGTCCGAGCTCTTTTCTCCTGAAGCATGGCGGCGGGACTCTTGGCATTATCAAGTCGCCAGTTTGCAGCTACCTACAGGGGCCATAAAAAAAACAATATTCAATCATGGACCTCTGTCCGCTTCGCATAATTTGATGTTTCCTTCCTGAGCGAGCTTAGCGGGCGGCGTAGGCCGCCCGCGGAGCGAAGCGCCTTGTATTTACCTATTTTTACCAGCAATACTTGGTCCTATTTGCTATGGTCTATGGTCTATGGTCCCCCGTAACACCTTGACGTAGCATACCGCGCCCAACGAAGAAACCTGGGAAATTACACATTACACTAATAATACCACCAAACAATTTCTACGAGACTGCTGTCATATAGTTTTACCGCTCACGAGGCTGTGCGTGAAATCTTGATAACATTCAAAATGAGCACAATGAGCAAGCCTCTTGGAACACGCCGCGACCAACCCCGAGGCCACCCCCGACAGAGTCTGGAGAGTGGAGCAAGGTGAGGCACGACAAGAAGACAGCAGTGCACCGAGAGGTGGACCTCATCGCCGGCAGATATTTTTACTGCTCAAAACCTGGTACAATAAAAATGACTGTTGGAGCTCTGGCAAAACGGCACAACAGCTCACTCATGGTTGTTTTTTACTGACACAGCAGTAGGTTTATATATATATATATGTACTACAGCTGTCTACCACACAGAAGATGAGAAGGATGGTACTTTCAGCTGCAAGTAAAACTCAATGAATGCCAAACGCGCTTACTTCGGAAAGATGCTTATTTACAGACTTGTGGTTGTGGGTAATACACATCATATACAGTATTCTGTATTAATAGTAGTCTAGTCTACGTTACAGCAGTAGTGCAGCTGTCGAACGAATGGTGTATCATTACGAGTATTTTCTTGGAAAAAAAACAAGAGGAACAACACAAGGCCGAGCAAGAAATTAGAGGACATAATTTATCTTGCCTGTATCAGAACCACAACAAAAAATGTACTGGTATCAGTATTAACGAGTACCGCAGTATAACTAAAACTGGCCTTTTCTTCATCATTACTTTTACATTCCTCGTAGTGGTAAGAGGTTTGCCCTCAGCAGTCTCCTTTTGGACAAGCCGTGGTCACAGGTCAGAGGTGTCGTGTCCCTCCTCCCCCCCGGTACGTGCCTTAATGTTCATCGCGCATAGGGTCCAGCATTCCCACTGCTTGTCGTTTTTTAACGAATGTTGCTAACTCGCGCTATCGCTCTTTCGGCTAAATCAATTTATTTGCTAGAGAAAGTTCCTATGAGTATGCACTGAGTCACTGGTGAGACTAGAACCCGCAAAATTGACCTTAGTAGCCACGCGGACCACCTACTACCAAGCCACCGGAGACGCCGGCTTTCTGGTACGTTCCGCCTACTTGTTAATAGCCTCCTGCTGCTGCTGTTGTCTCCCATTGTCTGCGTCTTGTGTTACGCATGCGCCGTAAATTTTTCTGACACTACACCTGCTGCTGTCTGCTGTTGTCTATTCTTCGTGTTGCTGCGCGCGGATTTCCATCCTGTTTGCCCCGCAGACCCGCCATGGCAGATTCCCCGAAGCCGCAGAATAGGCAGCAGCGGCGGTGGGCGGTGTGTAGGGCCAAGGTCAAGTCAGGAGCATTTTCATCTGTCATAGATGTCGATAGCGACAGCGGGAGCGAACCCGACGAAGGCTTCGGAGATGATGCCTCTCGCCCCGGCAAGCTCAGGGTGAGGAAGCATATATTTTTACAATTACTATTTTACTATTACGATGTACCCACTGTCACTGTCCACATATTTTCCCTTTGGTTCTTACTGTAGTCTTACTCTGTTGACGACGACTATTAATAGTGGTGTTTTTTTCTTTTTCCTTTTTTTTTTTTTTCCAGTTCATTCTTTTCAAGTGTCTGCCAGATCGCCTGCAGGGGGGGGCACGATGGTTTGTCTTTATATATATATTATATACCAGGGTATATTTTTTGTTTTTTTTTTCTTGTTCCTTTTTCTCTTTCGAATTGTCTTCTTTGTTTTTGTTTTTGTTTTTCTCTTTGTTTCGTTTCGTTTCTCTAGGTCATGGAATGTGTATGTCGTACCTGTCGTACGCAGTATGATGACATGGCATTGCATTGCATACGTGGCAACGTAGTATCTCTGTGACGTAGCTTTGTGACCACAGAACTTGTATCTCTCTAGGATTGAAGAATCCTCACGGACTCTGGTTGTGCTGCTGAATGTCGACGGGTAGAAATAACAGTTTAATGTGAAGACAACAACAATAACATGGTATGGATATTTTATGTGTTTCTGTTTAATCCCAAAGTTTGTTGTGTTTCGGGACATCGGTAATAGTCACCGGTTGTCTCCTTTACCAATATCAGTACGTACACCTTTTTACTGCTCTCAGGGCGCTTTTTTTTGTTTTCCTTTTTTCTCCCTTGTCCCCGTTTTTTCAGAAGACGAGCGAACGTTGCTTCAGTTACACATCGAAAACAATGTATCATGCCGCCGGAGGCCGGAACCAATGAATGAGAAGACATTTTACCAACACGTCTCGACATGTTTGCCCACTTTTAACTGAAAGTCACACCCGCTGCAACCAGATTGTCATTGTTGATAGTTGAGTCGAGAGGGTGATTGATCTCTCGTGGTTTTGCCCTACGGCACCGTGGCAGCAGCAGCAGCAGCAGCAGCAGCAGCAGCAGCAGCAGCAGCAGTGGGAACTAGGAGTGTGATTAGTGACGAACGTCCGTAGTTGCGCCTGCTATTACATTTTTGCGTTTTTAGTGGACTACGTTTACGTGTGGAAAGTTTTGATCATCGTCCAGAATCGAATTGTCCGGACAGGGGTGTTGGCCCTCCCCAGCCTCCGTTGTACAGGATGTGTACAGGGTTTTTTTCGAGAAGCCGGTACGCTCGACAGGCCAGATACGATAGCACCGATCGCGCGGTTCGCGTGCCCGAGCGGGCTTGTGTGGCAGGAGTTACGCTCTGTTGAGTACTCTTTGAGAGGAAGCCAGAAAGCGGACGTAATCGTTGAGAATGAGTGCCAGGACGAACCCATCCCAAGGCGGCGACCACAACCATGGGTTTGAGGTTGCAGCTGGATGCGGCACCGCCCGCCCCCATATGCATGCTGTGTGGTGCGTGAGAAGCACATGGCGCTGAAATCGGCGCCATGTAGTGGTTCTAGAAGCCGATGTCGGTGGTGATAGTTGCATTGAGAGTGTGACGACGCAGGTATTTTTCCGCCTCGTTCCCTTACATCGATGTCCCTTCCTTGCGCCGGTGCCATCCCAAGTGTGCAACTCCTAGTCGTAGGAAGCTGACCTCCGCCCTCGGTCGTGTGGTCATGCGATGCGGACGATTACCTGGTATGTACCGTTATACAAACATACAGCAGTACCGTATACACCTGGTAACACTTGAGGGACCGCGCCGGCCAGATTATGCCCCAAGGTGTTTTCATGATTTATCTCGTAAGGTTTGTCTTTTCCGCAGCAGCTATTAATATGTACCTGGTAGTATTTCCGGTTACATTGATAGTGGCCTATGAAGCACGCCTTACGGAAAACGGCATACGTTGACGGCACTGGTGTTTGGTACCAGCAGTAGACCATTACGTAGTTCGCCTCGTTGTGTTTGAATCCCGTCAACCTATTCCGGTATTTGGTTATTCTACAGTCGTTAATCCTTACAACTACAGTATACTCAGCTGCAGCGCTCGTGAATTACGGAACGCGGGGCTCCGTTTGAGGCTTGAGTCGGTGGGAATATCAGTGATTATTAATTATTAACAGCATTGTCGCCGAAGCTCAATGTTGAACGACATCGGTGGCTCGAGAACTCGTACGTTTTTTCAAGTTGACCAACGGATGACGGAGTGATATTCATGGCATGCGTTTCGGACGCGTCTTTCGGGTTGAAAAATACATCGAAGTGATTTGACAGTAGTCAATATTGCCGTGAATGTAAGCTTCCTTCCTGTTAATAGTAATAAATCGACTGCAACCAACA
Organism: Macrocystis pyrifera; assembly: GCA_031763025.1. Taxonomy (NCBI): domain Eukaryota; class Phaeophyceae; order Laminariales; family Laminariaceae; genus Macrocystis; species Macrocystis pyrifera. The sequence goes on along the minus strand of JASSKH010000001.1, from coordinate 20,166,391 downwards.
ACGGAGGTTCGGTTCGGGAGGTGTTCCGTTTTCCGCAAGGCATGTTTCCTCCCGCTAGAAAATATATACGAGAAATGGTAAATAGCTTCTGCTGAGAACACATGAAATCGATTTTTTTCAGGGCTCTTCACGGGTCATTTATTACCCCAGCCCGCGGGTCGGGTCAGGAACTTTTCGAAATCTCGCGGATCGGGTTGGGTTCTGTCGGGTCGGGTCGAGTCATAAAGTCTTCAACTCATCACGGATCGGGTCCGGATACCGTCACTCGACCCGACCCGACCCGACCGGACCGGCCTGGGAACATCCCTGTTTTTTATTCACTCGAGCAAACAAAAGACATCGAAAAAAACTGGCGTGGCTCCTCAAAATAAAACACTCCTCTCGGACGAATTCCCAAGGTGATTTTCGCGACAATTGGGGAGGCTACATACGTACGTAACAAACGAACAAACTAACAAACGCCGAGCGAGCGAGCAAGCAATGCGTCTCTGGCATACCTCGAATTTCGTCGGACCTTTGGGAGAAACATGAGGAACATTAAAACACATCATTCTCGTTGGGCGTGCGTGCCCCCGTTGTTTTGGAGAAAACCGACTCGAAAGTGTCAGGGTGGGTGTGCTACCTTTGCCTCTTGTGTGTCTGTGTGTGCTGTCTTCTTGTACGTACAACGGTATAGAAAGTTCGATAGTGTTGTGGTGTTGAGGTGTGTGTTCTTATACGTTGAACCGTTATTTCTACCCGTCGACATCCATGAATGACACACCCAGTGTCCGTGCCAATTCTTCAGTCCTATTCATGGAGAGATACAAGCTCTGTGGTCAAAAACTACGTCACAGGGATACTAGAGTAGGCATTGCAATGCCATGTCATCACACTACGGTACTGGATACGACAGGCACGACATACACATTCGCAGTCTATGAACGAGAGAAAACAAAAAAAAAGAAGCAAATCGAACGAAAAAGTAAAAGAGATTTTTTTTTTTTTGCACCCCCCCCCCTAGGGAATGTAGCAGACAGCAGGCACTACAGCAGGAGCTAAAAACAAATTCCACTGCATATAAACAGGGTAAGGGTGTGTGTTAACCCCCCCCAGAGAGCATTGTCGGTTCTTAGAAGGATGCAGCTCACCCTTCATGCGACTCGCCGGACACCTCACGGCGCTTCGCGCTTGGTGCAAGCAATGTCTGCCTGGTCAGTGAAAACCCGACATGCTCCGTCCCGGCATTGTAGGGATGCGAGGGTCTATGGTCATACGACTACGGCCATGCATGAGATCGAGTACATCTCTCCTATCGAGTACACCCCCCAGAGAGCATTGGAACGAACCGGGTGCAATATTATTTGCTGCATGAATTGATGCTGATTGGTTGTGGGAAACGAATAGATTCAGTGTAGCCCGAGAAAAACTGTATATCTATCTAGGAAGAGGAAGAAGAAGTGTTGCACCCCTTTTTCTTGTTCGGGAGGACCGAACGGCCCGGCCGAACGGGAACTTATAGGATCTTATTTGATGTAGATGGACACCACCGAAGATGGATGCGGACACCAATGTGCTCTGGCATGTGCAAAAGATACCGTTCGTACTAATTGAGCTGGCGAGGCCCAGGATTCTGCATGGACCCAAACACGTTTTTTTACGCAGGCACGGAACGAATGACCACGAACAGCCTCGTTCCGTTCCGCTCGTTCCCATGCTCCCTGGGAGGGGTTAAGACACGCCTTCAAACACATTTTTTTGCACAGGCACGGAACGAATGGCCACGAACAGCCTCGTTCCGTTCCGCTCGTTCCCATGCTCTCTAGGGGGGGTTAAGACACGCCCCAAGACTAAGAATCAAGGAAAATAACAGGCAAACCGAAGCACAACAAAAAAAAACAGGGATCTCTACGGTCATCCATCCGTGCACGGTGCGTTTTTTTCATATCGAAAATCCTACGGTCCGGTTCGGTGCGGTTTTAGAAAATCGGACATCTTACCGTGCGGTTCGGTTTTCAGGTATTGTAAATCCTACGGTGCGGTTCGGTTTTGTGATGTATCCTACCGTGCGGCTCGGTGCGATTTTCAACAATCGGAAATCCTACGGTGCGGTTCGGTGTGGTTTTCAGACATTGTGAATCCTACGGTGCGGTCAGGTTTTGTGTTAAATCCTAATCCTACGGTGCGGTTCGGTGCGGTTTTAGAATACCGGAAATCTTGCGGTGCGGTTCGGTTTTGTGATATATCATTCGGTCCGGTTCGGTTCCCCGTTGAATCGGTTGTTCTACGGTGCGGTTCCAATCCCCGTCGGGAAAAGCGTACAACACACGCATGCTTTTCTCTACGGTGCACGGTGTATATAAAGCGTACAAAACCGCGGTTTCGTACGGTTCTCAGGCTTTTATCGGGGTACTAACGAAACCGCTGTTTATCTACGGTGCATCGTATGAGTGAACCGTACAAAACGGCGGTTTCGTACGGTTCTCAGGCCTTTTTTCGGGGCACCAACGCAACCGCTGTTTTTCTACGGTGCACCGTATTGATAAACCGTACAAAACGCGGTTTCGTACGGTTTCGTACGGTTTCGTTCGGTTTCTGACGCTTTTTCTCGGGGCACTAACGCACTATCAAAACCGCTATAGGCAGCGTATGAATAAACCGTACAAGCCCTAGGGTTCGTACGGTTTGCGTGCCAGGTACATGCTGTTTACTTATACTTTGTACTTTATACGCAAAGTCAAGAGAGCAAAAGCACGAACACATGAAAAAACAGATTCAATTCAATAGACAATAGATAAAAATATAAAATGAAGAGTGAATAATATGAACATGAATTGCATGATGGGTGCCGGCACAATATACAGTATGCTGCTATTTTTGCATGTTTCAGTTTTTACGGATACCCTATTTAAATCTGATATTTTCATATTTCCTATTTTCATATTTTCCGGCAGGTCTATGCGCTTTGAGCTGGCTAGCAAATGCGAGGCAGTTAATTTCATCGTTGCGTATGCTCCAAGTGATTGTACCAAGGACGTTGAACTGAAACGTAGTTTCTGGCAGAAGGCTGGAGGACTTGGTGGCAAAGATCCCGACGAAAGAGTGTCTGTTTGTACTGATGGATGCCAACACGCGAACTGGACAGAGGATGGAAGGGTGTGGTGATGATGAAAGTAGAGTGCTTGGAGCATATGGACGTGATGTCCGTAACGGTAATGGCAGACGACTCCTGTCGTTCGCCACCAATTGCAAGTTTTCACCAACACGTTTTTCAGCACGCGCAAGGGTGGGATTTTGCATACACACAACGGCACTAACCCGAATGACCGTAAGCGGATCGACTACATCCTAACCCGTCAAGCCCATCGACTTAGAGTACAAGATGTTAAAGTCGTCCCATAGCCTCCTGCCCCAGCTAAGGCTGACTCAGACCACAACATCTTGTATATCAAAGTCCGACTCAGTGGTCACTTTGCGTCCAACAGACAAATACGTAGACCAACAAAACGCCGAGCGTTCGACAGGCAGCTTTTTATGTCCGATGAAAAGTGTCGTGAACGAGTAGTCGCGAGGGTCATCTCCACTCTCAACCAGCTTAACCAGCCCCGTAATACGTCTGGCATGGTTGAGTTTTTCACTGCGGCTATTATTGATGCGATCGAAAAAGAGGTACCACCCCCTCCACGTCGCCACCGCGGACAGACATGGATGGTGTGAGTCTGCCGAAACCTTGGCCGCATTCATATTAGCATGCATGGACAGCGAGGGAGGATGCACGGCAATTCTTGCGTGCCCACCCCCGGGATATAACCGTGTGGAAGACACTGAGATCTGCGTGTGCGAACCTGCAGGACGTGATTGCCGCAGGGCTGCATGCGTACTTCGAAGCGTACCTCGCTGAAACCGAACGACTCCTAGCGAACAACGACCGGAGACTCGAGTATGTAATATTTCAGAAACATGTAAATATAACCAATTTAACCTTTTTCTGTTTTTCAAGAACGAAAATATTCAAAATATGAAATACCATAGTATCAACCACGAGTCAGCGGGTACACTTTTGACACGAAACCGTGCAGAAACAGTCATGAGCCGTGCGAAACCGTGACCCTATTGCACCGTTCCGCGCGATGGAACGGCGGTTTTTCTACGGTTTCAAGTCAACCGCACCGTCAAGTAACCGATCTACGGTTTTTGTCACCGTATCTTGACGCACACAGTGCGGTGCGGTTTCGATGGCATTCCTACGGTGCGGTTCGGTGCGGTTTTAAGAAATCAGCAATCTTACGGTGCGTTTCGGTGCGGTTTAAAAATATCATAAATGCTACGGTGCGGCTCGGTGCGGTTTTCAGATGTCGGGAACCCTACGGTGCGGTTCGATTATATTTGAAGTCCTACGGTGCGGTTCGGTGCGGTTTTCCCATTTCGTAAAACCTACGATGCGGTGCGGTGCGGCTATCCGCACCGAACCGCACCGGACCGCACCGAACCGATAGGAAAAACCGCACCGTAAAGAACCCTGAAAAAAAGTTAGGGTCAGGCGTTGTCGTACCACTAGTATTGCAAGTGAAACGCACGTGCCTGAAAAAAACAGACAATTTCCTACGACTGCTCTCATCAGTGCCAGTCGAACTACTACAGCAGTAAAATGTCCGTAATTGTGTGACGGCCGCAGGAGGTTGGCAGCATCCGCCATGCCGTGATTGAGCAGTACGCATGGTAGCTGTGCTGGTACGATACACTTGTTTAATGGTACCATCTCCGAGACTGATGCCAGGAACGGTCGTTGCTTTGCGATTGCAAGGGAAGGCCTCGAGCCCCGAGACAGTCTATATTTAGCGATTTTAGGACAGCTCAACCGCGGAGGGGTGCTGTAGCGATGTCATATTCCAGCTAGAATTTTTACGTCTCAGTAGAGGCATGCCAGGGTATCTGGTCAGTAATTTTACTCTGACGAAACTATACATGACCGGTCACACTTCCGTTTCATGACCGATCTTACACACAAGCAGCGTCTCAGCGTTTAGTTACGTTTGTTTGCAGTCTGCAGCATTTAATTACGTTTGGAAGGTATCCGACACAGGAGTGAGGTCGGCATTCTCGCAACCAGTTGCGCCAACTCTACCTCAAGGCACAGCAGTTGTTGCGGTGGTCTACCGCGAGAAAGAAGCCCTTGCTTCGCGAAATGTCATGTAGCGCGCGTTCCGTCCGTATGTATGTCTTCAGTTTGGACGGTGAAAAGGGTTTGGGGGCTACTACTAATAATAGGGGTATAATGATAACCATATGATCCAAGAAGTACCTGGTATTACATCACCCGCCGACGTAGAGCTAACAGTAACCCTAACCCAAGGTACAGGCAGTATCATAAGTTAGGATTTGTTCCCGGATCGCCGTGTTGTGCACTTGAAAAAAAACTACACCCCCCACCATGTATCCTTTTTCGAGACCCCAAAAAGGGGAGAGTGCACTAAAACTACAGTAAGTAAAAATATTTTGTGAAAATAGTGCGTTTCTCGTAAGTTCGTCCAGAAATCCGAATCCACTATAGTAATTGTTCGTTTGTCGTTATTACCTTTTCAGGAGTGTTTTTTGTCTTCGTGTCTGCTTGTCGTGCGTGCGCCCCTGGATCGCCCGGAATAAGAACACCATCAGGTCCTGGTATAGAAAGTAACTATTAATACTACTGCTGTATATCATTTTCATACGTTTCGCACTGGAAGGCGCATCGTGTTCCAAGTGATGGGAAACCCGCCGTATACGCATGCTATTAATATATCATACTGCTGCTGCTACAGCTGTGTTAATATTACGGGGGACCATAGTAAACAGGACCAAATCTTGTTAGTAAAAATGCCTAAATATGTAGGTTTTTATGTATGCCATAGGTCCTGTTAACTATAGACCCCTTTAAATAGCAGCAAAACGGACCGAAACACTTGGGAGGAAAAATACTCGTTCGTGTTTGTATGCTGTGCTGACCTGCCCCCTTGTAGCAGAAAAGCGAACATGGAAACAGCACCAGTAGCCACAAGAACGATAACAGCAGCAACAGCAACAGCAACAGCAACAGTTCAAGCGGAATCATGTTATTAATAGTACGGGGGTCCATAGTTAACGGGACCAAATTTTGTTAGTAAAAATAGTTAAATACAAGGCTTTCCTTCGGAGTGGGTATTCCGTCGTTTCTTGTACAAATACATTTAGTTTGGTTGGCTTTGGGCTATGACGCCAATTGCAGTTTTGGTTGGCTTTGGGCTTTGACGCCAATTGCAGTTGTATTGCAATTTGGGTAATAGCCCAAAGCCAACCAAACTAAATGTTATGACGCCAATTGCAGTTATATCGCAATTGGGGCAATACCCAAAGCCAACCAAACTAAATGTATTTGTGTAAGAAACGGTGAAGGATGTAATACTAGCGTTTTTTTTTGTGAATGTAATGTGAAACGTAGGATCGGGTGACGCAAGAGTAAGAATGACATTCGTCTAATCGTCTAATAATAAGGATAACATATTTCATCAGTGCGGGGAGAGAGTGGAGTAGTGCATGGCATTTGGATGATATACAACATATAGGCTGTTGTTTCAAGGAAGGTTTGGGACAGAGGGGGAAAGCAGCAGTGCCGGCAACGACAACGGTTATGGAAATGTTGTATAGTTGCTGGGCGGCCGCGATTTCGATTTAGCCAGCATAGGAGTTTGGATGAGACATGGTATGTAAATAGACTTCCAGGCTGCTGTAGTAACGAGGCGGGAGGCCCAGAATGTGGATATGTCCGCTGTTAAACCCGTTGGGTATGTGTAGGGAGAAATAGTCGTGATGTTGGGAAATGTGGGAACAATTTGTTGCCTCTCATTCGTCCTGGATGGAGACAATCTGCTTGGCGTACTGCTTCGGAATTCCGCGAAGCCCTGGAGCAGGCGAAATGGAAGGGAGTCTTCTTGCGCTTGATGATGATGTCTCCGTCTTTGATGGTGGAGTCCGTCAGGCGGCAGTTGTAGCACTTGCCACCGACCTGGTCGAAGTAAACAGAGTGCGCGGGGCGGGAGTGGCGTGCAGGGAATGGCGGGGGAGGGGGAAGGGGGGGGGGGGGGGCAGAGTTCATTATTTGTACTGCTCTACAGCGGCACAACAGCAGTACGTAATCGCTTGCTATACGACGGCAGCAGCAGCAGAAGCAGCAGCAAGTACATGCATAAAACGCAGCAGGAAAACAGCCAATTTTTTTTTTTAACGTACCAAAACGACCATTTGGGTGCAAAAACGACCAAGAAAAACAGTAATCCGAATACATAAGAACAATCAGTGGATATTGAGCCAGCAATAGCACAGTATCAGCAGCAGCAGCAGCAGCCGCAACGGCTTCGAGCAGTGGTTGCGGCAGCATTAGCAACATTAGCAGCAGCAGAAGCAGCAATGGATCGCCGCAGCGTTGGCAGCAGTAGCGGCATAGCAAAGATATGATAAAAAAGAAGAAACAAAGTATGTACCCTGGTATGCCGCGACCGCAAAAACTACGGAATTTCATGGCGAAACAAAAATATGTACACACAAATGGCCAGCATGATGTACAACGCAGCAGCAGCACCACAGCAGCGTAGCAGCAGTATGGAAAGAACGAGGCCCAAAACGAGAAAAAGCAGTACGTACGCAAAATGCAGCAGCAAAATGACCAAAATATTTTTTCCAGGTACCCAAACGACCATTTGGGTACAAAAACGATCAAGAAAAACAATAATCCGAGTACATGCGAACATCCAGTGAACATTGCGGCAGCATTATTAGCATTAGCAGCAGCAGCAGCAGCAGCAGCAGAAGCAGCAACGGATCGCCGCAACGTTGGCTGCAGCAGCAGCAGCAGCATAGCAACGATATGAAAAGGAGGAAGAAAAAAACTATGTACCCTGGTCTGCCGCAATCGCAAAACGTACGGTAATTATTGACGATACAGAAATATGTACACACACACGAGTGTAATACACACACAAATCACGTCCAACATGATGTACGGAAACAACGCAGCAACACCACAAAAAAAAATCGTTGACGATACAGAAATATGTACACACGCACAAGTGTAATAGGCACACGAATCATGTCCAGCATGTTGTGTACGGGAACAACGCAGCAGCGCCACAAAACGACAAAACGACCAAGAAACACAATTATCCGAGTACATACGAACATTCAGTGAAATTGCGGCACCACTAGCAGCAGCAGCAGCAGCAGCAGCAGCAGCAGCAGCAGCAGCAGCAGCAGCAGAAGCAGAAGCAGCAACGGATCGCCACAGCGTTGGCAGCAGCAGCAGCAGCAGCATAGCAACGATATGAATAGAAGGAAGAAAAAAAGTATGTACCCCGAGTCCGTCCGAAAAGTATTTTTGGTACCTCACTATAGATAGACCCACCCCCGCATTCTGTACGGCAACAACGCAGCAGCAGCAGCAGCATAGCAACAATACGAAAAGAACCAAGCTAAAATACGAGAAAAAGTAGTTCGTACGCAAAATGCAGGAGCAAAACGACCAAAATATTTTTTATTACGTATAAAAAAAAAACATTTGGGTACAAAAACGGCCAGCGAAAACAATGATCCGCGTTGGCAGCAGCAATATACCAACGATATGAAAATAAGGAAGAAGAAAACTATGTACCCTGGTATACCGCGATCGCAAAACCTACGGAAATTCAGTGACGATACAGAAATATGTACACACACAAGTGCAGCATGATGTACGGCAACAACGCAGCAGCACCACAGCAGCAGCAAGCAGCAGCATAGCAACGATAGGAAAAAAGATCAAGCCTAAAACGAGAAAAAGCAGTACGTACGCAAAATGCAGGAGCAAAACGACAAAAATATTTTTCACGTATCAAAAGAACCATTTGGGTACAAAAACGACCAAAAAAAAAACAATAATCCGAGTACATACGAACATTCAGTGGATATTGCGGCAGCATTAGCAGCAGAAGCAGCTACAGCATTAGCAGCAGCAGAAGCTGCAACGAATCGCCGCAGCGTTGGCAGCAGCAGCGTTAGCAGCAGCAGCAGCAGCAGCAGCAGCAGCATAGCAACGATATGAAAATATGGAAGAAAAAAAGCATTATGTATGTACCCTGGTATGCCGCCATCGCGAAACCTACGGAATTTTATTGACGATCCGAAAATATGTACACTTCCAGCATGATGCACGGCAACAACGCAGCAGCACTACAGCAGCAGCAAGTGCACAGCAGCAGCAGGTGCACAGCAGCAGCACTCATGGCGTGGCGCTGACAGCAGCAGCAGCAGCAGCAGCAGCAGCAGCAGCGAAAACGAGCAAAGGGGGTACGTAGGGTCACCAAAACATGTACACACAGAAATCGTGTGCACCGAAAATGCACCACAGTAGCAGCAGCACTCACATCGTTCGGTGCAGCGGTGACGGCGACAGCTGAGTCCTCCGTTCCTTCGTTCACGTCCCGCAAACAGTTGTGCATGTGCGCGTTCGCGTGCACTGTGTAAGAGGAGCCGACGCAACGCACGAAGGGGAAAGAACGAGCATGGATGAGTCCAAAAAATAATAAACGCTTTGAGGTAGCTTTGTATGCAACAAGGCAATTGAAAACCCCCGAAAAACGTACTGGCAACAGACAGCATTCAACAATAGACCCAAGACACTCACCACTGTCAGCAGTCTCGAGGGAGTACGAGACAGTCCCTTCCTTGATCGGGGGAGCACATAACTCGCAGTTGGTTGCCCAATACAGGATGATCCCGCCACCATCGCACATGAGATCCTCGCAGGTGGCGAAGGCCACGTTTTTGCCACCAGGCGCGGAGTTCTTGGGCAAGTAAGTAAGTGCTGGTCCGTGCACCGGTCGCGAACAACAGCCGGCACCAGGTCGGTCTTTGTCGTTGCCGCTCTCTTGCCAGAGGGCGAGGACCACGCGCCTCTCGACGAGGGGGAGGTGAGCTTAGGGGGCGTGGAGAAGGGAGAGGCGGGGGTTGCAGCATCAGCAGGTTCGCCACCGACAGCAGCAGCTTGGCCGCCTACAGCTGCATCTAGATGCCGTTCGTCGAAGGCGAGACGCCTCTTCTAGGCGTTGTGCGAAGAGCTGTCTATTGGTTGCAGTATGCGAAGAAGAAAGAAGAAAGGTTGTTTGGCTGTTTGGCTGTTCGGCTGTTTCAAAGAAGAAGGGCTGTTTGCGAAGAGCTGTCTATCAGTCGGTCTGTCTGCCAAGAGCTAGCAAGTGACAACGACCTCAAAAATCGTAATTATAGTTGTATTTATATAGTTTTTTACGTATACCATAGGTCCTGTTAACTATGGACCCCCGTAAATAGTACAGATACGGCTACAGCCTCGAAGCAACCAGTCCATCATTGAGGCTGGCGCTAGCTCTCAAGATCTACTTTACTACATACACTGAACGTAGATCTACAGCAGCAGTAGAGTAGAGCCTAAACCGCAGTTCTGCGCTGATCCTATTATACATTGTACTCGCTGAAAGTAGCATTCTAAAAAATGAATACACGCCCGCTACAGGATCGGAAAGCGAGCTACAGGTACGGATGTTTCTACTGCAGTGCAGTATCCTGGTGGCGAGTATCTCTATCTACACTTTGTACCGGCCCTGTCATAGAGAAAACATCCACAGGCAAGAGAGCGACAAAAAAGCATGTCATAAGGCTGCATGCCGTAACACTTCCGGGGGAATAAGTTTGTGTGGAGCGGTTATACTAAACTTATGTGGAACGCTCCCATTCTCGAATAAGAAATTCAGCCAGGGCCACCCCGGTTTCTCATTCGAGGGCCGGTATTGAACTACCACTTCTATTACTACTACTACTACTACTACTACTACTACTACTACTACTACTACTACTACTACTACTACTACTACTACTACTACTACTACTACTACTACTACTGCTACTACTGCTACTACTGCTACTACTGCTACTACTACTACTACTACTACTACTACTACTACTACTACTACTACTGCTACTACTGCTACTACTGCTACTACTACTACTACTACTACTACTACTACTACTACTACTACTACTACTACTACTACTACTACTACTACTACGACTACTACTACTACTACTACTACTACTACTACTACTACTACTACTACTACTACTACTACTACTACTACTACTACTACTACTACTACTGCTGCTGCTATTGCTACTACTACTACTACTGCTACTGCTACTACTACTACTACTACTACTACTACTACTACTACTACTACTACTACTACTACTACTACTACTACTACTACTACTACTACTACTACTACTACTACTACTACTACTACTACTACTACTACTACTACTATTGCTACTACTACTACTACTACTACTACTACTACTACTACTACTACTACTACTACTGCTACTACTACTACTACTACTACTACTACTACTGCTGCTGCTGCTGCTGCTCCTGCTCCTGCTACTACTGCTGCTGCTGCTACTACTACTCACATAATATTGCTGTAGTAGTACTCTGTTGTTGTCTGTTCGGTGCTATAGCGACCACTCGTCTTATAGGTACCATTAACCCTTTTAGTACCGCAGTCCCGTTTTGGGGACAAATCACTTGGAATTAGACAGGTTTGTCCCCAAATCGGGACTGCGGTACTAAAGGGGTTAAGACGTAGTACCACACGATATATACTGTTGTATACAACGCGACTCGCCTAATATAGGTACAGTGCCTAAATATGGCGACGCCGGATCACGCCATATCACCTACGAACCTGGTAGTAAGCGTACAGTAGTGCCTAGATAAGGCGACGTTGGGTCACGACATATCAGCGAATATGGGTACAATAGTGCCTATATATGGTGACGTCGTGTCGCGCCTTTTCTGGTCGCGTTCTAGCCGTGGTAACCTTGTACCGGGATGATAGTGCTAGGACTGTTGCGTTGCTTCTTCTTGTTGCTTTCTGTTCCCCGCTATTGCTATTGCTGCTCCAAGCCGTAACTCCTTTTCAGACGCAGCTACACTAACCCCCCCCCCCCTCCTCCTCCTCGCCCCCTTCCTCTTGCTTGCAGGCTAGTATGTCATTCTCTAGCAGTCCTATCTTGCCGCAAGCAGAAGAACCAGAACAAAGTGAGGACGCAAGCACTCAGAGTAGCAGCCTCCACACCCAGGGCACCGGAAGCACTGAGGGTTTGAGTGTCGACTGCCCGACACACGTACAGGGCTCGGCAAAACCGTCGCCCGCGTCTCCGGACCCGATCGGGATATCGCTGTCGATCAACGTTGGGCGGAAGGAGCGGGACGAGTCGTCACAGTGGGAGCTGTCTTCGTCCAGCGGGGAGAGCGCCCTTTCCACCACCAGGTATGGGCATATGCGTATGCTGGTCCTACAGTGCTCTACAGCAGTGCTCTGTACTGGTACAGCAGGGCTGTACTGTGTTGTACAGTAAGTGCTGCAGCACACGAGACCAAATTCCAGCAACCCTTTTATACTATTTGTAGTATCATAGTTGTACGATTTGTATTAATACTATTTCTAGTACAGGCGCGTGCTATAGTACGGTAGAGTAGGGCGGGTACAGCAGTACCGCAGTACCTGGTAGGTATTATTACGGGGGACCATAGTTGATAGGACCTATGGTATACATAAAAACCTGTATATGTACCTATTTTTACTAACAATATCTGGTCCTATTTACTATGGTCCTCCGTAATAATAGCATGCTATCTACTAATACTGCTGTAGGTTACCGGGTACGGGGTATGCTGCTGTTCTTATTTTCCGGAGGGTCCTGGTTTGAGGTCTTTAGACCTCACCCAAAATCGGCCTCGCCCGAAAACCGACGTTGCGAAATCAATTCGAGCATATGCATTCCGATCAAGAATCCCATGGCTTGAGGATACAAGGAATCACGTCACAGCAGTATGCTACAGTGACGTCAATTTTGAGCTCAGGAGCCCCATTAGTCAGAAATGTTTTGGCCGCACAGTGCTATACTGTACACTGAATACCACCCCTACTATTCTGTTTGTGGTCTAGACCCTTGTAAAAGCATTTGTTTACAGCAGTAGAGTACCCACCCGGCTCAAAAGGGTCCGTAAGAAGGGAAGACGGTATATTCGGCCTGGCTCGGAAACCTGGATAACCAGGGTTTCGCCCGACTTTTCCCCCGTCCCGAGGCTTTGCACTCTTCGAGCATGAATATGTAAATACTGTACCAGGTTTATTTATTGCAGAGAGTTTCGCTCCTATCCGGTGATAAGATCATGTCGCTCTCAAACGGGGATACGGACGGTTCGCAGATACGGGAAAAAAGCGAAATACGACTACATTATTTCCGAGTAGTTTGGGGGTGCCCTTCTCTTATTTTGGGCCAAGGTCTAGTTTCTATTATCACGTGTTCTTATTCTCATTTGAGGCGGGGTATGTTCCACAACAACTTAATGCGTCATTATTTTTTTGTTTCGCGCAAAAATCGATTTTGGCATTTCTTGTTTCACAGTTTCTTGTGGTTATGTTGAGTACTATTAGTTGCGCTAGTAGTATTAAGTACTATTACTACTATTAACCCCTATAGGACTGGACTCCCCGTCGCTGGGACAAACCACTTGAAATTAGAGTCAAAACGGGCTTCTGTAAAGTGCACTTGTAGCATCTACTGCTGTAGTATAAGAAATAATACAGTAGCTGTATTATGGCGTATGACCATCCTTTGGCGATGCAGATGTTATGTTGTTCAACGGTCAAGTTTTTCCCTGGTTGCTGCTGTGGTGATTGTGTAACGCTTTCCAGGGTAATTTTAATGTTAATGTCAATGGTCACTACTGTTTCGTACCGGGGGACTGTGACTATAAATAACTGTGTTGTTGTAGTGTATCTGCTGCGGCTTGGTTGCGAGTGTTGACTTAAGCTACAGCTGTACAGTAGTAAGGACTATTAATAGAGAGACTAAGGGGACTATAAAGGGACTACAAAGGGACTATAGGGGGACTCAATTGTAGGCCTGTGAGTTGGCATTTCACGACTGATAACTAGACGCTAGTCTGCAAATCCGACTAGCTGAGTTTAGTCGGTACTTGGCGGCTAGGCGGCTAAGTCAGGCGAGCAAAAAAAAAACTTGTCCGAGGGGTTGTGTTTCTTTACTGGAGGCCAAAATTGCACTAATTGGCTTCTCATTTTACACAAGACTAGCGCTATAAGTGATGAACATGGCCTAGCTTCACGGAACTTCCAACACAAAAGACGGAATCAGTTTACGCAAGAACAGTACCGAAACGAGAAGTACGAAAAAATTAATTCTCTACCCCGGATTAGAGGACCGTGACGGCTATCGGTTGAATCGCAACATGACCTGACGGAGATACGAGCGAAGCAGCGAACTCATGACCAAGCTGCGTATATCCAGTGTTGACAACAATTGAACGGCACCGGTGCATACTTTATTGCACACTATCCACTGAAAAAACTTTTTTTCCATCCCCATAACTTTCTCAGCCCTCCATGCTCCTGCTCCCTCCCACTCGTGAGTCAGATCCTAGCCCACTTACTGCTGTAGTACGCCCCTCTCCCCCATCCCCACTTCGGCTCGTGGCTTGCCTTCAGTAGCACTTTTATCGCGAGAAGGGTTCAGCACTTTCTTCCCTTGTCGGCTAGCGTCAGATCGATTGTATCTACCTACGCTACAATGGGCGCTCTCGACAGCAGTAGTTGGTGTCATTTTTGAGAGGTAAAACTCCATACTCCATACTCCATACAGGAGCAGAATCGAACCCCTGACACCAAAGCTAGTACAGCAGCAGCAATATCCGACGTTAACCACTACCTGGTACGAAATATACCACCAGGGCGTAGATCCCTCGGTGATGTTGTTCGTTTATTCACCCTCACCCTAACTCTAACCCTCGAGAGGAGGGACACATCGACGGTAGAAAGTGACGACTACAGCAACGGTGACTGCGTGGTTGGGTGCTGATAGAATTTGCCCGCCGCGCGCTGCACTGTCACAGGGCATGAAGGCATCCGCAGCCCACAGCGATTCACGTTGAAAAGCTGCATTCCGCCTTAAAAACGCCCTCTTTACAAATCAAGTAAACTCGACAAGTTGGAGGATGGACACCTCCGTTTCACGACTGACCTTTAGTCCGACTAATGGCTAGTCGGCGAATATAAGTCATGCCGACCCACAGGCCTCCTATATCGGCTGTCTGTTGATATAGTCTACTGTAGTGTAGACCGTTAGTGCCCCTTTTAACGAAGGACGCTTTTGAATCGAATCGATTTCGAATCGACTTTTTTTCTGTTGGAATCGATTTCAAATCGATTTGGTGATTTCAAATCGCAGGATACTGATTTGGTGGGAAAAAACGTGCTTTGGTTTCTATCAGGAAACCACGTATCCCAGCATATCCTTCTAGGAAATGTATGAGATTGGAATAACGCAACATCTAGCACAACATCCGGCCGACAAGCACCGAGGAGAGCAGATGAGAGCGACGATGTGCATCGTCGCGTGAGCGCCGCCGCCAGCCTCAGTTTTTTTCTGCGGCGCACCCCAGGAAGCTACCTACCACTCTAAGGTTCTCCTGGGTGGGTGCAGGAAGCCCTTGAACGCCACGCGCGGGACAGCGGCGGCGATGCAGCTATGGTCAAGTCCTAAGTTTTTCCTCCGTGTTTAGGGTCGATCGCTTGCTTCTCGTAGCGCTTGGCCGATCTACCTGGTGGAAGAACTGGGCGGACGGAAGCCATGATGTTTTGTTCAAGAGCTACCGCCGGAGTACGTGGTGCTATGGTCTGTAGCCGTGGGCTCGGCTGTTGCCCCGGTCGCCACTCGTTGAGGTTCACGATTTATTGCCTGGGTGGTGGCCATCGGAATTTCCTCAACAGCGATGGATTACTTGGTATAGGGGGCGTTGGCCCAGTGCGAACATGTCATGCAAGTTGGATGATATCCTTACATTTCTGATCGATTCGAATCGATTTTGCAAGAAGTCTTTTGGGACTTGTTCAATCCAAAGGGGATCGACTTGCCCTCGCCTCGCCACAAATAACAAATGTCTTCTTGGTGATTCTTTTTTTTACCAATCAGATGAACCTTGACGTCGATTCATTAAAAAAAACGATTTGAAATCGATTCGATACGAAACTGTTCTCCCCTTTGAGCCTACCAGTTGGCAAAGTTATTGCTTGTGTCTCGTGTGCTGCGTCAAGTGGGAACGAGGGTGTTCCTCCGTGCCGGTATGGTGTAAAGAGAATGGGTATCGGCAATCGGGCGGGTTGATCTGTGATGCTGTCTGCTGTTCTGCTGTCATTAACGACTATTAGTACCAGAGGTACGGATTACACTATATATATAGATACAACTATAATTACGATTTTTGAGGTCGTTGTCACTTGCTAGCTCTTGGCAGACAGATCGACTGATAGACAGCTCTTCGCAAACAGCCCTTCTTCTTTGAAACAGCCGAACAGCCAAACAGCCAAACAACCTTTCTTCTTTCTTCTTCGCAAACTGCAACTAATAGACAGCTCTTCGCACAACGCCTAGAAGAGGCGTCTCGCCTTCGACGAACGGCATCTAGATGCAGCTGTAGGCGGCCAAGCTGCTTGCTGCTGTCGGTGGCGAATCTGCTGGTGCTGCAACCCCCGCCTCTCCCTTCTCCACGCCCCCTAAGCTCACCTCCCCCTCGTCGAGAGGCGCGTGGTCCTCGCCCTCTGGCAAGAGAGCGGCAACGACAAAGACCGACCTGGTGCCGACTGTTGTTTGCGACCGGTGCACGGACCAGCACTTACTTACTTGCCCAAGAACTCCGCGCCTGGTGGCAAAAACGTGGCCTTCGCCACCTGCGAGGATCTCATGTGCGATGGTGGCGGGATCATCCTGTATTGGGCAACCAACTGCGAGTTATGTGCTCGCCCGATCAAGGAAGGGACTGTCTCGTACTCCCTCGAGACTGCTGACAGTGGTGAGTGTCTTGGGTCTATTGTTGAATGCTGTCTGTTGCCAGTACGTTTTTGGGGGGTTTTCAATTGCCTTTTTGCATACAAAGCTACCTCAAAGCGTTTATTATTTTTTGGACTCATCCATGCTCGTTCTTTCCCCTTCGTGCGTTGCGTCGGCTCCTCTTACACAGTGCACGCGAACGCGCACATGCACAACTGTTTGCGGGACGTGAACGAAGGAACGGAGGATTCAGCTGTCGCCGTCACCGCTGCACCGAACGATGTGAGTGCTGCTGCTACTGTGGTGCATTTTCGGTGCGCACGATTTCTATGTGTACATGTTTTGGTGACCCTACGTACCCCCTTTGCTCGTTTCGGCTGCTGCTGCTGCTGCTGCTGCTGCTGCTGTCAGCGCCACGCCATGAGTGCTGCTGCTGTGCACCTGCTGCTCCTGTGCACTTGCTGCTGCTGTGCACTTGCTGCTGCTGAGCACTTGCTGCTGCTGTAGTGCTGCTGCGTTGTTGCCGTGCGTCATGCTGGAAGTGTACATATTTTCGGAATGTCAATAAAATTCCGTAGGTTTCGCGATGGCGGCATACTATTAATAGGGTACATCATGCTTTTTTTCTTCCATATTTTCATATCGTTGCTATGCTGCTGCTGCTGCTGCTGCCAACGCTGCGGCGATTCATTGCAGCTTCTGCTGCTGCTAATGCTGTAGCTGCTTCTGCTGCTAATGCTGCCGCAATATCCACTGAATGTTCGTATGTACTCGGATTATTGTTTTTTTTGGTCGTTTTTGTACCCAAATGGTTCTTTTGATACGTGAAAAATATTTTTGTCGTTTTGCTCCTGCATTTTGCGTACGTACTGCTTTTTCTCGTTTTTGGCTTGATTTTTTTTCCTATCGTTGCTATGCTGCTGCTTGCTGCTGCTGTGGTGCTGCTGCGTTGTTGCTGTACATCATGCTGCACTTGTGTGTGTACATATTTCTGTATCGTCACTGAATTTCCGTAGGTTTTGCGATCGCGGCATACCAGGGTACATAGTTTTCTTCTTCCTTATTTTCATATCGTTGCTATGTTGCTGCTGTCAACGCGGATCATTGTTTTCGTTGGCCGTTTTTGTACCCAAATGTTTTTTTTTATACGTAAAAAATATATTTTGGTCGTTTTGCTCCTGCATTTTGCGTACGAACTACTTTTTCTCGTATTTTAGCTTGGTTCTTTTCGTATTGTTGCTATGCTGCTGCTGCTGCGTTGTTGCCGTACAGAATGCGGGGGTGGGTCTATCTATAGTGAGGTACCAAAAATACTTTTCGGACGGACTCGGGGTACATACTTTTTTTCTTCCTTCTATTCATATCGTTGCTATGCTGCTGCTGCTGCTGCCAACGCTGTGGCGATCCGTTGCTGCTTCTGCTGCTGCTGCTGCTGCTGCTGCTGCTGCTGCTAGTGGTGCCGCAATATTCACTGAATGTTCGTATGTACTCGGATAATTGTGTTTCTTGGTCGTTTTGTGGCGCTGCTGCGTTGTTCCCGTACACATCATGCTGGACATGATTTGTGTGCACTTGTGCGTGTGTACATATTTCTGTATCGTCAACGATTTTTTTTGTGGTGTTGCTGCGTTGTTGCCGTACATCATGCTGGACGTGATTCGTGTGTGTATTACACTCGTGTGTGTGTACATATTTCTGTATGGTCAATAATTACCGTACGTTTTGCGATTGCGGCCGACCAGGGTACGTAGTTTTTTTCTTCCTCCTTTTCATATCGTTGTTATGCTGCTGCTGCTGCAGCCAACGTTGCGGCGATCCGTTGCTGCTGCTGCTGCTGCTGCTAATGCCAATAATAATGCTGCCGCAATATCCACTGGATGTTCGCATGTACTCGGATTATTGTTTTTCTTGATCGTTTTTGTACCTAAATGGTCGTTTGGGTACCTGGAAAACATATTTTGGTCATGTTGCTGCTGCATTTTGCGTACGTACTGCTTTTTCTCGTTTTGGGCTTCGTTCTTTCCATATAGCTGCTACGCTGCTGTGGTGCTGCTGCTGCGTTGTACATCATGCTGGTCATTTGTGTGTACATATTTTTGTTTCGCCAATGAAATTCCGTAGTTTTTGCGGTCGCGGCATACCAGGGTACATACTTTGTTTCTTCTTTTTTATCATATCTTTGCTATGCCGCTACTGCTGCCAACGCTGCGGCGATCCATTGCTGCTTCTGCTGCTGCTAATGTTGCTAATGCTGCCGCAACCACTGCTCGAAGCCGTTGCGGCTGCTGCTGCTGCTGCTGCTGATACTGTGCTATTGCTGGCTCAATATCCACTGATTGTTCTTATGTATTCGGATTACTGTTTTTCTTGGTCGTTTTTGCACCCAAATGGTCGTTTTGGTACGTTAAAAAGTGTTTTGGCCGTTTTCCTGCTGCGTTTTACCCATGTACTTGCTGCTTCTGCTGCTGCTGCTGCCGTTGTATAGCAAGCGATTACGTACTGCTGTTGTGCCGCTGTAGAGCAGTACAAATACTGAACTCTGCCCCCCCCCCCCCCCCCCTTCCCCCTCCCCCGCCATTTCCTGCACGCCACTCCCGCCCCGCGCACCCTGTTTACTTCGACCAGGTCGGTGGCAAGTGCTACAACTGCCGCCTGACGGACTCCACCATCAAAGACGGAGACATCATCATCAAGCGCAAGAAGACTCCCTTCCATTTCGCCTGCTCCAGGGCTTCGCGGAATTCCGAAGCAGTACGCCAAGCAGATTGTCTCCATCCAGGACGAATGAGAGGCAACAAATTGTTCCCACATTTCCCAAAATCACGACTATTTCTCCCTACACATACCCAACGGGTTCAACAGCGGACATATCCACATTCTGGGCCTCCCGCCTCGTTACTACAGCAGCCTGGAAGACTATTTACATACCATGTCTCATCCAAACCCCTATGCTGGCTAAATCGAAATCGCGGCCGCCCAGCAACTATACAACATTTCCATAACCGTTGTCGTTGCCGACACTGCTGCTTTCCCCTCTGTCCCGAACCTTCCTTGAAACAACAGCCTGTATGTTGTATATCATCCACATGCCATGCACTACTCCACTCTCTCCCCCCGCACTGATGAAATATGTTATCCTTATTATTAGACGAATGCCATTCTTACTCTTGCGTCACCCGATCTTGCGTTTCACGTTACATTCACAAATAAACGCTAGTATTACATCCTTCACCGTTTCTTTTACACAAATACATTTAGTTTGGTTGGCTTTGGGTATTGCCCCAATTGCAATATAACTGGCAATATAACTGCAATTGGCGTCATAACATTTAGTTTGGTTGGCTTTGGGCTATTCCCCCAATTGCAATATAACTGCAATTGGCGTCAAAGCCCAAAGCCAACCAAAACTGCAATTGGCGTCATAGCCCAAAGCCAACCAAACTAAATGTATTTGTACAAGAAACGACGGAATACCCACTCCGAAGGAAAGCCTTGTATATATATATATATATATATATATATATATTTATCGTCACTTTTACTTTCGAGCCCAACTCGTAGGAGGTTTTACCCTCGACGATCTTCTGGACAAGCCGTGGTCACAGGTGTAGTCCCTTCTCCCCCCCGGTACGTGCCTTTATTTTTTGTCGCGCATAGGGTTCAGCATTCCCACTGCTCGTCCATTTTCATCGAATGTAGCTAACTCACGCTCTCGCGCTTTCCGCTTATCAATTTTTATCCAAGAAAAAGTCCCTACGAGCATGCACTCGGTGAGATTTGAACCCACGAAACTGATCTTGATAGGCAGGCGGACCACCTACCAAGCCACCGCCTACCAAGCCACCGGGGACGCCGGCTATACCTGGTACCAGGTACCAACTAAAATACTTTCTACGTACGTACCGGTAATACTGAATACTGAATACGACTGACTACCCAAGGGTATTTAGGGTATTTATACCTACTGAATCGTACCGGCGCGATACAATCCTAGTATACGCACGTATACATGTACTTTTAGTATAGCCGGAGATGCGGTAAGTTTGACTCTCGCTCCGTCTTTCTGCTGTATCGAAGCGCTGGCGAGATTCAGGGCTGAGTTCTCGGAGTGTTGGAAAATCGTCAACATTGTACCAGGTATACCCGGGTAAGCAACAGCGTAGTACAGCAATCGCTGTAAACCCAGCAATGTGCGCCGGCGCAGACCGCTAAACATAGCTTGGACAGGTTTATTGTCTGGTCGCAATAGCAATGTGCAACATGATACCATGGTGGTGGCTTGATGCCTTTTAGTACTACTGCATGCAGTCCCGATTTGGGGACAAACCACTTGGAATTAAACTGGTTTGTCCCCCAATTGGGACTGCAGTACCAAAGGCCTCCACTCTCGTATTATCAAACCAGGTGTTACAA
The DNA here is from genome assembly GCA_031763025.1 of Macrocystis pyrifera. NCBI lineage: Eukaryota > Phaeophyceae > Laminariales > Laminariaceae > Macrocystis > Macrocystis pyrifera. The sequence continues at coordinate 20,145,070 of JASSKH010000001.1, read as the reverse complement.
TAGGTTATGGGGCACACACCAGGTGTTTATGTACAGCACTACTGCTGCTGCTGTACACGTTAATCCATCCAGGGAGTGGCAGGTTGCAGCTGCCTGAGCTCTGAACGGCTGAACCGCTTGCATCCAGTAGCATCGATTGGAATGTACGGGTAACACCAACGTAACACCGCTCGTAACACCATACGTACGGGAGCATTCGTAATGACATTCGTTGATGCATTTTTGATAGCGAGCAATGCTGCTGCCGTAAAGTTGTGACGTTGTGACCATCGCACCATCTCCGTTGAGCGCCATCATACGCAGATCTTTGCCCTGAGGCGGGTGGCCAGATTATAGCTCTCGATTGCAGGTGTCCATAACTCCGTCACCAGTTGAGCAGATTGCCGTATGTCTCGGCTATTATTATTACAGGTGTAACTACTGTATTATTAATGCTATTTCCACAGTTGGTATACGATACGTGCTGGTGATCATAATTTACGTTATACGCGCACGGGGCGGTTGGTTTTCAGTTTCGAGTGGCTTTTTCAGTTTGCGGTGGGACTCACGGGTACAACGACCAACACATTCTGCATTTATTTACTTTTCCTGTTTACTCGTAGCTCTTTCGCTTCGCTTTTGCTTTGCTTCCTTTTCCTTGTTTCCTTATTTTCTCTGCGTTCGTTTGCGTTCGTCTGCTTTTGTACGTGTGCGTAGCTCTTCCCCAAGGCTTGTTTTGTTCAGAGTGACTGACTGACTATCGAGACGGGAGGGACTGTTTTGACTTGTCTTTGGCGGGGGATTAAATGAAGACGGGACACGACAAATTTAGATGGACGACAAAACTAGTTGGCGGAACGGGACGGGACGGAACAGTGGGTGCACAATTTCTCAACGGGGCGTGACAATAAATTTCAACGGGATGGATTTTAACGACCGGACGGGACGGTACAGTACAATGGTTTTCGTTTTCACGACGGGACGGGACGGTAAAATACAACGAACAGGATTTTGGTGCTGTTCCTGTGTGGGTTTTTGGTGTGTGATGATGTGTGATGATGTATGTTTGTGTGGTGGGTAAGACAGCTTTAGGTTGTTAGTGTTAATAGTGTTCATTTTGCCATCGGAAGTATGAGGATTCGTACAGATTACTTGTAAGTAATGAAATCTGATTCGATTATCAATCGTTTTTAACCTTTCATACTTCGAAGTGTCATGTTGTCATAATATCGTCAATTCGTGATTTTAATGTCACGTAACTACCAGTTCTGCTGCGAAAAAAAAAAAATACAACGGATTTTTTGTATAGAAAAATATTTGGAAAGTATGAACTTTGGAATTTCGTACTTCTTGGTGGGAATAGACGGCAAAAAACCACGGGCAGGAGTGAATATTGGAGAAGTTTTGTTGGCGGGAGTGCAGGTTTGGACGACTGGACGGGACAGTGAATAACGGTATCTCGACGCGAAGGGACGGAAAGGGAGAGCGGGAGTGATTTTATCAACGGAACGGGACGGTGTTGTCCAACGGGTAGGGCTGTGAGTTGGCACGACTTGAGTCACCGACTAGTTACTATTAATAGTCGGCCTAATAGTCAGTCGTGAAACAGAGGTAGTGACTTTCGGACCTACTGGGTTTCCTCAACTATAGGAAGGCGTTATTTATGCGGGATACAACTCTTTGACATGAATTGCTGCGGACGGCTGCGGGTACCCTCACATTCCTTGCGGTACTGCAGCGCGCGGCGAGAGATCCATACGCACACACACGCACCCATGGCGGAGCAGGCCATCTATCTCTCTCGATACCAACTTGACCAACCATTACACCTTTTGAAAACGACGCATTGGATGGTGGTGTCTTTTCTTTCGACTATTAATAGGGGGTGGGCAGGGAAAGCGGGGCGGTATGCTATTATAGAGCTGGCGTCCGACGAATCGTCTGAGTCTATGCCGTACTGTAGTTGTGAGTCCATCGAGTAGCTTCCTCACTTAGTATGACATGTCTCTGTTTAGTTTGCGAAAACTCTTTGTCTTTCGTATGATGTTCCATGATATATGGTTTAGGACTTGCCGTCATCATCAACGCGCGCGTTTCGCGCAAGGTTGGGAGCGACTTTTATAAAATATTAGCATCGCCGAGGGGTTCAAGATCTTTTCTTCTGGGCATATCTTATGCACCGCTCGCTTCGTGATGAATTCGCTGCTATGCTGGTATCCCCGTGAGGTAATAGTGCGACTGAAACACTTGCTGTCACGGGGTCCTATAGTCCGGGGTGGAACTACTTGGTACATTTATTGTACTGCTCATTTTTTTTTTTACTCTTGGTGTGTAAGCTGAACCTCTTTTGTTTTTGCGTTGAAACGTACGTTAACCTAGGTCGTATTTTTTTTTTTTTTTTTTTTAGTTTAGAAGCCGTTTTTTTTGTCATGTGAAGCCGAATAGCGTAGTTTTTGCCTCCAGCGGGGGGGGCTCTTTTTGCTCTGGGCTGGTCGGCTGGCTTCGCGGACTGGCGACTACTAAAGTTATTACAGGCAGTAGTCGTCAAATGTTACCGACTCACAGCCCTACCAACGGGAGGTTTTCTGGACGGGACGGGACGGTAAAGGAAGTACAACGGGACAGAGTTTTGTGGCGGGACGGGACGGTAAGTGACGACGGTCAGAGAATTTGTCGACGGTACGGGACGACGGGGCCAGTTCGACGACTTTACCGTCCCGTCCCGCCGTTACAGTCGCTCCCGTCCCGTCAATATACCGTGATAAGTCTTGCTCTTCTCTTCTTTATCTTTGGGATTTGACCACTTTTGCTATGTTTTGATGTGCTTCATTTCAAATCACTTTACTTCATTCTGTTTCTTTTTTCTTTCGTTTTGTTTTTCGTATGCCGACCCATGGTAGTTTATACTACTAGTACTGTAGGTAGGTTGCAAATCGTGCAAGGATTTGACTTTTTTCCTGCTGAAGGTGTACGCTGTGTTTCAGCCCTAAAATGTGTATTTGGCTGCTTTTCTGTTTTCCGAATTATCATGTGATTTGATTTGGCTTTATTTGTTTCCCCTTAAGTACAATTCATCTCCTGTTTTTGGAGCCTGTCCTGTCCTGTGAGCACGGACTCAATATTTAGGACTTGACTTAATGTGAAAACAACAACATTTTCAAGAACAGTACTGGTATCGCTTATGCACCGTCGACTATTTATGATCTTCGCCCTTCTTTCTCCTGCTCCCTAACCCTATATATTCTCAACTCAGATCACCCGGGGTCACAAAGTAGTCTGTCCCCTCCCCCCCCCCCCCACCACGGCACGCGCCTTGCGTTTTATTGCGGCAAGGGTTCCGCGCCTTCTTGCCTCGTATTGTTTAGAAGGCTTTTTCCCAACGACCTTTTTTCCCCCCCCCTGGTTTTAGGCGAGTTACGCAACATTGGCAGAATCGACACACTCCAAAAGGGCCCATTTTTTGCGCCAGGTATTGTTTTTAGTATGCGATATCTGTTTTCACAATCCGCGTGGACGCTCTAAAATATGCACCTGGAAATATAACGCGTATGCGAGAAACCACGAAGAAATGGTCCGTGAATCGAAATGAACTGCGAGAAGTTGGTGCATGCATATACCTACCTACCTTCGGTTCGGGGCTTGTAAGGCGCTTGCTTGCTTGTACGGCATGTCCTAACCTGTTGAGTAATAGCAACCGTTACTGGTAAACACCGGACTCCCGTTTCGGGGAAATGCCATTTGAAACTAGAGTTACTGTAGATACCGCTGTCCCTGTTAATAGAAATAAAATCCGTGTGTATATTTTTACGGGGGTCCATAGTCAATAGGACCTTTAAGTATACATAAAAACCTATATATTTACATATTTTTACTAACAATATTTGGTCCTTATTACTATCGTCCTCCGTAATAGTCATAGTATTCAAACGTCCTTTATATTTAGGGACAGGGTGGTATTTGTTTCTGTACAGCAGTCCAAATCTACTGCTGTGAGAGGGTGAAAGGGGATACACGTCGCACTAAAGTAAAAGATCCGTTACGTATAACAGGGCCCACTTTTTGCCTTTTTTTTCTGTTGCTGTCAGTCATATCCACGTGAAGACTCCGCTGAGATTTATGAAGTGGCTTGCTGTAGGATGTCTTGGCGAAAGCAAAAATCTGTCCCCTCAGCCTGAATATGGGCATGCAAGTGGTGAGCACAGACATGTGCTGCTGTTGTACACTACTAGCTATATCGGGGCAACTGCAGCCACGCCAGCATCGCCACACCCTCGGAACCATCCGAGGCTCGGTAGGGAGGGAGACTACAGGGAAGGATATGACACTCTCGTACCTTCTACCCCGTGCGTATGTACCAGTAACCGAGAATGCGTTGCGAGTTTGAACACGAGTACGATACAACTTTTACACAGGTGTTAACTGTCGTCGCTGTACGGCTGGCTGTACATAATACTAAAAGTAAGATGTTTATCGGAAAAAATGAGGTCGCACGTATATATGACAACGAGTATGTAGCTGCATTGTATGAGGTACACCTGCTTGTTGCTGTGCAGCCCTGAAAAACATCGAAAATGGTCATGGTGGACCCACGGCGTGAGGCACCGAACTGCCACACAAGCGTTGCGCTTGTACTTCCTCCGGATAGGTACTACTCACTCGTTAGCTAGCTTTCTACTGCTGGGAGTAGGGTGATGGATGACGTTTTCGGCCTCCAATGTTGTTGTTGTTGTTGTTGTTGTTTTCTTCACATCATTATAAACCGTTCTTTCTACCCGTCGACATCCAGCACAACCCGTGTCCGTGCCGATTCTTCAATCCTATTAATATTAATAGAAGAGATACAAGACTTACTTCTGCGGTCACAAAGCTACGCCACAGAGATACTACGTTGCCACGTATGCAATGCAATGCCATGTCATCATACTGCGTACGACAGGCACGACATAAACATTCCATGACCTAGAGAAACGAATCGAAACAAAGAGAAAAAAAAACAAAGACAATTCGAAATAGAAAAAAGAAAAAAGAAAAAATATAGATATCTAAGGCCGTTTCCTATGCGGTTCGATTCTTGGGTCATCGGATTCTCAAATCGAAAAAATTCCGGTCGGATTTTGCATATTTGGACTGCATAAGCAGGGTCATTCATTTTTTGGATCGAAAAATACAAATCTGAAGCTCGAAATCGAACCGCATAGGAAACTGCCTAAGAAACAAACCTTCGTGCCCCCCCGCAGGGGATCTGGCAGACACTTGAAAAGAACGAACTGGAAAAAAGGAAAAAGAAAACACCACTCTTAATAGTCAACAGAGTAAGACTACAGTAAGAACCAAGGGAAAATAACAGGCAAACCAAAAGCACAGAGCATCCCCCAGGTAGCGGCAGCAGTTTATGGTACGAGTGGCACAGCCAGGGTCTCCCTGCTGGTCCGCCTGGTACCTTGCTACCCTGTCTGCCGCCTCTGTCCAGCGTTCGTCAACCATGTCCGGCCCTTCGGCGTCAGATAATACGAAGCAAGCAAAGCAGGCTCGACATCCACTCACGCCACGCGACTCCTTCAATAAGGCTTATCAATCCGAGAAACTAAGAAAAATAAATAAAATGAAAATCACATAGGGTCAGCGCAAAAAAAGAAAATAAAATGAAACAAAAATAAACAAAAACAAAAGGAAGACAAAGGAAGACCACGTTCGAACCAGCTGCACCAGTTGGTACGAGTAGTATAGGCATGTTCTACTTCCCAGTCTGCCCGGTACCTTGCTACCCTGTCTGCCATCTCCCTCCTACTTTCGTCCACTGCAGTTTCCCTTCTACTCCTGTTCCCCCCCCTCTCCGCATTCCCTTGGTCGGGTTTTCTGCTACTCCTCTTGTTGCCCCTCCTCCCCCCATTCCCTTGGACACCACCTACGGCGGATGCGCGGCGCTGTCTACTCAGCTCAGCCTCAGCCTCGTGCCACCTCACCCTTAACCGTTCGGCTGCTTCGAGAATCCCCCGGTACCACTTCCCCGCCTTTTTTTTCGCAGCAGTGGGCCACAGCGCGGTCTCAACTCCAAACACCAAGGGGGCAAGTCCCGTCGACCCTTCGGTGGCTCGGAACTCCCTAAGGTCTTCGACTATGCATCTATGCCAAGTCTTAACCTGTCCGCCAGGTCTCGGGTTCTCCCCACCAGCCATCGTCCCGAACATTACCCGACTGGGTAATCGATCCTTGCTTTGCCGTGCCACCCCCCCCCCGCGAAGAAGAGACGCCGTTTGCGGATGGCGTCTAATCTAAGCTGAGTATCGTACAAGGCATCCTGTCGGTACCCGAATTAAGACAAGTTGCCACAGAGCAGCATCGGCGGCTACGCAAGGCCGATCTTGGGCTACCGCTGTCGATTTTGTGTGCGGGATTCGCCTCCGGCACTGTATATACATGTATGCCCCTAGGCTGCGCATCCTGGGCGATGTGAGTAGGTTCCTTATGCTGGAATACCTCAAGAGGAGCTCTCCATTTTTTGTATAAAACTCCGAGACAACTTCGAACAGACCCAAAGCGCCGGTGGGGCGGATATCTTGCCACATACAACAGACTCCGCAGTTTCCTTGAGACTGTGGCCTGCTCATACGTGTCCAGCACGATGAGCGTCGGATTCGGATGATAAACGCCAGCCCGAGTCCGAGAGCTTGGCTCAGAAAAGGTTGGATCGGCTCGATCAGAGCTGAGCACTGTTAATAGTGGTCTGCCTCACTCTTGGTGCGATTTTAACTCACTTCAAAGAACTTGTTTTTTTCGCTGGGCAGCCCTCAAACTACACTACAGTATCAATCTCAGGTAACCTTTTAGCTTTCAGCGATATGGCGTCCATAGTACAATAGTAGCAGCCATACCTCAAGATCTTTTTTCAGTGACAACTTGGAACGGTGCTTCTGTGTGTTGCGTGTTTTCCTGTGGAGGTGCCGTCCTAAAAACAACGAGCGGCACGATTCAAACCCACACTCTACTTCCCCTCCTCTTGAATTCAAAAGCGCGCGCGCAATACAGCAGGGCTACGACAGCAACAGCAGCTGCGGCAAACACCAGCGAACCTCACATAGGCTCATACACATGGAAGCGCCTCGGCATCATAGCCCATTTCCATCTTGCGATACCCCCCGGGATTTCAAGTCAACCCAATTCCGAAGGGGAACCTTGTACTCTGTACCGAACACACCTTAACCCATACCCGGTACTGCGCGGTAACCTCACAACTGTTAATACAGCAATATTATTTGTAATAACAGCACACGTTTGAAGTACCAGGTTCACGTGTAGTAAGTATTAAGCAGCACTTCCCTGCCAGTACCGTCTCCAGTACAGCACAGCACAGCAGTCCCTTTTGTGGCCATCGGCAGCATCAGCACAGCCCTACGCATTTCTTTCTAGCAAATTCGCCCCTACTCGTACTCTGTCTGTCTCGTGTACTCGTCCAACACTACACTACACCACACCACACTACACGTTCGTAGCATTTTGTTTCTACTGACTGCTGTAACTTCTTGCACCGCGGTGCGATCGGCGCAGGCGTGTTGCCAGCCCAAAAGTTGTTTGCTCGTTTATTAATCTGTCATGCATCGCATCATCTGGCATGATCTGGTACACCGCACGACAATTCCAATTCAACCATTGATATTAATAAACGTTTCGAGATTTTTTTTTCTTTGTTATATACCTGGTACCTGGTACTTTACACCTGGCACACCTTTGAAGTCAGGGTTTCTGAGTGTTCTCTCGAGTACAGGGCCGTTTTTGGCCACCGGCAGCAGCATCAGCGGCGCCATCGGGAATTTGGCTGTGCCATCATAAATCATAAATCATAAATCGTAAATCGTAAATTATACCAGTATGTAATAGGAGCGTTTTTCTTTTGTCGGCGTGATATGGCACAGGCCGGCGCCCAGCCCTAAAATGTAATGTGTTCCTCGTGTATCATATCATACTGCCCGATGTTACATCTGAAGTACTGTAAGTCAGTGTTGATGTCCTCTTGAATGGGATATAGCTGGTACAGCAGCGGTACCGTGAGTAACACATGTTATACCAGGTAGGATAGTAGTAATAGTGGGTAGGCACTGCTAGTGACAACAACGCTCCTACTGCTCTACCAGGTACCATAGTAATATTAATATTTCGGATTAACCCATAGTTAAAATACCGGCACCATTATTCTCGTACACTTTCTGAAATGAGAAATGATGCACTTGTACTGCTGCTGTAGTATGTTGTGGTATGTTGTAGTATGCAAGACCAGGTACATGATACCGGTACGTATGACGGGGGGCCATAGTAAATAGGACCAAATATTGTTTGCAAAAATGGATATTATGTAGGTTTTTGTGTGTACCGTAGGTCCTATTAACTGGCCCCCCGTAAATAGTGGTTATATACTGCGCACGAGCCACAAGCTGGTTGCACGCACTGCTGCACATAATTTACAGACACGAGTCTCTCAATACAACATACCATTTCATTTTCATATACTAGGATATAGTATATAGTGTGAAGGATATGGAGCACCCGGTAATATATAGCAGAGCGGTGTGTCTAAAAACAGTAAAAGGGGTGTGGTTTATTTTACTCCACCTGCCTCGTAAGTAAAACCCGGAGTAGGCACGAGCTACGGTAAATTATGACACCCATCTCATGCATCTTTCAAATATGATGAGGTTCGACGAAATCCTCGACTTGACGGTATTAGTATTAATAATATTCTTTTTAACATGATCGTACAGTACGTACGTGTGGAGTATGACTAGTATGACTAGTATGACTAGTATGATTAGTACGAGTATTAGTATAACACACATGACACACAGCATGCGAATACGAGTTTCGACGAAATCCTGGATCTCATTCACAGCATTCACAGCGGTTGCTTACTACTACCAGGTAGTATTAACAGCAATTTTATTTATAATGCATGCTATAATGCATGGATGGGTGCGCGCAGTGTACAGCAGTGGCGAAAGCTCCAATTTCTGACAAACACACACTTGTATACTTGGTACCTGGTGTTTGTTGGTATGCATGAATGCATTTATGTATTTCGGCAGGTCGAGCGCGCGAGACAGACCCACTCCCCCCCCCACTCGGCACGCGGTACCTGCCCGGAGTCTCCTGGTTCTTACGTCGCCCGCATGCAGCGTACGCTTTTGCGCATGGAGAGGGGTGGCAGCAACGCCAACGCTAGCGCCAACGGTAACATCAACGTCAACGGTAAAGCCAACGGTAACGTCAACCGCAACGGTACTGCCAACAGTAATGCCAACGGTCAAGGCGACGGCCAAGACTGCCGTGCCGGCAGTGGGCCTGTCGTGAGGCCGGAAGGAAGCAGCGCTACCGGTCGAACAGGCACCCACGCGGCGGAATCGACGGAGCAGGACACGAAAGAATCGCACCAACATGATCTCGACGAAGACCACGGAGACTACCACGAGATGGACCTGATGATCGCGGCGGTGTCGACGATGATTGGGATGCACATCCCGGAGGAAGCCCGCTATGTTCTGTGGGTTGTATGCTGCGCCATCATCGTGCTCATTCCTGCACGACGTTGGGGCTTCTTCGACCCTTCTTTGTGGAGCGCCCCATCATCCTCACCATCACCGCACCTGGAAGTCATCGTAGCGGCAGAAGGAAATTCGGTCGCGCCATCCCATGGTAATGCTTCCATCATTCACCGAGAATGTGGTGCTGGGGCTGCGTGGGGGGAGCCGCGTCATCCTGGAAAGGTGTCCGAAGGCACGGCGGGCCAGCAGGAGGCGGCCGGAGGAGCGACGGTGGGAGATATTGTCAAAGGCACCGCCGCGGAGGCACAAGAGCAGCAGTATGCCAGTACCAAACTTTATGAAGAGGTGAGCTCACCCTGCAGCAAGCTGCACGTGATGAGATACATTACGTGTGGTGTCATGGATGGCAATAATGTCGGTGCTTGTTGTTTCTTTGATACCAGGTGGTTGACCGCTTTAGACACATGCTGTGAATTTGGTCACGAACAATTTTTGAGGGACCCGCGATATGGTACCACGGTAACATTACAAGGAACCTCCAATCCCCAATCCCGAAGGTATGATAATATTATATGATACTGGTATGGTATTAGGGTCCCTTATAGAAGGGGCTACCTTCTGCGGTACTTACAACTTCTAGGCTTATCCGTCCCACAGGCACTGCTGTCAATACTATTTAAATAGCTACTATTAATACAAGGTATTAATAGGAAAGTAATGAATGTAGTGTATGTACAAGGGAGTGAGGATATGAGAACGACATGTCAGTGCTTGTTTCTCATTGATACCAGGTGGTTGACTGCATGCGGTATGTTCCCAAAGTACTCGTACGTGATGTGTTATACGTACGTACTATATGATATTTTTGCGGTCCGCGATCTTGATCGTGCTTGATGGTAGGCACGGCGGTGAAATACTCCTTTTCAGGGAGCCTTGATGTTGGGTCATATTTTACGTTTGTACAATTCAGCCGAGAGCCGATAAGCGTTTGAGGGAAGCTCGCCATGTTACAGCTTTTTACCATCATGCCAGAAAACGATCGACACACGCTGTGTAGGAGATGAACACTCGAAAAGCTGCCCCTACCCCTACCCCTAACCCTCACCCTTCTAGAGTAAACTGCAGTAGTCCCGTTCGGGGAACGAACCACTCACTGTTTACGTAGTTTGTCCCCTAAACGGATCTGCAATCCTAACAGCAGTAAAAGGGCCAAGGCAATGAGACACAACCGCCACAACCGTCAACGGTTACCTTTAACGCGTTCGTCTCGTACACGGTGTGTGCCGAGCGTTTTATCGAACAAGTGGTAAAAGCTCTACCGAAGCTTTTGCCAGATATATATTCCTTTTTTTTCATGGCTTTTACTTCCCGGCTTATCTCGTAGGAGGTTTACCCTCAGCGATGTTTTGGACAAGTCGTGGTGACATATATCGTCCCTCCTCCCCCCCGATATGTGCCTTCACTTTCATAGCGCATAGGGTTCATTCAGTATATTCATTCGGTATACGGTTTTGATCGATTGTTGATAACTCACGCTCTCGCGCTTTCTCCCATTAATAATCATTTTTTATGCGAGAAAAAAGTCCCTACGAGTATGCACTCGGTGAGTCTCGAAGCCACGAGATTGATGTTAGCAGGCACGCGGAAGTCAACGGGGACGCCGGCGTGCATTACTATGTACTACTGTAAATCTGTGTCGTGGTTTTGTGACCCCAAAGCTTGTATCTATTACTAGGATGAAGAATCGGCACGGACACTGGGTGTACTGGCTGGGTATGTCGACGGGTAGAAAAAACGGTTTATTTTCTCGGGAAATCTAAGCATGCCTACCCCAGTATGACCCAAGACAACCAAGCTTATTGCGCGGAGTATACTATATCCTAACACACCCTACTTTTCCTACTATTACTGAACACACCATTTAACTAATAAACGCGTCTACACGTCTTAAGGCCACGCTGGCGCCCAAGCAATTCCTGCTCCCCGGGTTTCCGGTTACTCTGGTTTCTAGATGTTTTTTCGGGACAGAAAAAACATGGCTGTTTTACCACGCTGCGTTTGAACTTGGGTTGGTTCGTGCTTACCGGAAAGCGACGGTGACTTGAAAGAGGTTTTTCACGGCAGCTTGCGTTTGTCTCTATTAATAGATTGATTTCCCTCAGGTTCTCAACAGAGGCCTACACCTCGACTTAGAGGTGCTGCGGTGGTTAAATTTGGTCAAACTTTGGGGGCTCAAAACGACACTAAAAACAACCCGCAACGGAACGTTTGCACTTCACTTGTGGACAGCTACAGCTCTTCACAGGAAAACTACAGCCCGCGAAATTGAGGGATGCTCCTGATGGTGTGCGAGGGCGCCGGGTGCGCGAGGCTGCAGTCGTAGGCAGCCAGAGACGACCACGAGGTGCTTTCGTGTGCTCGAAGTTGCGAGCGAGAAGCACAAAAGGCTCACCAAAACGGTAATATGTTTCATTTCACGCAAGGGAGCATAGCGCAACGGCTACATCACCGATGAAGAAGTTTGCCTTCACGAAAATATTGTTGTTCTTCAGGCGGATGATGCATCTCTTCAGTAATCGTCGTCGATCGTCGTTGATGATGCGGGAGTAAAAGCTACGTTCCCATGACGGGTAGTAAGTTATTGGCCCCAAAAAGTGCAAAAATGGGGTAAAACGCTCAGCATCAGCATTCTTCTTGCATATTTGTATCAACTATTCTGCAACAACGAAATACGGATCTTGGTTGCCGATCCCTCCCTCCATTTCCAAGCCGTATGTATATTTTGCCGAAACGCCTACGTACGCGCGGATAGTTGACGACGCATTCCTGAGGGTGCTGCTCGTGGCGTCCTCTTAACTGGTATTAATAGAAGAGTTGATACGCATGTACTATTTATGACGCGTATTCTTAGTAGTAATTTGATGTATTTGATGTACTGCTGTATAATATATAATACCTGGTATGGAGTACCGTGAAGAGAAAAGAACGTTGAGGGCTGCAATCGTTTTTGGGCGCTATTTGTTGTTGTTGTTGTCATGATAATCTGTGATATTACGGGGGACCATAGTAAACAGGACCAAATATTGTTAGTAAAAACAGGCAAAGTATATAGGTTTTTATGTATGCCATAGGTCCTGTGAACTATAACCCCCGTAATAGTTCAGTTTTTTCGACAACGGCAAAGGTGGTCGCAAATAAATGAAGTAGAACAATATATTTTGGGAGGGCTCTCCATAGATCTGGTTCGTTCGGTATTGATCTGTGATTGGCGCTATCGAAAAAACGCGCGCTTTCGGACGATTGCACCCCTTTGCGAAGTCAACGGTCTTGAGGTACAGCCTCTTTACAGCCTCTTTACAGCCTCTTTACGGCATGCGAGAATACGGTAGACTACTGCCGTAACACGTTACATGTATATGCAGCCGCTGCCGTTCGCCTCTCTATTTATAGAAGAGGTCGACGTTTCTATTCTGCAGTACAAGTCGTAGCTATTGTACTTGTGTAGTAGTGTAGCCTTCCTTGTTCAATCATGTGGCCGTTGCCTCGGGTACAACGGAAAGTAGTGCCTGCCTGCCTGCCTACAGTATTAATAAATAGTGTTGTATCACATCAACATGATATAGTATGTACTTGTGCTACTGCTTGTAGTGTAAAATTGTGAAATCGTACATACCCGGCACCGCACCACTCTGTCGGGAAATGTATGCACCATTTGATCTTTCGGGGTATTTTATATTTTTGAACGTATACTACTGTGTAATGAAGAAGGTATACCCAAACATTCCTTCTATTACCGGACAGAGCGGTATCAGGTGCCGGTACCAATTTATAGTCAACCCAAGGTCGAGACGACTAGTACGATGTATCACGATCAAATGTATCAATGTCAATATCAAATGTATCAATATAACAGCTATATAGCGAAAGGGATGGGAGTAGACGACGAAAACAACAACGATTAATAAATACTAATTAGCTGTGTGGTGGAAACTCGACTATTCTTGAATACGCTTCGTACAAAAGCTCGGTGTACTGCCTGTGTGAGAGATCACCGATGAAATTGACAATGCAACGAAACACTGAATTCGAAACGGGCAAAACGTCGGGGTTTGGCAGCAGCAGATGCCTGAAACGACGGAGACTTGGCTCAACTCGCCTAAAACAAACATAAAACAAGTCGCGTGGGTAAGACCTCTGACTTGGCACGAGCAAATGCATGGGACAAGGAAGATTTTTCTCGCCATAGCAGACTGCAGCCACGAACTGTATAGAGTCGGGGTGCACATACCGGTACAGTATAGAGGGGAGTAGTGGTCTGTCCCTCTTTAGCGCCAGTTGAGTAGTGCCCGCTGCCCGCTATGTACGTTTAGCGCCTGTTGAATCACTTGGCACAGATGTGATCAACTAGATATTGATAGTGTGGCAGGGTGCGGAGTAGTTTATTCATATTAATAGTGCCGATTGCCGCTAGCGGAAAGCGCGAGAGCGTGAGTTAGCTACATTCGATGAAAATCGACGAGCAGAGGGAATGCTGAACCCTATGCGCGACAAAAAATAAAGGCACGTACCGGGGGGGAGAAGGGACGACACCTGTGACCACGGCTTGTCCAGATCGCTGAGGATAAAACCTCCTACGAGTGAGTTAGGCTGGAAGGTAAAAGTGACGCTAAAAAAAAAAAAAAAAAATGCCGGCACCAAGTCTTTTGTTGCCTGGCGCATGCACATCGGCACCATATCGTAGAGGGACCGTTACTGTAATGGAGACATAACTCCCAATTAGCAAATATGTGATGGTCCGTCGCCAAAAACGAGCACTATTGATCGTCACGGGGCGCACGACCGACGATATCCACACTAAAACATACCAGGCAGTAGTTACGGTCACGTTTGTTTCTGAAATTGGACACCTCAGACAGATGGTCAATCTCCACTGGTGATGAACATGATCGAACTATTTTAAGGCAGATCTAGCGCCGATTTTGATTCATGTACTGTGTGAATAGCTGATGTCGCTGGGCGAGATCCGTCTATTCTGGATGCATGGTCTATATGACCTAGCACGCGTTTCCTGAGTTGTATCTGTATACCTGGTACTACACATTTTTACGGGGGACCATAGTAAATAGGACCTACGGTACACACAAAAACCTGTATATTTACCTATTTTTACTAACAATATTTGGCCCTATTTACTATGGTCCCCCGTAATAGGCAGATCCTGCTATTAATATTAATAAAGCTTTCACGATGGTAGGCGAGGAACTTTTCATAGATGATTCCTCTATTGCGGGGGTCCCTAGTAAATATGACCAACTATTGCCAGTAAAAATAGGTATCTATATAGGATTTTATGTATACCATAGGTCCTGTTAACTATGGACCCCCATAGTAGTATTACGGGGAACCATAGTTAATAGGACATATGGTATACACAAAAACCTATATATTTACAGTTTACAAACAAAATTTGGTCCCATTAACTATGGACCCCCGTAATAGTACTGTATACTGTATATTGCTGTAGTACTGTAAATCATGACATGTACGAAGCGTGGAAAATGGCTGTCCTTATGTGTGCTATTAATAGAATGCCATCAATACGTTAGACATGTGTGCCAAGGAGTGGTACAACAGTATATAATAGTAGTCGTTTTATGTCGCACTCTCGAAGGTGTTCAATATACTGCTGTATTAGTATTAATAGTACCAGTAGGGTATTGTCAGTCGATTAATAGTCACTCTTGTCATTATCGCAGAATAGGCGTAAGCGACCATTGGAATTGGAATTTTCCAGTTTCCAGAATTTCTGCGTCAGTATTTTGTTAGATTGTTTTTTTGTTTGTTTGTTTGTGGACATGCTTGGCATATGTCAGTCCGAGCCGAAACCGATTTTGCCAGGTAGAAGTTTCCTTCTCGTTATCTCTTACCGTGGTATATTTATTGTCAAATGGTGCATCCATGGATGAATATATAATATATAATATATATATACCCAGGTATATACTACGGTACGATGGCGCAACGTCAAAGCCGACACACTAAAAAACCGGCGGGCGTTGGTGTTTGCGTTCTTAGATGCTTCGGTTTTTCTGTTTTGTGTTTATTGGGAACGTACTGTACAGTACCAGGTAGGTTCTGGCTTCGAATTACAGCTGTAGTGGTACATAGAGACAACAGCAGTACTTCTCTTTATGTGATATATTGGCATGCCCGGTACACCGGAATGCAATACTTTACACCAAGTACTGTACAGGGCACCCGCTGTTACAGCTGCTGTTACACCTGCTGTTACACCTACTGTAGTAAGAAACAGGGCTGTTGGCCCCGTTTTTTTTTTTTTTTCTGGAAAGGTGTTCAGTACGCTAAATTCAAGCTATTTGAAGAAAAACGCGTCGAACCTTTTTAGTTCCTTGTAAATCTCAGCTTCCCTTTCTTATTTGGCGGCTTCTTCGTATTTTACTCAACTATTGTGGGTGTGTATCGGTTACACGGCAGTTACTACTATAATCGGATACGGTTAGTAGCAGGGAATACGTTACGGGGTTGCTTAGAGTTTACGCGTAACGAAGGTCCGCCGTGCGTAACAAGATTTTTTGCCGTGACATAATTGTTTCCCCTATCCCCGATAGTGAAAAGCCTCCACCTACAGTTGAAAATCATTGGATGAAACGTTGGAAAACCCTTGGTCTCAGCCGGAGGATATGCGGTGAGTAATGCGTCGTATGTCAATGAATGATCGATCATTAATGGTCTGTAACTTCCACATGCTCCAACTTTTTTTCTGCAACGGTACCACGCTGCCTACTCTATAGTCTACCTGGTATATAATATGTTCAGTACAAGCAGTACCTCGTATACGTGACACTGACCATCGTGCTCATGGCGCATAAGCAGGCAAAGGCGTGTACTCCTGTTTTTGTGTTTTCGTCATTCATGTGTTGGAGTTTTCGTGGGTTTGTCATGGATACATTGGAAAACCCGGGGATGGTTTTTCATCCCCGATTTTTGCCGTAGCAACGAAAACTGACATCACGAATTTTCTTGCAACAATTTTCGGACATCTGCCATAACGTACCTCTTGAGTACTGCAGCAGGTGCAAGCGTTGAGTGGGGGGGTTGTTACGGCCATTAGTGTTTAATAGGATGATACAGCGATGCAAGTGCGCTGCGACACGTACCATATGTGATGCCTCGACGCACCACCTGCTCCCTACGCAAGGATTTTGCCTACGTACAGCAGGATTGCGTACAGTAGGGCTGCTTGGTACATCAGTAGGATTGGCTACGACAGCAGTAGTGGTAATATTTGGTTCAACGAAGGTGGTGCAATCTGCGTGGCTAGTGGCTAGTGGCTAGTGGCTAGTAGCTAGGGTGTAACCTACTGTCTGTAGAACCACGAGAGGGATGCCGTGCAGGAAGTGGCGGGTCGAGTGGGTGGTCTCTCTTTTTCACTTCTGTATTTCAATATTTTAGTAGTATTTCAATACTTTTAACATTTTACTGTTTCAATAGTATTTTTGACTGTTTCTTTGCCGGTGGAGCTTCCAGTTATGTACTGCTG
The DNA here is from genome assembly GCA_031763025.1 of Macrocystis pyrifera. NCBI lineage: Eukaryota > Phaeophyceae > Laminariales > Laminariaceae > Macrocystis > Macrocystis pyrifera. The sequence continues at coordinate 20,128,000 of JASSKH010000001.1, read as the reverse complement.
GGACACCGAACCTTGCGAGTGACAATTTCTTCAACACCAAGCGGCTTCACTCGGCCATGAAACTCTTCACTCTTAATACATGCTTCATCAATAAATGGAAAAGCCGCCGATACTACTGTAATCATAGGTCCCACCGGAAAATGTGAAAACGAGCACTCCACTCTTCCATGAAGCTCTTCATTGGCAGGATTCATCACTGGGATTCATCAGTATCACCCGCTTTTACTATTAATATTACTAGTTCTATATACTGTAGGTCCCACCGAACAAACGTGACGAGTACAGCAGTACACCTTGTTTCGACCAATTGTTGCCCTATGAATAATAGTTTGACGATACAATGGCTACGTTACGGTTGTTTATCCCGTGGCTAAAGTTGTGTGTGTGTGGTTGGATGTCATCATACCGCCCATTTCACCGGGACGAATAGCATGTTACCTCGACGACTGAAAAGTTCAGCATGGCGGCCTAAAACTGGAAAGTTCAACCTTTGCGACTTTGGTGTCCGAGCCGGCGCTAACACCCGGTGTGCCATCGGTGCGGAACAGCTCTGTTAGGGGCGGTGGTTATGGAAATAATGATGCTGCGGAACACCTCTGGTATGGGCCATGGACATGGGGATGGTGGTGGTGGTAGTGCGGAACAGCTTCGAGAATGGCGGCGATGGTTTTGGTTTCGGTGGTGGTGGCTGTATCTCACACGTGAATCAATGATATCGATGATTTGAAGACGACGGATTGTTCAACGTGGTGGTGGTGGTGGTGGTGGTGCTGCTGCTGCTGGCGGTGACGGTGGTGATGGCAATGCACCCAAGCTTCCAAGGCGGGCGCCCTTCCAGTAATTTCTCTTTAGAAGCAGAGAACTCATGCGGAATTTGGCCTTAGTGTTTAGTTTGTTTCGCAGGCTGCCCCGCAGCTAGATATAATCCCGTGCAGTGGCTGACGTTTAGCGTGCTATATTGTTGGAGCCATCTCGGCGCCTCCTGGCCCAGCATTCTTGGAGCGGCGGGGTCATCGTACGCAGTACGCGGGCGGATATATGTCATGCACAGGAACCCACATGGAACATGGGCGATGCCAGAAGGGCCGAGCATGCTGTGGGCAGGCAACATGGGGAGAGCGCAGGGCAAGTGTGAAGCGGTGATTCAGATCTGAGACGCGTGGCGTTCGCGAAGGAGCCCACTCTGTGCTGCATCTTCGTTATGCCACGCCCCTCCCGGCGAGGTTCCAGGGAGCCTAGGCCACCTCAAGCAGGTTAGACCGTTCTCAAGACGGGCACGTCGTTGGGCTCGATCCAGGCGAGGTTCCGGTTGGGCAGACTGGCGGCTTACTGGCTGCACCAGTTGCCCGCCTCTGCACTTAGACTATTTGCTTTCTCAAAGCTGCGGCGCAAGCGGCAGCGGGCGGCTTGCGCAGCGGGTGTGACCCACACGTATCGACCTCTTTTTTTTGCCCCTAAGGCATACTTGTCGAAGCAACTTTTGTCGAAATTGGAAAGTTCCCCCTTTTTTTTCTCAAAGTCCCTGAACATGCCAAGAAACTTTTTGAAACATTTTTTGGCACCCTCTTGACTATCCAGAGCTTCCTTTCTTCTTACATTTGTTTGGAAATCAACCAACACAACACTGGATTTTTTCGACCAAAACTTGCTCCGATAAGCAGGGACGGCCCTTAGCGTACCGATTTTTTCGGATTTGTTTTTTTCAGGGCTGTCAAGCGTCAAGTCAAGCCTCGCGGGTCGGGTCGGGTCGAAACCTCCTAATCCGACCCAACCCAACACGACCCGTGAAATTTGGAGACCTCCTGAACCCGACCCGCGGGTGAAGTGATGACCCGTCAAGAGCCCTGCTGTTTTTTTTTTTTTTTCGGTGAAACGGTGACCAAACAAGCGCTGCTTCGCGTTCCCCGATGACGTGTCGAACATCGAACAGGCTCGGGGTGAATGGACTAATGACAAATGTAAGAGTAGAAAGGTTAACTTTGGTTCAGAGGCTGCTGGAGAGGACTCCGTTACGGGGCGGAGTCCGTCGCATAATCCTCCAGAGGCCAGGGACCACTAGCCGAGCGCTTCGAAGGTGGGGGCAGCAGGCCTTGCGGCTCAACACGCGACGCGTCTCGGAGTGCACTATGCACTAACTTGTACTGTTGGCACTGCTGGTATTGCTCTCTTGTTGCCTTGCGAATGTGTGGCCACTATGTGATGCCGGTTTGGTTTGGCCGCGTACTGTACTGTTATGTGTCGGGGAGATAGACGCCTGTAGCATTGCTGCACAATGTTTCATTAGTACCAATAATTGTTGGTTTATTTTTTGTTGTCACAAAATGCGGGCGACCACGACTATCAACTGTAGCAACGAGCGCGCGCGCAAGAAAAATACGCATCATCAACGCAAAGCAAAGAGAAAGGTCACACAGCCGTTGGTTCTGCACACCGTTGCCACACAGCTTCGTTTACGACACTTATCATGTTGCCCTTGAAGTACTTGCAGCACAACGTGTATGAATGTGCGCACACGTTTTTAGCGCGGCTCAATTTGAGTGCTGCTTACCATAGACAAGAGACATGCCGCGATGTTGTTGATCTCTTTGCAGCGCTGCTTATAAATGCGCGTAAAAACAGACTGAACGTTGTTGATGAGCCAGCCGCGTACGAACCCTCACCACCAACCAAAAAGTTCCTACTGCCGCACAAACAAATATTTGTGCATATCGTACGCATACCATACGCCATGTAACACCTGGTTCATTCATGGCGATGTACAACATGCAACACGCAGGACCCCCCGTCTATGCAAGATATCAAGAAACTGCTGGGACCCACGGTCTAAGCCCCGAACTGAGAAGAAATCCGCCGCAAGCACTTTTTTTTTACGGCTGGCTAAGCGCCATTGGATTGCAGCTGCTGCTGCTGTTGCCCGTGCTGTTACCGCGGCGACACGCCAAGCACGGAACGACAAAACAAAGCTCGGGCTGCGCGGAGCGACGAGGGTACAATACTTTCGACAAGTGGGAAGACTTGCTTTCACAACGGAAACGGCGACATATTTGTTTTCTGCGAATACGCCTACATGGCTGATGGAGACCCTGGACCCTTGGTATATTCTGCCGAGTTTTTTACATTTCCTCGTATGTTGTATTTCGTTTATTTTCTCTTTCTTTGGCGTTTTCAGCCGGTCGTGTTTATACGAGGTATGCACTTATGCTGTATGTTCGTATTGTATGATACACCGAGGAGGTTGGAGTTTGGAGTACGGTTTAGTCCTGGTCTGCATCAGAAAAATTATGTCATGTATTTCGACGATGGCTCGCGGCTGTTGTTGCTGAACTTCTGATGTATACCAAGTATGCATTTTATCCACGCAAATCAGACACTAGGTATAGGGAAGGGAGACGGGAGGGAGATTGAAGGGATTCAATGGTATACCGTAATATTTAATAAGATGTATTGTAGAGCGTAAATATCTGCCCCGCACCGTGCGGTCGACCCACCGTCGAGGAAGAACAGAAGAGCATATCCAGCGTGTGGTGTAGCATCGCTCCTGCTAGATATAATTGATTGGTGGTGTTGCTGCTGCTGTCTTCTTGTTGTGTGGACGAAGTTTTGAGGGGTGCAATACGGCAGGTACTTACCTCACATGGTATTTATTTATAGAATATAATGAGTGGCGAACAGGAACTATGTTCGGCATCCCCCAGAAGATCCACTGCCTCAACTGAGTCCTCTGACAGGTGACTGATCTGAGTCAACCGTGTCCTCACGGGCGCTCACCCGTGGCCACCACCCGAGTCTACAAATTGATCTATTCATGCATTGATATGTACCAAGTATTCTGCATCAATCGATACAACGTCGTTTGTACCTTGAGTATCGTGCCTACCTGTCTACCACGGTACCGTTTATATCTGCTGTGATCGCTCTGTGATTGGTCTATCGTCGCCCCATATTTCTTGACATTTAATAAACAATGCCACTACTAATACTATGCTGTCATACCATGCAATAATATCACACACAAGACGGCATGTCGTACGTGCGCACATGCGCACGAAGTTGTTGACATTTCTGGCGTTTCTTGGTGTTTGTTTTTGTCGAACAGGTATTACTGCCGCCTTTTTTGCTACCTGGTACGTACGAACAGTGCATGCTGCTGTTGCTGTTTGTTGTTTAACAGACGTTGCTGCCGCCCTTCTTATGGCGAATGACCCAGAGCAGCAGAGTAGGCAAGTACAGCAGTAGTACCGGTAACAGTATGTAGTACCGTTATCAATAGTAGTAGTACAGGTGGTACGCTTGATTTCCCATCTCCGGTATAATTGGTAACTAACTGTTACCCCAGTGCAGAGCAGTATGAGGCATGATGCATAAGGCATGAGACATGGGTCGTCTTCCAAAATCAGCAAGAAACGCCATCGAGTGATCATAGCAACAGCAGGGCACACCCACTTCTACGTGGTGTTAACAGAAGACCACTGACTGCCATAGAGTCTGTGGAGCTGATGCAAGGCGCCCAAAGCTAAGCTAGGATATTTTGCATGATTTGTATCCTTTCCAATACTCGCAGTAGCCTACTACTGCTTGCTTTACATCTTGTGGTATCTTTTAATAGGAAAGGAGATATATGCACCCACAGCTATCGATATGTATAATAATACCTAACGCTTGCCATATACCTGGGTTTGGGTTAGGATAACACACCCACTCCCTCGCGCGAATTTCCTAAATTACTTTGTCGATAGCAGGGAGGGTGCAATCGGGGACCGATGCGCCTATCGAAAAATCTCCGACAATCGAGATCTTTCCAAAACAACCATTTTTTGTGTATGTATGCTCTCCCGCTTTTGAAGAAAATCGGCTTTATAAATCCCCCGTCAAGATTTTTCCATAGGCGCCATTTTTTTTTGGTGCATTTTCTCCTGCTTGTGGAGAAAATCGGCTTCGAAAATCGCCCCGTCGAGATGTTCCATCGTAGGCGTCATTTTTTTGTGTACATATGCTATCCTGTTGTGGGGAAGACCATTTTTTTTTTTTGCATTCTCTCCTGCTTTTGAAGAAAATCGGCTTGGGAATCCCTCTGACAAGTGTTTTCCGTAGGCACCACTTTTTTCGGGTATGCTCTCGTCGATGCTCTTGTCGACTCGCGTCGAATTGCGCCAACCCAAGTGACGTGCGCTCTCAGCAGTCGATTTCGTTCGAATAGTCAAATCCGCAACATGACCACATGACAGGGCTCGAAACCCTGACCGTCGTTATTAGGTTTCTAGTCTAACCACTTGACCACCGGGGCGACCGACTTATAAATGATATTTGCGATACAGAACCAACCGTCAAAACGTGGACAGCTATTATCGATGCATTCCAAGTGTCAAAAGTAGCAAACTAGTCTCGAGAGCTTGAGCGGTTTGGTCTCAACGTCCTAATCCATCAAATGTACTGCTATTGATAAGCCGACTATGGACGTGCGTACGTGAAGACTGTCACATGCGTGGCAAGATGCCATCCATCAGCTGAACCCCTCTCAGGCAGCAGCGGCCGAAGCAGCAACGAACAGCAGCAATTCCATGATTTTGTTTTATTTTTGCAGGGCCAATGGGTATTGCAGAATGTGTGTCGTCACGTGACATTAAAACCTCTGAGTATAATACCAACAACACGTTTAATATTTAGTGTCACGTTTTTCGTACGACGGCGGTTCGTATTATCTATCAGAGATACTTACAGGGTTGGCTGTTTCTCGAAAACTTTTTCTGTGGAAGGTCTCGAAGAGCTCGTCAGAAAAATCGGACGTCCCAACAGCCGCACACAACATACCAATCGAATCTCTACGACACTACCTATCACACATGACACACGCATGTGATGAGTCATGAGTGGTGAGATAACAACAGCCCCTGAAACGAATTTCCGAGCCAAGTTTCTCCAAGCACACGGGGGGGGGAGGGCACGCAACATCGGCAAGGGTGGCTCTGGAAAGATCCTGATGAAATCTTTCGGTAGACTCACCGGACGGCGATTGAACCTTCCTTCACCATTGGCAAGAAAATCAGCTTTAAAATACCAACGTCATAATATCAGTGTCATAAATATTACCACATTTGTCCGAGGGGTGTCACCATGCGTCTGGTCTTTCTGTTGTAGACGGTACCTGACCTCACACAGTACGGAAGCTTATCCTGTTATTCATTTGTTAACACTGCACTACCGCACCCGCACGTTTTGAGAGACACTACTTGGAATTCGTGTGAGATACGTTTTGCGGTGTTGCTGCCGTGTTGATGCGGCAGCCAATCTACTCCCCCCCAAGCCGGGGAACTGTGTATAGGCACGAGCCTGCTAGGCACTATTTATTATTTTTACCAGCTGTGGGAGACTTCGACAGATCAAACACTGCTGTTTTACCGGGTCCGTTGTATTTGGTGGTTTCAGGGTTATGGTTATTATTATTTTTTAATCCTCCGGCGGATTGGTAGAAGTAAAGCTCAAGCTCAAACAATCCAGACTCCCCCCCCTGGCTCTATGGTCATACGACTATGGTCATGCATGACAATGTACCCACCCACTCACCCCATCCGGTCGGTGGAAGCCAGACGTGCTCCGTCCTGGTACTGTGTGTGTGTGTGTGTGTGTTCTTCACATTAAACCGTTCTTCTACTCGTCGACATCCAGCAAGCCCAGTGTCCGTGCTGATTCTTCACCCTAGAAAGATACGAGCTCTGTGGTCACAGACTACGACACAGAGATAACACACCGTAATGCATTAATAGCCTACGTAATACCATGCCTTCGCACTAGGTGCGGCCGACACAACATACATACATACGCCAGCAACCAAAATACACCATAAAGAAAGAGAAGCAACGAAAAAACCAAACCGAAAAAGAACAAGAAAAAGCAACAGGAAAGGAGAAGAATCCCAAATAAATAAATAAAATGGGAAGCCAAAGCTCAGACACATACATACATACCCCGAGCATGAGCCAAAAGGGACGTGCAAGGGGAAAGATACGAGAAGGAAAAAGGGGACTATGCATCCCGGTGAACACTTAACTAAGTAAAAAGAGCAATAGTGAGTGGGCCAAAATACGCTCGTCACCCACCCACTACGTAGTACTTCTTTCATAAGGATAGAAGCGAAAAAAATCAAAATGCATACCGAACGGCCGCAGCAGTTGGCGGTACGAGTAGCAAAGAAAAGTCCAACCTATTAGTCGGCCTGGTACCTTGCTACCCTATCTGCGGTCTCTCTGCTACTCTCTTCTACCGCGGTTTCCCTTCTACTCCTCCTGTTCCCCCCCCTGCCCCCATACACTTGTACGGTGTTCCCTCTACCCCTCCTGCTGTTACCCCTCCCCCCATTCCCTCTAACACTACCTGCAGCGGATGCACGGCGCTGTCTACTGAGCTTTGCCTCAGCCTCGTGCCGCCTGCCCATGAACTGTTCAGCTGCTTCGAGGATTCCCCGGTACCACTTTCCCGTCTGTTTTGCTGCAGTGGGCCACAGTGCGGTCCCAACTCCAAAGACTAAGGGGGAGTCTTCCGTTGATCCCTCGGTGGCTTTGAAGGGATGCTCGGTTCTATGGTTAAACCACGGCAGCCAGCATGGTATGAGTATACTCCCCCCCCCCCCCCCCCCCCCCCCCCCCCCCCCCCCCCCCCCCCCCGAGCTATGGCCATACGACCACGTCTATGCACGACATGAGTATACGTACCCCCGCCGCGCCGAAAAGCAGACATTGAACTCAGCACCCTAGTTTTGTACATTGTACATACATATATACAAATAATATCATCGACCTGTGTTTTTTTCCCACAGGCCCACAGACCCAGGCTCGTGTCTACAAATATCAAACAGGACGTCTACTGCGGCCGTGCGCTGTCTGTTGTCTGCTGGATACACGTAAAAAAAACTCCGCTTTTACGTTATATCCTGTGATATATACGGTAGTAATGTTAATAGTCGCAAGTAGGCCAGGAGCCAGTGGACAATGCGTTCGATATGATAGATCTATGAAGGTCGATATTATTTCCATGGAAACTTTTGATACTACTACTGTACTGCTGCTGCCGTATATCCAACCTGCTCTGCTGGTGTACCAGGAATTACTCGCATCATACCTTCTGGTATTTATATAACATGTGATGTGATGAACCGAGTGGTACTTCGCTCACGGCAGTCGTATGTATGTATTGTCGATGTTTTCACATGAAATGACGTCCAATATGAAATGTTGAGTGCGTGGTCACAGGACAGGCTCCAAGAACTGGTACGAGTGACTGGTATACTCTGTGGCGCAGCTTTGTGACCACATAACTTGTATCTCTCTATTAATGGGATTGAAGAATCGGCACGGACACTGGTTGTGCTGGATGTCGACGGGTAGAAAGAACGGTTTGATGTGAAGAAAACAACAACAACAACAACAACAACAACAACAACATGGTGTGGATCATACCTGCTGGACTCGCTGAACTCATTTACATATCCTCCTGCTGCATTCAAGTATGTATGTACCAGAGGTATGATGCAACACGACAGTAGTCTGAGTGTACAATTGCGTGCGTTTGCCAATTTCTACCCGCTGTGTGCTTCGATGGACAATGTGAGAGATTCCCAGAGCAGTGAGCAATGGGCAGTGGGCAGGGCAGGGGTGCCTCCCGAACAAAGTCCATTGCCTAGTTTCATGTTCATTGCTATACATCAGCAACATGCCACTCTTGTAGTTAATTCATCCTGTGTACGAGTAGGTTGTGTTCATTATACATTTTCTTGTATTCCTCGCGTAATACCGGTACCTTATACCGGTATGATACATTTGTTGTTGTACATTATATCTATAATATACTCGTATGCATGCAAGCAACGTACCGGCGAACTCCACCGAGGGCTGGTCGCGTGCCGCATCTTTAAAGAGGAGTATTCAGGACTATTAATACTGCTTCTGTCATGCTGTGCAGTAACTAACTACTCATGACGACGCACGTAATCAGGAGAAATCCACAATCGACTCCAAAACTTGGCCATACACCCGTATCATGCGGCATTGATTCATATTTACAACGAACAAAGTGCAACTTGCAGCAGCGGCAGTCTACGATGTTCTGTGTCATCAGCAGCAGCAGCACGCTATGATGTTCTATCTCTAGTGTTGGGCCGTCGGAACATCACGTTGCCAGGCATAGCTCGTACGCACCACCATAACCTGTCTCGATCTCCTGTCTCTGTCGAATCTAATAATCCACATGTACGAGTGTATAGAAAAATGCAGTTTTCCCGTTTCCCCCCTCCATCATCCTGCCTCTCGGCACATGATCGCAAAGAAAAGCAAGATGATTCTGATATATTATTGCTGTGATCAACTTGGCGATATAAACTGTAAAGTAAAAGGGAAAACCACACAAAAGCCAACCGGTCGATCAACCAACCAACCAACGGCAACGGCCAACGGGATATTCTTTACAAGTCAAATAATCTATTAATATCGTGGACCACACATTGTTTTACCCCCCCCCCCCCAATTAAACTGGTTGTGCTGGATGTCGACGGGTAGACAGAACCGTTTGATGTGAAGAACACACAGCATCTACGATCGTACAATGATGAAAAAAAAAATGTACGCCGCAACCAACATGCATGGCGATTGGCGCCATTTTCTCGAATTCGCTAAATGGAGTTCAGCCGAAGCCCTGGGCAGCACCGTTTATAACTTGTACGAGGTAAAATGATACGCACCTATTAATGTTAATGGCGTATTTTGAACTAGTACACCTCTCCCCCAGCCTATCCTTACTCCTTAGTGGCTACCTGCACCCTTTTATTCCCCGCTCCCGATTACATCTATGATAAGACCGTAGGTACCTGGTACCTACCTGGAATCGTCCAGAATCAACAAACGCGATGTTTTTTTGTTTGTTTTTTGTTTCGTGTTTTTAGCTTTTTTCGTTTTGTGGTGTGCGCTGGTTCGACCGTCTATCGGCGCCACGTGCGGGAATACTCCTGCACCATGCCTCCTGCACCATGCACCACCATGAATATCTCCAAGAATCGACCGATTGTGACGTCGCACCCGCTGCGTGCTACCAGATATCACCTATCATCAGCTATCAGTATCCGAGCACCACCCCCTGCCCACACTGGAGGACGGCCGGGCTTCTACTTTTCTCGATTGTGATATCAGCAAACAGAAAAAAATGAAAAAAGTCTTCGGAAGTTCCTTATTCTGTATATGGAACATGCAGCATTGAAATATTGAAATACAGTTCGTAAGTACATACGTATTTGTTCCGATAACTTCCGCCGAGCTCTCACACAAAGAGTTGAAAAACATATACTAATTGTACAAAGTTACGAGATAAAATGCAAAATTTCACAACCGCGTATTGTTAGTATTACTATTGATATTAATAGTTATTTTTGTCATCGAGCTTATAGTGCTCAAGTCGATTCCAATCATCAGTGCTGAAAAAATGCCCACATATATAGGGCCGCTGTTTTTTTTCAATCTATCTGCGATCGATTTGTGCCGGCTTGTTTGCGAAATGTCTCGGGAAGCGTGCTATTTCCATACTACTTGTGACGGAGGAAGTTGCTCACAAGTATTTTTTAGTTATAATAGTGTCATTTATTGCCTGGATGAACCGGTACTCACTATCTCATCAGACCGTACTGCTAGTACTGATGGTGCTGAATTAGTGTTGTGCCGTATCTATGACAATATGATAATGTTGTCTTGATATTTAAATCTCCCCCCCTCGAATATAGAATCAGCACCCAACCTGGAAGTGCGGCATGTTGCGAAAGACAGAAATGCGAAGCTTAAATGGGTGTCGTATACCAGGTAAAATACCTGGCATCAAGCTGATATTTCTTGTGGCAACCATATTTTCCTTTTTTGGAGGAAGTATCACGTTTTGTATGTATATTCATACCTGTGTGGTACGTAAACCGTTTTGTATGCACCTGCTGTGTCGTTGGTAACTATCGAATCGCCAGTAATTTGGAAAGCTGGGGGGAAGGGAGCAGGGATCACCTGCTGCCAAGCCAAACGGACGAACTGGCATCAGATGGGCGGGTACATTGCCGAGGCACCAGAGCACCCTCTCCGTGCCCCAGGCTGGCTAGTAGGGCTAGACTGGGTCCAACAACTATCTCTTGAGATACCTGATGCCTGCGCAAACCTCGGTTAGATATGGACTACTGCTGCTGTCACACACAGACAAGCAGTTATCGCACAATTGGAAAACAACGTAAATGAATGCATGCTATACATATAATATACACAAGCAGGCTGTACCAGGTATAATGCGTATGAGGTATATATGATATCAGCGTACCAGCATAAAAGGTATGAACACATCAGAGATGCTGGTTGTAATTATTGTTATTTTGTTGTTGTTGGTTGGTTGGTTGGTTGGTTGGTTGGTTGGTTGGTTGGAATGACATGATACGACAATAACAACGCATAGAAGGCCCCCGATTTTGGCGACAGGCCAATCAGGACATGCGGACTGGATGAGCTACCAACCCTCAACTAATTTTGTACGTGGTATATACGATAGTATACGATAGTAGGCTATTAATACTGCTGTGATTTCCGCTGATGGATGATGGATCAGTTTCCAGCGGCCCTGACATTGTCACGGGACTGTCGGCATACGGGCAACAAACATTTGCTCTTCTCGCCACTATCAATACGAACCGGGCCCGCCACTACCCACTCTGTACCCACTCCCAAAACGAGCAGGCAGAAAGAGTAAATGCGCAAAGTGTGACCGAAACATTGGCCTACTTGCTTAAAGTACCGTAAATTACGACTACTATTGATAGCTGTTACGAGCGTCTATCAGACATCTCGTATACATCCTCGTCCTCACAAAAGCTGGGCACGACAGCGACAGCAGCAGTCATCAGTGATCCCAGGACTGCTCCGTGTTCTACAGCCCGCTCAAGAAGAACAGCAAGCTTCAGCAAGCATCCTGGATGGCAAGACTTTGGCAGGCACGCTACGTATTATTCCCCTGTGGTTTGCGATCCGATTGATCGGCGTGATGGTATACCCATTAGCGATATTACTGCTGTGTTGTCGAATTACAGCAGTACATTCTCGGTGTTGTTGTTTAAAATAGCTGCGAAGGTAAACGGGGTGTACTCTCCTTTGCCATCAGGTCGAGCCGCGCCGCTGTGTTGACGTAATATGCACCAGGTATGCAGTTAGTAAGAAGCTGTGCACTGCGCTGGCACGCTCCGATTGCTGAGTGCTTGGTCCGATTAGCCCGCGGGAATGCAGGGGACCGCTCTAATGGCCTTTTTGTTCATGTTTTGTGCATGCATCATATCTAGACCCTCGAGGCAGTGGGTTTACTATGTCTGTTGAGTTTAGTATTAATAGCCTAACCCGACACCATTGAGGAATTGAAGCGGGCTCAAAACGGGATGATCATGATACGTATAGCGAAACCGCTATCTCAATGACCGATGTTAAAAATAGTCATTTGACGTATTTTACCTATCCTCTTTTTTGTCTTCTTGCCTTACATCTGGTCTTCTTGTGACGTCCTTATGTTGGTCCATCAGCGACTCATCATAGGACTGACCGTACCAGCAAACAGCAACCTTATCCTCGGGACTCGAGCTACGCCCTCAGATTGAACGCATGTTTGCTTCGTCTTTCTATCATTTTTTTTTGTTCCTTCTTCCTTTCTTCAATCTATTCCCTCCTCGTGTTTTTTTTTTTTTCTTTTTCCTTTTCTACTGCTGTCTATTTTTTCGAGTGTACATCTAATACTATGAAAATATGTTACTGGGGTTATTTGGTTGCAACTGCTGTGCAAGTTGATGCGGGATGGTATACCACAGCTCATTACTATTATTGTGTCTTTTCACGGTGTGGCATGACACTTCCGTGCGCACTATTTGGCGCTTTGTTGTTTTCTCCCGTCGAGATGTTTTTTTTTTGTCATTACAGCCACTTTGTGACCACAAGCAGGATTTTCAGGAACGTGAGTTGTTGTGAGAAATCATCATCATCATCATCCTCATCATCATCATCATCACCTTATATCCAGCTGCTTGTATCGTGCTGGTACCTTGTATGTACCTACCTGGTTTTTATTTACTGTCGGTAGTTTTATCGGGTATCGTCGTTTACATACCGTGGTATAGTACCTGGTATACCGTGTGTAGTGTTCAATGCAGTGCAGAAGAGAAAGGAGCTATTAATATTAATATCGATACGATACAAATACACAACAACAGCAGTAGTAAGAGGGGCGGAGACGAGCGAGGGGCGGAGATGCCTTTGAGCAGTTCAAATGCCGCAGTTGCTCCGCATCAACTAGCTTCGGCCGGCGAGTTTGTTAGGCCACCCGGGCCTAACAGCTTACAGCAGTTACTACAGTAGTAGAGCTAACGGCTCACAATGCTCCGGCCACCGCGACCACTCTGGTTATGCTCCGCGTCGAAAGCTCCCCCCAGGGGGATAAAATCGACAGAATGCACGTTGACACCCAGAAAAACGACGCACCGAGACTACAAGACATGCACCTGAGTCAGTGTCAAGTTCAGCAGCAGTATCAAATTCAGCGGAGCAGTGCAGGAAGCTCTCGCCCGCTTGAATACTCCTCATGCATCATATATGCACGTGAGGTCGTTGGTCGCTTTCACAGTCAACAGACTTGGCCAAGACAAGGTCGACCGTGGGCTACTCTGGCTTGATTCCTTTTCAGGCTTAGACATGAAAACGATACGTGGGTGGTATCAAGCAGTACGTACGTGAAAGGACCTCTACGGCTCACGTTCTAAAAGGACTCTTAGGCTTGGTTTTGCATTTCCTGTTGACATTTTCTTTGCACCCCTGTATCCCTGGCAATCTTGGTCTTTCTTGTAGCCACCACCTATAAATACCAGTACTATTCCGGGGGACCATAGTTAACAGGACCAAATATTGTTAGTAAAACTAGGTAAATGTATAGCCTTTTATGTATACACTAGGTCCTATTAACTATGGACCCGCGTAATATTAATCGCAGGTATATTTTTTCCACCTGGTATCTTGGTGATACTGATAATTCCGGCATACTGCTGTAGCTGATATGCTTGGAGGAGGTCTCCTACTGCTGCAGGTATCGTTATTCATAGGAAGGGAGTGAGGGAAGCATGCAGAGTGCCACACTGGTAGGTACTATTAATAGATGGTGGCTGGCTGTGGATAGACGTGGTCGTCATACGATGCATGCGGAATATTCTTTTGTGGGATATGTGAACAACTGCTGCTGTTTTTTTTCCCACCAATGTTTGCGCATTTTCGCATTTTCCCCACCGCCTCTCTCTACAACAGTATATACCTGGTGCTTTTGTATACCGGGTATACGACGCTACTATTACAACCAATACTGCTACTGCTGCTGCTACTGCTACCTACCAGTATAGCGCTGCTGCGACTGCAGTACCTGCACCAGGCGCAGGTAATTTGAAGCAGTATTAGTATTATCTGTGTAATATTAATAAGTGTTTGAGGGTTCGAGGCGAAATTTGGCGGATGTTGTTGTGTTGACCTACTGCTGCTGTACTATTAATACTTACTGCTGCTGTACATTCGTGGTGTATACGAACGTGGTGAATGACACCCCCCTAATTTTATATCAATCGTAGTAACTCTTTCTACCTTCCGGCGCATACGTACTCGTACAGCATGATGTCCTACAAATACTGTTTGTAATACTTCAAATATATACCGAAAGTATAGTAGATTCATTCGGGTTCAGCTTGGGGGCTCTCTTTTCACGATGAAGCCTTTGACTTTTAATATTTCATGTTTCATTTTCTTGCTTCTCTTTTTTCCTTGTCTTTCGCTTTTCTCCGTTTCAATGCATCTATTAATAGCAGCGGCATGGTAAAAGCTGGCGTGTGTACTGCTGTGCTTCTCGTATCCAATACGAGGGCATGGCCTTGCATTGTCTACTCTCCTAACTCCCTTTCAATGTTGTGTCTCTGTGCCTTAGTTTCGTGACTACAGAGCTTGTGTTTCTCCACGACGAATAATCAGCATGTCGACTGGCAGACACAACAGAAGAAGACATGAACAATACCTGCGTAAAAAACAAGAATAATCCGAGTACCGGTATCGGCCAATATGAACTGCTATTAATACTATACTACTACTTTTTTCTTTTTTTTTCAATCACTTTTACTTTCCACTCTAACTCCTAGGAGGTTTTACCCTCAACGATCTTCTGGACAAGCCGTGGTCACAGGTGTCGTCACTTCTTCCCCCCGGTACGTGCCTTTATTTTTTGTCGCGCATAGGGTTGAGCATTCCCACTGCTCGTCGATTTTCATCGAATGTACAGCCAACTCACGCTCTCGCGCTTTCCGCTAATCAATTTTGTGCAAGAAAAAGTCCGTACGAGCATGCACTCGGTGAGACTCGAACCCACGAAATTGATCTTGACAGGCTCACGGACCACCTACCAAGCCACCGCCTACCAAGCCACCGGGGACGCCGGCTTTAGTAGACACCAAATATATATAGATCCCCATTGATGGAGCAGCGCTAATTGACCCCTTTAGTACCGCAGTCCCGATTTGGGGACAAACCAGTCTAATTTCAAGTGATTTGTCCCCAAACGGGACTGCGGTACTAAAAGGGTCGCCGACGACGACTTATTATTTTGTATTTCTCCCTTATCGACGAAGGTAGGTAAATCCACGACTTCGAATCTGCAGTACATAGATAAGTTTTTTGTTTCATCTGTTCCTTTTTCTCTTTCGATTTGTTTTTTGTATTTCTTTGTTTTCTTTCGTTTTCTCTATTTCATACGTACAATGTGAGTGTATCTCGTGCCTCTCATATCCCCGGTGGCTTGGTAGGTGGTCCGCGTGCCTGTCAAGATCAATTTCGTGGGTTCAATCAAGTCTCACCGAGTGCATGCTCATAGCGACTTTTTCTTGCATAAAAAATTGATAAGTGGAAAGCGCGAGAGCGTGAGTTTTGGCTACATTCGATGAAAATCGACGAGCAGTGGGAATGCTGAACCCTATGCGCTGTAAAAAAAAAAGGCACGTACCGGGCGGGAGAAGGGACGACACCTACCTGTGACCACAGCTTGTCCAGAAGATCGTCGAGGGTAAAACCTCCTACGAATGGGCTGGAAAGTAAAAGTGATGACAAAAAAAAAAAATCCAGCACGAGTAGCATTTTCTTTTTTTATCCCATTCCATCTATTTTCTTGGAGCTACATACTGCTGTACTTTTTGCTCTTCTCACTTTCCATGTTTCGTATCTCTGATCCGGGGTCATAGCGGGTACTCCTCCCCCCTGCCCTCCCCTCTACGGTTCATGAAGAGTTTTAGTTTTTTTTTTCTCGTCGACTCATCATGATACGATACCAGGTATAGACATACATACAGATACAGCAATTGTATGTTTTTGTATTTCACGTGTTGCCGGTAAATCATGCCTGCCATGAGCGTCCATCTGGCTTGGCAAGTGGTCCTCTTTTTTTTTTTTTTCTTTTTTTTTTTTTTTTTTTTTTTATCCTCCGGCGGATTGGTAAAAATAAAGCTTAAGCTCACCACACTTCCACGTTCCCAATTTCGTGTCGTGTGTCAATTGAGCCCAATTGGGCACGTTGACCCGACCTGACCCCCGCGAGGAGCAGGTGCGGTGGAGATAGCCACCCGGGCGGTGGAGATAGCCACCCTCTTGCCTACTCAATTACGTGGGTTTAATTGTCATCGAGTGAGTGCATACACTCGTACCTACTACTCGTAGTCGAAGGGCGAGCGTCGTGTGAATTATTATTAATAATATTTCAACATTACAGCAACATTCCACATTCCACGAAAATCGACTAGTAATATTAATATCAAGATTAGTAGAAGTGAGAATGCTGAACCCTGCTCTCGACAAAAATCAAGGCACGTACGTTCCAGAAGGGACGACACTGCTGGACGACACTGCTGCTCCTAAGTAAAAGTGATTGAAAAAAGGAAAGGATACTATTCCAGCTGTTTTAGTTCAGTCTCCTTTACCCGTACGTTTCAAAGGTAGCCGCTGGTACATATATACGTAGGTACACGTTAGATTTTATTCACAGCAGGACTTTTTTTTTTTTTTTTTTTTTTTTTTCGGGTTTCATAGCTTTGGAAGGGCTTGGTACCAGTGCAGTGTCAGGCGCACCACGCACGACAGCAAGAGACGATACGGTAAAATGATGCATTCTTCCGCTCCAGTTTTTTGGAGCCTATCCCGCGACCTGTGACCACGGATTCAGTTTTTGGGATATGTATAAATATAACCTTTAATGTGAGAACAACAACGACATGCACAAATGTACCTGGTAGAAATTACGAGGTGTCTACATTGTGAAGAAAACAACAACATAAGACACCAGGTACCCGGTACTCTACACGTATTATATAATATATGATATCACGTAGTATGTAGTACTCGTACGAGAAGCAAGTCAGAACAGGAACAAAATACCAAATACGCACGCCCATACAACATAAACATACATACACCATCACTGCTCACTGGTACTATTAAAGTAGGATTGATTGTTAATTCGTGTACCCACCTGGGGTATCATAGTAATCATACGTGCGTACATGGTATCATATGACATCATACATGATGATATATCTGGTATTCATCTGGTGTCGTGGTATCCTCCTGTATCGCATCTTGTGATACGCTGTACCAGGTATCAGGTATTCAATTATACCTGGCAAGAAGTACAGCTGTGAGGTAATTGCGTACGTACGGTGATATTACTATTAATAGTCGTATATTGTATTCATGCAACACGAATGGTCTCAGCAGGGACACGCCACCTGCTGCATGCTGCATGCGTGCCTTCACGGAGACGTACGCATCTCACTTCGGAAATAAAAAACACATGACACGCTGCTTCGGAAATAATTAATTCGTGCATGGAGCGATCAGCCATCAGCCATCAGCCATCCTTTGTTGGCTGAGGGTGAGATGTGCAGTGTGTTCGGTCGGGTATGTACGTAACAAAGTATACCAAGGGCATTCGCTGCTATACACCCTACCGACCCTTACCGGAGTGCTCGGTACGGCCATAGTACCATACCCAACGTCACCGGAGTAATTGGTACGGCCGCACTACCCTACCGAACTCTCCGGTAAGCTTCGTTACGACCTCGATACCGGTGCGGCCTCTATACCGCCATGTACCCGACAGTTCCGTTTGTTCGGTACGCCCTAAACTGCCCCGGGTACCAGTAAGCGCTACGAAATACAGTTTTTTCTTCTCATTTTCCCTCTTTCTCTTTGGATTTGTTCATAACTGTTTTTTTTTTTTCGTTCTTGTTTGTTTTTTCTCTTTCATAGAATGTGTATGTCGTGCCTGTCGTATCCAGTAGTATGATGACATGGGATTGGATTCACTACTACTGCTGTACTTGCTGCATATGTAAGACGAACACTGCAGTATCTTTGTGGCGTAGTTTTGTGAATGCAGAACTTGTATCTCTCTGCTCGTAGGATCGAACAGGCGGCACGGACACTGGTTGTGCGTGTTCTTCACATCAAACCGTTCTTTCTACCCGTCGACATCCAGCACAACCAGAGTCCGTGCCGATTCTTCAATCCTAGTGATACAAGTTCTATGGTCACAAAACTACGCCAGAGAGATACGGCATTGTTACGTAAGCAGTATGCACAATAGTAGAAAATGCAATGCCATGTCATTATACTGGACTTGGCGGATAGGGTAGCCAGGTACCGGGCAGACTAAGAAGTAGAACATGCCTATACTACTCGTACCACCAACTGGTGCAGCTGGTTCGAGCGCGGTCTTCCTTTGTCTTCCTGTTGTTTTTGTTTATTTTTGTTTCATTTAATTTTCTTCTTTTGCTCTTACCTATGTGATTTTCATTTTATTTTCTTTCTCTTTCTTTCTCTGATTGATAAGCCTTACTGAAGGAGTCGTGTGGCGTGGGTGGATGACGAGCCTGCTTTGCTTGTTTCGTATTGTCTGACGCCGAGGGGCCGGGCATAGTTGACGAACGCTGGACGAAGGTGGCAGACAGGGTAGCAAGGTACCAGGCGGGCCAGCAGGGAGACCCTGGCTGTGCTACTCTTACCATAAACTGCTGCCGCTACCTGGAGCATGCTCTGTGCTTTGTTTGGTTTGCCTGTTATTTTCCCTTGGTTTTTAGTCTTACTCTGTTGACGACTATTTATAGTGGTGTTTTCTTCTTTTTCCTTTTTTTTATTAGCTCCTTCTTTTCAAGTGTCTGCCAGATCCCCTGCGGGGGGGGCACGATGGTTTGTTGCTATATATACATATACCAGGTATATTTGTTTCTTTTTTCTTGTTTCTTTTTCTCTTTCGAGTTGTCTTTTTTTTTTCTCTCTTTGGTTCGTTTCGTTTCTGTAGGTCATAGAATGTGTATGTCGTGCCTGTCGTACGCAGTATGATGACATGGCATTGCATTGCGTACGTGGCAACGTAGACGTAGCTTTTGTGACCACAGAACTTGTATCTCTCTAGGATTGAAGAATCGGCACGGACACTTTTTTTTTTTTTTACTCATCACTTTCACTTTCCAGCCTAATTCGTAAGAGGTTTTTTTACCCTCGACGACCTTCTGGACAAGCCGTGGTCACAGGTGTCTTCCCTTCTCCCCCCCGGTACGTGCCTTTATTTTTTATCGCGCATAGGGTTCAGCATTCCCACTGCTCGTCGATTTTCATCGAATGTAGCTAACTCACGCTCTCGCGCTTTTTCCGCTAATCAATCTCTTTTATGCAAGCAAAAGCCCCTACGAGCATGCACTCGGTGAGACTTGAACCCCCGAAATTGATCTTGATAGGCATGCGGACCACCTACCAAGCCACCGGGGACGCCGGTCCTGGAAGTCGACGGGTAGAAAGAACGGTTTAATGTGAAGAAAACAACAACAACAATATGACAGGCACGATATACATATTCTATGAAAGAGAGAAAACGAAAGAAAACAAGGATAAACAAAAAAAAGAAAAAAGAAAACAAATCAAAAGAGAGAAAGGAAAGAAGGAAATAAAAAACCTGCCGTGCCTCCAGCAGGGGATGTGGCAGACACTTGAAAAAAAGCGCGCCAAAGAGAAAAAAAAAAAGCACTACCCTACTTATAAACAGAGTGAGACCAAGAACCAAGGGAAAATAACAGGCAAACCGAAGCACAAAGTTGTACTGGATGTCCACGGGTAGAAATAGCGTTTTAATGCGAAGAACACACACCGAACATGTGGTATGCTCTATGGTATATTAGTGTATGGTATATTATACCGGTACGTGGTGCATGGTAACACCGTGTATTACGGTACCACCAGGGTTAAGGCTATGTATATGGCAAGAAGGCTTTCTTCAGCCTTTCCTGGATATCAGATATCGATGCCAGGCATGTATGTACCAGGAAGGCTGAGCTTACCATTTAGTCGAGACAAGGCTTGGCATACACTGACTGCTGTTTAGAGGTTGTACACGGCTGCATTTTTGTCTGTACGTAGCCTTAAACATTGGTTGACAATAGGGCTATGGTTGGTAGGTTGTATTGGCACGGTTTCGACGTGTTTGCCAACCATTTTATCCTCAGAAGGCTGGTGTAATAAATCTATGGGCTGTCTGCTCATATAATTCGTACGAGGTCTATATATGCCCTGCCTGATATTAGAGGTGGCGTCTCCCGTGTCTTGGTGGGTGGTCACCGTGCCTACTACTACCAATTTCGTGGGTTCGAGTCTCACCGAGTGCACTCGTGGGGACTTTTTCTTTGATAATAATAAGAAGTGATTAGCGGAAAGCTCGAGGGCGTGAGTCACCAACATCCGATGAAAATCGGCGAGCATAGGTGGCGTCCCCAGTGGCTTGGTAGGTGGTCCGTGTGCCTACTATTAGTAGGATCAATTTCGTGGGTTTGACTCTAACCGAGTGCATGCCCGTAGGGACGTTTTCTTGCTTAAAAAAATATTAAAATAGCGGAAAACGCCAGAGCGTGACTTTTAGCAACATTCGATGAAACTCGACCAGCAGTGGGAAAGCTGAACCCTATGCGCGATAAAAATGGAGGCACGTACCGGAGGGGAGAAGGGACGACACCTGTGACCACGGCTTGTCCGGAAGATCGTTAAGGGTAAACCTTCTACGCGTTGATATTGAAAGTTCAAGTGATGATAGAAAAAATAAGTAAATACGGCTACCAGGTACATACTAATATTGGTTGCTGTAGGATAGGACGGATGGTCAGATCATATCAGATCAGTTCACACTTCACAGTTTGCGCATCTGACAGATGATGATACATATACAGACGTTGCACAATTTCATGATACCTGGTATGTACCTAAGTCCTACCAGGACTGTAAGGGGCAGATACGTAGATCCCCGACTTACTGATTCATTTCGTACGATCTGCGCAAGCATGTGCAGCAATTCCAGGTATATGTGATCGTTGCATGGTGGGATCTGTATGATGTTTGATCTCTGATGTATCACACGGCTCTTGATGGCTACTTGTGTATCTAATTCCAGTGGTTTGTCCCAAACACGGCTCCTGATGGCTTCCTGTACCAACGTGCTATTGGTAACTGTCTATCAGCGAAAGAGATACGCACACACTTACTTCAAGTCTTCAAGTTACTTGCCGGTTTGGATCTGTATGGTACAGGTCAGGCCCTTGCGCTGTTTCATAGCAGCCCCTCAAAACGTCAAATATTGGTCCTATCATTATTAGTTATTAGTAGTGCGTGATCGACTATTAATAAAAGGCTACTCAAAGTAGATCGCCATCTGTCCGAGGTTGTGCAAGCCTAACCCTAACCCTAAATCCGTAATATATTGTAATGTTCGTCGCCGTTTTACTACCAGTATATATATTACTGCTGCAGCATGCTGTAGTGTTTTGTACGTACGTACGTACGTATGTTGTTTGTAGTTTATTGTACTTTGCCCAAGTACAATCAGCAGTACCACACACACACCGTGATTACCACGCCCACTAACTGCGAGTAAGTACCTGGGCAAACGGCAAACGGCAGCATGAACATGATATGATACAGACACCAGGGCAGTTACCTGGCACCAGGTAGAATATAATATTAATACTGGTATTAATAGTCGTTTTATTCAACATTGGCAAGAGCCAAACGGCTTGTTAGAAACGTGGCTTTACTTTTGGGGAGGGGTGTTCTGTTCTTTCTACCCGTCGACATCCAGCACAACCAGTGTCCGTGCCGATCCTTCAATCCTCAATCCTATTCATTAGACAGAGATATGCAAATCAGGACGGACACTGGGTGTTCTGATAAAGCTGGGTAGAAAAGACAAGACAACAACAAGTTATGTGGTCGCAAAACTACGCCACAATCAGTGATATTGTTAATACAATACATTGTGGCCGGTATGCAGTAGGCAAAGTATTATGCTTTATCATACGACATACACATTCTAGAAAAAAGAGGTAACAAAAAACGAGGAAAAAAAATCGCAAGAGTCCAAGGAAAAAAAAAAAAAAAAACTGTCGTGCCTTTTCTCAGGAATTTTTTTTTTTTTTTTTAATTTATTTATTTATTTTTGTCATCACTTTTACTTTCCAGCCCACTCGTACGAGGAGGTTTTACCCTCGACGATCTTCTGGACAAGCCGTGGTCACAGGTGTCGTCCCTTCTCCTCCCCGGTACGTGCCTTCATTTTTATCGCGCATAGGGTTCAGCATTCCTACTGCTCGTCGATTTTCATCGAATGTAGCTAATTCACGCTCTCGCGCTTTCCGCTTTGCTTATCATTTTTTTTATGCAAGAAAAAGTCCCTACGAGCATGCACTCGGTGAGATTTGAACCCACGAAATTGGTCTTTTGATAGGCACCCGGACCACCTACCAAGCCACCGGGGACGCCGTGACAGACACTGGAACATTAATATTAAATCACTTGTTCACGCGTATTATACGGTATACCTGATACGGTATACGGTATACAGTATGCGCCCCGCCCCCTTCAGGCCACAGGAGACAGGAGACTTTTTATTTTTTGAGCACCAAGTGGGAGGTATTTGTTCACTTTTGAATGTTTTGAGTGTACTGGTGTAACAGGGAAATGTAAAATTAGCTGCTGTTGCGCTGTTGCGCTGTCGCAACATTTTGTTGCAAAAAAAACGTTTTCGGGCAACAGCCGCGGATAGCCTGGTTCCGCGCAGCGCAACACGCCAGTTCGGGTGCGCAACGCTTCGGGGCACAGGCCCAAACAATTGTTGAGGCCTTTTTTGTCTGCCGTAGGCTTTTTTTTTTCTCACAACACTGTTTTTCAAATTCGCCTTTGACGAAGAAAAAATTGAGCCCCCCTTTTTAAATTCGCCGCAGGCGATTAGTTTCAAGACCCTTTTTCTATTCGCCTGTAAAACTAAATAGAATAAGAGAAAATTAAGTTATGATCCCGATACACGCCTTTTCGAGGTTCGGGAGGCGTTAAAACGCACTTTCGGGTATATATTCGCACATATGTCGCAATTATAGGGCCTCCGGAGGACCTCCCGGCGGGCCCCTGCAGGGGGTTTGCGCGAGGCGCGCAACACGCCTTGCGTCGCCTGTTTCGCAACAGACACCGGACCACTAATAATTGTATTTGTATCCCCGCTGCTGCTCTACACATGTGGCGGGCTATTGATCCATTTCGAGTACAACAGCAGCAGTACATTCATTCACTGCTGAGTGCTGCTGTCACGCTGTAGGCTGCCACTTGAAGTATTGATGACCCACGAATTTGGACTGAAGAATCGGCACAGACACTGGTTGTGCTGGATGTGGACGGGTAGAAAGAACGGTTCTATTTGAAGAACACATGTTTTTTTTTTTTTTTTTGGTGTTCCTCTGTCTCACAGCAGTCTGTGACCACGGAATCCGTATCTCTCTAGGGTAAGGAATCAGCACGGACACTGGGTGTACTGATGAAGCTGGGTAGAAAGGGCGATTTCATGTGAAGACAACAACAACATGAACGAACGTATTGTTTTACGTTCTACTTCCTGGCTGCTGTACTACTATGTTGTTGTTTGTCTGTTCTTACCGTTTCTCCTGCCCGTTGACATCCAGCACAACCAGTGTCCGTGTCGATTGTTTCAATCATATTAATAGAGAGATGCGAACAAGTTCTGTGGTCACAAAACTACGGCACAGAGAAGACGATGCATCCTGGATACGACAGACGACAGGCACGACATACACATTACGTATTTGTCACGTATTTGAAAGAAAGAAAACAAAAGAAACAAAGAACAAAACACACAACAAATCAAAAGAGAAAGACCAAAAAAAAACTATGGTGCCCCTCCTCAGGGATGTGGCAGGCGCTATTAGAACGAGCTACCTGTACAGATGACCACTACATACAAACCGACTATTAATAAGACTAAGAGCCAAGGGAAGTAACAGTCAAACCGAAGCACCAAAAATCTGATTTACTTGGCTGTACGAGGTATCAATGTATTTACTCTTGCTGTTCCCTTTTCGTATACGTATTACCTTTTCCTTTTCTTTTTTTTCGAGTTTGTGTTGTCTTCACATTAAATCGTCCTGTCTACTCAGCTTCATCAGTACACCCAGTGACCGTCCTGATTCCTTATCCTATTAATAGAGAGATACTAATTCCGTGGTCACAGACTGCTGTGAAACAGAGAAAGTGTGATATAAGTGAAGTACTCATGGGCTATAGATAATAGATCATATAGGCTGCAGCTATGAAGTATCAGGAGCACGAGAATAAGCCAAATAATGGATTGACCCGACGGAAATCCCGTTAGTCGAGAGTAACGTTCTCTTAGAAATGTTCCCTAGGGCGGATAACCCGTTAGACGAGAGTAATGTTCCTTAACGCAGATAGGACCATGAATTGAGAAGTTCTTATATACGCAGAAGAACGATCGGTAGCCATAGGAAAGTTCTGTAGGAGTACATTAGGTGAGAGGAACTTAGGAGAGCTCGTGGCGTGGGGTGGGACGAGTATATCTGGGTGTCGAGTCCCACCCCCCCTGCCTCTCACTTCTCTACCAGAACACCTCCTCAGCTCTCGCCATCAATTAGAAGATCTGAATCAGAAGAAGCGAAGCACTGCTTCCCAGCTTCCAGAAACACCTGCGTCCCTTACCCTTACCCTACCTCGGTCACCACTTCACATCTGGCGTCGTCGACAGGACGCGCTCCTTTAGTCTCCCTTTCAGTGGTTGTTCTCAGCGAACACCCCCTCTTCGTAGTGTTTGGGTCTTCTAACGAGGTGTGGGGGGATCTATAGCCTCATTTCTCTTGTCTCGAATAGCCGCATCTTGACTACCTTTTCCTGGCCGTTTGGGATGAACCCTGTCATTACCCTCCGATCATCTTGTGGCCTGCATATACGACTATTCAGGGTGGGCTAATGTGATATGAGTGAAGTACTCATGGGCTGTAGATAATAGATCATGTAGGCTGCAGTTTTGAAGTATCAGGAACACGAGAATAATCCAAATAATGGATTGACTCGGCGGATATCCCGTTAGTCGAAAGTAACATTCTCTTAGTAATGTTCCCTAGGGGGGATAACCCGTTAGACGAGAGTAATGTTCCTTAACGCAGATAGGACCATGAAGTGAGAAGTTCTTATATTTGCAGAAGAACGATAGGTAGCCATAGGAAAGTTCTGTAGGAGTGCATTGGATAAGAGGAACTTGGGAGAGCTTGTGGCGTGGGGTGGGACCAGTATATCTGGGTGTCGAGTCCCCCCTGCCTCTCACTTCTCTACCAGAGCACCTCCTCAGCTCTCGCCATCAATAACAAGATCTAAATCAGAAGAAGCGGAGCACTGCTTCCCAGCTTCCAGAAACACCTGCGTCCCTTACCCTTACCCTACCTTGGTCACCACTTAACAGAAGACCAAAAACAATAAATAATCGCAAATTCGAAGGTCAAGCTAGTGAAGTGCCACCGTACCGAACTCAACAGCACGAGCAAGCCAAAAAAATAAGAACCAAAAGACGATAAAAACAAAATATATTAAGCGATGAAACAGAATACAAATGACGAAAGAAGATCAGAAAGGCTGCCCGATGGAAAGCATATTACACAAAATACTATTAATATGGAATGTTCCTGGTGTTATTTGGTTGCAAGTGATACGGGATGGTATACAGCAGTACCACAGCTCGTTTGTACCGTTAATTTCTCTCACGGACTGGTGTAATTGGATACTGCCGCGCGCGCGCTATTTCGTACTACTGATAGTTTATTTTCTATCTTTTAGATTCATTTTTGTTACAACTTTTGTTTTATGACCACACGCAGTATTTCAGGGAAGTGGGCTACTGTAATGTGAAAACAAGATGATCACTGCTATTCCGGTCGTAGCAGACGTGAAGTTGTGCTGTTGGCCCTGTTGGTGCTGACCCACTTACCCATTTTATTTTATGTTCTACTTTTTTACTGACCGTCTAGTAATCTTGAGTTATTGACGCGACTTGATGGCCTGTCTGCCTTCCTTGCGTTATTGTTCTGGACAGCAGGCGGGCGCATCATTTTGATCATTTAGGAAAGAAAGCAATTTTCAATCAGAGAAAAGGTTGAAACAGAGTTGAAAGAGAGGGAAGGGCTCACGCGTGCCAGGTTGGGGGGAATTGACGTTCGATTACGTCTGACGTTTCATGCCCCCTCTGATGCAATGAAGTACGATTTACTATTCTTAAAAATACTGCTGTATGTAATATTTGTCAGTAATTGTCTGACGTTCTCGTTCTCAGGCAGCTATGGCACACCATAATACTAATACTAATACTGCTGTTATTGGGTTCATTAGTCCAGACTACAGCAGTAGTGTCATCAAGAGCATTGTTACTAATCATGTCATATGACCATTTTGATCATAACGTACTTCTGGTTACGCACGAGGGATGGCCTGCTCACTGGGCTATTAATAGAAATGAGCATTGCTATTAATAGCAATACTATTAAATAATGATATACAGAGTATTTGGAAGGTTTGTACTCGTATGTTTCATCTATAATATTACTTACTCGTGGCCCGTGCAGCTGAAGGAGAAAAGTTTTCGTGATCAATGAGCATATACAGGTCAGTATAAACCATTGGGCTAATCTGTATCGGTATACGAAGAATATTCTTCATTGACAATGTATTCATGTATAGAACTACTGCTGTAATGTGTAACATGGTATTATTATTACGGGGGTCCATAGTTAACAGGACCTATGATGTACATAAAAACCTCGCTCGTTCGCAGCATCTGATAGCTCGAAACGTCTTCGAGATACGAGATACGCCCCTTCCTTATCTACTATGAATAGCCCACGGACGTGTAACTATTAATAATAACTGGGTGACAACGCATACGACAAGCTATTAATAAGCGTTTCCTCGGTATACGAGTACATACATGATATATACCTACAGTATTATCTGGAAAAACAATATAGCAGTGTACCATTAATATTGTGGTTTTCGCCGATGCTGTTGGAGCTATAGGATATACATATTATTAATATTAATATTAATAGCAGATGTATAATCTATTATATAATGCGATATCTCGATAGCATACACCGCCGGTGATCATCAGATATTCACTCATGCATGCATAGTCCTTAATATTGTACCTCGCACCTATTTTGTACCTGGTACTTATGTTGTACTTCCAATACGGCATTTGTCACAGCTGTCAGGCGTTACCTTCCAGGAGGTACGCTACTCGCAGGCGAATATAGCGCGTGGAGTGGCAAGGTGCGGACCACGCCGGTATACGAATAACGTACCTGTAATACGCGTACGCTACCTGGTATATACCGTCTGGTCCTCCACTACATATCACTTATTACGGGGGCAGATGCGCAGACCGCGAGTAGGGTGTGCACGTGGGGGGGGTTATTTAATGCATGATTTGAGCAAAGCATGCGCGCAGACTACAAGTATCGGGTGAAATTTTGTGCTGATAGTTCCGAGACTACCCACCGTAGGTCGATAGTTTATGGCCACCGAAATCGAACCGCGCGTCTATGATGAGGACGAGGTCGCTTGATTGCGAGCCACGAGTTCGATTCTCGGTACATTGCACGACCTGTGATGTGTGGTTCGTGTCTTGCTACGATACGCGGGCTACATACAGCAGTACTACAGTAGATACCTGATAAAGTATAAAGTTAACCAATTGTTTGGACAACACTATTAATACAAACGGTTCGTGGGACATAATAGTGACGTAGCCGACTATTAATAGTGTATCGAGTGACAGCACCTCGACGCATCTAGACGGGCATCGGAAGCGATGAACGCCAAACGCAAAGGAAACTGATCGCCGGGGATAGGGTTAGGGGGGGGGGGGTTGAGGTTAAAGCTATGGTCTAGACCTACCTGTGCCCTGGGGGTGGTGTCCCCGGGCCGGGAAGGGGCACAAGCAAGGTCCGCCTTGTGAACCCAACCTAGGTTACCGGGGATGAACCGCTGAACTTCAAGGTATTCAAAGGCAATTAATACAACTCATGGGGCAACAGAAGAAGTCGGAGTGACGAAGTGATAGTTGATGGACTCTAACTACGGTGAGCTGTATCACGTTTATCACGACCGTGAAGCTTGGGCCACGACCCACCTTCTTTGTGCACCGCTGTGTACCGATGTCTCTTACTGCAGTCGACGGGCCTTTTCCTTTCCGTTGGGTGTACCCGATAGATATTATCCTTTCCCCTGCAACAAAGGCTGAGGTTGGCAGCCCCCCTATTAAAATCGCAGGGTAGGCGCGAGACCGGCGTATGAACACGCCTTACCGGCGGTGGTCTTTAGCGACCAACGAAACCAGCGAGACCCTCGGTCAATTTTGCAGAGGTCTCATATTTGACCAGGATTAGCGAGGACCACGCGCAAAAAGTTGCTCTGTCTCCCCCCCCTCTGTGGCTGCACTTCCGCTGTCGGGCGGGTGTACCCCTTTGTGCCCGTTGTCCTTCCGTGTAATTTCTCCATGGCCACTTTGTGGAAGACCCCCTTTTTTTGTGAATCGAGGTACGGAACTGAACCTTAACGCCTTCCATATATCATGAGACATTTGCCTTGCATGTGGTGGCAGCTGGCATCGACTTTTTTGGGTGATCATACTTGCACGGTTGGATTAGGGTAGGTAATACATGTATCAATGTGACCAGGCTGTTCATTTGTTTGATATCTCAGGCTCGGAATGCAGCTATTCATTCGAGTGTATACGAGTAATAATATAAAGTTGCCGCTTGAACGTCGAGTGTTAGGGGCTGGAATTCCGAAAACCCAACAGCCCCAACGGCGCTTGCTGCGCCCTTTGTGGCAAGCCCTACACTGAAGCAATCCCCAGGGTGCTTCTTAGAACGCGAGCACCGCTCATGGGGAGTGACGTACGGTATGCGTGTACGATGTGGTGTCGACGGAAGTCTCAGTTCTCAGAGTGCGAATAGCGAACAGTGCCATTACTATTAATACGAACGTATGGCATATTGATGACGAGATATACGCGCCGTCGCCCCATGATACGTGGTGTTGCAGTTGTGAGGTTTTGCCGCACTTTCGCCCTTCTGGCCTCACCGCGCTTGTATCTTGAGGATTGAGGATGATGTTCCCACAGCAGTATGTAGTAGCTCGCTTCCCTCAAATCTAGCGAAACAGGCCAAAACAAGCGTCTCAATGGACGGAAACAACGGCTCCCCGGTACGTACAAAATCATGTTATATATACAGTAGATGCACCGCATGTTTGCATCGCTTGTTTCCGTATGGCCATGGGCATATTTCGTGGTTCGCTTGGGTGTGGGTGTGGCAAACAACGCTTCAACGCTTTCTATAGCCACTGCTGTACTGCTGCTGCAACATCAGCAACATCAGATTGATTCTCGAACGTTTGCGTTCGTAGGAATGTGTAAGGTTGCCCTTCCACATACATTATTAATTATTATGTCCCGGAAAAAGCGAGCCTACGTATTTACATCACAACAATTAATTCAGCTGCTGTGTACGACACAACAACCTAAAAGTTGATCTTGGCGATATATCATATGTCGGCTTACTGCAGCCAGGCGTGCGCGCACTTCATGAACGCGACAGTCCGTGACACGTCAAATTAGGGAGATCGTCAATAATCGTAGAATGCGGAGATCACGTAGACCATTCCAAGAGCTGTGGTGCACCACGGTGTTGTGTGTGACGTTTTCGACATTTACTACTCGGAATCCTGTCTCCTTCATTCCGTTTGCCTCTTCAAAGCTCATGCGTGCCGGTCTTGGAAAGCTTTCGACGCTGGTAAGACGCTCACTCACGGCTGACCGACCCCCATTAGCCCCATGAACCCGTCAGGCGATGGTTCAATTCATTCAGGCGTTTGGTTTTCATTTCCCTTACTGTTGTGCCCTTGGAAGAAGCATATTCATATCATATCGTATCATATCATACGTCTCGAGGAGAAGGCTTGTAGGTTGTAGGGTAGGGTAGCAAACACTGGTGTGTTTCGAAAGAGGGCTTACCTTCTTACAGGACAACAAAACGTTCTCTCTTTTTGTTTTGCGCAGGACCGCTGTGTCGTTGCGCTACTGATCGAAGTTGCCCACACCCCAACATAGGCTGGTAACATCATGCATGCGCGAGGAGTCTCGCTCGGGTAGAAGGCCGGGGAAACAAAGAGGCAGCGTCACTTGCAACGCCCTGCCCGTTTTGTTTTCGTTACGTTTGCTTGGGGAATACTCTAGCGCAGCTGGTGTATCGCGGTTATCCTTCGTACCCTACAGTAGTGTTGTCTGTCGTCCAGTTTTTTTTTGTCTCCCCCTCGTTTACTGTTTTTCTAATTCTGTTCGACGCCTTTTCGCTTTTCGTCTTCCCGAACGTGGTATGGTTGGTAAGCAGGTCCTCGCGGGCCTATCGGATGTCCAGCTTAAGTTTATAAACTCGGCTGGCCCGGAAGAGAGGGACAGGTTACTTGTGCAGGTGTGGTACTGCGCGAAAAAAATACGCTGCGGACGCTCCGACACGATGTCTTTGTTGGTTTGCTTTGGTTGTTCGTCGATATCGGAAGCCCATGCATGATGCAACGTTTTTTTTTAGTAAGAGCCATGAGCTGCCCGAAGGTGTGTTGCATTTGTATTGACATGGCCTACGTAGTGCGAGTAATGCCATTGAATGCTATGCGATAGTTGCAATTCTGCGACGCAGTTAGCCATGTTTTACTTGTGCACCCTTCCTGCCTTGTCCGTTGTAAGCGGTGGCACTGCTGTAGCAGCAGTGCGCACGAAAGGACAGGCGTTGCTTTTCCGTGAAGGCGCGAGTAGGACAGCAGACTGTAGTAATATGCCTTGTCACAGCGCGCTTGGCTGTAAAGATCAGCAGCAGCTCGGCAGGTTCAACACTCCCGAGTTAGTTCGAAGTATAGTATCTACCGGTATACCTCATGGTTCTGTCCGAAAATTTGAACACCGTTGGGGTATTTATGTATTTCAATAAAATAACGAACGAATACCCGAACGCTTCTTATATTTCGGGCCAAAGTGGTACCAGGCACCTCCTATGTGCGTGCTCTCATGTACATGGCTTGTACTTGCAGCGCAACGTCAACCTGTACTCTGTTTTGGTACCAGGTACTTTTGTTTGGCATCTTTCGTTGACCGGTCCTCTTTTGCGCCGCCAGCGGAGTCGCTCACCCTTCGCAGTCAACTTCTCCACCCTAACCCTGACCTTGACCCTGATCCGTACCTGACCTTAGCCCCTTTCGAATGCATATTGGTACACCGACGTTCGCGTTTGTATGTCTGTCTTTTTCCAGTAGTAACAGGCATAACCCTGACCCTCGCCCTCCCCCGTGACAGTCTTGACCCTGACCTTAGCCTTGACGCCAACCTTAACCCTGACACTACAGTCTAGAAAGTTAACCCTGACTCTACCCCAACCGTAACGCTAACATTTTTGTCTTGACGGTCTCTGAAAAGCTACAATATGTAACCTTTTCCACTCGCTTCGCTCGCCGTAAAATTCTTTCCCAGGTAGGCTGCAATTCACGCCGCTCGCGAACTTGTACTACTGTGTGCGCTGATGCGTGTACGGCGTGCAGTGTTTGGAGTACGCGTGACCGTAAATCTGACAGCAGCGTCTCGCAAGCTACCCTTGCCCTACCGCCCTGCCTACCGCTCTGCACTCGCTTGTGTGTCCTCGAACCCTAACTTTGTTGCTATTATCGATTGATGCCGCGCGAACGTTCACTGCTGTGTACTGTGTATGCAGTGCTTGGAGTACGCGAATGGGGACATGCAACAGGCGACGAAGGTCTGCAGCACTTTTTGCAACTTCCGTCTGACGCAGGGCTGGGGCCTGGTGCTTTCTGCCGCCGAGCTGGAGGGGCCTTTGAGAAGCAGGGTCCACACCTTGACAGAACAGACGGACAGGTGACCCAGTGAGCTCGTGCGAACAGATCCTTCTCTTGTGTAATTGACATGTACCGGTATGATAGGGTATGGCAAGAGGGGGCGTACTTTTGGACCGAGAACAATGGTGACTGTGTGATATTGTCACGGTTCTTCTGACTGGCGGGACTCCACTGCCAACACACTCTACACTCTACACAGCTAGAAGGATCACTATGGTATTAGTCGTCGAATGGTAAAAGCCGAGCAGGGTATACTACAGTACTATACCTGGTATTGTATTATATTGTACGAATAATTCCCTCTGAGTTCGTCTACCTCTTCATTGAGGTGTTTTTATTGATTGTTCTCCAACGTGTTTTTGTGCGGGGTATCTCGAAGAGGTAGCAGCCCCCCCTTTACCTCCTATACCTCATGATACGACTGTAGCATCACGAGGAAGCCGTATGTGCGGGCTGGCTTGGCTTGCGCTTGATAAAATGCCTGGGCGAGCAAGCAAACCTGGGCCCTGGCGTTGGTTTTGGCGATGCTACTGCAGTTATTTGCCGTTGTCTCCGCGATCTCTTTGTCCCGTATCATACGTGCAAGCGTGCACAAATAAGCAGCATTGATTATTTATCTCAAGGCCTGTGTATATCGAGCTTTTCGCTATTAATAATAATGATAGTAGGAGTTGGTGTGTTTGTTGTTCGGGTCAAGCTTTTCGCGAGTGCGGATTGGGTAAGGGTGTGCGCTGGGGCGTGGCAAAAACAGCATTCTCTTGTACTGCTGTAGACTAACCCTTGCGCTTCTCGGGCTCCCTCGTGGAACTGGTTTTGCTCGCGTGTTCGACTGATGGGTTTGTCCAGGTTAGGGCGAGGCATCATCACCTTTTCTCCGGGTCGACTGGATATGAGGAACGCATCGCCCGAGGCGTACCACAAGATGCTGTGCTACGTTCTGCAAGAGGTGTGTAGGGGCAGAGACGACAGCCGTACCGTACCGTACCGTACCGTACCCTAACCCTATGCATAGTATGAAATGGTAGCCCTAACCCTAACCCTAAGAAGCATTCAGATGTTCGCATATTGATACTTTTTTGTCATCTCACGATTGTGCACGCGGTTTGCAGAGCGTTGCTGATTTGTTTATGTAGCAGGGCGACCTCAGGCAAGAAATGAAAGTGAAATCAGCGTACGAATCTGGTACGTATCAGATAGGTACGTTGTACAACCTGCATCGCAAATCTAAAATATATATGCTCCAGTCGCGGTTGTTTTGCCAAGAAGTAGATTGGACTCACCGACACTGCTGCTGCTGCTGCTGTTGCTACTGGTGCTAACCGTTGCTATCGCTGTTATTGCTGCTTGTACCACCGCTGCTGCTGCTGCTGCTTTATGTTGTTCAGGTTCTGAAGAAGCAGGACTTCCAGAAGAAGGGTATCGTGCTCTTGGTGGACGCGAGGGGCGTGGGCTTCGGTCTCCTGAGGCACTTTGTCTGTGAGTGCTTTTGTGCCTGATACAATATACCTTGTATCTCGTATGTCGTATGTCGACCGCGTCACTGACGCTAACGCCGCCTTACTTTTTGTTCTTGCATCATATTGTGGAGGCATCACAGAGGTATTACAGAGGTTTAACAGGTGTTCCAGAGGTGTTCCAGAGAGGTTAAAAATTAAATGCGGTGCCTACATTTCCTCAGGTTCCTAGCGTTGAGAGGTCTGCACCACTCGAGACTATACACCTGACCAAAAACCATCTCGTGAGAGACGTTGTTCGTGCAACATCTTGAAAAATCCCATGGCTTTGGCGTGAGAAACCGAACAGCAATGCAAACCTGAA
The DNA here is from genome assembly GCA_031763025.1 of Macrocystis pyrifera. NCBI lineage: Eukaryota > Phaeophyceae > Laminariales > Laminariaceae > Macrocystis > Macrocystis pyrifera. The sequence continues at coordinate 20,093,789 of JASSKH010000001.1, read as the reverse complement.
CTGGAAGCACACACATATACCAGGTATCAGTACCTATGTATCTATTTTGGTCAAATCCTCAGCTGAGGAGCCTCGTGGTTGAGATAAGTTATGAATGGGGTTAGCCCCTCGACCACAGCATGCCTCCTTAAGCACACCACATACAGACTACCGTGTGCTGCTGTATTAATTTGGTTGAGCGTCCATGGTGTCTGGGAAAAACACCTGTCCTTACTTTCTGGTTTTTGTCTCGTTTTGATGTCGTTATGATCTCGTCGTCCTCGTCGTTCGCGGAAGTCGGGCTTCTGGATTGTAAGCGCCAAACGCCCTGACCTCTTCCCCAAGCGAATTTCAGCGTCGATTCGCGGCATGACATGGTTGTTTTTGAGTGTGCTAGCTTGCTGAGAGTGCTCGCCCTAGTCCTAGATGGGCGACAATGCCACTCACTCACTCACTCACTCACTCACTCACTGAGTCGTATCATGCGACACGTCAGATGTCCGAGGCGAGGACGCTCGCGTGCTTATAGCTCTCGCTCGCTCGCGCGTGTGTACTGCGCCACGCAGTTTGGCGCACTGCGATTGGACGCCCCAACCCTACAGCCCCAATCCTAACCCTACGACGAAGCCACTCACGGAGACCTACCAGTATCGTATATATGTACCAGGTAAACGATAAGTCAGATGTTTGAGGCAAGGATGCTCAGGTGCTTATCGCTTTCTCTCTCGTTCGCTCGTTCTCAACGTGTACTTTGCCGTGTACTTGCCGTGCCGTGCCGTGCCTGGCCATGCTTGCAGTGGCTGACTACAAGCGGGGGTTGGGAATGCTGAGCGGGGCGTTTCCCGCGAAGTTAAAGGCCATACGCATCCTACACCCGAACCGCGCTCTTGCCTTGGCGCTCTCCATCGCCATGCCTCTGCTGTCGCCCAAGATGAGAGCCAGGCAAGTAACGCCATGGAATATTCCGACCCAGTAAATATTGCCAACGACCACAAAAGCCATGGGGCCCAGAGTAGTTTTGGTTGATTTCTGCGTCGAGTCCGTGTTTTGAGAGGAGATCGGTGGACTAGATGGTACCGCGCGAGAGATAAGAGCAGTTGTCGTTTTTAGGTCTGGTCTTTTGGGGGCTGTTTGCCTGCCTCGGATACACCTTACGTTTTTCCTTCAGCTATACCAGTCAGGTATACAAATATCGTTCTGAGGCATTGTGGATTTTGCCTTTTTGCCTTGAAGCCGAACCTGCGTCATGTCATTAATGCTGTACCGTACCGTAGTTACGTACCAGGTACAGTATTAATTGTGAAGACTTACAGCACTACTATTTATTAGCGCATCTTGTTTCACATTGGCTACCGTCTGCCAGTGACTCGGGAGGCTAAAGTACTGTAGAACTGTCGGGCGGTAGACTGTACGGGACTGTTGCATGGGAATCGATATGGAACTTTATTGTGGTTTCAACCAGTTTATACCGCACCTCGGCCCACAGCAGCCCGGACATGATATCTTTATGGTAACGCATTATCCGTCAGTCTGAAGAGCTGTTACGAGGAATGGTTGCTCGCGGAACACATGGACTACTCTTGACGCGCATGCGCTGCTCAAACACCAGCATCGTGCACCGGCACGGTGCTTGGGCCCTTAGTCGGCAGCTCACAGTTCAGCGCGACCGCTTAGGCACTGACTGTATTCGTTACTCTTGCTACTGGTTAGGACGAACGCGCTGTATTGACCCTATTGACCCCCTCGTTAATAGTTCTGGAGAGTTTGATGATGGTGGCTGTACGTTGGCATACAAGTAGTTCAGCATGCGACACTTGCAAACTTAAAAGTCCTTTTGAAACGCACTCGGCGGTTCAGGGACAAACCTCTTGTTTATGGGTTCAGCACGGTTTGTTCAATACTATTTTCAGTATCAACATCATTTTTTTTGTTTGTTCCATAAAAAAGTCGAATCGAATATTCTTGGTTCCCCATTTCTTAAGGTACTAGAGCAGTATTCTTGATTCCCTTTTTCTTAAGGTACTATTAATAAATAATATTAATAGTCGTGCTCAAAGCTGTTGCTATATTACTCTAGTATATGTTGCGTGCTGTAACGAACTTGACGAGCAGCATCACATTCCGATGTTGCATCATACCTACGTATCATGTACCAGGTATGATACGTACGCATGTACCGGTGAGAGCCGAGCTGTTGGGACATTTTTGATGAGGGAGCCGTGATGATGTTTGCAACCACGTAATGATGCGATGGTGTGTGACTGGTGTCTCAGGGTTCTGATGTCAACAAGTTTCCCTGAAAGTAATTTTACGCGACGCGTATCTTGTTCTTTGCACGAGCAGGGTGGAGATCGTGGCCGGCGAGAGGGCCCGGGACGGTAGCTTCTCCAGAAGCCTAGCAGATCCTTCTGCGTTACCGATGGAGCTCAGCATTGGCGGCACTGGACGGGCTCTCAGTTCTTCTGGGACAGATGGATCGCAGAAAGGCTCGGGAGGTCAAAGTGACGTGTCATTTGATGGAGAGGTCCTTATTGCTTGATGTTCCCCTAGCCAGTAGCTGCTACGCGAAATTCTAGGCTACAACAGTAGCGCTACTGTAGGCTACAGCAGGCAGTAGGCAGTAGACAGTAAGGTACTGTAGCCTACGGTAGGTCGAAGAACGGGTCAACCTCGGCTCTTCGAGAGGTGGACTCACGCATAGATATTATAATAATGGTTTTCTCGGAGCCTTCCTCTGGAAACTGATAATTTTACGGCTGGGATTGGGTTGCCGGATGTTTTGATGGTGTTTCGGCTCTCCCTTAGGTTTGACTTAGGTATGACGTACGTATGACGTAGGTATGATACAAACGGGGAAAGGGCCCAGAGGTTCTTTCTTTCTTTCACGCGACCCCGACGAAAAGTACACACTTCCCCGACTGTACGGGATATTGACGTTAGTATATTATATAGGCTCGCGAAAGTTCGTGACGGGGGTATGCTGATATTTTGTTGATACGGTATCATAGGTTAGGGTATCGGTTGTTCCGGTTCCGGTGCGTTGGCGCAGTTGTCACGACGCTGCGACTGTTCGGCGTTTTGTTCGGAACCGGCTGGTGGGGGCTACAGTAGGGCAGTAGACTACAGTAGTGCAGTAGACAGCAGCAGTACAGTAGACAGCAGTCGCACTCCCAAACAGGAGACCCTTGGTTTTTATTTTTATTTTTCCGGCGGGAGTCATCCCTCATGCCGTGTCGTTGTCGAGATTAAATTCGGCGCGAATGGAGTCATAGGCGCATGCCTACCTGGTAGCCTATGTTCGACGATGTTTTTTTTGTTCTTCTTCGTTTTTACCGTTGCTGGCGGGCTGGTTGGTCATCTGCTTATATTCGTTCTGTTTGGACGATCTCCGCCGCTTTTTTTATGATTTTGGTATAAGTAGTACTGTAGTATTGATTGTCGTGAGGTGGAGGTGTAGAGCGTGGCGCCGTAGGTGGATTTTACTGTAGGCGACGTGTGCAGCAGCTACTGTGCTCAACACATCCAGTATTACAGCAGTACCGGCCCTCTTGTAAGAAACTGGGAACTGGCCCTGGCTAGATTTCTTATTTGAGAATGAGAACGTTCCACACTAAATATAGTATATTCGCTCCCGAATTTTTATTTCCCCGGAAGTGCTACGCACGGCACGCATGCCTTACGGCTGAGTTAGTTGTGGATGTTTTTTCTCATGAGAGGGCCGGTACTGTATCAATAGAGACGGCTCTCGTCGGCCTTGGAAACGTGTATAATGGTCGGGTTATCTTAGAAACGTGCGCAGGAAAGTTAACAGCTAAGCTTGACACTTTGGCACGGTTCAGTTTTTGAGGGATGGAATGCTTTGCGAGGGGATGCTGCGTGCTTATCTGGTCTAGTTGTCGGCTACGCTCTTTTGTCATTCATTCCCACAGCGGCGATGCTGTCGGCACAAAAAACGAATTACATTTTACCTCCTTGAAGAAAAAACATGAACCACTTTTCGGCGAGGGCGCAGTTTTCCTACTTCAAAGTTTTGCAAAGGTCGTCAGAGTGCGAGCCCGAGTCATCGGGGCTCAGTAGATGACTCGCGAGTCCGAGTCCTTTGGAAGTACTGAGTCCCCAGGGTACCTTAAGCTGAAATGACTGTGTCCTCGCGTGTCCCCAGGGTGCCATACGCTGAAAATGACTAAAGTCCTCGCGAGTCCCGAGGGTACCAGAAGCTGACATGACGGAGTCCTCGCGAGTACCGAGCCAAAAGGTCGAACAAAAATACAACGCGTTTTTTTTGTGTTTTTTTTATCGCCTTTTAAAAAAAATGCAACTCGTCAGAAATACCAGTACCAGTCATCGGGATTCGGTCATTGACTCGCGAAAACCGAGTCATTTTGAAGTACTGAGTCCCAAGGGTACCAGAAGCTGAAGTGGCGAGTCCCTAGGGCACTGCAAGCTGAAATGACTTAGTCCTCGCGAGTCCCTAGGGTAATGAAGGCTGAAGAGGCTGGTACTCGGAGGTACTGGTATTATGCTCTGATGGCCTTTGAAGTATTGGTCTTTGCCCCTCTCGGACTTGAAGGCTTGGCTTGAAAGCCTCGAAAGGGGAATAAGTCTCGAAAAGGTGACAATTGCAGCAGAAGCGACCGCAAAAGCAAAATCAGTCGATCAGTATCAGTCTAGCATGTGCTGCTGGGGTAGGCTATACGGCATGTGTCCGAACTGCAAAGTGCAGCGACGTAGGGATATATACAAGCATGACAGTAGTAAGTGTACTGCTTCACGCTCTTCTAATGAATCGAGTGATGAGCCTCCACTCCTCATTTTTTTCGGTCTATACACTAAAATCAAGTCAACCAAAAGGTAAGGGTGCCAGGTATACCTACTCGTAGTTGAACAGCTACTCGCATTGTAACACGGTCAAGGCTTGCTCGGCATGGGCTCGTTGCCGTGAGATAGCCTAGGGTGCTGTGCGAGTTATGCGTACGGAACAATATATTAGCCGCCGCCCTCGTTGGTCAAGTGGGTAAACCTCATAATTAGTACCAGGTAAGGTCGATTTCACGAGTTCGAGCCCCCTCCCGAGACGGAGTTTTTCTTGCGAAAAACTTGATTTGCAGAATGCGCCGAAAAGCGTGTGAACGCACAATTCGACGCAAGTCGACGTGGGAAGAACATGCTGAACTCTTCTCGCGCGAAACACGACTGCATGCACGGGAGAGGGGAGGAGCGCCCGTAATGCTACGGAAAGGAGAAAGCAGGGAGCTAGAACCAGACTAGTAGCGCACAGATATAGTCGACATGGAAATTATTTATATTGGTGCTGGTACACCAGGTATAACCTGCTACGCAGCAGGCACGGGAAGCATTCACAAAGGCTTTCTCATGTTTCTGTCAGCTCTCGACAACCGCACTTGCTCCAACCAACCGATACCGAAAACAAAATCGGACAGTGATGCATTACCTTAAGCACGGGTATCCACACCATACCAGATACCATATACCAGCTATATGAGTTATAGTCGCACGAAGATACCTTTATCTTTCACGAGGTATGATATCCTACCGGGCGGTTTCGTTGCGAATACTCGTAGACACAGACTTACGTGGCCCAAAAGGAAACATCTTCAGGATTTGTAAGGCGTTTCATACGTGATCCACGATTTTCAGTCACTCAAAAAAATCCTGAAAAAAAAAAAGTACACCAATAGGAAAAGCTGCTTCGGATACCTTTTCCGTCCCTCCCTCTCGACAGACATATTAACATGACATTTCGTTCATGTGATCTGGAGCACGCAAGTGGTAATCGCTTGACATGAAGCGCCAAAATCAATGTACCCACCATGCAGTAGATCTGAGTCTGCCTGGCAACAATGAGAGCGCCACCAGCATTTTGGCGCCACAAAGCAAGGAAGGGAAGGGGGGGGGGAGCCTCAAGGGCCCTGTGGCCAACAAAAGTTCCAAACTCGTCGATGCTGGCAAAAAGGCCGTCTTTCATTCGTGACGAACGAGGAACCCTTTGGCCGCTGCACTCATTATCCTGCGTAGAGCATCAAGTACTTTTGTCGCCTAACAAGTGATAAAAAGGGGTTCGAAACTTTGTGCGCTGCCTGGCAGGCAACACACGCGTCGCTACGTAGTACCCGATTTGGACCAACGCCATCCAAGGTAGTGCAACCCCCCCTCCACCCGCCCACACATCCCGGTGCAGCGTAGGACAGAGTGGTGAGACGTCCCGCCTGAACCATGGCACAAACACCGCCGCAAGAAGATCCTTCGTTCAAACATCATTCCTAGCCCGTAACAGTCAAGAGTCGAGTCGCCCCCCCCATATCGGCCATGACCAAATATGCTAATAGAAGTAACTAATTTATCTACCAGGTACAGTAGTAAGGGTGCCGGGGTCCCCGGTGGCTCGGTAGGTGGTCCGCGTGCCTACGAAGATTAATTTCTTGGGTTCGAGTGTCACCGAGTGCATACTCGACGGGACTTTTTCTTGTATAAAAATTGATTAGCGGAAAGCGCGAGAGCGTGACTTAGCAAAGCAACATTCGATGAAATTCGACAAGAAGTGGGAAAGCTGAACCCTATGCGCGAAAAAATGAAGGCACGTACCGGGAGGGGAGAGGGACGACACCCTGTGACCACGGCTTGTCCAGAAGATCGCTGAGGGCAAAACCTCCTATGAGGTAAGCTGGAAAGCAGAAGTGACGAAAAAAAAACCCGATCGCGGTGTGACCCCTTGACTGACCGCCCCATACACAACAAACCAGTATAATGAGGCCAAAAGAGGACACCACAAAACCCAAATACCGGCCTCCTACTACGCTACAGTAGTCCATATTTCTAGTCATCAGCCGTATGTGTAGCGGTCGTGGACTTCCTTTAGTATATCTCTGCACGGGATGGTTGCCTCGAGCTTAATATTCATCAAGAATGCCCCCGCCAGCTTGCGGTGTAGGCTGTACGCCTCTCGAGGAGGCGGTGTTAACCTGCCAATCGGACAAAATTACATCATCACATTACTTCGAGTAGGCCATTATCCATTATCACACAATTACATCATCCCATTGTGCAATGACATCATACATCATGGGAAACAGGCTGGTGCAGAAGCGAGTCGCTTTAAGCGCGGGGTCTTTTGACGAAGGTATTGCACGAAAGCAAAGAGTGCATCTGTACCTGTAGTCTACCTTTTATCTCTGTACCTGTAGTCTACCTTTTACATCTGTGCTGACCTTTTACAATCACATAAATACGTACTGCGAACTGCAATTCACTATTTATAATCCCAAACCTCTCAGAAACGTGGGTGCAGTTATAGACGACAGACGAAAGTAACGACGAAATACTAAAGACTGTTGAGACTGAAGACCGTTGAGACTATTAGTAATAGTAATAGTAATAGTAGACTAAATAGGTTAAGGCAAAAGTGCCGCCATGCCGTGCAGTTGTCGCCCACGAATTCCATTGTATAACGTGATAATGACATAGCGTGAGTCTCGCTATCCTCTACAGGGTAAATTCCATCCTTCAACATACAGAAACACCCTGTTCAATTTGGGGCATGCTGGACACTCAAAATCAGCTCTTGCCAACTGGATGCTCGCGACGAACCAAGTGCTTGCGTTCACGAGAACAGGTTGGTACGGGACACGTACTGATACCCTATTGGAGGTATGTACTAGAAATACACAGGTCCACACTGTAGCAGAAAATCTGGACACGGATAGTATACCAGGCACCATGGACAGCCCCCCCCCCCAAAAAAAAAAAAATGCGAAAACACACGGCACAGCCTGCTGAATACGGGGTCGAAAACGTCTCACCTATGTTTCATGAAAGTGTCTCCGTGCTGGCTTAACCTGGCGGTGATGTTGCTGCCATGAAAGTCAAACGGCTCTTCTCCCCTGCACCAAGACGAACAAACAGGCGTGCGTCAGATGGGTTAGGGTTAGGGTTTGGGTACTGTTTGGGCGGGGCGGGGCGGGTAGAATGTTCGTTTCTTCGACAAAAACCCAATTTTAGTCCACCCAAGTACCTGGTGCCCTCTATGGTCCTCTCGACCCACAAACTACAGTGCAGTACGAGTATATCTATTACGACTACTATACACAGCAATCCTTTTCTCACCTTGTTTCTAGTTATTCCTCTGCTTAGAGTTAGGGGCTGCCACTGTGGCTTTTGCGCGTACGTGGGCAATGGTAGTCACGAAGGCAAACACATAACCCCCACCGCGGTCTACTAATAGCGTCGTGAACCCACCTCGCCGCGATCGATCGATCCGACTTCGCAGCCACTAAGGGTTTCGGCTGCGGCCGTTTCATGTTCACACGTGACAAAAGTTTTAGAGTGCGATACTGCACAAAGAAAAAGCGCCTGCGAACATTCCACACCTCGGACAGAAAATCGATTCCCACTTCATGATCCAGATATTTTCTAGGCAGAGATGTATTCCCGATCTCTAATGATCTACCTGGATCATGTTGTTTTAGGGTGGGATCTGCAAAACTTGCACGACGTAGCACAATATTCCTAGATGGGATCTGTTCTCAACATACCCTGTACAACCTCTCACGGCGGCAGGTGAGGAACTAGATCATCTACTGTGCACATGTATCTATATATATATATAGATAGATCATGATCTGTCCTGCAGTAGGTGTGGAACATTCGAACACCCGCTACAATACGAGCATCCGAACGTATGATGCGATACTGCACAAAACAAACCCATCTATTACTAATACGGGGGGCCATAGTTAATAGGACCAAATATTGTTAGTAAAATTAGGTAAACACATAGGGCTTTGTTTGTACCGTAGGTCCTATTTACTATGGTCCCCCGTAATACGAGCATCCGAACGCATCTATGACACCGCCGAACAAGAAGCGGTACGTAGGTATACCAATCGCGTGGATACATCTAATAAAAAATAAAAAATACCTGTGTCGACGAAGGGCTCTCCAACGACTAGGCCCGCTTGCAGATGTGCTTCCATCATCGCCGAAGTCTCGTCTCCCGTCAGGAACTTGAGCTTCTGGCTCACCTGCAACGTTCCATGGAGGCAAGGTGGGCGATAAACCGACTTCGGGTTAGGGTTACAGCACAGAATGCTACACAAGGTATTTTGCCACTCCAGAGTTTTTTGTGTCCGCCTTGTGACGACGGACCACATTTTTTGTGGATGAATTAACGTGGCAGAAACAACACCGACACCGACCGACACCGACACACGACGTCGAAAGGGGTGGGTGTGGAGTGGAGTGGGGAGATGAGATGAAATGAGAGTAACAAAGGAATAAAGAACAGCAGCGACGACCACGCGGGACACAAGAACAAACCCGCGACTAGAAAGGGCGTGGAGCGTGGCGTGAAAACCATTACTACACAGTGTCGTCGATGTATCCCTTCGGGTTATCCTAGCCTGCAGGAGCGTACCAGGTATTTAGTTTGGGGGGGGGGCTGTGGTTTCGGCGGCAGAAAACGGAGCCCAGCAAACCGCATCACGCAAACAATTGTGAGAAGCCTTTTTAAGACTTGAATCAACATGTTTAACTTGGTTAAAGTATACAAACAGAAACGACGACGCGTCTTATCAATAATACGCGTCTAGAAAGAGCGTCCATCAGCGTTTTAGAGCCACTTGTGACATTTAGACTATAAAACCACAATAACTATCCTATCGCCATATCACCATATCACCATATCATCAGCCTGCGCGCGTGCCATAAAACTCCTTTCATTGCATCATCGTAGTCCGGCCGTCACACGTATCCCACGCCCCTGTTTGCTATGTTGAAGTCCCCAACATCCAGCTGTAAATAGGGTTCAGCACGCACCACATGTATTACACAGTTCGAGTTACGATATGAGAGCATAGTTCTGTGATACACACAGGGAAGCTCTCAGCCTATTCGGTTGAACAAATCAGCAGACCAGCAGCACCACCTCCTCCGCGTCTTGTGCTTCTAAGTGCGCACACAAGCGACGGCAAGCGTTGGCGGGTCTCACCCGCATGATCTCTGGATGGTCTCGGTTGCCTGCAGCCCACACCAGGCGGAGGTAGTCGTCCACAAAGTCCTTCCGGTACTCTCGACATGCTCCGAAGTCGATGAGGCTCATCTTTCCTGCGACGCCGAAAAAGGGCGATCAAGAGCGAGATATACAACAGCAGTAAGCTACTTACCGTACGCGACAGCGCTAAGTTACGTAACCAATTAAGAGTTACTGCTTTTTCGGTCGATGTTTCCGTAGTATGTAGAAGCCTACAGTAGTGCTGCTGTACAGTAGTTATCACTACCGTATCAGTATATCCTGGTATGGTAGTAGTAGAAACCAACCATTTTGATCTGCTGAAATTAGCGTAGGACACACGCTGCCTCGCAGTTGTGCCCCGATATACAAAGTTACAAAGTCTGCGGCCCAAAGCCGTCACACCCCCTTGCAGTTAACCAACCTATGTAGTTCTGAATACGCTAATCCTAACTATTAATAATACTACGAGTACAAGCACTAGGGGATGTAGAAGGTCGGAAGCAAGCTGGCCAAAGTTCAAGGCAGGACCGGGAACGCTCACCAGTTTGGGGATCAAATAGGAAGTTGCCCCAATTAGGATCCGTTTGCATGAAGCGCCAGTCGAACAGTTCGTTGATCGTGCAACGCAACATCAGTCTTGCCACGTGGTTGCGAACTTCCTGCTTAGAAGCACCAACGCCCACACGTCGCAGGCAAGGATGGCGTCTGGATCAGAGAAGGCCCTCGAAGAGAATCCTGATCTGCATGCACACATGCAGACAGTCTGCCATACCTCGCTAAAACCCAGTCAGGTGATAATCAACGGAAACTTTTGGACACAGGCGCGTTGAAGCCAGACGTGAGCGAGTAGTGTAGTGTATAGACCAGGCAACCTGTGCGAAGCTATATAGCCTGCATGCATAGACTGCTCGTGCGCCACCAAACAAACACATATGGCAGGCTTACACCAGCATGGATGCATTCTATCAGGGCACCCACTGGACTCAAGCAAGACAATGCCAACGGCAGCGGGAACTCCAAAGAGCATCTTACCTGAGGCATGGGCAAGACTTGGTCCACAGGAACACCGGGTGCCAATTGCGTCGTCAGCACCTGATGGTCAAAAGAGTGTCATAGTAGCGGTATCGTCGCGGAGCAAAATGAACAGTAGCGCGAGTCATCAACTACAACGTGCCGCGCAACTATCGAATACATTCAATTTGTGAAACCAAGCGCTAACCATGTAGAGGGGTACTGTATGAATTGTACTACGAACAGCATATATGTGGGGTGATTTTGGGGCAATTGAAGAGTCTGCTGGGGTGATTGACTAGGAGCTATTAACCAACTTTGCAATCCCAATGATGCTGTCCAAATATTTTCGCCATATGGCGAGGCGATGGCATTGCCGATGGGTGATGGCTCCTGGGAGAGCTCATCGGGTTGCGGGTCCAAGGCTGGCTCAAAATCGTTTTTGGGGGCATGTACAATGAACAGTACTACTGTTAATAGTACCGTAGCAGAACTGGAACGATGCCTCCAACTCATCCGGGTAGAAGACGTAAAGTAACGAGGTTCACGCGTCCCACGCCGAGGCATTCGAAATCGGCACAGCAGGTCTGGCAGGAGCGACACCGGGCGGAGCTCTGTCCCAACGATTTCGAGCGAATAAGGCTGACGGCGGCGCCGTAACAAGCGCATATCAGCTAAAATACTTACCGGTAACTGATACCATGTACTACTGCTTTACTGCTTGCTCAACTAAATTAGGAGCACAGCGGCGATGCGTTGCCTATCGAAAGCACTGCTGCAGTATGCACAACGAAAAAAACGCACCTGGTATACCATAGGGTTCGAGAACGTAGCTCTCGCTAGAAACTCGAGATGGTGACTGTCGTCAACTGTGTGCGCCAGTGGCAGGAATACAAACCAAGCACTTCCGGTCCGACGGCACGTATCTCTTTCACCTTCATGTCTCATTCGTCACCCAGCTCAAACATAAGGCATAACCTACCTATCCCAACCATTTCAAGCGGCGGTGTAAATTAGCAAGTCGATTTGCTCGTAGCATGGTACTTCGAAGTGATACACAATGAGCCAACGAGGAAATGAGAACACGACATAAACTGGGGTAGGGTTAGTGTTACCTCCTTGCTGAGAAGGTCCGGTACCACCTTAGGGACGCTCGCCCATCTGTTCAGCTTCTCATCGGACTCCACCAAGGCCCTGAACCGCTCCTGTGCCAACGTGACACCGCAAGCAGCCGAAAGAAGCAACAGTTTTCCCTTAGCTTTCGACATCCGGCAATGTGTAGCATCACCTTTTTCAACGGCGATCCCTGATGAACAACACTAATATCAACATCAACATCAACATCAACATCCCCAGAAAGAAAAGCATGCTCTACGAAGCTAAGGGTGGCCGCAGGGCATGGCGCTGCCGTGTATCAAAGCCACTGACAAAAACAACCAGTACGGAAATACAAGTACGCCCCCTTGTCTCTTGGTGCTCCATTTTTGAGTATCCCGATCCAGGCCACAAGTAACACGCCACAACCAACAACCACAGCGCAGGACCTGCCGACGACGTTTACATCACCAACACGCGTACCCTAACCCTAACCCTAAAGGCGGCAATCCAAGCAATCCAAGCAATCCAAGCAATCCAAGCAATCCAAGCAATCCAAGCAATCCAAGCAAACGAAGCAAGGATGGCGCAACGACCCTACCGACGACCTCCTGATCACAACAAACGCAAAATACGGCAGCTAAAACAATGGTGGAACACAAAACAAGGCAGGTACGCAAGGGGCGCTTTCACTCAAGGCTAACGCGTCACAATTCAAAGCATAGGTCTGGCGTCACCTGGTTCGCTGCCTCTTTCTCGTAGTCGCACTCTTCCCCTAACTCTTCCCTGGCCACCTGCTCAAGCCCACGGTGCGGAGGGAATTTACCATAATCGATGGTTCAGCTGTCGGGCATACTTTTTACTTCTTACACGCGCTCTCACCAACGCGGCCAAGTCTCAAGTAGGAAAAATCAACAGCCGCGCGTGTGGTTTGCGTGCTACGTTTTGACTATAAGCATGGATGCTTGCGTCGGACACCAGCCCACTCGCGCTGCTCTCTATCGAGGCCCCCGATACCAAACGACACCAATAGCCCTAAGAACAATCGATACAACAGGGCCTAATTGGCGTTACAACACTGTACTTAGGGTTAGGGTTAGGGTCAGAAGAAACTAGCGTGCGCTCTTCCCACCCAGACCTCTACTGTTACAGTAGTTTCGTGATACAAAGCTGGTTGGCCAGAACCCGAGGCGAGCGAGAAAATCCCGCTAGCACTGCACTGCTGCACTGCCACCTTGATGGTATTGCAGAAATTTACTGTAATATGATGTACCAGATATCAGTAGTGGGTCAAATTTCCTAACCGCGCTTGCTTTCGCTGGTCAGGAGCGTATCATGAAAGGAGAGGACAACATGACGGACAGCTATGCCTTGGGAAACCTCGGTACACAGTACACAGGGCTACAATAGAAGGTCGACGCAATTCGTGCACCGGAAGCAATAAAAAAAAAAAACGACCCAACCGCAAGCACACAGTTAATCGTATGTTCCCCGTATCTTCCTTCCCGATGCAGTGTTGTGACAGCGACTACCTGATTGATATTTTACAGCTCAAGTACCGCGGAAACCTACACCGCATTGATCGAGCTCATACGGATAGAACATCACCTTTAGTGTGACGAAGGAGACAAGCGTGGTGGTACAAGGCACCGTCAGTCTTGGACACGAAAGCCTCCAATATCCTACAAACTCTACGTACTCTCCGTCTACAGGCTCTTTGGATGCGCACGCGCGCGGCTTTCAAGACAACACCAAATTGACTCGGCCATCTCCGAGAAAACGATAATCACACGAACATCGCGAAGGCACGATGACATACATCACTCACTCTGTCCTGAGATGTAAGGGTCAGGGGTTGACTACTCAACAAAACATGCATGGCCTATTAGCTGCTAAAAAAATGCGAATTTCTATACCCGAGTCGTCGATAGGCAATGGTAAGTGCAGTGACCCCACTGTGCTATCTACTCCCGTCATTGCAAAGGAGATGTTCACCCATGTAATACTAGCCTACAGCCAACAGGTCGCTTGCCGACCACACCATACCCTACGACCAAAATGCGGCTAAATCGATGTGGCGGATACACTCTGCCTCATACTAAATGATACCACCGTGGACGGAAATGAAGGTAACCTTTAGACATGAATACGAGGAGCAAACGTACCAGGTATAATTTATCATGGGCAGAGTTGTACATGAAGTTAACGACAGTTAAACAACATGCAATAATACTAGCCCCACGTCATGCATACCAGTATTCATGTGTAATCTAACCCTAACCCTGACTTAGCGTCAAATTGACATTTCCGGACAGAGCGGTACAATTTTCCTATTTCAGACAACTAAACAGAACATACGTTGTTTTCACCTCTATGATTTCATCGATGTAAAGACCTGGCGGGAGTATGTTAGTCAACTGCACCAGCCGCTGCAAGTTTTTCAAGTCGGACTCCACGCTGTCCGCCACCCCCGGGTACTGAATCTTCATGGCCACCTCCGTCCCATCCAGCAAGCGCGCTCGATGAACCTCACACAAACAACACAAAACAACACACAAACAACACACATGGTAAGGACAGAAGAACAGAGCCGGCACGGAAAATCCGCACACAATACGCCGGAAAGGCGTATGTAAGCGCTGACCATTTTCCTTGATATGACCCGTACAGGGAACCGCTAGGACAGCACGCCCGGTTCTGGGGCAACCTACATGGAAATAGAGTTACAAAATACGCTTTTCTACAATGCGGTAGTAAAAGAGTTGACAATAGCACAGCATAACATTCCGCGCAACGCATCACTCTTCAGCGGTTTGGCCAAGCGTGTCGATGGAAGGGGTGCGGGTTTGTTGATTCACGTCGCGCGCCTCTTGAAGACTGCGGTGAACACCGGCGTGTAAGGCTGTTGCGCGGAAACGGCCAGCATAGCGAGATTGAACACAGCAGGTCGACACAAATGCACGAGGCTTGGAAGCGCTGAACCATTGTGCTACGTCAACTGTACACTATACTACTAACAGTGGGGAGAGGAGTTTTACCTTGTGGTCATCACCCTGAGTGTGCACTGGACTAAAAACACAATAAGAAACAAAACATACAAGCAAAAAGCCGTGACGTTCCTGCACCATATGCACTCACATACTAAATATTCGTTTGCGGATTAGAACATTCGACGAAACTTACCCGGCGTCGAAATCGGGTTGAAGAGAGAAAAACACGCGGCGAATGGGGTTCAAGTTTTGCCCGACTTTAACCGAACACGAACGATACCAACCCGTTGCAAGTCCAAGCATGCCCAAGCCGGAGACAGTCCAGGTGGGACTTGCTAGCTGTTTGGGCATGGACATTATTGGAACGATTGGGGTGCTTTCCCGTCAAGGTATCCCATTCGACATGACCCCCTCCTCCCTTTTTCCTTCTGGAAAGCCGCATTTACCGTCCACGTCGACACACGAATATAAGTCTATCATACCTGGCCAATGCTCGCCGCAGCGATTGGCGTCTCGTCAAAAGAAGCCAGTCTGCTTCTCCAGTCCACCCCCAGACTTTTCTCAAGCTGCCTCCGCAGTTGCCTCGCCGGCATGACGTCTGCGCCTTGGCGGACTCTATCCAACGCCTTCGCCAGAGACGGTGGGATGACGCTCTCGTCCTGAGTATGCAGCATACATAGCATGCATCGCATCGTATTGTAGCAGGTACACCGGAACACATATACAAAACTGTCAATATTCAGTCTGCCGCACACGACATCAGTTGAACGATGCGACAACACGTCAGCCGCACGATCTATGCGCAACCCATGGCCATCGTCGAAAAAACTACGACGAACCCACGATAACATACAGTAGTACGAGTAGTAGTAAGAGTAGCGTCCAGTAGTATCAGGCAGTACTGTACTGAGTAGTGCACACCGATGGTTGTTGCATCAGTCGACATCAGTACTATTAATATTCTAATGTTCTAACCGGAATAAAATAGTCTACGCAACATACCAATCTCTAGCAAAACCAACAATTGCGGGGGGCCATAGCAATCAGGACTCATCGCACACACGAAAAACTACATATTCTCGTATTTTAACTAAGGCTCTTTGATCCTGATTACCTTGCTCCCCCGCAATACATAACATACTACTTCATAGGTACCGGTAAGTACACACGGTCGTGCATCCATCTTCTTTTACCCGCAGGACAGAGCTTTCGAATATTTCAACCGAATAAGCTCCGGGAAACGTGCGGCGGAAAATCAGTCAGTACCCTCCCAATGTCACGTTTTACACTCAAAGTTAGAAATTCACACACATCTTTTTGTCACCTGCTTCATCTAGAGAACGACCGCGCGCCACAGCAGTACTGTACTGGTGTACCGGAGATATTTGTTTCGTTTGCCAAATCGACTGTGAGTACTGCTTAAGCAGTACTGTTGTGGTGATACGGGTCTAACGCACTAACCAAGAAAAAGCGAAATCGCGGCTGCACAAAATTGATGGACCAAATTTAGTGATGACCGGCAATCGGAGTACAATACTAGTAGATGTATGCTGTCGATATCAACGCCCAATACCTCTAAAAAAATACCAGGTATATACATCATACCAGCAGTACCCGTACCGGTATCATCGAACAAGCTGACCAACTAAACATCCATCAGGTAGGATTCAAGAATGCATGAAGCGTAGGCTGTGACGTCACAGATACTACGGCAAGGGTTATACTCGAGCACCGTTCTCGCCTGTATTGACAGCATTTGCCCCAGCTTCAGCGCCGCCCCTCGCATTCGACAAAGGCTCTCCGCCAGCCGCTCCGCGTTAGCGTCGGAAACGACATACTGCTTAACCTTCCCGCCGTGTTTTTTGCTCCGACTGTCAGCGCCGCCACCGCCGTCTACTTCGCCGCCCCTGACAGACTGCCGTACCGCCTCCGCGACTGTACCCATCGCCAGTCCCGCGGCCAGCTGGCCAAAGCCGAAGACGCGAGCTAGTGGCGAGGAGGGGACGGTGCGCGTCCTGGAGTTGCTCATGCTGCTTTGCCGCGGTCCCCCTGTTGCTCCATCTACCTGTCATTTGCATGCACGTTTCATTGCATGCGTGCATGCGAGCAGAAGCCAGTCGGGATAGAAATGACGAAATCACCATCATAATGATAATGAGGCCGTTTCCTATGCGGTTCGATTTCGAGCTTCAGATTTGTATTTTTCGATCCCAAAATCGAATGACCCTACTTATGCAGTCCGATTATGCAAAATCCGACCGGAATTTTTTCGATTTGAGAATCCGATGACCCAAGTCGTCGGATTTTGGCCCAAAATCCGACGACCTGGGTCATCAGATTTTCAAATCGAAAAATGGCATGCTCTCTAATCAAGATGATATCCACGACAGCAAACAGCAGCAGAACGATCGATGAGTTGGATGGTGATACAGCTGTATAGCGACGTTGCTTCGCGCCCGACGCGCGGACGGTGCGTCCCTCCGTGGCCAGACTAGAGTCGGCTGGCGCGGGCTCGGGCCTAGAGACCAAGAGAAGAGCACTCGGCACGCGCCTCTCCGTGGATACGTACTCGTAGACTACACCGCAGCTGTACAGCAGCAGCAGCAGCAGCAGCAGCAGCAGCAGCAGCAGTCAAGTCACAAAATCCAACACAAAATACCAAGACAGGTTGACTCTAGCGCACTCGCCACATCTCTTCGCCACCAGACTAGAGGCAGTCAGCGTGGGCTCGGACGCTTGGGTCCTACGCGCAGGGCAGCGCATCCAGCGCGTCTCTTCGCGGCGCCAAATCACAAAAACAGCAGTTGGTCTTGGGGTTTGCTCGAATCTCTACACGCACAATAAATCTGATTTTTCCGCATAGGAAGGCCCTTTCGATTTGTCAAGCTCGTATCTGAAAATGCCATTGGGTCAAAATCCGAAGCTCAAAAATCGAACCGCATAGGAAACGGCCTGAGGCGCGCGAGCCTTTTTTTTTTTTTTTAAGGAGCGTACAGCGACGCTGACCCTGGCCTTGTGTGTCCTACTGCTACTACTGCTGATGCTGCTGTTTTGCTGCTGGAGAAGCACTGCTGCTGTAGATGTCGTACATCAGTACAAGTAGTGGTGGCACCTGCTACGAGAAAGTTCTTTCTCTTGGACAAAACATTTTAGAAGATGCAGATTTTTCGTCTTCAAATTATTATCTGCTGAATTTCAACCAGAAAACACTGCTGATGGAGAAAACATGTCAGGTGTGTGTTCTTCATATCATATCCCGTTCTTTCTACCCGTCAACACCCAGCACAACCAGTGTCCGTGCCGATTCTTCAATGAGAGATACAAGTTTTGTGGTCACAGCAGTGCAGATTTTCGGCTTCAAATTATTATGCCGGATTTCGAGGTGGAAACCAGGATAATAGTATACACACGACAAAATCCAGTACTTGTTACAACAGGTGTGTGCGTACTGCTGCTGCGTTTTTCATATATCAACAGCAGAAGAGGCCAATAACATTTACGATACTACTATTGAGATTCACCAACGACGTGGGTAGATGTTCGTTCGCGTTGGTTCAGCACGAAACAGAATAATCCGTCCTCGCCCAGCATGATGCATCGCAGATATGACTACTGCAGGTATTACTGAGGTCGTGCCTCCTTACCACCAATTACTAGTAATAATGTACTGCTGTAGAGCAGGGCAAGGGTTGTACGGTACGAACAATGTCCATATCTCGCGAACTACAACTCGCACTTCAAAAATCTCTTCAGCGATGTGTTCCTCTCGTTCATGTGGGCATGTGGATATCTTTAGTGTCGGAAAATTTCGACGTATTCGGGTTTTAATGCCCAAAGGTGGAATTTGATGCGTGTCGCTGGAACCAGCTCGTAGGTAAACCTAGGGAACTACCGCAGTACCTATCATACTTGCACTCTTTCACTCTGTGTATGGCATTGCACGGTACGGTTGAACGGCGGCGACGCAATAGTTCCAAGAATAGTTCGAGGTGCAAACTTCTTTCAGACCACTTATTCCGATCGACTCATGGCGAGGGAGAGTTTGCAGTTTGCAGTTTCCAGTTTCCAGCAGTCCGCGTGATACCCTAACCCTAACCCTAAGCTGGTGCAGGTACTGCTGTACTGTACTGTACTCGTAGGTAAACGCCGTGGATGACGCGCAATACGTACCACCTCCGTTCCAAAGGGCGAGGATTTCATCGTACCACGAAATAGAGTACTTACCTGGTGCACTGGTATTGCTGCGATACGAAATACCGGTAGGAACATAGTATTGCATTAGAGGATTGCTCACCTTGCTACCACTGGCCTCTCCCGAAGTACTACCCTGAACGCCCGCAGATTGACTAAATTTCCACGGACCTAAGTCGTCTCGAGTTCCAATGGGCGCAGACGACGCAGACGAGACGTCTTTTCCCGAGGACTGAGCGGAGGCACCACTCTCAGCGGTGGCATCAGACCAGCTTTTCGGAGACGACGCAGATGATGGTGACACCTTGCACTCCTCCTGCTGTGTTGCCGTACCAGCATGTCCACCTGCGCCCGACGGATGAAAAACGTCGCCGGCCACAGGTAACGCAGAAACAGCGGCGACTGGTGTCGTGGAACCAACAACGTGTGTGTACGGCGGTGGCGGAGTGTGTTTTAAATTCTGGTGACCACCCTCGGCACAGTCCGGTTTCCACGAAGATCCCACTACTGCTGCTGATGCATCCTCCGTACTGGCCGTGTCTTCGGGCCGGTCTCTCGACCCGGCCGTATTGGTAGCAGGTTGCTCTTGATGCCCTTGGTGATGATGCGGCACGGAAGCAACCGCCAAGGAGATCGCCTGGAACATGTCAACGTCAGGCACGCGGAGAGACGACACGGCCGTATGCAGCAGTAAACGACAGTAGCATGACCGAGTCAGAATGCACGACGTCTGCCGTCTGACATCTGACGCAGCCAGGACTACAACCGCGCCAGCAGTCGTACGCGTAGTGAACGAACAAGCGGAGTCACGATACGACCGGCATTGTGTCACGATACGAGTACCTATGACCCATATTTTATCTTCACCAGAGGACAAAACAAACCAGTACCCACGAAACAGCTCTAAAAGCTATATGAGCACATCAGCACAGCAGTTAGCACAAGTACACGCCACGACAGGACACTTGGTTATCCGGCACTATCACCACACAACCGCAGTCTGGAGATCGACCTACATTTGTTAGGCTCGAGGTGAGTCCTACACTATGCTCCTTTAGGCGGAGTACTTGGCGACCAGCAGCAGGTCCCTCGTTGTCAAGCAATGCTCGGGCCACCTTCGCTGCACCCTTTGCAACCCTCGCCAAGTCTTTTCCGCCTACCATGACTCGACCAACTCCACCAAAAACCACGGTTAGGATAACACAGGGTCGACTGCGCTGAATTCTCTTAGTGGGGAGCCCTGGCGACCCACCCACTCGACTCCCAAAGTGGCTCTGTCCTGCGCTCCTGACTAACTGCAAACTGCTTGCTTCCCGTAGCCGTAAAGCCTTAAAGAATAATGGAAACCCCATACATATATGTGGTGGAAATCGAGTTTATAAGCCTTAAATTCATGTGGCGTTTGTTACGTAACATTTTTAGTCTACATTTCCCTACAATGGCGTCGCAGGCAGGGCGCGAGATTTTGAAGAGCGAGGTCCGTGGTTCGATTCTCGCCTTCGTCCCCCAAGAAAGAAGGAAAAAAAAGGGGAATAATATCTCATGTTCAACAACCTGTAAAACTCACTCACTTAGAAAACACCTAGAAAGGAACGATGAGAGCAATGCGATCATTGCATACTGAGTCCGGTACCGAAAAGTCGGACGTAAAACTTGGATACTCAGAGTCTCATCGGGGTTCCTGACTTATTCGCAAGGAGTGATAAGTCAGGTTTAGTGAGGGAGAATGTGGTGGAAATCGAGCTTATAAGCCTTAAATTCATGTAGCGTTTGTTACGTAACATTTTTAGTCTACATTTCCCCGACTTTTCGGTACCGGACTCAGTATGCAATGATCGCATTGCTCTCATCGTTCCTCCCTGGGTGTTTTCTAATAAGTGAGTGAGTTTTACAGGTTCTTGAACATGAGATATTCCCCCTTTTTTCCTTTTTTTTCGGGGGACGGAGGCGAGAATCGAACCACGGACCTCGCTCTTCAAAATCTCACGTCCTGCCTGCGACGCCATTGTAGGGAAATGTAGACCAAAAATGTTACGTAACAAACGTTCATGAATTTAAGGCTTATAAACTCGATTTCCACCACATACATATATTATGAGTACCAGGTATATGAGTATTAATGGTGGAAATCGAGTTTATAACCCTAAAATTCATGTAGCGCTTGTTACGTAACATTTTTAGTCTACACTTCCCTACATAATATATAAGGTATACTAGAAATGATACGAATCCTATTAATAGTCATCCTATCGTATGCCGGCGTCCCCGGTGGCTTGGTAGGTGGTCCGCGTGCCTATCAAGATCAATTTCGTGGGTTCAAGTATCACCGAGTGCATGCTCGTAGGGACTTTTTCTTGCATCAAAAATTGATAAGCGGAAAGCGCGAGAGCGTGAGTTAGCTACATTCGATGAAAATCGACGAGCAGTGGGAATGCTGAACCCTATGCGCGACAAAAAATAAAGGCAAGTGCCGGGGGGAGAAGGGACGACACCTGTGACCACGGCTTGTCCAGAAGATCGTCGAGGGTAAAACCTCCTACGAGTGGGCTGGAAAGTAAAAGTGATGATGAAAAAAAATAATTAAAAAAAAAAAAAATACAAGGTTGCCCTTCGGGATGTAGGTAACGTGGAATCCCGAGGGCGTCGCAAGGCGAGAAGGGGGTCACAGGTAACACACGTATGTATGTTATATAGCTGTTCTTGGCGGAAACCTAAGCCATGGGTTAGCGTATTGCTCGAAGGAAATATTATTATAATGTGAGTATCGAACTCACAGCTGACGTATTTCAAAATTTATAAAATGGTAGTCAGCACGAACTGAATACTAACTATTAATACTCTTTCTGTGGTATTTACTACATTCCATGCACGCGGTACCCACTCCCACACCTCTGAACGGCAAGTCAATGAAGCCAGCAAAGTACGTAAAAAGATGAAAAGAAGACCTAGCCTTGAGGGGCAGGAATAATTCGTCAATGAAAGCCATCACCATGCCAGGGGGAAGACGAGGAAGATGCGTGGAAAAGCGAAAAGTGAATACCAAAAACGAGAAGAAAAATAACACGGAAGACGGCAAGAACCACCTACACCGAGCTCACAACTCTGGAAACCGTCCTGTGCCACAAATGAGTGGCTCGATTACCTAGACCAGCCCGGCACTGAGCGGGGGGGGTAGACAGGACAAAATACGCAAAAACCATCCCCAACTCAGCCCAAGAAAAGAAAAGAAACCAGAAACACACCTAGCAGGAAAACCCCGACCCGGAAACTCGGAAAACGTCAAGAAGTAGAAAATACCATCCCCACAAATCCAGAAAAATGACAAGAAAAATAATTATCGAGCGCAGCCGAGAGGCGAAATTCAGCTATCCACGGCGGCGCCTCGAGATTCATCTACGTTGCGCTGGACCCCCCGTTCAAACGCGCTAGCCAAGTGAATTTACAGATGCCAAGAACCTCCTGCAGAACTCGTCGAAATCGTGTAGCGCGCCGGAGAAAGAAGAAGCTTGATCGGGCCCGGGTCGTCCAAAAATCGAACCTAATTTACTCCATACATACGTTTAGTCGAGCTGATTTCCCGAGCCACCACAGACCGCCGTCGCCCTTGTACCAAAAATGGGCCCCGTTGGGAAGCACAGTGTTGTTGTATCGGCGAAGCCAATCGGCGTGCGATACGCAGCCATAGCCGGGTGCCAGAAACCGCTCGCCGTTGTTCCGAGAAAGCTCTCGTTGTACCGCGCCGACTCTCATTCGGCGGTACAGGCGGTTGGTTTGGCGGTGTTGGTGCGGGGTGCCGGCCCAGTAGCGCAAGCTTTCGTGGCGAGAAAGCTGAAGGTTCCTTTCCCGTTCCCAGGATGGACGGGATAGTCCTGTCCAGTGCGTCTCGTACATTACCGCGATGGCGCCACCTCGACCTCTAGCCGATTGGTGTCCAGTCTTTTCCTCTTCGAGTCGTTGAAGAGGGTCGAAACGTCGTCCTCGGTGACATGGTACGCGAGGGATTCTTGGAGAAGTTGTTGAGCACGTATTGCGTCAACCCCCCGCCGGCAAATACTTCGGCATGCCGCCACGGTCGTGGGGGTTAGCACAGGGCTTACAGCGTTGAACCGTTACGTGCCGGCGAGCCTCAGCGCCGGGCATATCGGAAGGAAAATTCTAATACAGGAGCTTTGCTCCGGGGTGTCCGCTGGGGACAGGGGCCAACTTCGAGGACTTTGTAGGGGCCCGCCCAGTTGAGTGAGAGTTTGGTCTTCAGGACCTTGGCGTCCGTGTCGGGTTTTGCGCCCTGGCAGATGGTGGCCGCCGTATTGTACACCCACGTCCAGCCGGCAACGTCAAATTTGGGGACTGGACGCAGAGCGTTGGAGAGGGCGGAGATGAGCGGTTCACGCGAGCAACAGTGAGGGCGTGGTGTTCGCGAACGATATCGTACGCGCGCTGCTGGTGGTCCGTCGCCAAGTCGCAGTAGGCAAGGTGGTCGCGGGCCAAGTTCTGGTGGCCGGCGACTCCAGCACGCTCGAAATCGTGAGAGAGGGAGGCGTGGCAACCGACCCATATGTACCTCGTTGGGAGCTAAACCCGTGGCGATGCTAACGGAATTGTTGTACGCAAAGTCGCCTCGAGGGAGCTGTTCATCCCAGTTGTTTTGGATCTCGTTGCCAACCATTGCCAGAATCTAGGCCATCGTGTGGAGCTGATGTACGGCGTACGTAAGATTGGAGCAGACCTGGAGGCCGTTGTTCGAGAGGATGCTGCGCGGGCACCCCCAGAGGGGAATATACCGGTTGATGAGAACGTTAGCCGTGCCCTCAGCGGTGAACTCTGCCGCTGTGACGGCGTACATGTCGGCTTGACGGCTGAAACGATCAGTGAAAAGAAAGATGTAGGTATTACCTCGAGGCGTCACCGGGAGCGGGCCGAAATAGTCGATGCTGACGGTAATGCCGGGCCTTTCTGGCAAGAGCAACGTGATAGTGGGCCATCGGACCGTCTCCCGCGACGTTTTCCGTGCCCGGCACTATAAGCAGTTGCGTAACCACCACCGGGTGCAGATGTTCCAATCTATCCACCAGTAGAAACGTTTGAGCATACGCAGGGTGCGCGCGGTTCCTAAGTGGCAGGGAGCCGTGGAATGGCAAGCCTGCATGATCCAGGGGCGCATGAGCAGCGGCACGTAAATTCGACTAGGCTCGTCGTTCAATAAACAGGCCGTACGCCCCACCGGGCGTTGCGTATCCGATGCAGGGGGGGCGGATGGCTGTCGGACACGTAGAACGATGCCCGCGTCGGTGGTGTGCAAGCGGCTTTTGTTAGCCAGCTCCTGAACCTCCGAAAAGGGGGGGCGCTGGTGTGAAGGAAAACACGACACAAAGTCGGCTGGAAAAACTTCCGGCCGGCCAAGGGCTATGTAGTGCATAGCGGCGTTGCACGCGGGCTCGGCCTGTTGTTCCCGAACCCAGTCGGCGTGCGAATAGCGGGCTGCGGAATCACCGAACTGAAACTCGGCAGCTGCGCCGACAGCGTCCAAATCGGTGGTGGTGACGAGCGGTGCGTCAGTTGGCAGCGGAAGCAGTAAAAGAGGAGTCCCCACGGGCTCAGTGCGGTCGCGGTCAGACGGAATGAGTACCGTAAATATTGACGAGGCGGCAGGAGCCGGGGCCATAACGACGGGGTCGAGCGGTCGCGGCCGTGGGACTCGCGGCGGGGTGACAGTACGCTGAGCGGGTGGTCTAGGGGCCCCGCCGGCCCCGAAGCCATAATCAACAGCAGGCGGCGCGGTGCCAGCGGCAATGGCTGTTCGTCGGCGCCTCCGAGCGGAGATGCGGCCTGAAGGCGGGAAGATGCTCAAAGGCGCCGGGTTGCCAGGCGGCAAAGGGGGAGACGCGGCCGGATCAGTGATCACGGCGGAATGTCCTCCCTGCAGAATACTCGTCGGGAGAGGAGCGCGCTGGGTGACAATCGTCGCTACAGCGGGGGCTTCTGCAGAGCCCTGGTCGCCCCCGGAAGGGTACGGCAAAAACCGAAGCGAAAGCGGAGTTGGCAGTGGGGAAAAAACCTCAATACCCTAAAGTGGGGACGGCGATCGACGGTGGCGGAAGCAGATGCACGAGCGACGAATCTCCCCGAAGGAACAGAGAAGTTGTCAATTCTCATAAGTGGCCTGTGTGAGCGAAAATCGCGAAAATCCGAAGAGGTAAAAGGCAGCCCACCCAAGACGGCACTTTCACTGTGGGGCACCAGCCCACCCAAATAGACACCAGGGGTCGGTGAAGAGCGAGTGCGAAGCCCGCAGGCTCGGATAAGGAAGATACCACCGTCTTCGACGGGGTTGAGGCAGCTAGACCCACTGCGGTCGTGTTCTGTGGCGGGTTCCGGCAAACGGGAGAGAAAGGCAGCATTTCCGTTGGCGCTGCCCTTGCGGTACTCGAGGATGTAGTCGAACGCGGTGAGGAACTCGAACCACCGCTGGACGCGCACGTTGTGGTACCCTACTTTGCCGATGGTCTCAAGTGCTTTGTGGTCCAAAAATATTCGAAACTACGTGCCCCACAGATAGCCTCGGTGTCGTTTGATGGCCCAGCCAATGCTGCCAGCTTCCAGGTCTAACGGTGTCCAGTGCCTCTCGGAATCGAGGGTAGCGCGACTGATATAAGCAATGGGCCGTACCGAGCCGTCCGGTTGTTCTCGTTCGAGCGCTTCACCAAAACCGTCGATGCAGGCGTCGCAGTACACGTGGAAGGGGCGGGAGCCGTCGGCTACGCCGTCCCAGTCAGGAAAGACAAAAAATTGGTGGGGCAGCGAACTCGGCGAGGATCTGGCGGACGATAACTTCCATAGCCGGCGTAAAGACGTACTTGACCCCCTTCCGGAGGAGGGCGGTGAGAGCACGTACCCGTTTAGTCAGGTCGGGCAGGAATTTGCTATAATATCCTACGCCGCCCATCAGGGCGCGGACCCGCTTGAGGTTCTTGGGCATCGGTATGTTTATCTAACCCGAAACTATTTCCCCATTGGGGCTTATACCTGCGGGCGAAAGGGAGTGGCCCAAAAAATTGGCGTCCGTGGCACCGAGGCGAGCCTTCGAGAGGGAGAGCTTGGGTTGTGTTTGCGCAGGCGTTCGAAGAGGGCTCGGGTCGTCTTGACGTGGGCCGTCGGATCCGAGTCGAAAACGATCTCATCCTCGAGGTAGGCCGCCACCTGTGCCAGACCTTTATGACTTCGTTATTCACTTTGACGAACCAGCTGGGCGAAGCACTGCTGCCTCGGGGCATGACGAGCCACTCGTAAAGGCCCGTGGGAGTGCAAACTCCCGTGAGAGGGGCGGTGTCCTTGTGCGCGGTAACCTGGTGGAACGAGGAGATCAAATCGAAGAGGGAAAACACCCGTCCCTTCCCCAGGGGCTCAAGGACTCGATCCACGCGAGGAATAGGCAGCTGGCTGAGGGTGCTGATCTGGTTGAGTTTCTTGTGGTTCACGGTGATCCGAACGCCTCCAGACTTCTTCGGGATGACCACCAGCGGGTTCGAGTACGGAGAGGTCGAGTGCTGGATCAGACCTGCCGCTAGGTACTTGTCCAAGATGGCCTCCACTTCCTTGGCCAGGATGGGATTGATGCGGTGCGGCTTGGACGTGACGGGAGCGCTTCCTTCCGGGACCGAAATTACGAAAGGCATCCACGAGCAAGAACCAAAATCAGACTTGGACTTCGAGAAAACGTCAGGAAAACTACAGAGAACGCCCCCTGTTCGATGACCTCAGGGGTTCAGTCCGTGCCATGAAGGAAAAAAGCCGCCTCCCGCAGAAGTAACGGCAAGCGTGCCCAGACGCGCAGGAACGAAGCGCGCTGTTCTGGGCTCAAACGCTCAAGCATTGCAGGCAAGGGCGAGGCTGGAGCTGTGAGGGAGGAAGCTGGAACTGAAGAGACCAGAGACACCTCAGATAGTCCGGAGGGAGGGCTGGGGGGTCGGTTGTCCCGCTGCAAAACGTCCAGCGGGGCGCTCAGCAGTGGGGCGTGTGCGACGCTATCCCCCGGTTCGAAAGCCGCCACCCCAACGAAGGGAAGCACCTGTCGTCCGGAGGCGACGAAGTGCTCCTCGACCGAGGGTAGGTCGGGGTGGGGCAACATGTCGACCAAGTAGTGTCCAGTGAAACCCGGGGAGCCATCGCGTCGAACCAGGTTAACAGGAAGCAGTTGAAGATCGTCGGACAGGGTGACGCCTGTCGCACCCTCGTAGCGTAGATGGAAGCCGCCACCGGAAGCGGCGGGGTCGATGGCGTATACGGACATGCCTGTCGGGGCGTGGTGAACTAACTCCAGCTCGCCAAAAACGCGTTGGTCAGACGACCGAGGTGGCAGAGAGCGGTAGGAGCGGCTATTAAAACGCACCCAGCTGTCAAGCCCCAGCAGTACTGCATGCTGCATCACTGAGGGGGGAACTACGCTGGTTCAGACTGCGAGGGAGCACGTAGGTTCATTTTCTCGAAAACATTGGACGCTCAGGCGTCCAGGCGTCGAAGTCTTCAGAGGGGCCGATTTGCCACCCCCCCCCCCCCAGAACGAGGGGCGCATTTCTGCTCGAACGCGATGGATGCCGCACCAACCGAACGCATGCGGTCCACAGCATTTCGTCGAATAAAAGTCTGGGGGAGCCAGTATCAAGAAGTGCCACGCAACCAAAAGGTGCAAGAACGCCAGCGCCGCTGTGAATCGCGATTTTGGTTGTGAAAGAGGCGTCGTCGAAGGAAACAGTGCCCCCGACGAGGCAGGGGCCGTGTTCTGGCAGCGCGAGGGAGGGGTCGCCACTAGGGGCGACAGCCAAAACCTCGGGGCTGTGATGAGCAGGTGCGTCAGAAAAACTGGCCAAGGGAGGACCTGGGCATGCGCGAGTCACGGTCAATGGGCGGGGCGGCGCTGGTGAAATCTCATGGATTCTGTCAGGCGTGGTTGGGGTGAAAAAGTTATGGGAGGAGGCGGGGTGTGCCAAACCGGCTTCACTTGAGCGGAGGGTATCGCGAACGGCGGGAAGAGCTTTCCCGAGGAAAAAATTCCCGCCCTACTGTGAGGGGTCTTGAGCCTCGGGGTCGTCTGCCCGGAGACCGATGCCCCACACGGGGTCAAAAGGGCTGGCTTCAGGCAATTGTTTAAGCCAGTGCTCAACAGGTGCTGCTTCATGGCCGGGTTCTGGGAGAACTTGGCAAAAGTACCAGCAAGGACGGTATTTTTCCGAACGCGGTCCCAGATAGCGCAGTCGAAGTTATGCACGTCTCGACCCAAGCGTTTGTGCTCGCGTGGGTCTGGCGAGACGATATCCCGCTTTGCTGAGTCGTGGTCCAGAAAAAGGCGAGCCTTTCAGCCATCACATATTGCTCTGCGCAGGAATATGACACATCGTTGATGGCAAAAGACGAGGGGGACCACTGCGAAAAAGTAGGAGGGGGCTGCCAGAACAGTACCACCCGCTCCGTTGAATACTCGAGAGTAGGGTCAAAGACCGACGGTGCCGAGTCATCGGTGGCCGCAGTTGCGGTGTTTTGGGGAGGGAGGTGTACTTCTCTGACAACACTGCGCCCCTGGTGCACGAGGCGAGTCCGGTTCCACGTATACTAGCTCTGTGTCACCATTGCTCGTAGGCAAAAAATCGCCAGAAGGTTCTCTTACTGCGCCCGATGATCTCTGTCCTGCACCAAAGGGGGCAGGGGGGTCTGAGCCCGTTCTGATTGACGAGAGCTGCGATTCTTCCGAATTTAACGAGTATGCTGTCCGGTTGATCTGGCCGGAGACCGTGGAGTCACCAATGGCTCGACGGACAGGTCCAGGTTTCTCCTGTTCCACTGGAGCCGAAGGAGCGCTGCGCACGTGGAGTGGCGTGCGCGAAGACGAAAGAGGGCCTGCAGGCCACGTCTTCAAGAACGGTGCTCGGGTGGGAGGCACCAAAGGGTCCACCGGAGAGGGTTTCCGTCCTTAGACCTGGTGGGGAAGGGGGACAGCTGTAGCTAATCTTGTCGACTCCTCCTTGATAGGAAAAGGGTGGAGCGGCCACCGTTATTGCGAGGGAACGCCGAGTCGAGCTTCAACCGAGATCTCGCGGTTTCGGTGTTTGCCTTCCCGCACCTCAAACCGACCGCCACCGCATGGCCGGGAGGTGAAGGAGGGGGATACCCTCGCTGAAAAAACGACGCGACGGCGCGACACTCGTCGTCTTGCAAGGTGCGTGGTTCGGCATTTATCGCGCCTGCTCTCGTGCCCAGGTTGGGGGGAGCGGCGTTTGAGGCGCGGGCTCCCGACGTCGGGGAAGACACCAGGGGGCTCCCTGGTAAAAGTAGTGGAGCTGAGTCGCTGCGTCGGTCCGAAGTACGGAGTAACGCGCGGGGCGGGAGCGGAGCAGCTCGGTGCTGAGTGCTGAGCGATCCTGGGACGCGAGAATCTTGTGAAATCAATGTCTTTGCCCCCGACAATGCTGGCGGTGGGCGGGCAGAAAGAGCCGAACCGCCGTCGACCTGTCAGTTACCGGCGCGGACGGTGCCTGGCTGGCGTCCGTTCTGGTTTCCGCCCGAGTTATGCTAGGCACCGCAGCGAACCCCCGAGGCGGGAGCTGGGGCGGAAGAGGCAGGGGCGGTCGTACCACCACCGTGATGGCCGGAGTTAGACTGTTGATGTCTTCCTTCCGCGTGTGTTGTAGCCGTCACCTTGTCTGTTTTGCTGACACTGGCCGTGGTGTTGCCCACGCGAGTGGCCGGAACGACGCCTGTATTTCTTCTGGCTGTGTTTGTTCGGTCGTGAATTGTTCTTGCGGTGGTGTCTGATCATGCGTTCTTGCTAAATGACGGAACGCCTCGCCGTCGTCCTGCCGTCAACGCCACTTGTTAAGATCAAGCAGACGGAACACTTTGTGTACCTGGACAGGTTTGCCTACTAAGTCGGTACTCATTGGTACTCACGTATCTTGGTTGCTTAGAGATAGAAGAAGGGCAGCTTTATTTATTTCGTGCACGCGGAGACTGAGACCAAGCTCGTACCCCTCTCGAAAACCCCTGGTTGTCCACCTAAGATACGCCTTTCAAGTATTACAAATACGATCCTAGTGCCTGAAGCCAGCTAATTACCGGGCTTTCAACCTCATTCAAGGCAGTATCATAGCAAAGGCCGAATAACCAAAAACATCACTATTATTAATATTACGGGGAACCATAGTTAATAGGACTAAATACTGTTAGTGAACATAGGGAAATATAAAGTTTTTTTGTGTGTACCGTAGGTCCTATTTACTATGGTCTGTAATAGTAGGAGGTAGCTTCTCTGCATGCATTTATTGATATACAGGTATACGTACCGTGACGGTTGAGGCACGATGAAAAAGTTGTCTGCATTTATTTGTAAACAGCATGAAAAAATTCTATTGACCGTCGAATAAGTACTCAACGCAACAGCACAGCCGACTCGTGGCAAGCAGTAGAACTCTACAGCAGTAACATCACTATTAACACCAATTGGCAGCAACAGGTCTACATACGAATGAGGTCGTCATGAAAAAGTATCTGCACTTTTGTCCTGAAATTTTCTCCCTTCGTTCAAGTTATTCGCTGCCAAAACAGTATAATCTGCTCACGACATGGGTACAGCAGCAGACTCGTGGCAACGGCAGCACAGCAGTACTACCTACTATAAATGCTGCTGCCTATACAACTATATAACGGCTAGTATATGACTGAACGGCAAGGAGTTCGGAATGCGGTGTAAGAGATACCCCTGAAACTGGCGAGCAAGATAGCCGAAGTAGGAAATAGCAGGCCAACAGGACAATAAAAACAGCGATCGACGGCCACACGAGAAATAAATCGAGGCTGCAAAGGAAACGCGATTGAAATCGCAGAACCGCGGACTACAACATCCTCCCTGAATACAGCACTTATTTACCTGGCACATTAATTGGATATCACATGTGGTGCAGTCTACGGCCAACCCATGGTTAACCATGGGCTGAAATCATGGGCCATGGGCCAACCAACCCATGAATACCCACCGCCAACCATGAACCACCGCACGGACACCCGCTATGGAACAACCCATGACGTAACTGTAGTTTATGGATGAGCCCATGTACATCATGGTTAACCACGGTGTGCGCCATGGGGCATCCCACGGACGGACTGAGCCATGGTCGATTCCATTGTTTCATATTAGAACACCTCATGGCCGCCCCGATGGCATGCCCCATGACCTACACCATTAGCCGAACCGTGGGCGTGAGTGTTTTAGGACAAACGACACGATGCGCGCAATGGGGTGGATATTGGGGGCCCCCGTGGGGTACGCCATGGAAGTGCACTAGCCATGGTGGACAGACAATGATCAGCCCGGATCAGACAGGGCAAAGGGGTATGATCCTGATATGTGGCAGCCGGGCGGCATACGCACGTACCCGTCGATTGTAGACTGCTGTGCAACAGAAACGCTCGGAGAGGATTCCGGGAATTGATGGGGTTAGACTTCCGAATTTTTGTGGGCACAAAACGCTTCCTCAAAAGATGGACTGGTAACGTATCCGACCGTTCCCCCGGGACTGTGGTTGGTTTAGCTAGAGACGGTTGTGTCTGCTGTTGTTTTCGTTGCTGTTCTGGCGGTACCGTTTGCCTCCTACAACAGACGAGGTTGTTGCCGACCAACAATCCAGTAGGCTCTTGCCACTGCTGCTGTACTGTACTAACGAACCTATCATGAACACGGTCCCTCGTTCGAAGTGAAAGCTAAACAAAATGTGCTGTTAGCCATGGGAAATAGCCACCCAACAAATGGCTTCGGATCCGCGAAGAAACTTGGCAAGCAGTCAATGGGGAGCGACATTTTCGAGGCTTTCAATTGGATGACGGAGAGACGATTTGGCGGCATGAAAGCTAAGCTTGGAGTGGCCTCAGTGTCAACGGCGCCCTTTCCGGAGCATGTTGGTTGGTCGACTAGGACGCGCAGTTTGATCGGATATAGAGGCGACAATGCGTTCTGAAGTGCAGTCCTGTCGTCTATAAACGGCCCGTGGCGGTGAATCACTTAGTACTTCGGCGTCGGGAAAAAAGTGTTGCAGAAGCTACGGTGACGACGTTGCTAGGAAGGATAACGATTCCACCTACGCTGGTGTCCAGTGTAAACGATTCACATGAGGCCTGACCGCACACCTGCTTGAACGTACCGTAGACGCCAGCGGAGCTAAATGTAGATAGGCTTTCGGGTTCAACGCAACCGGGGCTGGTCTCTGCCTGAACCTATCGTAGACGCCGGCGGAGCTGATTGTAGATATGCTTTCGGGTTCATTGCAACCGGGTCTGGTCGCTTACTGCGGTACTCTAGGGTGACCAGTGGCGACACCATTGCCGTGTACGTATGCACGAAAAGGTATTCCAACCTGGACTGGACGCAGGCGTTATGCTTCATCAATTCCAAAATATGTTATGGAGGGGAGTGTGGTATTAAGATGAGGAACTTGATAGACCACGGATACCGGGGGATATATACACCATACTTCCCGGACGAACCTATCAGGATGAAAATCTGGGGGGGTTCCCTTGAAACACACCCGGAGTTTAAACTGGTCCTTTGAACGAAGACTTTGAAAACTGTGCTGCAACTACCGCGACCGGCATCACCGTTGAGCCACAATAGACGTGATTGTTGGGGATGCCATCTTAGTTCAGGGAATCACAAGATCGCAGATAACTTTGCGGACAACGACTTTCGCAGCGGGCGTTTGGAACAGTCGCATACCGTGCCCGAACATCGTGCTTGAGCAGAGTTTTTTTGCGGGGCTCACTCGGAGGGGCATGTTGCAATACCTGGTAGTATATAGAGCCTCTAAAGAGGGGGCGGAGTGGTTCCACGTTGATTGGCATGGGCATGTTGGTAGAAGGAGCGACCTTACGGGCGTTGGGGCAAACGCTGACGGGGGAGATGGGGCACTTGAGAAAATGAGCGTCGGTTTTGGGGGGTGAGATGCGCATTACGGGGCGGCAGGCTTATTGGTGGAACCAGCCCGTGAGCGAGGAACCCCGGGGCGTTCGTACATTTGCGTCTCGGCACCGCTAGTATAAACAATGAGGCGGCAAAGACGAATCCGTTCACAGAATCCGCGCCCAAACTTGCCGTCGTGCGGCAACATGTGCCAGCTGCAGGACCAAGCATGTTCACCCTGGAACTAAGGGTATACAAGGTATTGCTTACGGAACGGATGAAGCTAACACGACAGCAGGGTCGAAAATTTTCGTTACCGTATTGGTGACGCTGGTGAGGATGTGGCTGAGGCGGGTTCAGCAGCGATATTGATAGTGGTGTAAGCCTGACCGTTCGAAACGGTGCTAGGGAGTAGAGGGGATATAAAACGACAATATCAGCCATGGTCGGTGCAGGGAGGAATATTATGGTCTCGCGAATTTCTACTTCTGAGGGAGAGACGCGGTCGAAATCGTGGGTCCATGAATTGTAAATCGAAGGATACACCAACCCAACACCAGCAGACCACCCAGAAGACTAACCATCAATCATAGTGAAGGTCGGGAAACGAAACAGTTTTTGTAGTGCAGGCCAACGATCTAGACGAACCTGAACGGACTGACATCAGCTAAAGTAGGCGGTCATTGTTCGTGTCTAGACGTTGCTGTTTGTCGATCAGAGTTGTGTGGAATTTGACACGGATATTGCTTATGATCACGTCCTTATTTCCAATGCTGTTTGTTGACGTTGGATCCGGCGCCTGGGCTCCACACATTATTTCCCTTTTTGTATTTACTTCCATGAAAGGTTTTTTATTTCCATCGAAATAAAGATTACTTCCATGGAAATACGTAGAAAATCTCATCGTTAATGGAAACATAGGCTTTTATCAGCTTCCACCAACTGAAGTTTCCATAACCACGTCCGGTGAAAGCTATCATAAAACCAAGAGAAGACCAACTTCCACTACTCCCACCAGCTCCAGTTACTTCCACCAGCTAGACTTCATTACTTCCATTGGAAGGTTGTTTACTTCCATGGAAGTTTGTTTTCTTCTATGGAAGTGTTGTTACTTCCATGGATTTGAAATTTGCTCACATGGAAGTTTTTTTTTGCTTTCGTGGAAGTATGGTTGCTTCTATGGTTCCTGGGATCAGAGTGGCTTGTGGGCCTCCGTCGGCTCCTGCGGAGGGATGATTTTGCTTCTGCATCTTGTGGGTGAGAACAGGGTGGAAGATGAGAATGGTCCACTGCGGGGTCAAGGCATCAAGCGGGACCAGGGCAATAGGGAAAATGGTAGAGTATCCCATGGAGGCCGATTTTATGGAAGCTTAAAACAACTTCCATGGAAGAAAATCCAATTATTTTTTTCAAGAACAGTTGCTTCCGTGGAATTTGGAGAAAGTTTCCATGGAAGTTGCTGGAAGGTTCCATGGAATCTTATTTTCTACTTCAATAAAATTTGTAAAATGGAAGTAAAAACACTTCCGTGGAAGTTTGTTGACGTTAAGCAAGAAATCCTCATCATGTGGGAGATCGGGCTATTGCGAGGCTTTTTTTGTGCTCGTGATCCGCAGAAATTGCTCTCTGCGGCAAGTTCCGTCGATATCGAATGGTTCGGCTTTCGCCGACATCGTGTTTATTGTTCGGTTCTAGTGCAGCTCTCCTTGTTGAGAGCCAAGAAAGTATGGTAGGGTACGACCGCAAAACAAATGCTGATGGATTTCCTAAACAGGGAATATCGCGTTCAATTGACTGCTGTAACGCCTTGTATAGGTGAGGGCAGACAAATGTGGCAGCCTGCTAGTTGTTTCAACTTTTTGGCTAACAGAATAAACATCAGAATATTGTATTTTGTGGAGACAGACGCAGTTGCGAGAGTAGCAGCAAGTACTACATCTGGGCGCCTACGAAGACCTGCCTTAGTGTTCCTGCTCCGTTTGGGCACTATATGAATCATGGCAGCGTGCGCTGCGTCTTTAGAAGAACACTATCAAGCACATCATTGTTCGAGTTTCGATTGGCGCCCATTCAAAATTAGCCCGATGTCCAATAAAGGCGTACACGGTATTTTACGTATTGGTACGGAATGGCACCGTGCCAAGTATACATGTCTGGCGTGTGTGCAGTGACACCCGCGTTGGCTCCAAGGCCTACTGTGTACTTCATATTTTGCGGGTTGCATGCCCGTCCCTGCTTCAAATCTATCATCACACCAAAATGCCATTTCGTTACCAGATTGCATGTTGTTATGTTGCTGTTAACAGATGATTTACTGCAGTTGTTGTCTCATTAGGGTTGGTCGTTTCTTTACCCGTCATTGAGCTTACTAAGCGTTCCCACCTGTTCAAGCGTGATTGTGGCTCACGGGCGAGTACCAACCTGCTGTTGACAAGAGGTCGAATTCTCACGCCTTCCGTCGACCCGAAACATTGGCCTTCTCAGTACGTACTGCCTTTAGTTCTCACCATGTGCCACGCTGCATTCGGGGGTGCAGGTATACTGTGTAGTACGCACACCGGAAGATATTATACTGTAGGCATATATGCTCCCCTTCTATATTTCAGTAGGATCTGGATCGCATCTTCGGTAGTTTTCCAAGTTCTGTATCAGGTGCAGGGTATCAGATACTGGTGTATGTTATAAATTACTCAAACAAAAAATAAATACCCTAAATACTCTAAAATCGTGCAAATGCGAACACCCAGAATGAAACAGAAAGCTTTCAAGTATGTCTATTTCTGTTGAACAGCGGAGGACATCGGCAGTGCCCTGACCTGTACCGCGTCGGGGCCGTCGATTTGTCTTTGGTGTAGATCCGAGGCAATTGTTGTGTCTTGCGGAACCTGGCCGCACTCGTCGAGTTAAAATATGATGGCGAGACTCTTCAGCATCCCTTCGATCTAGAGTGACACATTATCATGGGCCGGCCTCTTAGCGTCGGTGACTTGGAGGGCTTTCGCTTGCCACTAATTGCAGCCGAAGCGCACGGATAGGTGTTGATTGTACTCAGGAACCCGACACATAGGATCCATCGTAGATTGGGGTTTTCCATGCTGGATGCTTGTAGGGATTCTGGTAGTGAGATATTGGGATATCGGGAACGTGTGCGAGCCTCCTGATGTCACACGTTGTCCAGTTCCTTATGCGGCGAGTCCACTCCACATCTCGGGAACAATACAGCATGAGTTCCGTGTTACTGCCATAAGTCACTAACCACGCATTCCCGTACCAGCTGTCGCTATACCCTCAGAGATCAATCAACAATGGGTAGTATACTCGAAGAAGAACACGCCCAAGACGTCCGCAGCATGGTCGCCGATATTCTGCTCGACAACAACAGTTAAATGGAAGGCGTGGAGGTCTCTGCGTCATGGGTGAATACCGTGAGCAAATGACGTGTCTTGACAACCTCCCATCAAAAGAAAGCCCGCATTGCATTGCTTTGCAGAATAAATAGTTTGATATAAAAAAAATGGCGTTCTGCATCCCTTCGCACAATGTGAAAAGGCTCCAAGCCTTGGCCAAACCGTGGGTTTGTAAAGCACCAGGTGCTGTCACGTACTGACATCCTGTACGCGCACCAGGTAATGGGCAGTTTCTTTTCGGGTACTGTAGTTTACAGTAGCCTGACATGCCCGAACTCAACCGCTAAGCATAGTTTCACTGTCGGATGTATATTTTCAGCCACAACTCGCGCAGCGGAAGCACTTCAACATGTTTGTGCAAATGGCCGTTCAGCGTGCCAGACGAAACGAGCCGAGCCGGACTTAGTCTGGCGCTATCGCATAGTTTGTGTACCCGTGTATGACGAAGTCAAGTGT
Organism: Macrocystis pyrifera; assembly: GCA_031763025.1. NCBI lineage: Eukaryota > Phaeophyceae > Laminariales > Laminariaceae > Macrocystis > Macrocystis pyrifera. The sequence goes on along the minus strand of JASSKH010000001.1, from coordinate 20,056,697 downwards.
ATGATGCATCCATCGCGGGGAAAAAAAAAACGGGTAGCACATGCTTCAGAGAGACCAGTATTAATAGGAACTGGCGGTATTACTGTTAATTGGGGATCTAGACGAACATTGACGGCATAGGAATAAAGGTTACTCAAACGCGGTGTATTTTTTCCCCAACAAGGAAAAGTACCCGTTCACGCTCGGAACATGACAGGATCCATTCGTGGCACGTAGTTATGAGTATGTTTGACGCTTTCTTGTTCACCCTGGAGTGTTTTACAACCACGTTGTGTTCCCGAAACAGTCTTAGCTTGTCGATATAATAATGGGTATCTTTCACGTTTCCTTGTCAGTCCTCGAGTGTATTCCTACCACTTTATGTACCCGAACCAATCGCAGCTTGCCGATAGTGTAGTACGTCGGCGTGGAGCAACGTAACAAAGCCCTTTGAAAACTAAAACGTCAGCGATATGAGCCGTACACCTGACGGTGGCGAGACTATATATATTGTGCAGGGCGCCAAAAAAGTAATCCCCGCCGCTTCATGCCTTCGTTCTGCACGAAGGCTGGCGTGCAATTGTCCATGCATTGCTACGTTTTAGTTCCAAACCAACGATGCAGTGACACGAAAATTTTGTGATGTTGAGCATCAGCTCGTAAATACGGGAGCTATTTATGAACACGAGATTGTAGGGGAATGAAACAGGTCGATACACAACTTACTACCAACCTTGCTCCCGCGTGGCACCCTGATCCCACAGCCACCAATTTCCACCGTGACTTATGCCCCCAAACTGACCCTGAATACCGGTGCTTCGAGTTTATGAAACCGTCGACGGGGCGCACTTGACATCCTGATCCCGCGCCGACCTAGAGTAATACACTAACTAAAAGCGATGATTTCCGCCGGTAACAGAAACAACCGGATCCCTAACACCAGCACGCAGAACCTGCGCTGTGATTTTTTTTCACACGCTCGCGTGTACTACCAGTTAACACGAGTGATACGATGATAGGATGATGAGATGACACACGCCTAACTTAGGGACGCAGTTCAAAGCTAGTTTTCTCGACAAGGGGGAAACACTCCAACGCAGAGCGACGCGTTTACAGAAAGATCTCGACGAGATTTTTCTACAACCGCCCTTTTGGCTGTATGTGCTCGTCCTTGGTTTGGAGAAGATTGTCTCCGAACTTCATCCCAGTGGTTGTGTTTTCTTGCGTGTTGTATGGTAATAGTTGCGTCCACCCGTAAAGGTGAAATCGTACCACACACAGACACAAAGATTGAGACTGCACGTCTCCCATGAACGAATATATTTACGCCGGAAGAAGGAACGCGACCGCGATCAGCAGTATAGGCGGACTCAATTCGAATACTTCGTAGAATGCATTATATACGCCGAAAATGGTGGTGTGGGCACTAGAATATCGTATGGAGAAGGGGGGGGTCTTCGCGGAGGGGTGGATGCAGGTGGACATATGGCTGGAGCCGTCACAGAAAAAATGCTCGAAAAAAAATCAATGTCATTATTTGCTGTACCCTGACAACTAGCGTCTTTTCTTACCCTCGACGGCGCTGAAGCCAGATACCCATGTGACACTGAACATTCGTTCAATAGTTAATTGTGTCTATCTAAAGCATCGTTGGAATCGAACGTGACTGCTGGTCTCGGCGTTGCACATACATGGTTCTTCTACATAGCGATATACGCTCTGTCGACACCCCCCCCCCACCCGTCATCCAGCCAATATCGTACCGTGACAAATGCCGCCTTATCCTACTCTCGATCGAGCTCACTAGTCGAGGCTCATAACCTATTGATAATTATCCTTGCATGTGGCAGAGGCAAGCACTTCAATCGATGTTAACCGACTGGTAAAGCATGAGCTTCGAGCTCGAAAGAGCTGATGATGAAAGAGATGGCACTCCAAGGCCTTGTCGTTGATTATTGTGGTCTCGCAGAGGAGACAGGTGGGGAGAGAAGGAGAGTGGGCGAGTATGCGTTGTGCACGTGTGTCGCATCTCGATCTATAACTCAAAACAAAAATACTGCAGAGGGACCCCGGACCCTCGAAATGCAGTGTAACCTCAAAATTAAAACAAGCAAAACTCGGGAGAACTCAGCCTGTTTTTCGGGGTTCTACAGTTCCACCGCGTACTGAACCGTAACAAGTAATCCCGCATTCTGAACAACTACTGCCAACGCTGCTGTTGCGTAACAACGTAGCTATCTTTAGTACTCACATCATAGGCTAGAATGCTACTGAGCATTCGCTGAAATTCGAACAATAGTTTGTGCTACGTAAAGCATTGTCGGACCCGAAGTCGGCAGTTGCCCTCTATGCTGCATATGAATGCTTATTGTATGAACAATGTGTACGCTGTGTCGAATCCCCCCCACAGCCAAGTAGCAATGCACCATGGCAAGTGACGACTTTCTACTCTTGATGGCGCTGAAGCCATGTAACACGGAGCACTCGCTGGTCGCCTAATTATAGTTCTTGCTATTTAGCTTCGTCTCGACCGAAGGAAGCTGTGTTCCTCAACGCTGTATGTATATGTTCTGCACTTGGTCTATATAACACCAAGTTTGCAAAGATGAGTTTTGAGAAAAAAAACCAATCTCTCAACTATATTTTTATGCCTGGTATAATTTTCAAACTATATGCACGGTATGTCGACTCACCCCCCAGCCAAACAGCAACAACCCTCTTTCCGGGCATCTATTAATAGGTGTGTTATCTCTCTGCAAATGCTAATTATTATCTGACCAGCAAATACTATAAACCCCTCAGGCCGATCCAAGCTTTCAACAAATATAATAGGAGCGAGAATCGGCGATGCTGATTGCTGTGCCTGCAATATTAAACAAGATCCTATGCCACCAGGTACCAGGTACTCGTATTCCTTGCTTGTTTTTTACCGTACGTAGTACACGCCAGGCACACCGTTGGTCGCCTAATATGCAACGAGAGCTACTAGTGGCCCCGACGTCAGTTTTACGCTAATGCCACCATCCCTTACACACTCCACACTCCTACGTGTATCGCCCCCCCCCCCCCCCCCCCCCCCCCCCCCCCCCCCCCCGTTTCTACCTCGGGTCCCGTCACAAAATTTCCCGATCGATTCATGGGCTTAAAACTGTAGAAACAATTTTGCAATCACGGGCATTGCGGCAGAAGTATATGCAACATTTATGCCTAGAATACTTGTATTGTAAAGCGCTGATCAATGCTTGTGGCGGTCATGAGAAGCACTACAGTGAGTGGTCGGTGGTAGTGTCGCGTGGACGAGCCCACCCAATCCCCGTGCGTAGTTGGCCTTGAGATGCCTCGGCCTTCTGATGTGCTGCACTGCAGCACCAACGCGGGTTAGCCGACGAGAATCTTGGAGGGCAGCCCGGATGGCCCGAACAGCGGCACGAACTTTTCTTTCGAGTGACGTGTTTCGCTCGTGTCTCGACACAGATGATGGCGCAGTTGTTCGTGTGGTACCGTTTAGTGTCCCGCTCGTGCCGGAGGCATTCCTGTTTGGGGGAGAACGTGGATATCGGGCACAAAAACATACCCAAAATGACCGATACGCCAATTGTAGAAGCATGTCGATTCGTACAGCTCACCTTCTCTTGCGCACTAATGCAGCTGGTCTGCCGGATGATCGACATGGAGGCTACTGCAGGCCAGACATATTTGTCGGAAGCTGGACGAAAACACGTGCAAAATATTTCGATACGTCATCTTTAAATAGTTTACCCGTAAATGTTTGTTCCCCCCTCGCACAGGTGTAGTTGTGGTTTTCCCGTTGGCTTATCGACACTATGACTACTACTTAGACTCGTCTCGAATGCTGAACTAAAGCACATACAACATTCGCACATCAACTCACGCGGCGCAGTTCTCTACAAAAAAGACATTTGGTTCAACGCAACGAACGGTTTCGTGAGAGTTGAAGCTCGAAACGCACCGTCACCTGAACGCTTTACTCGTAGCTATAGCAATAGCGCAGCCGATAGAGCTATGCTGTGCTGCGGTATAGTCCCCGGTGGCCTGGTAGGTGGACCGCGTGCCTACTAAGATCAGTAATAATGTGGGTTCCGAGTCTCACCGATTGCATACTCGTGAGGATTTTTTCTTGCATAAAAAATGATCAGCGGAAAACGCGAGAGCTTGAGTTAGCAACATGCAGTGAAAATCGACGAGCGGTGGTATGCACGATAAAATTGAAGGCACGTACTGCGGGCGAGAAGGGACGACACCTGTGACCACGGCATGTCCAGAAGATCGCTAAGCGTAAAAACTTTTACGAGTTAAGCTGGAGAGTAACAGTGTTGATAAATGTATCTATACATGGATGTAAATTAGTGCAGCGGTACAGTAGGACAGTACACAGTAGTTCGGAGCAATGCCAAGTAGGGGCTACCATGTTACCAGGCAGCATGGCGTCAAGCGGCACGAGTGGCTATATCCTGCAGCTTCGCAAGTCTCAAACTCTTGGGATTTCTTTTTCGCGGTATGTACACTGCCACGAACATGCTGTAAAGTCCGGGTTTGAGTGAGGTACACAACGTCGCTCGCGCTACAGTAGTGGCAGTCGTACAGTAGTAGCAGTAGTGGCCTAAAGGCGGTACTATAGTATTAGTAAATATGGGGGTATACCCTCCTGTGGGTTTGGTTTCGCAGGTTTTTCTTTCCATGACGTGAAGGCCTGTAGAATGCCGCACCGTGCAGTACTGCTGTGCAGTAGATACAAGCCATTCTGCCGTAGGTGCGAGTATTGGGATTGCATTTTCCAGCCCAAAAACATTTGTCATTGCCGGAGCTCCTCAACCATTGCAACCATTGCAGCTCTCAAACGGTCCAATATCTTTGTACTCACTGCCCAACATATTTGTACCCGATCCACGTTTTCAAGATACACGGGTTAGACAGCTGCCCCTTGGAATTGTGTACCGGACTCAGCTAACTCTAACACTAATTCCAAGGTGTGAGGTACGACCTCTATTAATAGCGAGAAGCCTCAGCAAGTTTAGGTTATACCTCTGCTGTACGTCGTCTACGCTCGTGGCACGCCCCTGTTTTCACCTGGGCGAGAGTCGTTAATCACAGGTTGAAACGGGCGGGCAGGGGGCCCGAACACAGTCCACTTCCTCCAAGCTGCACATCTCATCTTCGTCACACGGGTTCGGGTCGCATACGTCGGCGCAGTAGTATTCCTCCGTGGAACTGTCTGAGTAGAACAGGCACTCCTGTCACGGGGTGCAGTGGTGCAAATCGAACAGTATCATCAGCATGGAAGCGTGGATTCCAAGCTAGCATTTTTTTCCCATGCCATTTACTATCTTCTTCGCCCTTCTTTTCCCTCTCTCTCCTAGTCGTAACTCTGATCAACTATTGGGTCACATAGCAGGCTCTTCTCCCTCCTCTGGAAACATATGCGTACTTAGTATACATACATGTGCTCCTTCTGTCGAGAACAGTTCTCTTTAATGGTGAAACACTTACAGTGAAGCCCCTTCCGCTGGCGGTTTGCTTTCACGCGGATTGCGTGTTTTCTTATACCTTTCGTCAATACAACACCGAACTCAGACATGCTCGAAATTTAAGCGGCTGTACCGTAGATTCACGTACGATGCCAACTGGAAAGAAAGTTTTTCTCACTCAAGATAATCTATACGCCAACGAGCGCAAGCCTCTATCGCTGAGAAAACGATGTTGTGAGGTTTTTTCACTTCACGATTAAGGCATACTGGTACACATGGGAATTCTTGCGCAACCACCTGGGACCGTTCCGATCTTGAATTTCCTCAAAAGTGCGCGTACTGTGACACACCTGCTGCGCAGTGTCACGACAGAGGTGGTGCCTTATTCCCTGAGGGCAATGTCTCATGTCCCACATGAGGAGGTGCATCTCTCACTATCTCACCCGCAACATAAGTTCGAAGAAGTTTGGTCGAGCAACGTTTTTTTTAATGTGCTACGTAGTCCTAAACCAAATATATTGCTGTAGTGTCACACTAACCAGTAGTTGCTCGCTATAGGAGCTCAACCGGTCATTAAATATTGAACCAAAAAGGGGGATCTCTACCGTGGAATTGCTCATAAACAGCGATCACAGTTTTTCAATAGGCGGCCAATGTGCCAGGAAGCGGCCGCGTGAGGCACCCCTCACGTCATTGAGAATAATGAAAGCCTACGCATTGTTGCAGACCCCTCCCTGTGAGAGACCCGCTGCATGAGGGCTATTGCTCGGAGCGGCGCGTGAGGGGGCCACGTCTAATAACCTCAACACTAACCCTAACCCTTACCATATCCTAGCCCTGACCTAAACCCGACCCTAACTCAATCCGTTACCGCAAGCCATACTCCTCATACCGGATATTTCACGCGGGGGTTCGGCTGGCCACAATCCTCAAAAAATGCTTCTCGCGCAGCGTGTCCTTAATCCTGCTAATTTCAACGGTGCCAAGTTCAAGTTCAACTCCAACTCGAGGTGGCGCTTTCAACGACTCAGTCTCTCCGATGACTACTCGGCACAGTATAGGGGTGCCGGTGATCTAGGCGTTGAGCCATGCTAGGGTATAGGCACCTAGCGCTTATCATGGCGCGTTTCTCTGTACAGTACCTCAACGAACACCTATTATATAAGACGATTGTTTTGGAATATGTACACGCAAGCTGACGAATCAACCCCAGTGTAGGCTCAGTCTATAACACACACAAACAAAATCTATAGAACACCACAAATGGGATCTCAACGATAGATCGATTGAGAAGGTCCTCAGCTGAGGGGTCTATCACAGTTACAGTGATAGTCCGACATAAAGTTCGCGAAATAATTAATACGTGGCCTAAAAGTCTCTCCTCCACCTCAGCCTGGGCTAAAACCTACCGGTATGCACCATGGTAGTGTACCATAGCAATGATAGAGATGCCAAGCCAAGCGCTAGTGTAAACGGGTGACCAACGCTGCGGTAGTGGGGTAACTTTTAGCCCATCATACGTCGGTCTTATCCTTAAAGGCAGTGCGGGGTGTAGCTACCTACACTGTATTTCTTTGCAGCCTTATGAAAGTTTTGGGCGTTTCGGTTAGCCCCCCCCCCCCCCCCCTGCCATAAAGATACCGGAACGCGCTGCGCCATAAAAATAGCTCAAAGTCCGCTTTTGAGTGAAGTTAGAGAATTAGAGTCTTTCGTCCGAGTGCCCTACTCTCGGGAGTGAGAGCGGAGGTATGATACCAACCCTAACCCTAACCCTAAGGCATGCCTTACGGCACTTGGCGTACTTTGTGACGAAATTAATTTTGAACGACGGGGCTCCTGAAGTGAGGACCTACCCACAATCAACGCAATGTAATTCGTCGAATACCATGGGATCTCGTCCATCAGGTGGTTGCATTTCGAGGTTTTGCTCGAAACCAAGTTTTGGTGTAAACAGGAGATATGATACATATTGTGCACCTGGTAAACTCTGTAGAGCTCTTTGTAAAGCGAGGAACTTCAGAAACTATTAGTTGAGGGGACCTTCTGCCGTAGTATATACATCTTCTTTTTCTACGCTGTCTACCTCATCAGGTTTGCTTCTTAAGGATATACCTGAAACTTGCTGCATCTTCCATTGCATGGGTCGTCGTCGCAGCCGGCTTCTAGGGTCGCTTCCTCCTCATCAGTGACTGAACTCCAGACCCGCACCAGGCCGCAGATACTAATCCTGAGCTGATCCTCTTGATCCGGAAAGAAGATGCTGCCTTCACTCCGGTATAAACCGAGGAGGTACTCCTCGCGTAGCTCCAGCGAGACCCCGCAGCTGGCGCTGTTCCCCCCGGTGACGATGTTTATCTGCTGGCCGTACGCCACGTTGGGTTCCTCCTTGTAGAGGGTGTTTACGGCTACCGTATACGTCACGTCAGCGTTGATGTCCACCTGCTCGGACCTGCGGCGGGGGGCAATCGTGCAATCGTGATTGTGGCCGACATCAACGGTCTGTGCTAATTGTGCATGAGGGTTGGGCGAGAGACGAATCAACGGTAAGCACTCCGCACACATTCTCGTCGCGTATATACAGTAGTTTCGACGCCCTTGAGTAGCCACACTGCAGAATGTACACGTTGTTGCTCTTCTCGGGCTTTCCTTGCCTAATTTTCGCAAACTTTCGGTTCTCGCCGATGTTTGTTAGTGTAATTCCCGCAAACTACAATTGATGCTGTTGCAGCTTGTTGTTGTTCTTATATTTTTTGTGTTCTCCATCTGTCAATAAGGTAGTAGAATACAATTTTATTGCATCGGCGATGCACTATTTTTAATGGGCAGGGGTGATTGGGAGTAAATAAAGAATTACCAGAGTTCTGGCTATTAGTACTTGTAATTCGTTGTGTTTTTACCTGGCGATACGCAGCACGAGCTTCAAAGTGGATCTCTAAAATGATCCCAGAAGGAAACAATATCAAGCGAATTTGTTTATTTTTTACATTATTGTTACTGTAAATGGACCATCCTCCAATGTGCAACAGCGCAGCGTTAACTTTAAGGCCGATGACTTCAGTGGCATCAATATCAAAGGGGAACAAAACAACGAACACCGACAATGTCAATGACGTCTATTAATACCCCCCTTCTGTGGTATGGGAAGGACGAGCTCCGATGGAACCATCGAAGAGAGAAGAGCTCTATCTACCAACAAAAAACATTCTGAAGAACAGTGGTCACGCCAAATCATGGCGACATCGCATGCATCCTCATATATGCGTCACGGATGCATGTATGTGTTCTCCTCCTGTTTGATGCAGTCATGAAGTGGATCTGCCTTGTGTCGATAAAAGTTTAATGCATGCTCGAAGGTGGAATGTCAAGCACGAAGGGATGGAACATACCATTCTTCATTGTTTTACTTTACGCGATATCATGCACATTGATGCAGATGGCCTTGCCAATCACTGCGCGAGCGAGCCATGCTCGACCCAACAGTACAAACCAACCGAACGACGTACTGTAGATCGGGTACCGAAAGCCACAAAGGACAAAATGCTCCTTCGCGGTTGTCTTGGGTCTCTTTAGTGTTTCTGTTGACCATTTCCGGGGAACTATTGAACAATGACGGATAGATGAAAAACCTCAACTGCGAAGTCAAAATACCACTTTCGAGAATACAAGCCCACCCGGATTTGTTTTTTAATGCTAAGATTGACTGCAGAAAAGCCTATGAAGTGTCGTGGAGTGTATATTTACAGTTCGGCGCGAATCGACTGGGGCAATAAATGCTGAACTCCCCCCCGAGATAAAACTGGAGGCATGCGCCGTAGTGGCAGGGGGGAAGAGGAGTGCCCGCTATGTGGAGAGAGTTGACGGAGGAGCAGGGACGAGGAAAAGTATGCATCAATTACTGGTCGTGATTTACGATTTGAAGGACACACAAAGCGCAATGATACGTCACACCACAGAGTGCTGGGCGCAAGAGGCTGCGAGCTGTGTATTATTTTCGTTGATACCTAGGTTGAAAGCAGCAGCAGCAAGTTGTTCAGCTATGCACTTATCAAGTTATATGGCACTGTATTTTGTTTGGTCACGCTACTGTATACCTGATAGTCTATACTGCTGTCGTAGTAGTGGAGGTTGATATCCAGAACGAGTTGTCTTGATATTGACAATCGCGGCCCGAAAGCACACAAAAAATGCCCCCGACTAAAAATCACTGATAAACGACACCTGAACCTATTATTAGTAGGAGGTAGGGCGGGATCATACACCATCAAGGACCAGCAGGGCGTCAGTGCCGTCTTTCCTGTAGTATTCTGACTCGATGTCCTGGATCATTTGATGTAAGTATTGGATTTTTGGATGAGGCCTCCTGCGCGGCAGGGGTCCTCGTTCGGTATTTCGCCCCGCGCTGAGTGGACGAGCGTATCGCCTGCTCTGCGCGGGGATAGTACCTGCAAATGACCTGGGAATTCAAGCCTATGAATGCTCTTTCTACCGATGGGTGGGTGGGAGGTCTCAATAAATATGTCGTGTCCCCCTCTGCTCACGAGGTTTTGGGAACGAAATGACGAGTGATCGTAAGCAACCACTCCACAATACAGATTCAAGACATTTTCGATGGCACCCTGAGTTCCATGATTTGTGCCAAATCATTACCTCTGTTGTCATCGCCAATTTTACTGTAGTATTCTGACTCGATGCCTTGGATCATTTGATGTAAGTATTGGATTTTTGGATGAGGCCTCCTGCGTCGACCCGTGGTCTCGCCCATACTTCGTTGCGCCGTTGGATATTATTTTGTTGTGTGTCCTCTTAATATAGACCACTGGTCGGATACGTACTTGTCTCACCCAAACTTCCTTACGTTTGCCTCAACCCTGTCTCGCACATGCTGCGAAATCCTGTTCAAGCTCACCTGAGCAGCACTGTTGCATGCAGGACAACATCTGAAGTGTCCACATAGCCGCACAGCCCATCCGAGTTAGGGAAACACGAGCAAGCTTCCGCATTTATCGGCTGGTCTAGCAGCAGGACGGCGCCAAATGCCAGCATACTCATAAACTTGTAGAAGGCCATGTTGGGGTACTTCTGCAGAGATGAGCTACAAAATCTGGGTTTCGAAAAAGGCCCGTAGCTTGGTGCGTTGAGTAGTGAGTCCGTGGTGGTTGGTACATGTAACAGCAGCAGTATTATTTGGGCGGGTATTTGAACGATTACAGACGGCGTTTTTGGTGTGGACAGTTTGCACGCTTCGTTCAGCAATAATCAAACAATTCTGTTTTTGTTGTTGTTGTGGAGCGACGTTCGTCACGGGCAACATCGTCACCATCTGTCTTTGGGCCCGTTGGGTTGCAGATCCAGCAATCAATCAGTCTGTCTGTACATACACACATATACCGAGACATCTATACGCCAGTGATGTGACCGACTATAAAAACACGTATAATGCTAGATCGGTAAGAACCGCTGGCGGCTTCAAGTAACAAACCTGTGTACGAAAAAATCTTGCAGAAGAACTGCTTCACCTACGTTTTTGCGGACAAAATACAATAGTTGGATTTGGTGTAGGGTATATTTTGCGGCACTAAAAAATTAAGTTGCTCCTAGATAATACTACTACCTACAGTAGGGCAGCAGCAATTATTGTGGCGTATTATCGTGCGGTTGGAACATCGTGTTTATAGAGTTGAAGTACAACTGTGGGTAGCCCCTATTTAAGGGCCACAGCGTCAATACTTGGGATTGGAGGCCCCTTATATAGGTACCAACGTCCCTTATCATGCAGCAGTAGTTGTTGGTACCGGCCCCTTGCAGTCCGTAGTGAGCAAAAAATGGTGGGCAGAAATGGGAGGTCTCCGATGTATCGCTTCCCTTATCGCGGGGCTACCCATCGTAACATCATAACAACAACATAACATCATAGCAACATCATAACATGAAAACATCATAATATCACAACAGCATCATCAATATAACATCATAACAACATCATACTTATAGCTGCAGTAATATACTACCTGGTACCTGGTGTCAGGCAACATATTTGGTATGTAAGCTGTTTCGTTCTTGAGTTTAACTTCGAGCGGTGCTTTTGGTTCCGTTTTTGTGGCAACTTGCTGCACCTGCATCCGTCTACGCCGCATCCTTACTTACATCATCCTTGAAACAAATAAATATATCGCCCTGCTACTGACTGCACATTCTCACGTACACATTTCGGGGGAAAACGCTACGTACTTGGATTCCGAGTTGAACGCTGTTTGGGGAATTAACCCTTGGATTCAGAGTTTAAGGTAATATTCAGTGTTATTAGTAGTAAAAAAAACGCCTCGAACGTGGGCGGCCAGCAATATATACATTAGGATACATTACGACGGGAAATTGCGGCGTTTCGAACAGATAACGCATAACGTCCCCGACCTATTCCCAGCGCAGGGGAAACGGAAGTGTTCATCGCGCTTAAGCTGTGCCTGTATGACATGAAAAGGAGCCAGCACCGTCGAATTTACCCTCTATCAATATCAATCGGGCATATGTGTGGATAGCTTTGTTGTTGTACGGAGTGATTGCCACATATTTGTATTTGGCGTTGAACGTCTAATACATGTTTTGCCGTTGTGTTTGTATTGCATAGACAACATATACATGTGTTCTGTGTGCGTACGTGCTTTTTCGTGTTCTTGTGCCCGAACGTTATTAATACTACAATCTTACGCATGCTAATGGCATTGATGATGATCCACTATTACAATAGCGTGACCTTCTTTGAAACTGGGATACTATCGTGTACCACTGTAACTAAACCAGCTGTGTTGCCCCGTTGTAGTGCGTTGTGTCCTATTGCTGCGTCAAGGTACAAATCTTCGGTTTATGGAAACAATGGATTCCCCACTAGGAGGGCACAGGTGGTCGGGACCCCACCCTTGCACAATGCAGGTGAAAAAAAAGTCCTCGAGACATTGTAGCACACACACCATTCGGCGTACCAAGTTGAGAGGTTGTCGACATCTTGTTGTGGGGTTTGCAACAGTATTGAACGTCTTCAAAATGATTGTTTTACGCCCACGTTGTTCAAGGGGGGGTCTCGGTTACCTGTGAAGGCGAGCATACTTACCTCGGAATACAGCATGCGACATACGGGATACAAGGTTCGAGTAGGGGTGTTACCATGAAAACTGCTAGATATCAAGGGAAGAGGGCAGGGCGAAGCCTAGGCTGATACGATGAGAAGTATGAAATATGCTGTTGCTCCAATAAATAAATTCTAAATTTTGTGTTGTGTTACCTATTACAGCATGCATTCCCTGAGGCATGTTGACATGCGGGGCAAGTCATAAGCGTGGTCGGAAGCTGCTGGGCCAGATACTGATGGACGTCCGAGAAAGCCTCGGCGCCAATCGCTCCGCCCAACCTTCAATTACCGCCAGTCTTCACGACCCGGAGCCAACACCCACTTCCACTGATTCAACCCGGATCTTCCCCACCGCCGACGGCATCCACGAGACAAGCCCCCCTCCTCCATGCCAACCACCTAACTCCCCACTTGGGCCACTCCTACCGCCTTCTACCCCCGAAGCCGACCCCAGCAGCCATTTCGCCCAAGTGTCCACCATCAACACCACAGCCCACAGCCACCTCCCTACCTGCCGGCTACCGATACCGGAACACGGACCATGCCCTACAAGCGGCATCATTACCGTCGACGACGCGTTGTTTACGAAGACGGTTCTCGCGCACAGCGGCCCCACCGCCATTACGCGCCGCGAACTCGTGGCACTGCTCGATACCCGCTCGCCCCGCTCGTTTATCACCGCAACTGCGGTGGAACAACTGAAGGCCTCCAAGTCAGCTACCGATGCGTGCGAACGGCATAGTTGCCCCCGTTCATGGGGAGGTTTCGGCACTTTAGCCTCCCTCTCCACCTCCGTCCCCATCCGCTCCAGCATCCAGTTTATGCGCCTCCAGACCCCCAATGCTGCCCTGGCAGTATGGGCCTGCGTAGTTCCTGCAGGAACCATGCAGCACCCCATTCTCTTGGGGCGAGACGGTTGGGTGTGCTGCGGGCAACGCTCGTATACCACGCTCGAGCAACAGCCCGCCTCTCCCCCCCCACCAACCTCCCCGGCGAATCCTTGGCGGGCTCTCCTTGCGTCACTATGACCCCGACGGAGCCTCAGCATTCATTCCCGACGATCGTTCCACTGATGACATCTACCACCTCTGCCTCGCCGGGGACAAAGCGATTTTGCTTTCCTGTACACCGAAGCTCGTCAAGGTCAACCGGGTGCGTCAGTCAGGTGCCCCAGCGTTTACTGGGAACTACATGGTGAACATGCTCCCTCGCGAGAACCCCCTTTCCGACACGACGATGATCGTCTCCGATGGGTACCAAGCGGTCCCACTATCTGGATCTACCGATCTCGAGCCGGGCGCCCTCCTCGGAGTCTCCTGTTCCCAACTGGAATAGTTACCGCTTACCACCATTGGGCACCCTTCCTTTGACCCTTCCCCCCTCCCTCCAATCCCGGACGTACATACCCTCCACGACGACATCCCCGTGGCCGACGAGAGCTTATCGGCAGCCGACCCCCCTACCGGACCACACGCCCCGTGCCCACAGCTCCTTGCACGCCTCGACGCCGACCAACGGGAACGATTCCTCGACCTCTGGGAACGTTTGCCGTTGCACCTACGCAACGTCAAATTCGATCTTCACGGTTCTAGATGAACCCCATCGGTGATCGACAACTTGGGCTACGTCCTCTGCGAATTCCAGGACGTCTTCTCCTCCTCGAAGACTGACATCGGCTCGTGCTCGCGCCGTTCAAGATCACAGTTCCCCCGGACAGCGCACCGGCCTCTTCCCGCCCCTACAGGATCAATCTCCTCGGCCAGAATATTCGTTGAATGCGACGACATCAGGTGTTAAATGAAGGCCGAGGTAAGGGTTAGGGACGCAGGTATATCTGGCAGCTGGGAAGCAGTGCTTCGCTTCTTTTAGCTAAGATCTTCTTTATTGATGGCGAGAGCTAAGGAGGTGCTCTTGTAGAGTAGTGAGAGGTAGGGGGGGGGACTCGACACCCAGATAAAACTCGTCCTGCCCCACCCGACAAGCTATCCTAAATTCCTCTTATCTGATGTAATCCTATAGAACTTTCCTATGGCTACCGACCGTTTTCCTGCTAATATAAGAACTTATCATTTTATGACCTTATCTCCGACATTATTCTTGTTTAACAGGAGCCTCAGAAAAATTACTGTACAGTTGGTGGTACTGCGTGCGCAACCTCTGTCGTACCATGCATGAAGGAACGACCAGTGCCATGCTGGTCCTGCGTATGACACTCGGATTCGTGATTACGACCGTCCGTTCCGCAAATCGTTCTTCAAGTGTGATACGAGTGAAGCACTCCTGGGCTATAGATATAGGTAAGATAAGCTGCAGTTTTGTGGTCTCAGGACTAAGGGATTTATCCCAGGGATGGATTAACCTGGCGGATATTCCGGAGTCGAGAGTGTCGTTTAACCCTAACTCTAACCCCAACGAGCTATCCGCCTTAGGAAACATTCCTAAAAGAACGTTACTCTCGACTGACGGAATATCCGCCGGATGAATCCATTGGATTAATCCCGTAGTCCTGAGACCACAAAACTGCAGACATTCTTTGGATTAACCCCGTAATCCTGAGACCACAAAACTGCAGACTATTTTATCTATATCTATAGCCCATGAGTGCTCCAGTCATATCACCTTTCAAAAACAGTTTGCGGCAAGGACGGTCTTAAACCACGAATCCGAGTGTCAGATGCAGGACCAGCGTGCCACTGGTCGTTCTTTCACACATGGTGCGACAGAGGTCGCATATATACCACCAACTGCTGTACAGTAATTTTTCTGAGGCTCCTCAACTGAGGAGCTCTATACGCCACCAAAAACTGACGTATGAGGAAATACTGTATGTATGGGCACTCCCATTGCCTAGGTGCTAGCAGGTAACGAATAATATCATGCTACACAAAAAGGGTATCGGTTAGTTTATCAGTTGAGGAATTCCGTCAGTCGGAAATCTTTCGGTCGAAACGTGTGCTGTACTGCTATATGCCTCTGTCGTAGGGTTAGGGTTAGTAAAGAGAAGCGGCCCCTTAAAGAGACGCTGGCACCCTCAGGAATGCGTCATCAAGTACCCGCGCGTAGGCATTTCGGCACCATATACGCGCGACTTGGATTTAGAGTTAGAGGTTTGTAACCAAGATCAGTATTCCGTAATTATAGAATGGCGCGTTCTACGATAGAGGTAGCATATTTCGGCTGTTTTTATCCTGTATGACGGGGTTCCTTGACCCGAAATCGTCGGAATGCCAGTCTTGTGTCGAAAAATCACGTTTTCGTATACTTGGGCCATGAGATTATTCATTGGGATGCAATTCGATTTATGCTGAAGTCAGTTTTCGGGTGAGGTATGGAGCTCCTTAAGGTCAAGCGAGGAGCCTCAGAAAATGTAGGGTGAACTTCTATCGTTGAACTCCTCGAATAGATGATGCACATTTACAAGAATTCTGAGCATTTAGCCTGGTTTGGCCCTTTTTTGGGCCCGAGAATTTACTACCCATCATTGCAGCGAAGTGTTTCCGCCCGCCTCATCCTCGACGATGACTCTCTGAGAGATATATCATCCGCCCGGAGAACAGCAACATTATAGTGAAGGCTATTGCTTCATCGGTGATGTAGCCATTGTCCTATATATGCTCCCTTGCGTAAAACGAGACATTTTAGCGTTTTAGCGAGCTTTTCGAGCTACTCGCTCGCAACTTCGAGTACACGAAAACACCTCGTGAGTCGCTTCTGGTTGCATACGACTGCCATCTGGCGCACCCGATACCCTCACACATTCCACCAAGAGCATCCCTCAACTTCGAGGGCTGTAGCTGTCCACAAGTGAGGTGCAAACGTTTTGTGCACCCCAAATTTCGACCAATTTCGACCACTGCAGCACCTCTATTTCGAAATGTAGGCATCTGTTGAGAACGGGCGAGAGATCAATTTCGAGAGAAACACAAGCTGCTGTGATGAACGTCTTTCAAGTCACCGTCGCTCTCTGGTAAGCACGGACCAATTGTAAACGCAGCGTCTTGAACTGTCGATGTGTTTTTCTGTTCCGATAAAACATCTAGATATTAGAGTGACCGGAAACCCGGGAACCAGGGGACTCTAGGGTGCCAGCGTCTCCTCAAGCGATGCAATCAGACACAAGCAAAACCCGGCAAGCACGAGTTACGCTCTGCGGTAACTACTATGCAGCGTTGATTGGCTCTGTCTAGAGGCGCATCGCGGCGTCGCACCTCCACCGTTGCAGAACTCGATGCTAACGTACGCACACTGAGCTGCGGCAACGCGAACAGCCTCATACTCTGACGTGACGGCAACGACCTTGGCGTGGTGCGTGTATTAAACCGTTCTTTCTACTCGTTGACATCCAGCACAACAAGTGTCCGTTCTGATTCTTCAATCCTAGAGAGATACAAGTTCTGTGGTCACAAAATTACGCCACAGATACACTACATTGTTTTGCAGTAAGCAGAGTAGACAATGCATGCCACGGCATCCAACTGGATACGACAGACACGACATACAAATTCCATGAAAAAGAGAAAACAAGTATATAACAAGAACAAATGTGGAAGCATAGAAAGGAAAAAGAAAAGACCAATGTGTCGCGCCCCCCCGCAGGGGATGTGGCAGACACTTGAAGAGAAAGAGCTCATTAAACAACGCCACTTTGCCGGCGTCCCCGGTGGCTTGGTAGGTGGTCCGCGTGCCTATCACGATCAACTTCGTTGTTTCAAATCTCACCGAGTGCATGCTCGTAGGGACTTTTTCTTGCATAAACAATTGATAGCGGAAAGCGCGAAAGCGTGAGTTGGCTACATTCGATGAAAATCAACGAGCAGTGGGAATGCTGAACCCTATGCGCGATAAAAAATAAAGGCACGTACCGCGGGCGAGAAGGGACGACACCTGTGACCACGGCTTGTCCAGAAGATCATCGAGCAGGGTAAAACCTCCTACGAGTGGGCTGGAAAGTAAAAGTGATGAAAAAAACCCCAACTAAATGCAAACACATCAAGACTAAGAACCAAGGGAAATAACGGACAAACCGAAACATAAAAAGCACCCTCCAGGTAGCCGCAGCAATTTGTGGTACGAGTAGCATAGGCAGGTTCAATCTACTAGTCGGTCTGGTACCTTGCAACCCTGTCTACCGTCTGCATCCTGCTTTCATAAACTATACCCCACCTCCGGAGAGGGTGCGTGAGACAATACGAAACGAGCAAAGCAGGCTAGTCATTTACCCACGCCGCAGGATTCCTGTCATAATCACATAAATGAAGAAGAGTAAAAAGTAACAAAACAAAAATCACGCAGGATCAAAGCGCAGTAAATTAAAACAAAGTAAGACCACGTCCGAATCAGCTGCAGCAGCTGGCGGTAAGAGTAGCATATATATGTTCCACTCACTAGTCGGACTGGTGCCTGGCTACCCCGTCTGTCGTCTCCTTCCTCCTTTCGTCCACCGTGGTTACCCTTGTACTCCTCCTGATGCCCCCCATCTCACCATTGCCTTCCTCGGGCTTCCTTCCACTCCTCCTGTTGCCCCCCCTCCTCCAATTCCGTTGTGGTCCACCCACGGCGGATGCGCGGCGCTGCCTGCTCAGCTGTGCCTCATCCTCGTGCCACCTTATCAAGAGCCATTCGGCAGCTTCAAGGACCCCCTGGTGCCACTTCCCTGCCTGTTTTGCTGCAGTGTACCACAGCGCGGTCCTAACTCCAAACACCAAGGGGGGGTGCTCCATTCATCGCTCGGTAGCTCGGAACCCCCTAAGGTCTTCTACTATGCATCTATGCCAAGTCTTAAACTGTCCACCCGTCTCGGGTTCTCCCCGCCAGTCATCGTCCCGAACATTACTCGATTGCTATTCGCTCCTTGCTTTGCCGTGCCACGACCTGCTCCAAAGCAAAGAGCCGCCAATTATGGATGATGGTTTCGATGCTCTCGCAGCGTGTCATCTTGAGAACCTTCGCGTACGGGAGGGTGGCGTGGTCAGTACAAAGTCGGCCCTGGAAGTCAATGACTCGCAAGAGGACTGGGTGGTGAGCCGTTCGACGTCCTATTATACGATTCCGGTCCGACCGGTGTGAGGTATGCCCGCACGAGACGGATCCGTCGGTCGATTTTGAGCGGGGAGATAAGCGTTTTCGTGGATAATGCCGCCTGTTTATACCTCTGGCCTGCTGCTTCGATGACGAGCAGTGGGGCGAGGGTTGTCTGGTCTGGTGTTCGTAGAAGCATTGCCTCTGTATTCTTTCCGATACCGTGAGGCCTGCTGCTTCGAAGACAATATGGATGACTGCGATAATTTTACTGAGTCTTTCAGCCGACGTCGAGACAGTTCCTACGTCACCGGCGCAACAAGCCCCATACAGCTCTTTGCGACGCATGACAGCGGCTACTGCTCCTCCATTCCGACTATTCCAGCATCATTGAGTTGAACCAAATCCCATACAATGGCTTCATCTTGGCTGAAGTATACTAGTACGACGTGGAGCGCAGCAGAAAAGAACACGTTGAACAGTAACGGTGATAGCACGCAGCCTTGCCGCAACCCCTCCGTGACATCAAACCACTTCGAGTGCTCACCGTCATCCGTACGCACGTGAGCCCGCATGACTAAAATTGCGGATAATGGTAAGCATCTTGCTTGGTCCACCAGAGCGTGTGAATACCTCCCACAGCAGCTCTCGGTCGACAGAGTGCGTTTTCTACAGATCGATGAAGCATACGTATAGGGGGATTTTTCCAGTCGTCCGAGCTCTCGCAACCGGCACATGACGAACAACATATCGATCGTTCATCGTACGGGGCGGAAGCCGTACTGTTCCTCCGGGATTGACCGCTCGGTCTCGCAGTAGTCGCTAAGGCGGGACGTGAAGATTTTCAACATTACTTTGCCTGCATGGGCAACAAGATAAACCCCTTCGTAGTTGTTGCAATCCGTTCGGTCATTCTTTTGTGAAAAACTTTGATGATCGCATGTTTCCATTGCTGGGGAGCTTCTTCTGTTACCCAAACGTTGACAAGGATGTTGTGAAAGCACTGGGCGAATGCGGCGTGGTATACGTTCAGGACTTCGGCCGGGAGACCATCTGGTCCAACAGCTTTCCAATTTGACATGCCCTTCAAGTGCCTCCGTCATCGTCCATGGATATTTCATCTCCATCCGATAGTCAAAGCGGGCGCGGTGGCAAGAGGTCGATTATCGTGGGATTGAGGTTCAGCGATTTCGTGGTCAAGAGTTTTTTGTAGAACCCCGACCATCGTTCACGAATTCGCACCTTATCCCGCAACAGCGTGCCATCCTCGTTTCTACTGTACTTTGCGTTCCTCCCTTTATTTCCTTCCAATCCCATCGTATTATTAAGGTGCTCGTAGAATCACCTCCAGTCGTTATTCGGTAGGAGTCGCTCGGTTTTGGCGAGATACTCTCCAAAATAAGCATGAGGTCTTGCGGCAATCACCTTCTGCAGGTTCGCACACTCAGATCTCAGTGTCCTCCACACGTCTATCCTATGAGTGGGTACACAAGAATTGTCGCGCATCCCCCCTCGCTATCCATGCTAATATGAATGCGGCCAAGGTTTCGTTAGACTCACACCATCCATGGCTACAGTGGCGACGAGGAGAGGGTGGTGCCTATTTTTCGAGCCGTGGTGAAAGCTCAACCATGCCAGACGTATTACGGGGCTGGATAAGCTGGTTGAAAGTGGAAACGGCCTTCGCGACTACTCGTCGCCGACGTTTCATCGGGCATAAAAACTGCATGTTGATGTCTCGGTGTTGGGGTTTTCGTATTAGTCTGCTGGGCGCAAAATGACCACTGAATAGGCCTTTGCATGCACAATGTTGTGGTCTGAGTCGGCCTTAGCTGGGGGCGGAGGCTGTGGGACGTTAGCATCATCTAGTCTAGGTCGAAGGGCTTGACGGGTTGGGGTGTGGTCGATCCGCTTTCGGTCATTCGGGCTGATGTCGTTGTGGGTGTGAGACATTCCACCCCTGTGCGTGGTGAAAAACGTGTTGATGAGAGCTAACTTGCAGTTGATGCCGAACGACAGAAGTCGTTTATCATTGTCGTCAAGAATGTCACGTCCGCATGCTCCAAGCACTCTACTTTCATCATCACCGCACCCTTCCATCCTCTGCCCAGGTCGCGCGTTGGCATCCATCAGTTGGAATCTGTTCCACCAAGTCCTCTAGCCTCTGCCAGAAAATGACGAAACACGTCGTGGTCAACGGATTCATTCGTACGTAAGGAAACCAGTGTGTTGCGTTTCCAACGACACGTCGACAACCTCAACGTCTCCGTTAGCAACACGCTGCCGAAGGACGTAAGACGGACGCCAATGTCCTTACTGTTGGGAGTAGTCACGTGGTTGTATTCAAAATGAAGCTTTAGTTCATTATCCTCTTTTACCCAAGGTACACCAAATATCGCCACCCGGGAAAAACGAGCTTCTGATGCCCTGCTGAACTAAACGAAATCCGTTTCGCGATTACACACGGCCATTGTCCCGCACTCGAATTGTGCAGGAGACAGTGCCATGCATAATAGGTGCCCTATGGAAAAATGATGAACAGGCACCATCGCACATCGCAACTCTACCAGAGATAGACCTCCTGTCAGTAGCCTTGCTTCAACAGTCCACATCTAACCGTAGACGTATGGATGTACACCAAGTTGCGCATTGCGAAAGGGCAAATATTGGAGATGCAGAATACCTCGCTACCGTTGAAATCGTTTGGAAAATTTCCATTCGAGCCTGGTTTGCCAGGGACATCAAAGACCCTACTAGCGACCGACATGGCTCAGCAACGCGTGTCTCATGCCTGCTAAACACCCTCATCCCCGCGTCAATCACTCTAGCAATACTTGGCCCGAGTCACAATGAACGTCAATACCGCACCCTAAGCGAAAACATATTGTTTTACCCTCAACGTCCCTGTATCCCAGCCTCGAGAACATTGGCAACCTGCGTACGGGCAACACCTCCGGGTTGATGATATGAACGAACGGGTTCAGGTCCTCACAAAACCTGTCACGCCGACGGAATCTTGAGCCCCATTATCAAATATACCACTCGCATGTGCTACGACTGCTACCATGGAAGCGGCGCCTGCCTCTACCAGACGTATAACACGCGCATCAGCGTCCCACCACTGGTAATGTGATCTGTTATGACTGATAATACGTGGCCTGACGCCGTGTCAAAGAGGAGACGAGAGGTCTGAGCCGCATCCTTGTGTCACGGGTGCCAGACACACATAAACCATATCAGTATGTTACAGATTACCTCCGATGGACCACTCAGCTGAGGTTGCATCGAGGGACGCGGCACCCAGACCTATAACAACTCGGCGCGCAATACATACCACAAAAAACTATCGATTCGGTGGAAGACATTCTGAGAAAATAAAAACACCACACCACAAATCGCGGACGCAAACAGCCAGCAACCTACTCATTCTGAGAAAATAAAAACACCGTATCACAAATCGCGGACGCAAACAGCCAGCAACCTACCCATAGGCGGTACAGCACCAAGACTACGTTGATAGAAAATCTGCGACACGCACCCCTACGAATAAAAGCGACAACCTCTTTGAATTCAAAACAGCCCGAGAACAGAATGAATCTACAGTAGTATGATGAGAGTAACAAGAAACACATATATACAAAAGTACAAGATTCACCGAATATCCAGAGCACTTTTTCGTGCTTATCCCCCCTTGAAGATACCAATGCATATGTAGTACGTTCATTCATGTGGGCTGTGAATTCTTCATCCTACACGTTTGAACTGAACAACGTGTATGGAGTGATCCCGTTTAAGAGAGCCACGCAGGAACAATTCCCCCTGGAATCAATTCTATTTTGCGTGGGATTCAAAAGATTGATGTTTACGTGGGGATTTACGGCATAGGAACCGACAGCCACAGAGAAACACACCTTGTCCACTGGGATCGGTTGGGTAGGAATTGGCTAAGTAGAATTCCACGCGGAGTGTTTCGATGGGATCACGGAAAAACTATTTTCACGGGAAGGGGAATACTTCAAATTTCCCGTGATATCCTGCGGGATGCTTCGTGCGGAGAATATCCCGAGGACTTCCCTGCAAAATACTAAAGTTCTCCATCTTCGATGCTCAAAGGTGTTGCCAAAAGTCACGCTTACGCATTTATTCCCCCTCCCCGACGTAACTGTGGCTCAAGTGCGTTGGGTTGATCCTGATGAATGCACGTGTTTCTAGGTGGCGGCCGATTTGATTGTCTTTCGCATGCTCCCCCCTAGATTTCTCAATCATTGAATCTCAAGAGTGGTGCCTCCTTCCTCGTGCGCCCCTCCTCGTCAAGTCAACTTAAGTAACCCGCAGGAAGCGGACGGTTACGGCGAATAGGTCCAACCTCCTTGATCGCTCTTTTCAACGCACGCATCTCTTTCACCAAAAGCCCCATCTCAATCAGCACCATGACGACCATGACCACGTTTGCCGCAATAAGAACACCCGAAAATGTCAATAGAGCCTGTGTTGTGTCTTCGGCAACGTCAATCTTCATGAGGAAGGCCACGTACATGCTGGCCACGACGACACCGTTCCCCCAACGGTAAAGGCCCATATCGACCATCTTTTTAAACGGAGACAGGGCTTCTGAAATGAACACGAATACCACAGCAAACAAAAGAGCAAGGGATATCTGTGCCTTGCTGTTAGGAAGAACAAATGCTGCAATACCAGTCAAAGCAACCCGACGGCCGCACTCTATGACCTCATAGTAGTATCGAGACGGCTTGTATGCGGCCCATAAACCTTTCAAGGACTTCAAAGGACCCACCTTTTCCCGGTCGGGTTTGACAAGGTCCCGCCGGTGCCAAAGAAGCAACCCCGCGAACGCAGCAGCTATGCCGACAGGATAGACCCATACCATAATTAGCGCATAAGCCTCAAACGAGCTGTGACGAGATGTTGAGCACGAAAGGCGGTAGTCCGCCCGAAGATAGATATTGCCATCGTCTAGTTCGTCACAACCGAACGTCTGGAAAATCTTGTATGACACTGGAGAGTAGACTAAGAAAGCGACATAAAGCACCGCAGTCTGATGCTTGTGCCGCACCTCGCACTTTTCAGACTCCGAGAAACTATTCCTCGTCTTCCCAACGAAGTAACTCCCCACCAGAACCGCGAGCACGAGAAGCGGCGTCATTGTAGCAAAAATAAGATGATCATAGAAATCGTTTGCGACCAAGCACGAATATGACAAGGCAAAATCAAAATCCAAGTTAATCGGGTTTAGTTTGTAGACGAAGCTCTTGTACAGCTCTGGGTATACGTCACCTGCGATGGCGTCAAACTGGTGGGAGGGCGACAGGGGCAACCGAGACAATGTGTGGGCCACAGCGCGGTCGGTCGTTAAATACCAGGACGACGAAACAAATAGTATCTAACTCCGACACCACATTTACACATACGCGGCGTGGGCGAGATTTCCAGATTTTTGTAACGCAAGGAAATAAGTAGAGGCGGGCAGGCACAAAAACGTCTTGAGATGGGGTGTCATACGATACCGGGGCACATCTTGTTCAAACGATATAACTTCAACATAATTAGCACCATTATGCAACACGCAAGTTATCCCTCGGTCCGGCTCGTAGCCGTTCGTGAAGGCCGTGGATGCATCGTTTGGTGGTGAACATTGCAACATATCCGGTTGTATGCATGCGTGGTTGCTTACATGACGTCGTCCAAGAGAGTTTTCAGTACACGGTGATAAGGGTAGCGGGAACGACAGTACGTTGTACATGCTCTGATACAACGGTTCTACCAGGATAGAGGGGAAAACATATCCTCACTGCAGATGTGATGATAGAGAATAAAGTGGAGACATACGCGCAGATTGCGTCCAAACTAAGCAGTTCAGTTGGGTCATTCGACAATGTTTAGTCTCCATTTTATTCAAGTCTGCATGAGTTTCAGACCTCCAAAAACCTACTCCGTATTACTTGTAACGTGCTCCTGTAGCTTTTTCGTCAGCAAGCCAACACCCGCATACCTGCGAAATGATCTGCCAGACGGTCACCACGATTTTAATCGCCGTAAGTGGAAGCATGTTCCCCAGAGAGCTTCGGCAAAACCAGCGTTTCAGGTTCCATACACGTTGAGCGATCTCCGGGTTCTCTTCTGCCGCGGGGCTTTCCGCTCTTCCTAGATATGAAAGAAGAAGAACGGCTAACAGTAGCACAACTAAACCCATGGCCACCACGAGCGCCACCGCCGATCTCGTGAAACTCTCGGAGCATCGATGACAACTGTAAGCAATCCCCGGGGCGAACCCTTCGGCACAAACCGCACAATCTGCAACGACGGTTGACGAGCGACAGCATTTAATCGGGCGCCGTGTTCCGAGCTCGTGGGTCGATCGACCAAGAGAACGTGTAACAACAAAATCGAGTCTTGATTGTCGAGGTTGGCTACGTATTTAACGAGTATGCTATTTAGGCTCAACGTGCAAGCGGGAACATCCGTCCCAAAGACATACCGCTACATCAATCACCACGTCCGTATATGGCTCGGTTGGTGACGGGTAAACCACTAGAGACAACCCCACACCATGATAGTTCATTGTAGAAGCACAATTTCAAGTACTTTCTCACATGGTCCCGTGTAGCCAGATGCACAGTACTTGTCGGCATCGTTGCCACCATCGCAGGCATTCTCTTGGTAGCATTTGAGGACGACGTGACTCTGGTTCGAGGCACGGAAGTAGCCTTTGTCGAGCGTGAGAGCCTCTATGGTTGTGCCACTTGACAGGGTGGTGGAACCAGGGGGCGGCTGTGCGCATACCGGCAAGCCGTTAATACGAACTTCGTTGCGGCTCGCGACACCTTCGCCACGAGTGGAACATCGAGAACATACTTCATCGAAGCACGAGTCGCAGAACTCCATCTGGTTTGATTCAGACGAGAGGCGTATCAATTCGGAAGAAATAGTGAGTGAATGTACAAAAGGTCGAACATGAATTGTGAGAGTGCACGCCGGACATATTTTCCAGGGCACTCCACGCCAGGTTTTGAACAAGGTCGACAAGTGAACACTCTAAAGTGCAATCGTAAACACGTGATTCTACAGTTGTATTGCAACAGGAAATATTGGACTTGCAGCCGCACGTCCTCCTCAATATACATGCAACTGCCGACAATGATGGCTCACCGATCTACGAGCGATACGCTACATACCACCGGCAATCAGTTGACCGACGTGAAGGTCAAGATTTCGTATAGCATTCTATATGTTGCCCAAAACTGCTGGCTATGTTACCTTATACAGTATATTCCTTGCCTCTTTCTTGTCGACGAAGCCGTACTCTCCTACACGGCAGCGATACGTGTTCTCCGAGAAAGAAACGTAAGACAGCTCTTGCAGAAGCCCAATGCTCATAACAGCGGGCCCTTCAACGCTGACCTCGTTAGCCAGGAAACTGGTATTCAAAACACGCATAGACCCCGTGTGGAAGATCGCTCCTCCCGAGGTCCCTGAATAGCGTGGCAGACAATTAAATCCGCGGGACAGCTTGCAGTGTGAACGAGACGCTGTTTGTGTAACACAACACATACATTACCACAACCCTAACCTTTTATGTGCACAACTTGAGTCATTAGTAAGGTCTATTCAAGGCTAGCAAACGTCGAAAGTGCTGTTAGTTCCGAGACCTGCCAGCGGGACAGTAGTGGATTTGATGAATGATAGCCAGGCACGGGGATGCCTGTAATAATCATAAGGCTTTTAAGCCTACCTATTACACGAAGAACAATCTACAGTAGGCGGTCTACGAATTGTCTAATATTCTAGGCACGTAACACGAAACTCACGTATTTCAACCTTCTCGAGTTCGTACATAGCATGGGTCATTATCCGGCCCGGCCAACTATGCTTGGGCAAAGTGTGACTTTGTTCTGTAGCTGCGGGAATGTCTGCGTGACTCACTTGCATAGTTGTTGCGGAAGACAGACCTAGTGAAGATGTCAAGCCCGGGGCCAGTGTTCAAGTATACTGCGCCCCCGTCTGCAGCCCTGTTGCCTTCGAAGACACACTCGCTGAAGAGGGTAAAGTGGTTTTCCACAGCCGTGGCGAATATGGCTCCGCCGAGCGCGGCTTCGTTGGACTTGAACATGACCCGACTGATTTGAACTATATCAGCTCGCTGAATAAACACGGCTCCTCCGAGACCGACGGCGAAACTATCGAAAAATGCTACGCTCCAGTTAGAAGCGTAGTTGCCGCCCGCTTCAAAGTATAGGCTACCTGCAACATGTCAATACCCATGGAAGCAAGTGTTGGAGCCCGTGGAATACATGCGGGTAATTCATTCCGTATTAGAGGAGTGTGGCTGCGTTTGTCAGGATAACCAAGATCTAAACGAAGCACGTCGCCGCTAGGAACATAATTTGTTGGGTCAGTTTCATTCTCGAGGAGACACACTTAGCGGATGGTGCCCTCTATATCAAAATGACGTGACTCGGTGTGCCTAGTATCTGTCCAAATCAAACTCGTATACGCTCAGCTCGTATGTACGTGTCAGGTGTTGTACTTGGCTGCTCTCGACGTTCTCGGTAGGTAAGCTCTTTGTTCGGCGATGACCAATGGGAAGGCTCGAAACATCAGTCCGGCAGGGCCTTCTTGTATCTCGATAAAACCAGGGCGAGACTACTGTAGGCCTTGGTTTAACCTGTAGTGTCAACTCCGGATGTAATACCTAAACCGCGGCACTACAATGCCTCCCAACAAGAATAGTTTATCAAGTAGAGCGAGGTCCGCTGGTGAACCCTCGAAACTTTCGTCTGCAATTTGTTCATCTCATAGCCCGTCGCACAATGAAACGCTTCCCAGGATGCCAAAAGTGATATCGAGGCACTTCCGTGACCAACTAATGTGACGCTCCCATCTCCCGTTTGTCGTGCAGAAGAGGGGCTTATGTGAAGGGCGGGAAAATTCGCTCTGCTCGTCACCACGAGCGCAATGCATACACGGGCTCCAGGCAAAAACGCATCCCCAACACCATCCCTAACTATTTTGGCATCGCACGTACGTCATGATAAGTTAATATTATGAGACCATAAACGACGAATGTACAAACAGGCTGCCGCTCGAGCCAACTGTCATGGCAACATCACGTCTGCATTGTAAGAAACTCGGGAGCTGATATTCTCCCCGAATCAATCGAGTCACGACAGGTGCTGTGACACGGTCTAATCCATGGAATGTTAGTAGTAGTACACTTGCCCTGTTGCAAAAACAAACTGCTTAACGAGTACAGGTAGTATAACCCCAACGGTGGCGTATACGATGCTATGGCCGGCGTCATTTGAACGATGAAACTACGAGGAAGCTGGTAGGACGCAACAAAAAAAGTAACAGCTTTATTTTACCCACGTTTGGGTTAAAATTGGTCCCATTTCGAGACTTCAACTAAAATTCACTTTGAACCAATGGTGATCAATTGTAGCCGTTTCAACGTCGAGCAGAAGCAATTACATGACCAAATGACGTCAGACGAGGCATCAATAGCGTTGATATAAGGAGAGACCCAAACCGACCCGTTTTGTTTCGAAATCACCGTTTTTCTCGATTTTTGTTTTTACCCGACGATTTAACTTTGCCTGGAAAGCAGGCGAGATGCGTGCCTTCTCGGGCAGACGTCTCGTGCTCAGTGCGGCCGCGTCGTGGACATGACAACTCTCAACCAAAATGAGGGTTTCAACCCAAACTCCCCCAATGATTCGAAAAAATAAGCGGACAGATAGCCGGGCACGGTTGAGAGCCTGTGAAACGTGAGGTGTTTTCTTAAAGGGACGGAGGAAACATACAATGCCTCGTTTTGGTGTGGAGTTACGCTTTGTTCTAAACGACTTGGCTTTGCCGGCGCATAATCCCATGTAAAGAGTAACGAACATGTACTGTAGGGTACCCCGTGACGGGCGCAAGGAAACGCCCGTATGACAATCTGCAAAAACATGCCGTTCGCGTGCAGGTGTTCGTTGTTGCTCACCCTTGTTTCGCGGATGGTTGCAAAAAAGGCAAAACCGCAAGTAACCTGGCCAGAAAGAAGCGAATCATATCAGGGTTAATCCGCGATCCAAGGGTATCCAGAACAACTACGATCTTCCGACCTCCTCACCTTCATTGCCTGTTAGGTCATCAGCAACTCCCTTGCTTCCGGTAATAGTGAAGTTGCTGTCAGTACCATAAATAGCACCTGCGAGAATCGGAACAATGTGCGTGAAAAACTAAGACAAAGGAAATCGGCGCTCCACGAGACTGATCATTTTGAATGTTGGAGCGCACTGCAAACTTGCTACACATACCTAGCCTTACACTCACACTGCATGCTCATGTCGCGAGCGCAGTAACCGTTCGTTAATATACTCGATACGGTGAACTTGACATGTGAAACAACGAGCGAGGGGGATGGTGAAACGAGCGAGTGTCTGGATGTCTGGAGAGATGCAGTGACTTTGACCACCACGGGGGGGGGGATATTAATTTCACGCCGACCGATTCGTCTTCTAGATGGATACATCAGGGGCCATACATTCCGTGAGATAAAGGTTTGTGACACGAAAAATGATTTGGCCCTTCCCAACGAGTCGTTGCTAGAACCCAGGTATTCATAAATATCCACCCACAAGAGTTAGCGCGAGATTAATATCCGACTGTTTTCAGCGACGGATCATGACCGCCTCAATGTAAAATGGGAGACCTCCCTTGCGACTTTTGTAGAAGAGGCATCGGCGTTCCCGCAGACCTTATGTATACATATGGATGCGAGGTTTGCATTTTGTGGGTATCCCCGCTGTTGCGAAATTTGTAGAAAAGGCATCGGCGTCCCCGGAGACCTTATGTATACCATATATAACATATGGATGCGAGGTTTGCATTTTGTGGGTATCCCCGCTCTTGCGACTTTTGTAGAAAAGTCATCGACGTCCCCGGAGACCTTATGTATACATATGGATGCGAGGTTTGCATTTTGTGGGTATCCCCGCTGTTGCGAAATTTGTAGAAAAGGCATCGGCGTCCCCGGAGACCTTATGTATACCATATATAACATATGGATGCGAGGTTTGCATTTTGTGGGTATCCCCGCTGAACCCTGAAGTGCACGACCACCGGTCTGCATGCCGCAACGTCGACCGGTAACGCGAAGAACGGCGCGAAGCATCATTTGGTACATGCATACGCCCTATGCCAGAGGAGCGGAACTAGGGAGCTGACCACAAGGAGACGAAACAATTGTGAGAGTCACCCATCGACAAGATCCGAGACGTGTCGATCTTATCTACTCACGGCCGTTAGATCTAGAAAAAGACCTGCCCCGGAGAACGGCTGGGTTATGTTGCATTGAAATGTTGTCGACCGAAAGCCAAGGGATGCGCATGGCTGCGAACAACGTGCCCAACTGTGCTTCCGCGGCTTTTCCGTGCGTTGCGGGGGGGTTAGTACAGACTTTTATTTATCGTGACAGACGAAAGGGTATGTTTATCGCCAACTCAAGGCAGCACGACAACCGTCGTATCTTGTGCCCTGCAAGGCGGGGCACGCCGTGATCGCTGGGTAGCCTAAACTCACGAACAGCCAGCTCAAATTCTCCACATGACGACACATTCAAAACTACCAGGTACATTGGAGCAGACAGCCGACTGGTACGTCTTTTTCAGCATACACATTTAGACATCAACACGCAAGACGAAGGGAGTGAGCCGAAGTGTACGAGATCGGCTCCTAGAAACCGCTAGTGCATTCGAGGCAGAAACCGAAGGATGTACGGCTTGCCGAGAAAGGAGTGCAAGGGCAGGTTTCGGCTTGGAAATGGACAGGTGTGTCAGGCACAGTCCAGGCGCACGCTCCCGCAAGCACAAGTGGCTGACTAGGGATATAGTTAAATCAAGTGGAGTGAGCAGGGAAATTTAAGAGACAGCCGCGGTGGAGGTTGGCCATATACCGCGTCTTCGCGTCACGACGCGCCCCAGCTAAACATTCCGAGCGATAGGCAGGCCAACTGCGTTTCCGTGTACGTAAAAATGAGGGCCACATATACTGCAAGAGAAGGATCAACTTCAAACTCGAATCCATCAGACGTACATGACGATCCTCTCACATTGATACAGAGGTTCTTGGGAGTGCTGGTGGCCTTAACGTTCTTCGTTGTTCCATTCGTGTGTTGGGGGCGGGAGTATATATAAAAGGCATGAAGTGATGCGACACAGACAAACTACCCCTACTTTTCTCAACATCAAACCGATTGTACCACTTTTCGTATTTGAAGCGAAAAGTTCAGCTTCGTGCAGTAGAGAATGTTGAATAGGTGACTGTAGATACGTTTTGCCCAAAACACGTTTTGTGATACACTCAAACAAGCATATTCATCTGCAGTGAGGGAACATCGGAATACCCTCCCCTCACTTTGATATCGTTCTATATGAAGCAAAGTCGAAGTATGTGTACAATGGGCGACTTTACGAGGCGACTGCCTCAGAGACAGACTGTCGGATAGCCATAAATGTAATTGGAAAAGAAAATCTAATGTTTTTTCGAAATGCGATGGCTCCGCGTTGAAATAAACCAACCATATGTTTGCCTAAATTGAACTGTACTGAGCAAGCAAACGTCGTCCGGCGGAATCGGAAATTACCTCATGACAAGCAAGTTACCAACGAATAACTTATCCATGAAAATGAATCCAAGGTAACAGTGTCTGCCACCCTCTCGTACATTTTTTTAAAGACAAATGGGCAAGCAGAGGCGAAGGGGGCACAACCAAAGAAGAACACATACTTGAGTAGGTTACCTGGTTTCGTGGTGTGGGTGCACAACAACTGTGCCACGGCTTATCATTGTCTTTTAAGGTCAGTCCTGAAAATCATAGCTGTGAACCACGCTACTCTCTTCTGATACCCGAATTCCGGACAGACATTTTCTAAACCAGATATGAGCTTTGCAAGCTGACCTCGAGCATACATATTTTATTTCATCGTTTGGGGCAACAAAGCGGTGGCTCGGGCCCGAACGTAAAACCTCGCCATCACAGCCTGCAAAACTTGGGGTCGTGGATCGGCCAAGAAAAACCGCTACCAGTTGCAGCTTCAACCAGTGTCGTACCAAGCACCGTCGACGTGTTATATGTATCAGTTCAATTGCGGATATTGAATGTGACTCTGGTAATACCGCAGCCAACACCATGACCGCCACCCATTGGGTTCGGGGGATTTTCGTGATGTGTTTGGTTCTTACGAACATTGCATGGAAGGTACTGGTATACTTCGTATGCTCTGCTCTGTATGTACCTTGTTGGAGAGACTGATTTTTGAAATGAATGTGCCAACCTAGATGTTGCGTGGTCTGCTTGATGAAACC
Source organism: Macrocystis pyrifera (assembly GCA_031763025.1). Lineage (NCBI taxonomy): Eukaryota > Phaeophyceae > Laminariales > Laminariaceae > Macrocystis > Macrocystis pyrifera. The sequence continues at coordinate 20,024,723 of JASSKH010000001.1, read as the reverse complement.
CCTAGTATCGGTTTTGTACTTCATATCAGTTTAAAACCTTACGTGGAATCTGTACAATCGTTTTTCTTCAGCTCGAGAAGTATTTGGATCGTTGGACAATCGACGCGCTTGCTAGGTATTAGAGATTATACATATCGTAATGTTACGGGTATGTCGTGGCAGGCTAGGGTGTGCGCTCAGGGGCAAGAACGGAGTAAGACATGGTATGGTTACGCTGCTCTCGAGATGGAAATTATCGAAACAACCCAACTGGGCCTTCTATGACGACCCGAGCATACCTGAAACCATGTAGACAACTTCACGGTTACCATAACACCTGCACTGGCGAGAGAACAAGCATTATTTCCTATTCGACGGTTGAAAGGTCAGACATCTTTCCGCTCCGTGGCGTATTCTGGTCGAATCTGCGCTTTCGAAGTGTTTCGTTGTGCGCGCGCAATTAAAAAGACATTTATAGAATCCCACGGAGAATGAATGTGTTGACTCTTATTCAGGCGGTTCCTGTAATTGACGAAACTCGGTTGTGATGCACCGAGTTGGTTTGAAATGCTTGCGAGCCACACATACACTCGGCATCGTCCCCTAACGACTGCAGCTTTGTCGCATTTTCATTTCATACGAAGTATAACGGCTGATTGTCCGCGAAAAAAACGTCTGGCAGCAAATACGATCGAGTCTGATGCACCCAAATAACTTGGGCCCAATCCAGTCAAGAACGTGTTCTGTCAAGTGGGTTAGCGAGTTAAACGGGACAGTCGAAGGCTTCTTTTTGTTCTTGTTCTCGCCACGGGTTTAGTGCGATCGGGACGAACAGCCGCATAATAAATCTTGTCGGATACATGCCAAATAGAAATTCATGTTGGCGCGTTATTTTCCACTCATTAACGACTTTAATTTACCCGTTTTTCAGGGTTCCAGGAATACTAAATAGGCCGGCGCTTCTTCGGCCCCCGAATCCTATCCGTTGTCGAGAAGACAAACGGTCACGACCCTCCAACGAACATAAGAGAATATATGTGCCGAAGCTAATCCTGGTCACACTGAAACCGTCGCGTGGACACGACGATGACTTCCGGTGAAACATTCTGTCGCGTTTCGGCAAAAAGGGGTTACTCGAGCTCTCTAAATCGGCAGCGCATATGGGAGGGAGGCAGGAGGCGCCAATCTTGCGTGGCACGGAATTAATCCAGGTCGGTTACGTTCCGACACAAATTCAGAGGAGTATTTACGCGGGGGGAAGACTGCATGCTCCTCTCTGCCTTTCCCTCTCACCAACTACCTTCATACCCAGGTTAAGAAAGGACAGGAACCATGTCAATGTGTGTCGATCACCGGACATTTTCCCGGTACCTTGAAAATAACCTTCGTGTGCACACGTTCGGTACTTCACAGAAATTGCGCAACTGTTCACATACTACAAAAATAATAGGTTTCCCGTGCACCCCTTGTTCCAAAGGATCTGTCTCATTTTCGAGGCGGTACGACAGGCACGGTAGAACATACAATTCACCTCAATTCACCATTCATCAGAGGTACTCGCCGTTTAGTGTCTACGTGCTCTTCAATCAAGAAATAAAACGAATTGCAATTGCATATCTATTTCGGTCCCGGTACACTTGTTCGTCGCCACACTGTTTACCGGGTTTCCACAAAACTATTGGCTAACATAATCGAAATGTGTGTAGAAATTTACCGCCAGGGAAGACGAACACGATGCCTGGCATTAAGGTTATTCATTTGCTCTTCTGGGACCGAGGCGCAGGTTTCGGATATTACATATATTTTGGACAAAAAACGAAAGAGGGACGCGGTCATATCAGGGGGACCATACTAATGAGGACCCACCATATAGACAGAAAAAACTATGTATATATATTTGATAAAATTTGGTCCTGATTAATCTGTTCCGTAACAGTATGGGCGCACAGCACTACGATAACTATCATGCTGCACGTATATCATACAACATATTGCACTGTAGTTCAATTACAAAGTGTATCTTCCTCTAGCCAGCAAATGGAATAGCGTAGAGAGCCCGGAGCTGTTGTCGTGACGTATTTACCACTCTCTCGACCCCCTAAACGCCAAGGGGGCACGTGCAACGTTTGCACCATTGCCTCAGGATTATTACTCAAACCGTAGCGCTGGGCTTTGGTCTAGCATGTACTGGCTGAGGGGGCTGCCAGGGTGCCAGTACTTTGAATATTTACGTACATCCTTCAATAACGCATCAGTAAACAGCAGAAACCCATCAAAGTTCACGGCGTAAAGAGCAGAGAGGGCACGCAAATCAGCTAGAGAGGGGAGGGAAGGAGACAGGGAGGAAGACCGTGAGCACGATGGACGAGGCCGCCTCAACCACTGATGGCTTGGGCTGTGTGGATTTTGACGGTGCATCTGGCGCCGAGCCCTTGGTGGAGTCAAGCCCCGCCACCGCTGCTGCTGCGGCTGCTCCTGCTGCTGGTGTGGAGGTTGTATCGACTCCCAATCGAGAAGAGAGTCGGGACCGGCTGAAACAGTCACCGCGGGAGGCGAAGCGCACAAGGCTTAAGACATCGCGAAGGAGAATCTGAGTAAACATTATGTTTGGAACAATATAAATGGATATGTACGTGAATGTTTACGTGTCTCAGGCCGCGATTTCGCAAATTGTAGCGATTCGATATTACACACTCCAAAAACATGTTTTTGAACCCTTGTCACACCTTTTCGGTTTCTGGATTGAGTGCTGCAGTGTGCCGTATTTCCGCACACTCCTGTCAACCATACGCTTCGCTCTCTTTTGCTCTTTTTTATTATTTCTCAGTCAATCTACCACCAAATTGCATTTAAAATTGTCCAAACACGACGTATTTTTTTATCTCTAGTGAAGCCAAAACGCGCAAAAAAAAACGGGCCTCCGGCAGGGCGCCTGCAGCGGGGTCTTCCGGAGGCGCCTCCGGCGGGCCCCCCTCACCAGCCGGGGGGGGGGGGGGCAAGGGTCGCGGCTTCGCCGCGAGCACCAGTGCACTGGTCGGGTGCAGTGTACTGGCATATGACTCAGCCAGTACATACTGTACTTGCTAGAGCTACCAGGGCCCAGCCCTATCAAAACGCGTTTCACAAGCAATCAGATCTTGTTGACCCTGGCCAACTCTTCAGCATAAACGTATGACGAATGACCAAGGGCAATTTTGATTCCTATATGCATACTTTGTGCAATGTACCACTGTTTATTTTATCAATTACGCGATACTTTTGAAGTCCGAACTACTATACGTCTGTGTACTGTGTACGTCGCCTGACAGTGCCAACAGAACAAGAAGCTGACGGTCGGGGCGAGCACAGTGCGTGTGGCGGCTTTTGTGGAAAGCCAACGGCGAGGAAAGCAGAAAATGTGCAGCGAAATGTTGGTATAACACGATTTCGTGATCACGGTGTCGGATTGAAAAATATGAGCGCACCCCAGCCACCGATGCCATCGTTCTCGAGAAGTGCCAGGAAAGGGCGCAGGGAATCAGCCTGTTCTGGACAGCATCCAGGGCCAAGAGCTGCAGTCGGACACATGTATTTCACTACCGTGCATACACCGATTTGTCGCAATCGTACAGTCAGGAGTGTGCCGCCAGCGTGATGCTCAGCGCCCAACAACATGGGTACGTATGCTCTGTGTTATTGTATCACACACAAGCTATAGACCCACGTGTAAAAGCAACGACGCAAAGCGATAGCGAAACTAGCGAAGCGATGTACTACCACCCTACTGACGATGTGCGGATGATCGAGTCAAGTAGTAGCGCTGACTTCGTTACATGGTATGCACATCACAAAGATGCGACGTTCAGGATATGACATAACAGTCGGTTTTGCCAATGGCATATAGAAGCGTTGTCATGTTCAAGATCGGGATCAAACAGCCAGTGAAGGCGATGATTACATGCGCAAACTATACTTTTCTGGAGCTCCGGGTCCTCTATCACACCCGCTTTCGATGCCGATGTACTGGACAACGGGAAAAAATCGCGATTCATTAATAGTATTTCTGCAGTAAAAAATGGGTCTATACTAGTATTTGCAGTTAACAATGGTTCAATAAAAAAACAATACTAGTATTTGCAGTTAACACTGGGTCCATGTTCGTTCATAGGGGGAGGGGGGCACGTTTGGTGTGCGTTAGGTTTTACCGCGCTAGGATGTTATTCAGACAAAATCATTAGCACTCCAGACCCTCGTTTTGGCGAGCAGTCGGTTTTGCACCGCATCGCCCGGGACACAGGGTGAAACGGTGGGAACAATGACGGTCGTCTTCGTAAATACGGAGTATGTGTGCTGTGGTACAATATACGAAACGTGGACGTCAACCTCTTCTAACAGTACAACCTCCGACACAAATACCTTACGAGCAAGACTCAGGTTTGTGTTGACCTTGGCCCGGTTTGGTGTAGACAGCGACGTGTTACCGCAACGTCAAGGCGAAGTAGAAGCGAATTATCACCGAGATAATGATCTTACAGCTATGCAAGATTTGGACAGTGTACACGTGGTGTGAGGGATTACTTCTGTGAACGTCGCGTGATATAGTAGAAATGTACCTGGCAAACACGAACATCGTAATTTCATCTACGTGAACGATATTGCGGGATATTGCAGGTATGAACGTAAACCCCACAGCCTTGAAGACGAGCAGAACCTCGTCAGGCTCTTACCCGCTACCCGCAGAGACCGGCTACCAGAAGGTTTAAATACCTCACAACAGCAAAAAGCAACAAAATTTTAATTTTCAGTTCCGCGTTCAGCAGCCAAACGTTGCACCGATTACTCGAGGTGTCAGGACTAACACGACGCGTGAACATTGCACCAGAGCATTCACCTAACGAGCGTGTTTGCGAAAACCACCATATAGTGCCGAAAATATAGGACAATGTGTTGCAACACCGTATTTCGAAACTACACCAACGAACTGTTTCCTGCAGGTGTATGAAGCCGACAATACTACAGAAAGCCTTGGGCCATGAACAATCACAATTTGTCACAGATTATTCTCGAAGGGGCCGGGCAACCCACTATAGTGGCTCCTCGTGGGCGAGGGTGACGTGGTGACGGGTGTTTTTTCCTTCCTTTCATACGTAGAACTTAAAACTCTTTCTTTCACTTGGGGTACGTGAGGTAAAGAAATTACAGAAGGATGTAATTGTCGAACTGCCGTGTATGGATTTTATTTTGTGACTCACGAAGATGTTGAGTACACGTTCAAGCTGCTGCAGTACTACCGTACTACTCGTATGTACATAATATCAGACCGTGCACGTTCCGCGCCCTTTCTCACCTCCGTTCAAATCAGCTGTGTTGTTTGTAAAAACGGTGGTCCCGCCGATGAAGATGTCCGATTCTTTGACGTAGATGGCACCTGAAAGTCCAACGGAAATACAGCGGGAAGGTGTTTGAAGCCTCCCGAATGTGGTTCCGAGCGGTAGACGAAACCTCGCGTATATGTTTGTCAAGTTTGTGCTGTAGCAATGGTGACCACGTTTGTATGGGTACACGGTGTAAAGTACCCCCTGTAAATGGGAAACGGTCTAAATAATGTCAGGCATGAGGCCACCATGACAAATATAGAGAGACGGCGCGAGGGAAATATGAAGAAGCAAGGCTCACACCCTCAACAACGATGCAGGGGGCATTTTTTTTACAAGCGCGTAGGGGTGGGGTCTTGACGCGGGGCACGCCCAGTTTGAGCAACAGCTGCTACTGGGTTCAGAAGCGCATGCAGGGTGCGAAACCATCAGTAAGATACGCTCATGCGTACGTGTTTGAAGTATACAAGTCGGCTAGTACATATAAATACACCAATGAGGCGGTGTCTGGAGACTGGAAGCCTTGGAGGTCGTTTGTCGTCCAAGAGAGTCAGGTCGTGGTCTTGCTAACCTCTACGTTGGTTGCCGTTGAGCACATAGGTTTCCTGACAATGTCACGGCAGTAGCCAATTTTACTTCGATTGATTCTTGTCAAGAGTATCTCTCGGGGTGTACAATACCAGTACTGCCCTCTATTGATAATCGTCCTTGCATGTGGCAGAGGCAAGCACTTCAATCGATGTTAACCGACTGGTAAAGCATGAGCTTCGAGCTCGAAAGAGCTGATGATGAAAGAGATGGCACTCCAAGGCCTTGTCGTTGATTATTGCGGTCTCGCAGAGGAGACAGGTGGGGAGAGAAGGAGAGTGAACAAGTGGGCGTGCAAACGCTCCTCTTGGCTGTTTCCGATCTTGACGATCTTTAACAGATACATAACAGATACATATACCTCCTACGATGACGTTCGTCAGGTGATGACACACCCGAATCCGATTACGGCCAATGACAACGTTCGTCAGGTGATGACACACCCGTACCCGATTACGGTCTATGACAACGTTCGTCAGGTGGTGACACACCCAAAATCGATCTATTATGGATCCCTTGTACCGTATACTACCAGATATTCCGTGGTATCCAGTGACGACAAAATGATAGCTACTGTCAAGTAACATCTCCAATAGACTAGCTATGTCCCGACAGCGAACCGATAGGCTACTGACTACTGTTATTGTTGTTGTGTAGCAACTGACTACTGCCAACGCTGCTGTTGGGTAACAACGTAGCTATCTTTAATACGACCTCTCGATGGATGGGACATAAAGCCAAGTTGCTGTTCAACTATCAACCTGTTCAGCTATCAACTCGAATCGTCCAATTATGTTACTTCTCTGCGTTACATGCCATAATTCCAAAATGCACACAACAATAAATTTAATTGTTGCGGGGGAAATGCTGCTGGCAGGAACCAATTCGGTATCTACTAGTAATATAATATGATATGTGTCTAAAGGAAAGACATGAAGCCAAGCAAACAAAACAAAACATATTCTGCTGCTTTACTATACGTATTGTACCTATAAATACGTGCTCTTGCATGTTAAATGCGAGTTTACCAGTATACTATACTAGAATAATCAGACGTGAACTATATCCCGATCATGTAATCGATCAAGAATAAATTAACCTTTCAATGTATCTCCCCAAAACTATCTGACTCTGGTTACTTGGTCAGTGTGTTTGTCTGAACTACTTGTCTGCATATTAACGAAGTGGAGTCCATTGCTATGTCGCAACAAAGTTTCATTACTCCTTTGCAACGTCGAAACAAATTCAACTGCTCCTGCTTCGCTTTCGACGGGTGATCAATCCTTCTACAGCTGACGCAAAAAACTACAACGCATAACCTGGCAACGTAAAGGCATACTACTGATGTGACGGGTTTGACGCATGGAATAGCATGCAAACCGAAAAATATCACACACAAAACCTTGGAAACCGTGCGGGTCTCACTATACATTTACCAGACAGACACATACGGTACGATATCACTCCGTACACTTACAATAAATGCTACGCCAGTATTGGCTATAAAACAATATTCAGTAGTCGATTTGTTGACCAAAAAATAGAAACAGCTGCAGTAAGTAGTGGTAGCAGCGGCCGACGTTATATGCTTCTGTCCGCCCCATACAGAAAAGATACGTCGTGCTACTCACTACATATAGAAACCTTTCACAAATAGCCTAGCATCTTAACACGCTTCTGCCGTCCCCCCGTACAAAGAAAGCGTGTCGTGCTACGTACTACGAAACAAGAAAATCTTGCCGTTAAGTTGATGACGATGTATGCGACCTCGGGGTGACGCAGATGTCCCTCCTGGCGTTGCAGAAGATGGTGATGTACATGGCGATCCAGCAGACGTTCTCCCTGGTAATCCCAATAGTTGTAGTAGTTGATGCGGTGGCCCGGTCCTGAAAGATACCTCTTCAGCTAACCCCACGTTTCTGTTGTTGACGACTCCATGGCTCTGACAGTCTCAGCGAACAGTTGCTGTGACGATTCCGGAAGGTATCTTTCCGACAATCTCAAGCGCTTTTTACAGGATCTCGTAAACCGTCATTTCGACCACCCCGTGTTGATGTGATACTCCAGCGTAGATAATAATTTTGCTCAAAGACCCCGGATGATGTTCCGGTGGCGAAATTTCAAGAGCTAAAACTGAAAGCCCTTGTCAAAATCGTCGTCGAAGTTGATCGTAGGCTGCTCGTCGGTGTCCACGCGCAGTACAGCCGCCGTGTGCGTGCTGCTCTTCTGTGGGCGTTCAGCTCCTTGCGCAAAGCATTCGGTGTCACTGTGCGTAGTGGTCTTGTGAAACAAGCACCACTTTTGTCCAGCTCCACCTCCAGCGTTTTTGGCTTGCCCAGCAGCAGCAGCAGACTTCTTGCCCTTTCTGTACACCTTGCCAGGCACAGCGCTACCGCTCTTGTAGTGGCCCTCTCTTCCGCAGTTGTGGCAGATGACAACGGAGCTGGTATCCGATGATGCTGTTGCTGCTGTCATGATGGTGCCGCGTCCAGCGATTTTCCCAGTCTTTCCGCGCGAAAGTCCGTCCAGATATAGGTGCCTCATTGTTGATTGGATCTTCGACAGGTCGAAATCCGGGTCCTTATACGTCGTCAGCTTGATGTCGCGGTAGCTCTCAGGGAGTCCTTGGACGATGATGTCGGTGAAGTGCCGGTCGGTGACAGGTTCCTTGACCGCGGCCAGACGACTACGAAGTCGTGTTGCCTGCATGATGTAGTTGTCCGGATCTTCGTCAGGCTCCATGGTCGTTGCTGCAAGTTTTGCCTGTAAGGCTCGGATCGTCTCGTTCGTCACGCGCAGGTACTTTTGCTCAAGCTCTTTGATGGCTTTCTGCCCATCGCCTCTAGTCCCACACTCGTCGAAGGCATGGATAGCCACGAGGAGAGCCGCAGCCTTATCGGTGACTAAGTACAGGATGGCATAGAGGTCCATGTTAGCTCGGTCGAATGCAGCTTGCCGTTGCTGTAGGGTCCCTCCAGCAGTGTACAGCAACCCTGGAGTTAACAGTAGTGCTGTATCTTCAGCCTGGTCGGTATCTTCCGCGGGCCTCGCTTGACCTTCCATAACGGCAAAAATGTCAGGTCGTTGCGTGCTGATGATGAAGCCAGCCTTCCTGTGCCAGTCAGCGAAATCTTCAGGCTTCTCTCCAGTGTATGACTTGATTCCTCGCACAGCGTTGACCAGACTGTTGTTCGCGCTGTTGCCCGTCATGTTGTCCATTCTCACAGCAGTCAGCGACGTTGTACTCGTACGATGTTGTAGTCGCTCGCAGCAGCAGTGCTAGTTGTTGCAGATCGTAGTAACTCCAGGTAGAGGATGGCCCTGGCAGCTCTCTCGTGAAGCTCGTAGCGGAAGCAGCAGCTCGGGGTCCTGAAGCGCAGCCTTGTACTTGGCGTACCTCGCGGCCCGCAGCTCTGCTGTTGTGCTTGAACGTCGAGGCTCATAACCTATTGATAATCATCCTTGCATGTGGCAGAGGCAAGCACTTCAATCGATGTTAACCGACTGGTAAAGCATGAGCTTCGAGCTCGAAAGAGCTGATGATGAAAGAGATGGCACTCCAAGGCCTTGTCGTTGATTATTGCGGTCTCGCAGAGGAGACAGGTGGGGAGAGAAGGAGAGTGAACAAGTGGGCGTGCAAACGCTCCTCTTGGCTGTTTCCGATCTTGACGATCTTTAACAGATACATAACAGATACATATACCTCCTACGATGACGTTCGTCAGGTGATGACACACCCGAATCCGATTACGGCCTATGACAACGTTCGTTAGGTGATGACACACCCGTACCCGATTACGGTCTATGACAACGTTCGTCAGGTGGTGACACACCCAAAATCGATCTATTATGGATCCCTTGTACCGTATACTACCAGATATTCCGTGGTATCCAGTGACGTCAAAATGATAGCTACTGTCAAGTAACATCTCCAATAGACTAGCTATGTCCCGACAGCGAACCGATAGGCTACTGACTACTGTTATTGTTGTTGTGTATCAACTGACTACTGCCAACGCTGCTGTTGGGTAACAACGTAGCTATCTTTAATACCCTCTTAACGAGGAACACCAAATATCGAACTTAGTCAGAGCCGTAGATAAATTATCCTACGAGTCGAGCTGGAAGGTAAAAAAGGAATGCTAAACACGAAAATATAAACATCACCTACACGCTGTAACATGAACGAAGTAAACTGAAATTCGTGAAAACTACCAGTTTGGGTCCTATCGGAGAATATATTATTACGGGGGTCCATAGTTAACAGGATCAAATTTGTTAGTAAAAATACTTGAATATATAGGTTTTTATGTATACCATAGGTCCTATTAACTATGGACCCCCCCGTAATAGTACGTTTAAACACTCAGGGGAACTCAGTTTAGTCAATAACACCCCGTTACCCTAAGGTAACTGTCAACGAGGCAAGGAGCGGCACGCGTCCTCTCCGGAAGGCTACCGCTATGTGGCCTCTTTTTTAAGGCAAGTTCATCGTTTTGACCAACCGTGCACAACAACACCCTTTCGAGATGGCCGAATTGATTTTGTACTTGATTAAGCAGTAGTTTTTTGCCGTGACGCAACATTACATTTCTCACACCATCTTCCCCGAAGTTTGACCTCTAAAATGTGTTGTATTCGGGCATGCTGCGAAGCACAGATTGTGAGCACAACAGCTAGCGCATTGAACCATCGCACAAAACTTACTTCATACGTATTCAAACGCATCATTGCTCGTAATGGTAAGGCTAGCTCTTGGTCGTGGTTTAAATGTGGGTTGTTCGTAAGGTCTTGCGGGTGCCCTGGTCTTGCGGGTGCAATGCAACCCAGAAAGCGCGCAATATCCGTACACCCAATATGAAGAAATATTACCAGCAGCACTCGTTGTACCTTGATCGAACAGGAAATCTTCGGTTCAATGCTGTAGAACGTTTCTAGAATGTATCTACGTTATCTCAGTGCCTGATGTCTCACTCCCATCAACCTGCTTGTGCTACTGCCATGTTTGGCGATGTGTCCTGAGAAAAAAAAAGTGGCGAAATCACCGCGATCGTAGCCACACCATGCGTCGGCAGTCGGCCTACCGCATGCATCGTCCAGTTATGACGACTTCTGCCAAAATGCCGTGATACTACCGAGGTATCCGTTGGATTTAGGTCCCGTTGCCAAGGCCAGTGTTACCTTCCGACGAAAGAATACCGCGGTATCTAGTCACCGATTACGTTAAGGATAACCTATCGCTGTTCCTTTGCCGCCAAATGTTTGTCGCGGTTTCTAGGTGTAAAAGAGGCGCAAAATTAAAGAATGATGCATGTGTCGACACTGTCTTCGTGAAGAGAGATGGCAGAGGTGGCACCGAAGTGTCTGTAAAGCTCATTTGTGAAGAAGCAGAAAAGAGATGGTTTGAATTGGCGCTTATGTGGCGATTATAGAAAGAATGTTGATATCAGACATCAAGGGAAGAGAAGAGGAGAAGTGTGCAGAGGAAAGGAGAGGAGTGGAGAGGAGTGATCGAGGTAGGGTTGACCGTCGCCTGACCATCCGGGACAACGGCCATGCTACGGGCAGGTGTATTTCTCCGTAGTCCGTACTGTTCCCTGTAGGTTCTTTAGAACGATCTAGTAACAGTCTAACAGCATTCGCAACATCGTTCCTTATGGTGATGCATTGGACATACACTGATATACTGCGAGTAAGTCAGATTCGGAACATGTCCGCATATTGCATTTACCCGAATATTGAAACTAAGACCTACTTGTATCATTGCGTAGTGACTGCACATCACACTAGGTATGTACCAGGGGGTTAGTGGCGAGATTATCATGGCAATACACCGAAGATACGATCTTGGTACAGGCTAGGCACAGCTGGTATCACTGCACAAGGGAATGCGGGGAGGGGGGGAAACAGGATGAGTACAAGGGAAACCGCGGTGGACGGAAGTAGCAAGGAGATGGCAGACAGGGTATCAAGGCACCAGACCGACTACTGTAGGAGGTAGAACATGTCTATGCTACTCGCACCGCCAACTACTGCAGCTGGTTCGAACGTGGTCTTCCTTTCTCTTCTTTTTGTTAATGTGCTTGATCCCCTGTGATGTTCATTTTCTTACTTTATCTTTTTTGCTTTTTGTCCTCAACAAAGGAGTCGTGTGGCGTTGGTGGATGTCGAGCCTGCTTTGCGCGTTTCGTAATCTAACACATCCCCTCCGGGGGTGGGGCATAGTTGACGAACGCAGGACGGAGACGGTAGACAGGATAGCAAGGTACCAGGCCGCCTAGTACGGAGAACCTGGCTATGCTACTCGTAAAACAAACTGCTGAGGCTACGTGGAGGGTGTTTTATTATTCGGGTCGCTTGTTTATCTACCTTGGTTCGTAGTCTCACTTACTCTTACTCTGTTTGTATGTAGTATGTAGTGGTGCTGTTTCTTTAGCTCGATCTTTTTCAAGTGTCCGTCACATCTCCTGGGGGAGGCACGACCTATTTTTCGTTTATATTTCCTTTTGCTTGAACGCTTCGATTTGTTTCTTAGCTTTCTGTTTTTTTTTTTGTTTCCGTTTGATATCTCATATTTTAATTGTTGTTGCCCTCGATGGCTATGCCCTCGGTAAAATGCATTCGAGTGCTGTTCTCAGTTTGATTGTCTTTTTTCTTTGTGAAGTCGCAGTTGGAGTTGGTTCATAGTCGTACAACAGCAAATTGTCAGGTATTTAATCGTCCCGGTCCTTACTTTCACCGACATACCTGGTAGTCGTACAGCAGTAAAATGTCAGGTATTCAAGGAACTTTGATTGCTTAGTATGAATTGCACAACGGTCCTTACTTTGACGGACACAGTGGTACATCAGTAAACGACCAGGTATTTAAGGAACGTTCACAAAAAAATCCAGTTCTCCTCAACAAACTTACATAATAAAATCAACCAGAGGATCATGCGCAAAAATAAAAAGAAGACAAAGGAAGACCACGTTCGAACCAGCTATCTCCAGCAGTTGGTGGCACGAGTAGCGTAGACATGTTCTACTCACTAGTCGGCCTGGTGCTTTTCTACCTTGTCTGCCATCTCCTTCCTACTTGCGTCCACCGCGGTTTCCCTTCTACTCCTGATGCCCCCTCCCCGTATTCCCTTGTGAGTGATACCAGCTGAATTAAAAGCACCCCGTGCCTTAGCCTGTAAAAATATCGTATCTTCATGGTATTGCCATGGTACAGCTCACTGATCAAGGTTCCACAATTCACATAATAAAATCAACCAGAGGATCAAGCGCAAAAATAAGACGAAGATAAAGGAACATCACTTTCGAACCATCTCCAGCAGTTGGCGGCACGAGTAGCATAGACATGTTGTACGTACTAGTCGGCCTAGTGCCTTGCTACCCTGTCTGCCATCTCCTTCCTACTTTCGTCCACCGCGGTTTCCCTTCTACTCCTCCTGCTGCCCCCCCTCCCCGCATTCCCTTGTGAATGATACCAGCTGGATTAAAAGCACCCCGTGCCTAGCCTGTACCAATATCGTATCTTCATGGTATTGCCACGGTACACGGCGTACAGTTCAAGGTTCCACAACTCATATTTGGTTCATCAGCATTCTATTGACTGATCCATCCAACGCATCTCTCTGACCAAAAAACCTTGTCAGCTGAATTAAAAGCACCCCGTGCCTCAGCCTGTACCAATATCGTATCTTCATGGTATTGCCATGGTACGGCTCCTTGATCAAGGTTCCACAATTCACAACGTAAAATCAACCAGAGGATCAAGCGCCAAAAACAACCGAAGATTAAGGAAGACCACTTTCGAACCATCTCCAGCAGTTGGCGGCAGACATGTCCTACATACTAGTCGGCCTAAGGCCTTGCTACCCTGCCTGCCATTTCCTTCCTACTTTCGTCCACCGTGGTTTCCCTTCTACTCCATCTCCTGCCCCCCCTCCCCGTTTTCCCCTGTGAGTGATACCAGCTGGATTAAAAGCACCCCGTGCCTAGCCTGTACCAATATCGTATCTTCATGGTATTGACATGGTACACGGCGTACAGCTCAAGGTTCCACAACTCGCATCTGGTTCAACAGCATCATATACCCTGATCTAACGCATCTCCCTTACCAAAAAAAAAACTTGGGAGGTACGACAGTTTTTTCTTTTCTTTTTTCCTTGTAACTTTTCTCTTTCGGTTTGTTTTTTAGTTTTCTTTCGTGTTCCCTCTTTCATGTGCTTACTCCATACGTAACAATGTAGTATCTCTGTGGTGTAGTTTTGTGACCACAGAACTTGTATTACTCTAGGATCGGCACGGATACTGGTTGTGCTGGATGTCGACGGGTAGAAAGAACGGTTTAATATGACATCCCGTGAAATCTGAAGCATCAACCGGCTATAATCTATCAACCCACCATGCTACCCTTCAGGCGTACCTTGTACGGAGCACAGCAGTAGACATTGCATATATTAATACTTGAATCCAGAAGTGCTACTCGAACACGAACATGCTGCGGCCTGGAGGGTGCTGTGTGCTTTGTGCATGGTTGGCTTGTCATTTTCCATATACCAGGTACTACATTCAGCGGTCCTTACTTTGGACGGACACAGTCGTACAGGAGTAAACGGCCCGGTATTTAAGAAACGTTAATGAGTTAGTATGCACTACTACCACTACTGCTACTACTACTACTACTACTACTACTACTACTACTACTACTACTACTACTACTACTACTACTACTACTACTACTACTACTACTACTACTACTATTACTACTACTACTACTTTCGTGTAGTTCCTCCCGCAACTGGAGTGGGAATGGTCAGTAGTCGGGCTTGGTCCTCTTTGTGTTTGGAACGTTCATTGTTTAGTATGAATTGCACACTAGTATGATATCTAACGAGCATTCTAACCGTGTTATTTCTACCCGGTATCTCCGTCCGTATCTTCTCAACCATCATGATACCCTTCAGCCGTACAGCAGCTTGATATCTAACGAGCATTCCAACCGTGTTCTTCACATTAAACCGTTCTTTCTACCCGGTACCTCCGTTCGTATCTTCGCAGCCATCATGATACCTACCTGGTACTTGGTACTTGAGATCTCTTATTATTTATAATAGAATATGTGTGTCGTGCCTGTCGTATTCAGTTGTTGTTGTTGTTGCTATTGTTTGTTCTCACTTTAACTCTCAAACGAAGAAGTCCGTGTCACACAAAGGTGCTGGAGCCGTAGGAAGATCCGAAAAACCATACAGTATCGAAATTTTGCTTCCTAAAAAATACACACGACGCAGAAGACGCAAACAAGATGAAATCAATGTGCTAACTAAACTAACATGACCGCGGGTATATCCTCTCAACTACAACATAAAGTTCCCCCCGTTCCTACCACTAACCAACTCGTGGCTGCTGACTACATCGGTTGCTGTCTGGAGTGCTGTCTGCACCGTACGACACACACGGTATCGTGAACACGCCTGCTGTCTGGGGTGGTGTCAGAGTGACGACTCGCGGACATGCAGTGAAAAGGAGTAATCGAACCTAAAACCACCACACGAATAATATCATCGATTGCCATCTCTTCCCGGACTGTCTGACACTATAGATGCAGCACAGCTATGCTACCACATCCCTGATAATTGCGAGGGTCATTTCCCATGAAGGGTATACGACTCGCCAACACTACAAAGACCAGTGACGTTAATAACAAGTGCTTACCACTGCCTCGTGAGAAACAGAACCAGAAAACAAACGATGACTGCTTCTTTCGTGATGGTGTGCGCGCCGGTCATGGGTATCCGTGTGCCGTCCTTCATGGCCGCCTCGTCGCCTTAGCCCAACCCGCCCGCTCTTTTGCCCGTGCTCTCGTTGCCACTCTCTTCCAGTCGGTTCCCCTTCTCCCGATCTTCTCCCCGTCCCGAAAAACAAAAAACTCCTCGCACTTGCGGTTCTGATCTGAAAAGCAGCAATTCTCGCGCAGAGGGAGTTCAATCCGTCTCTTCCCCGTTCGTCGACGCTCTGTCTCCCTCCTCCCTCGTCGTCGAGTCCAGCCTCCTGCCGGAGCAATATAGTATGCCGATGTTTGGCCTGTGGTGGCGCCTGCCTCCGCGCACGGATATCCCGATTGAGCATTGCTGCTCTGCCACTGCTGCCTAAAACAAGACGCGTGAATCGTAGGTCTCCGTGCCTGACGCACCACGCACGTACGACCCAACTCTGCTGTATGATAACATGGCATCGCGTTGGTTACTCTGCTTACCGCAAACCAATGCACTATCTCTGTGCCCTAATTTTTGAGACCACAGAACTCAAACTCTCTAGGATTGAAGAATCGGCACGGACACTGTGGATGTCGACGTGTAGAAAGAACGGTTCAATGTGAAGAACAACACTTACACACGACAGGTATCAAATAATACCAGGTAAGTTTTTACAGAGTATGCAACAGTGCGTCGAGCTTGATTGAAAGATTAATGGTTCTGCGGCAGACGTTATTTGCCATTTACTATTCAATAGTGATTTCGGTATGACATTTCAGAGAGGCGGTGGACGCTCAGTGTCGGCCAAACCCCGCCTGCTGGGGTGCCGTCTGTGCCAGTCCCGACTGGTCTCTCTCCTCACTCGCACCAACTCCAACGGCGACTTCACAAAAAAAAGGCGATCAAGCTGAGAACAGCGCTCGAATGCATTTCATCGAGGGCAATAACAATCGACGATATCCCATGTAAAACTCCATACATATAGTACAACAATTTTACCGATGGTCAGGATCCAGTCTGCTCTTCAGCGACGGTAGGTCAAGAAGCCTATAGCTCATTACTTTGTTTAGGTTTACGTTGGCCAGACGATAAGGGCGGCTTCACCTCGGTCTTGAAGTTTGACAATCGTTTAAATACTTGAGAGGTACGCTATACCTGGTACTGGCATGCATTTTGAAGACTTGTTGCCCTATAAAATGAAAAGTTATACCTTGTCAAACGTTCTTTATAGAAACGGCCGGCGTGAACTTTTTTAAGTGTAGTAAGTTTGAAATCGTTTGAAAGCAAAAGCTGAATTATGAGTTCCAGTGAAAACCATTGTATGTCTCTGCACATGTATTACACGATAGACCACACCCGCGTGGTTTCGTTCGCAAAGAGGAATCAACACAAATCACCAGCCACACATTCATGAAGAGGTTGCATCTTGTCAACAGTAGGTTTATACCACGGTGTCCCATAAACTAAGCACCGTTTTTGTGCTTATAATTCGGGACAGAGTGGTAGAAACGGCCAGCGTGAACTTTGCATGTGTCGTAAGTTTGAATCAAAAGCTGAATGATGAGGGCCAGTGAAAACCACTGGATGTTTATTCAAAAATATTACGCGATAGACCACGCCCCCGTGATTTGTTCGCAAATAGGAACCCACACAAACTACCAGCCACAATTGAAGAAAAGTTGCACTTTGTCAACAGTTCTATGGGAACGCCTAGTGTGAACATTGCCAACAGTTTTATAGAAACGGCCGGCGTGAACTTCGTAAATGTGAGTAACTTGAAAGCAAAAACTGAATTTGAGTGCTACAGTAGTGAAAACCAGTGTATGTTGCTGCGCAAGTATTGTACGACGAGCCTCCGGCCATGCTTACAGTTAGCATTTGACATATACCAGCGCGTTCTACGACACGTGCCGCACACCCGCGAGTACTACGGTCGTCAATGCTCTCTCAGGCATGTGTGCTAACAAACCGATCTGGTTTTACGATAGTATGGGTTGTGTGAGGTCCGCAGACAGTTGCTGCTCGAGCATGCACCATCAAACCTTTCAAACAGCAAATAGTTTGCGATTATCAATTGTCTAGTATCCGCCATAAACGAACGCACGCCCACTTCGAACCGCACGCAGCATTTGACGACATTGGTCGGCTTCACAACTAACCGAAAGCCATCTGAAGCCACGATTATCATTTTTTCATAGTGGCGGATAACTACGGGAGTATATTACAATTTCGGTAGGTTGACTCATGGTTACCTTACAGTAATGCTTGTATGAATTCGGTGGTAGGTTGACTATTACCCCGACCTACATAAACGATGACAGCAAGTCAAAGATTTGATGCGGCTGAATGCAAAGCAAACCATTTCTAGGTGACCCATTGTACTCATCTGAGGACGTTATTAGAATATCTATAAAATAGTCATCCCATCCTCCGAAAGTCAAGCAGCCCACTTCATAAAAACACACAATGTTCATTCTTAGGGTTACATTCTTGTCGCCGAGGGCGATACTAACCAAGCTTTACTCATGGCAGAACGCTGCTCCTGAGCGAATTTATACGTTTAATCACGTGCAGTGCTGGGCATCGCTAAAACATCGTCATGTGTTTATTTATCTCACCTCCAGATAAAACGGCGGGGTTGCTAAGAAAGTCGGTGTTGCCGTCCAAGGAAATAATCGAGGATAAAGCATAGATGGCACCTGGGCAGCACATTTCAATGAAAATGACATCGACGAAGATAAAATGGACCAAGAACGCATGCATCATGTCGGGTGGGGGTTCGAATGTTGTTGATAAGATTCTAGTTTAACGATGGCACAAAGGGGTTTGGGCAGGCCTTGCTTTTCCGTTCGGGACTATTGAACGAACAAACGACTTTTCGTGGACGAAAGGTGCTTGTGGTACTAATACGATGAAGTTGTTATCAGTTTCGTCGTATCGTTGCACCATGACATGAGCGTTACGGAGCTTACGGCAACGGCGCCGAAACGTTCGCCGAAGCGAGAGCCGAACCGATGGTTTGACAACGCACGTCCGATGATTATGCTGATATTCGGGAAGAGGTCCACTCCAGCGTTCCCGGGTAGATACCTAGTCCGTCTATATGTGGCAGTTCTACCGCAGAGTAGAGGGTCAAGGCAGAGATAAGCCCCACTCCGCGTCACATATAACCAAAGGGGCGGTCGGAAGAGAGAAGGGCAAATACACATGTGGGGGAGGGGGTATCGAAGGGATGGATCGCTTCATCCATCGAACACAGATAATAAAGAAAAAGGGATCGTGAAAGCCGAGAACACGGACGTATTTGCTGTACTGTGCAAGTACACCCAGAATGGACTAGGCCGCAAAAGCATATACTCATGGTAATTACGCCACCCCAAGCGAGGCGCCCGAACAACCATGTATCGGAAGAGAAGATGGCGGGCACGAAGGGGGCTAGGGCAACAGCCGGGTGCGGGAGTGACAGTGTCACGGGCTTCGCGCTCTCTTGGACGATAACACACTAGCGAACGATTGCAGCTGAATTCAATCTGTGAAGCCACACGTTCAATGCCGGTGTCGAGATGATATACTTGAGGTCAATGATGATCGCAGACGGGGGTTTGGGGCCGAGGCTAGTTTCGTGAGCCGCGTCAGATACGGATACCTTGTCAGGGTGACTGAATCGATGTCGAACGTGGGGAGCGCAGTATACTTTACAGAGGGTTTCCTCATCAAGTCAACGACATCAAAGTCATCATCCAGGCTGGGCGGAAGGGAACGCGGGGTAAAGAGGGAAGGTGACAACATGGAACATAAGTGGACCAGGCGACGGGATAGCCGAGTTAAATGTGGAGTGTACCTTACACACACGGATACCACAACAGTAGATAACAGCACATGTCTCTCGAAACCTACAGGTTGATGCCTGAGGCAAACGTTATGCGTTCGACACACTTGAAACCGAACAAAGATCGAACTTAGGAACTAGAATATGAAACGTATCTCAGAGTGGGAAGCCAAAAATACGATGTATGCTGTAAACGATGGTTGTATGAGTGGAGCAATACAAACCTACGATATATATATGATAGGGTTGAAAGACCAATAACGGAAGGTACCGCGGTTACGGAAGTAATCAGCTGAAAGAGTTCAGCAACGAAAGCACTGTTTCATCGTCCACGACACACCGCTGGAAACTGACCATCTACTACATAGCCGTCGGGCACATGCTCTGTCTCAACGCTCTGGCCTCGCACTCCACTCCTGTCTGTGGCGGGGTTGCAAAATGAGCACTGGCTACTGCAGGCAGTATCTCAGCGTTGTACCGTTTGTGTTTCGTTTCAATCGTCCAGTTAACAGACATGTTTTGGAGTTTAAGTTACATACCTGGTACCGTGTTCACAATCCTGCTTGATCTCGACGGTGCGGCGGCTTTCGAAAACGTGTTGGGTTTACATTTGCAACTACAGCGAAAATCATACCCTTTGTGGTTGGTTGTGACATTACATCGTGTCCATATAAGCGCCTCTCCACCTTTGACGAAGGCGTGGGATATGCCGTGGACGAATGTGACGGCAAAAACCCACACAAATCACCGAGTTGGGCCTCTGTTCAAGGCGTACGTGTGTTATGGTCAGGGTCCTCAGGAAGAGAGGGCCGGTTAGAATCCCAAAGCAAGGTACATACCATGAAACACATGCTGTATGCGGATGAGGCAGGGGGGCACGGTTGTCCGACTAAGCACGACGATTTTCGTCCGTCCAATTCTCGATTACCGGAGAAGGGGCCGTGAAGGTTGAGTCATACCTGTAGCCAAGGTGGTCTAGTGAAAACCTCAATCGTATTACTGGCGGTGTTGAACTCCCGGCGGGTTCACAAAAAGAACAACAAAAGTACTTTGTGTGCCTTTTTTATCGCGGAAAGCGCGAGAGCGCGAGGGAACAAAATGCGATAAGACATCGACGATAAGTGGGAAAGCTGAACACTCTGCGCGATAAAAATGAACGCACATACCCAGGGAAACACCTGTAACCACGCTCTGTCCAGAAGGCTGCAAAGTAAAAACGATGGATGAAACAATACTGAAGGTGAACAGTATTTGAATTTGTTTTAAACAGTGCTTCCTGGGCGTGTTCTCACCTCCGTTTTCAGTGGCTGAGTTGAAATTAAACACGGTATTTCCGTCGATGCCGATAGCCGAGGATTCCAGATACAAGGCACCTGAGGGAAAATATGTTTACCGTTCAATTGACGAGCACATTCATACATAATACATTACCTCGATTGCCACGGACACAATTTCTGCAGGCAAACGACTACAGAGGCCGAATATTCCATACTAAACACGTATTTCATATGAACTTGAGGAACAGGTGGTCACTGGTCGAAAGGCTTGAACAGATTAAACATGCTACGCTGATCGAAGTGGTGAAGCTCTTCATACTAATATCTAAGCCCGTCACGTAAGCAACTGTAAACATGTATACTTGAATATATTTATACACATTTCCTACTTGGTCGGACGAACGTGGTTGACAGATGGTGCAACCGTGGAATACTTCATTGGTAGTGCTGGTTAATCAATCTCAAAGAGTGACACGGGAAATCGTTCAGATCGCGGCTCGACGTTTGTTCTGCATATACATCATCGTCATTCTGAGATGGTGCAGTAGTCATCACACACCATGCGCGACACGCGCGACGTAGAGCACAACTATTCCAACCCGGAACGTACCTTCTGCGCGCAATGCTCGTGTAACTCCGCTGAAAAGTAAAAACGATGGATGAAACAATACTGAAGATGAACAGTATTTGAATTTGTTTTAAACAGTGCTTCCTGGGCGTATTCTCACCTCCGTCTACAGTGGCTGAGTTGAAATTAAACACGGTATTTCCGTCGATACCGATAGCCGAGGATTCCAGATAGAAGGCACCTGAGGGAAAATATGTTTACCGTTCAATTGACGAGCACATTCATACATAATACATTACCTCGATTGCCACGGACACAATTTCTGCAGGCAAACGACTACGGAGGCCGAACACTCCACACTAAACACGTATTTCATATGGACTCGAGGAACAGGTGGCCACTACTCGAAAGGCTTGAACAGGTTAAACATGCTACGCTGATCGAAGTGGTGAAGCTCTTCATACTAATATCTAAGCCCGTCACGTAAGCGACTGTAAACATGTATACTTGAACATATTTATACACATTTCCTACTTGGTCGGAAGAACGTGGTTGACAGATGGTGCAACCGTGGAATACTTCATTGGTAGTGCTGGTTAAATCAATCTCAAAGAGTGACACGGGAAATCGTTCAAATCGTGGCTCGACGTTTGTTCTGCATATACATCATCGTCATTCTGAGATGGTGCAGTAGTCATCACACACCATGCGCGACACGCGCGACGTAGAGCACAACTATTCCAACCCGGAACGTACCTTCTGCGCGCAATGCTCGTGTAACTCCGCTGAACGGGGATTGTGTTGTCCTGTAAATGCCAATAGCTCCCTATACGCCAGTGGTGATACTAATATATGCAATGTTCCTTGTCGTTTCTCACCTCCACGCTTCTCGACTGCTTGATTGTTTGACATCACGGTACGACCATCAAGAGCGATCTTCGAGAATATCCCAAAAACGGCACCTGCAGGTGATCAGGTTTGATACGAATTTTGTCAGGGCATCTAACGTGGTTCAACACCAGCTGCTATATTTCGCCCGTCAAGTATATACCTTTGATAGTGACGTCTTGGCTTGGTTAGAGTGGGTACGGAGTGTGGACATGATTCCGAACGCCGTTCGGAGGTCACGAATACAGTACTGTAGGTGTGGATTACGTGATGTATTGGCTCTGTATCAGCCGCAAAGTATTATATACTGCTGTACTGACCACATCAACCATCTATGCACGAAGAGGCGATTGAATGATGCATGTCTGAACGAGGTGCGGGTATCCAGCTTGCTCAAACGCATGGCAAGGCGAAGATCTGCAAGTAGTCCGGCAAGGGAAACACCATACTAATATTCCCAGTGCTTCACACGGTGGCCCCAAGCTAACGAGACCGGCTGTCCACCTTTTGTGCTAGAGGTGTCGTGTGAACTGAAACTAACGGTACCAGCGAAAGAAGAAGCGTAACGACTTAGCTTAAACGGCAACATCCGCGAAGGCCATGGCGTTATCCATGCCAACTACAATATTACGCACACTTCCGTCTTGTACGACCCCATAAGAGCTGGAAGTGGGATGGTGTCGCGTTTTGTACTATTTAATAACCCCACTGTGCCCGACAGTTTAGTATACGGCTTTCCTCAGCCGGCATATAACGCTCACACGGCTGTCCTAAAATATAAATGTCAAACTGGGTTCACGTCATGAAGTGCGAGCAGATGGTGATCATACCTGCGGCTGGACGGGAGTGTATTTCCACCTGCCGACTGCACACAACCTAGCAGGGACTTTGCCCAAATTAAAGGATCATTGTGCCTCGCTGTCACAGACGAGGGACCCTCAGTAGTTCACCACGTGCAAACACACTCTGGAAACTCAAGCAGTTCAACCCCTAACGATAGCAGTACCTAGATGAACATCCATTCGCCCGACCACTCTAATCATGTTCTTACGTACCTCCACAATCGGCGAAGTTGTCAGCTACGCGTGTGTCGCCGTCGATGTTAACCTCAGAATCAGTAGCCAAAATAGCACCTGCGCATACACGACAGTTGGTTCACTATCTCGTAATCAGCTTTCAAAATCAGTGAGATAATAACCAGGGATGCTCCCGCTCCATACTGCGGGCGTCCCACAGTCCCTTACGCCTTACCACAGGCATCTGTGAGGTGTTGGCAAAAGCAATGGATTCGGTGTCCTGCCTGGATATGTGAGGAGATGCATCGTGTAACCCTCTACGCCGTTTGTGTCTCCTTCCATCTAACGCTTGCAGCCTACTGCACGTATCTGACATCCTCGCCTCATTCACCCCTGTACCAGAAATGACGCTTAAAATAATCATTTTGCAAATTGGTCGCGTGTAGGTAGGCGCAGGAGAAATAATAAAAATATATATGATGCTACTATTAATAAGTATTTGTAGTGTTCCCAAACCTGACGAATCCTTTTGCAAATTTAAATTGGTCGCGTGTAGGTAGGCGCAGGAGAAATAATAAAAAAAAATATGATACTACTGTTTGTAGTGTTCCCAAACCCGACGTACGTATGTTTGTATTTATGTACATGGCTCTGTTAGCCGCACCCATGCTTGGAGAAGGAGAGGAGGGGTTCGTGAAAAACACTTGGGAGATGATAATGTTTCGAACGCATTCAAAGTGGAAGTCATAGATACAGACAATTTCAAGTGCTGAAAGTTTCAGCAGGACCCTAAACGTATATGTGGCAATCGAGCGGCAATTCGTCTGGTTACGTACGGCCGACTGTCACTGGCGACTAGCTTTACCCTCGTTATGTACATACCTGATTCGTTGTCGTACAGTATTCGGTTCAACGGGTAGACCTGCGCCGACATCCGAGGCACTAACAAACCTTTTCCTTCACAGGGATCATCGAACATATTCTGCTGTGCACATTTACTGTGGAAGAGGCGATTACGAGTTGCTTTACCTTGGCTGTGGTCTTCCAGGGATATGTTGGTGATATGTGTGATCGAAAAATACGTTTTGCTTCTCAGGTCAGCCAAAACAGGTGCTTAATTTACACCCCAACGTACGCAGCGTATACAGCTTTCAGACCTTGTCATCGCTTTGTTCTGTAGGCGAGAATCCTCTAGTAGTTACAGCATACAGCTGGACAAAACCAAGTAGACCAAGCCATCGGTAATGAAGAGGGGGGCGCATGTTACAATTCAGATGAAGCAGCACGGCACGGCTGATTCACAGACGGATAGTGTGGGTACCAATATACTGATTTCGGATTCCATACCGGAAGGCGTACTTCAGCTTATTTTGTGCGAAAATGAATTGCCGATTGGGGTTGAATCCGACTGCTACCAGAGGCTGCAGGACGTACCGTCGCCGACTAGGGGGCGGTTCTACATCAAGCGGAGATCCTGGCCCTCGCTTGCGTGAGGGTTGTGGAAGTAAAGTAGCCACGTACTCCTAGGCGCAGCTGTAGCAGTGGGCGCTTGGGTAGCACCGTGCCCTATCTCGACGTATACCTCCTCACTCACCTCCTTGGAATTCCGCGGAATTGTGAACGAAACTGGCACTGCCGTTGATGCATACCACCGAAGAATCGGCAAATAAGGCACCTGGGCGTTGGCGAAGAAAACATGAACGTGCAGTATATCTAACGAGGACGAATGACGATATCCTTATCGTATTCATGTCTAACACAATTTATTGCGCTGAGTATACCGGCTGCCGTCAACGATACAGCGAACGTTGTGAGTGGTTAACGTTGAAGCACATGCTGCACATTCGGACGGGAACTGAAATACCAATGCAGGAAAAATCGGTATGCGATAAAGACAGGTAAAGAGGAGCGGAATGAGAAACACGGAAATCGTGCAATACTGCCGATGACAATATCATATGCCGAGCGACTCCTTACAGATACAATCGAGTGTTGATATACCACATTCTAACCACTATGTTGGTGGCAGCCGTGCGGCATGCGTATTGTTTGGTTACAGTCTACCTAAGAAAGGACTGGGGCGCGATCATATCTCCACCATATTTGATACTCTGGGAAATTTGTTGTGTATCCTCAAGCTTTTCCCAATTGCGTTTTTTCTTCACTAACCAGTGCCAAGCAATGAACCGTGTAAAAGTTGCAAGAAAGACCTGTTGTCTAGTTGCGCAGTTTACCCATGCAAACGATATACCTCGTCCTCCTCCTATTTGCATCTCCTCGGTTGGTTGTGAGTGCGGGAGGCAAGAACATCTGCGCATTTGAATCGCTGAGTATTAACATCGCTCCAAAAGTACTTGATTTCAATAACCCTCAATAACCCTTAATGGTTTTGAAATGTGGCTTGCAAATAGCCATTGCGCATACTCGTGGACGTAGACGTCTGCTATCTTCGCGATTGAGAGGGTTAGCTGCATAGACGTGCGGTACCAACAGGTGCGGGCACACGTGATAGGCGCCCTCTAGATCTAGCTACCGCATGGAATGCATCGTAGTACGCCCAATACGGAGCCTCTCGTGGAAGCAAGGTGTGTTTGCCTATGTCCTTTGTTTGTAGCAGCAGTGTGGTAGACAGCTTCGCTGGTCAAGCACAACCAAGTCCACCATTCCCCCAGTTGGGAATTATGTCTCTCATCGCAATGCGTAAGTTTCGAAAAAAGGCTGAGTATGGCAACAAAACAATGAAATAGGAACGTATACTCTGGAAGACCGCGAGGACGTAACCCCGAAGAAAGTTCGGGTAAAGCACTCGTCAGCAACATTATTCTACGCGGTGATGGCAATTCTCTTCTGCTAAACTGACTGTACTAGTATTGGGTTGTGCAACCACGACAGCAATGCCTAGAAGGAGTCCAACGAAAGAACCAGAAAAGAGGACAATCAACCAGCCATTGGAGTTGGTGAAACGCCACCATGCGACGTTTTATCGATAAAACTCTATTTTCGTCTCATAATTCGTTAGGGAGAGCTTGAGCGCTTTTTGTCGGGTACATCGCTATTCCGTGACGACACATACATACGTGTTGGAGGCAACGGGACGGCCGGTTACCAAAACATGACTGTGGAGATGTTGCGCATGTCACCTAGGGTGCCTACCTAAGCGCACGTTATGTGCGCGAGCATACGGCACGAGAGCGGACCCCATCGACGGTTTATTTCGTGAAGCTGCCGACATTTCTTGTTCTTGTGTCGATACACACTATTGTCCAAACAGCGACATGGACGCAATATCAAAAGTATCAGGAGGTGCGTTTGGGCACGATCTGTTCAAACTAGCGGAGTTCCTCAACAAAGAAGCGAGCCCAATCATATTTGCAATCGCATTTGGATAACGATCGTACAACGAGGTAGGTCCAGCGACAGGAGACACATTGCCTTCTATTTTGAACCATGGGTTCCAAACCATTTGAAACCCATATTTGTTGCGATTGTTCTTCATGGTAATATGCAAAACCTGAGGGCTGGTACAGTTTTGGATTCGATGTTGAAGCGTTGAGGCGCATTTTACGAGGCTTTGGGAAGTTTAGGCATTATTGACCTTGACCGACAACGAAACATTGCATATGAAAAAGCAACATTCCCCCGTGTTTCCTCAGAGCCATGAAGAACATCCAAGCAAAAGTTGCGTTCCTAACTCTACAAACCCACGATGCAAAAACGATTTCGCGAACGAATACTTCTTTCCTTAGGATTTCCAAATATTCTATCTCCCATTACGGGAATACGCAGAGCAGCGGCGGGCATCAGTCCGTCGCAGGGTATTGTGAATATGTTACCTACTGAGCTATAGTGGCAAAAGATCGATCGATTTCCCAGCCCAGGGTAATCCTTACAATACTCTTCCTCTGAACGGCGGGATCTTTAGGGCGTCGGTACCGTATACGGCCGTACGCTGGCCTACCCGCTTCGTTTCAATACCTGGGGAATCAGGTAGATGCGTTTTTGGGGACGCACGCACAAGTGTTTCTATATAAGAAACGTTCGAAGTGAGATTCGAATCTGCGTCCTCGACGACGTCAAATGTGAAGGTGTTACCTATTGAGCTATAGGGGTAAACGATCGATCGATTACCCAGCCCAGGGTAATCCTTATAACACTACCTGTACAGGAGTATGTATGCTATATATACAAAGTACACAGGGTATGGTTGGGTGAAGGTAATGTATTCACGACTTGAGTTACAGCAGTCAGTAGTGTGAAGTAAATAAGATTGACAATTTAGGAGACGATACGGATTTCATTACGTACGCGAAACTAAAGCACTACCTGTTAAGCAACAGCGCTTCCACAAGGAACAAACAATGTGCATGTATCACGGAACACAGCTCGCATGCCAAGAACCAACTATTGATGCAGGTAGCATATTTTTCATTTCATGGCCCGAACAGGGCATGCTATAGTTGCTGCTGGAACCAGGTAGAATAACAAACCCTATACTTTAATATTGTATATCAAGTAGAAAGTCTCCAACAAACACACTGTTGTTACAGTAGGAAAGATTTGAATATAGCTATACCTGACTCACTGGGTATGGAATTTGGCCCTGATTGGTTTATCCCGTATGGTTTGCCTCCAAGACATATCCCTGCAGTAGAAGCTCTACGTTCGTTTACGTTAGTGCCACGGCCGCACCGACGCTAGGCACGTCAAAGCAGGTTTGGTGGCAACATCGCAGTCAGGTGTGTATGAATGAGTAACTTGGCCTGCCGCCCCAACCTGAAGATGCCATTGTTATGATACAGCCTCGAATGAGGTTGAAAGCCCGGTAATTACCTGGGTTCAGGCACTGGGATCGTATTTGTACTACTTGGAAGGCGTATCTTAGGTGGTAAACCAGGGATTTTCCTGAGGGGCACGAGCTTGGTCGCAGTCTCCGCGTGCACGAAACGAATAAAGCTGCTCTTCTATCTCTAAGCAACCAACACACGTGAGTACCAACGAGTACCGAATTAATAGGCAAACCTGTCCAGGGATACAACGTGTCCCGCCTGCTTGATTTTAACAAGTGGCGTCGATGGTCTAGGTAATCGGGCCACTCATCTGTGACCCAGGACGCGTTTTCAGAGTTGTGGGCTGGGTTTAGGTGACTCTTGCCGTCTTCCGTGTTATTTTCTTCTCGTTTGTGGTCTTCTCTTTTCGCTTTTCCATGCATCTTCCTCGCCTCCCCCCCCCGTGCGGGTGGCATGTCGATGGCTTCCATTGACGACGTCTTCCTGCCCCTTAAGGCTAGGTCTTCCTTTCATCCTGTTTACGTACTTTGCCGGCTTCGTTGCCTTGCCGTTCAGAGGTGTGGACGTGAGTTTTGAGGAGCCGCATCTTCGACTCATGTTCTAGTTCGTGGAACCGGGGTTTTCGTCAGTTTCCCGTACTTCTGCATATACGGCTTATAGAGCGGGCTAGTATGATACCTCCTTGAATGAGGTTGGAAACCCGGTAATTACCTGGGTTCAGGCACTGGGATCGTATTTGTAATACTTGGAAGGCGTATCTTAGGTGGAAAACCAGGGGATATCATTTGTAATACTTGCAAGACGAATCTTAGGTGGTAAACCAGGGGTTTTCCAGAGGGGCACGAGCTTGGTCTCAGTCTCCGCGTGCACGAAAGGAATAAAGCTGCTCTTCTTCCATCTCTAAGCAACCAAGACACGTGAGTACCCACGAGCACCGATGTAATAGGCAAACCTGTCCAGGTATACAAATTTTCCCGCCTGCTTATCTTAACATCATCAACCTGCTTCATCCAGGAGCCGACCACAACAAACAGTATCTCGCGTGTCACAGTTTAAATTTAAAATAGCCATGTACTACGCCCGGCAGTCACTTGCTCACGATACATTGTCTCGTACAGATTATGTTTCATATCAAGATACGAAGTATGGGTACGTGCGATGGTGTTCAAGGTTGTTTTCACCATTTCGGTGTCACAGCAGTTGCCGTAAACAATCGGTGTCCCCCTAGGCATCCTGCGTGTACTTCACAGTCACTTGGTGCCACCTCTGCCAAACTGTTGGTCCCAAATGTCAAGATCCTTGAAACATTCTGAAATATCGCAGTTTTTGAAAATAAGTTTGCCGAGTAGTGCAGTATGTAACGAAAATATTTCCAAAACATTTACGCAGGACAATGGCGACCGGAACGTTGTTTTCAGAGCATTTAATACTTGGCGATATCGAAGAATATGTTGGAGGATAACGAAGCCATCTTCGTCGCCGATGGATATGACAAATATTACTAGGTACTATGTATCAAACTATTTTTTCATGAATGCGTTGACTTCTCTCCCCCGGTCGCGGGTCGTTCTTCGATCTCCCAGCTGCGGGGCACGCATGGGGGCCGCGAGTACACCACGGCGCATATATGGCCCCCCTACTAGAGCCAAACGGGACGGTGGAAACTCCACACTTTAGTAGGTGTTTACTCTGCTGCTGGCTGCTGCTGTTACATCATATCTGTATCGCATTGTCCCTCAAGCTTTCTACTACGTGGCAGCCATGGAGCAACAACAGTCGGACATCTAGCTGTTCTTGTTGTGACGGTCTCGGACATTGATACATTTGTGTGTGTGCTCGTGTGTACAATGCTTCCTGTCGACCTACTGTAGGAAGTGTTGCGAATCTTGAGCCTACAGTGGAAATTCGAGTTGGATTCTTGGATTGGACATATCAATTCTACAGGTGACGAGGTCTAGGGTCAGGATGAGGCAAGCAACCCAGGCATGAGGCTATCCGTGATTTACTCGAAGGGTCACGGTGTCCAGCCTGCATCGGGTAGTACAGAGGGTGGTAACATGCCCACGATGTGCAAAAAAAAAGAGAATGACCTGACCAACCTCACGGCTGGTGACGATCCGCCCGAGTCGAGAGGTGCGCTCATACGTGCCCTAGATGGGTAGCGAGTGCTTCCGGTGCTAGGGAGAAGATATACCGGGCATGTACATGGCAAACTGATTTGTGTGCCACACAGATCGAGAGCGAAGACTAAGTGAAAACGAACGATGGCCGAGAAGGTGGCTATCCACAAATTGGGGAGGGGCTGTAAATAACGCGGCCGGTGCTGATACGAAAACGCCTGTCGTCGTGACTCCTGAAACGGTCCTGAGCCGTAACAGAGTACGAACGAACACGCAGTACCTAACATTAAGCAAAGTGCAATTTATTGGGTGCTGCGCAGGGGGCAGGACGACGATACGACCCACCACACTTCCATAGCAACAGAGCGTTACAACAGAACCAGAGCTTCACACTTCGGCCTTTGTGACAATGTGTTTGTGTATGTGTGTTTTGCAGTGTTCACCAGGTCATACATGCAACTCTGTTCACAATTCCAATATACCTTGAAATCAAGCATCACGTCGTCGGGCCTCATCGTGTCATCAACGGTGCTGCAGCAGTACTCGGAGTGAACAGGGAGGTCTGATGATGATAATGCTCCCTCTTTTCGACTTGCGACACCTCCAAGACCTCAAGCCAACCGCATCCCGAAGGGAAACCTTGTATGCTTATGTCGCATGCAAGCCGAAAAACTAGTATTTCACCACATACCCAGACTTCTGGCATCCATCTCGATCTTGCCCTGAGGCATGCTCACCTCCGGAAGAATTGTCATGTATCAATGCTGCATGTGAAAAGTAGGCGGAGCTGCTGGAGGACGCCACGATCTCCGCTATAGCTAAAGCACCTGCGAAACGATTCAGGCAACGGCGAGTGATCTTTTAGTTCCCCACACGAAATACACATATATAAGCCTCAATATGTCGCCAGTGAGCTCTGGTGTATAGCAAGCAATCATTGCGTGAATGTGGACACCTCGAATTCGGATATGCATGTGCGTGTGTTTCTCACGCAAGAACAACAGATGAATATCCGTCGAAGTATATCATATGGACATGAAGCAATACCGGCGTAAGTGCATCTTAAATTCACTGTAAACGCTGGGACCACCGATGCCTTTCATTGATACGGCAGTCGCGTCAATCCCGGCAATAGTGTAATGAGAGGTAGGTATCCCAGGATCTATACTCGTAATCTACCACGTGACTGCATTCATGATGACTGCCAAGTTGAATACATGCTATCGACATAAAGTATGGCACTTACTGGTCGATGCTATCTAAACTCGTAGTCCATGTTGACACCTACATTACCCGTTGGTGAAAAGCTCAACATCAACAGCAGCACACTCACATTACAACACGTATCACATAGTTGCTAGTCGAGATACTCAATTCATCGTGGTCGCTTGAAGTGAGCCTTTAGCTCGCAAAGGGCTTGTGATATGCCGGACGTTCCATGACATGAGTACGGATGAGTGTGTAGCCCACAAACACATGAAGTGGACACTTCACATTCAAATCTTGCTGGACAATATTTTGGGTACTATTGTTTATGTCGTCGTTGTTGTCGCCTTCGCATGGACGGATGTGTTTACCTTCGTCGTCGACGTTCTGCCTTAACCTTAACCAATTACATTAATGTCTACCTTACCATATAAGTGAAATGCAGGGCCACTACATTCTCGTCTTTCTTAAGCGATTCATGTTCCGTCTGCACAACCTAAATAGTGCCAATACCAAACTTTGGCTAGTTTTTCACGGTCGAATGCCACTCGCACACAAATAGTTTTTTGCCTTGGAATATGTCTCGCCGCTTAACACGTCGCTCAACCCCTACGTGGACATAAAATGCACTATTATGGATATAGATGCACTTCTGTGGCAATAGTAGACGCTTTCACGGCCTCGTCAGTCCACCGAGCCAACGTGTCCGAACAAGATGTTCAGGTGCCCTCACCGCGATGAAGTAAGCTCTAACCGTGTTGAAGTTGTCATCGTCGGAACACTCATATACCAACGGCATGTACACTGTAGTGTACGCCCAAAACAAGTGTTGATGCTGAGATGACCTGATCAGTGTTCTCGTGGGGCTGATGCGGCGATAAACCCTAACCTTAAGAGATCTAGCCATATAACCAAGCCTAGCTGAGCACTTCATACCCTACATTGCATTGAAATGTGTGACGATCTTCCATCTACAGTAGTCGATCCACCAGGTACTGTACAACATATCACGTTGTGGGCATCGGTTTTTATTTTCCTGCAAATGCACCGTATTCAATGTTAGAACATTTGGTCGTCGATTAAGTTTGGGAAATTCGTATATATTGGGATGAACGACGCCTCTGCTGCGATTAGCCGGGGATTCTCACACAGGACGTCTACTCCCGCATTGATTCTCGGCCAAAAAACGTGGCACCTCGTCGCAGAGAATTGTTGCCCCGGTCAAACAAGCACGACACACAAATAATTAGTTCGCTGTTAGCGTGTCTCGCGCACAACCATGGACGGCGGGATGGTTTGTTTTTCCCTAGCCGCTTCGTATTTGTTCGTGTTGTTATCAGGTCGACCACGACGGGGTGATATAGTCGTATCTCTCTCTGTCAACCTGGATGTTTCTAACCCGAGGGAAAAGGTTCTGGCGTCCCCGCCCTCTAGTGTCAATATTTGTTGTGTGGCATTCGATCATCGTCCTAATACACACACTGTGGGACAATTAAAACAGGTCTGCCGCGGCATGAGATCACACCCATATATGTTATTTGTCTGCCCTTCTCAGTGCTGTACCTAAGTTGTCCCATATTACACCCCTCGCGGGTTTTATCGTTCTTGTGACACCCAGCCTTCCATGTTGACCTTCAGAGGGCCCGGGGGCGTTTGTCCCGTGGGAGCGCATGTCAGTGCAAGCTGATCGGACAACGGCACGGTGTCCACCTCTATGAGCACCGTGAGGCGAGAAATCGTCACCCCCGCCACGACCGCGGATACTATTAGCCCTGCTCATCTGCGTGGGACCGTTGCAATGTTCTGCCGCATGTACTCCATGAGAATATCAATAGCTGCATAGCAAATCCTATGGCTCGCTGCCCCTCCCACCCGAATAATCGCGCACCGTGTACCACATATTCTCCTTATCACCCCCCGTAAATGGGACAGGAGGTTGGCTGCACTAGTGTCAACGCCAGTTCCCCCTTCTCTCTGCCTTCTAGAACGCTGATCGTTTCGAGAGATACAATTTCATGGACTCCGCCGCCTGCTGGTATTCAACCACGGCCGCGGTTGCACGCATTTCGCGGCCGTCTAGGTTCACCCCTATCACAACCGATTGGGAGGTACTCCAAAACCTCTACCCGAGCAGGAACCACATTATGAACCCCTCGCGCTCCTGGAACACAACCGCTACCGACAGGTCGAAGCTGCACTTCATTGTGTGGAAGCCCCCGGGAACGATAGCCACGTCCCCTGCCATTGTGATGCATTCTGCAGCGGTGGGCCGCATCCGTGCGGTTTGGCAAATGTCGCGCACTAAATCACGCATCTGGACTGTCACCAACGGGGGGTGCTTGCTTCACTACCACTTCTACTCGCCCATGTTCCTCTTGCATACAACATTCAGCGCCCGTTAGGGGCTCGTTACTGGGTTTCACGATTCTCGACGCAGCCCCAGTCGCGCACCTTTCCGAGTCGTTCCATCATGGCACATTGCCGCTTTGTAGCGTGCCCTTTGTCTAGGGATGATGCGTCGTACCTCCTCTTCCAATGCCCTCTGAGCCGACACTGTGCCACTATCCGACCCCAGGCCGGGACCGCTAGCGATGTGCACCAGGTTACTGGCGTTACCGCGCGAGTCTGGCTAACATCATCACTCGAAAACGTCTACATCGGTCGCAGTCTGCCAGCCTCTTTCGATATCCGTCCGCGCCTGAAGCAAGTCGTCAGAATATTTGCCTCCTCGACGTTTCCGTTGTTGGCCGGCCGTGCATAGGCCGCCAATACGTCGCTATTGCTCTCGACGAGCTTGCTGCCTGCGCGCCCCGGTGGGTATCTCCCCGGGGACCCTCGGTCTGCGGGTACTATATATAATTCGCAGATCATGTATGCGCCTAATCTTACTACTTGACATGCGGCACATAGCACTAGGTGCGTAGAGCCCGCCAGAGGCGATAGGGTGAAAGGTTCAAAGCGTTGCGACTGTCGTGACCTGCGCCATGAGAATAATAATACAGTGCAAGACAACGTGTCTGATCAGTGTCACGCGTCGTGTCTATTTACATGGGAAGATGCATTTGCCCCTCCGGACGCATCTTATAGGGGCAGGGAAGATCCCCGCTGTGGGAACGTCTTCGGGCTCGGGTAAAGAGCCAGTAATGAGGTTCCGGGAACCCCAGTGTTTACTAAACGCTACCAAGTGCCAAGTAGTTTGCGATACCTGTCCTATCAAGCCCCAGTCCCTTGGGCCCTGCCTTGCTCGTCGTGCCCGTTATCGTGTCTAATGCTTCGTTGATTGTTTGCTTTGGCTGCTTGCTACTACCGCTTTGAATCGATTCACTTTCTGCGTGACCGGACCCTCCCTGCACTAGGACAGTTCAGGTAAGCCGGCCTCAGAGCTCTAACGTGCGCGGGTCCCTTTTAGGGTCTGAGAGCTGTACCTTGCTGTATCCTGGAGAACGATGATTGATTGAAGTGCATTGCAGGAGACAGGTGTGTTAGCCAAACTGTTGCAGGGGATCGGAGTGCTTGCGAGACGTTTTCAGGAGATCGGAGTGTTAGAAAAAATGTGAAAGAGTGCCATCGTGCTCCAGTATCATCTCACAACCGTTCTTGCATAATCGTTTAACGTATGCAAGTGTACATCCACATGTTTGCCTAGGCTTGCCTGGTATTATGGTCATACTTGCAGTACTGTTGTGTATGCGCACTGCCAAAGGTGGTCTGCCTGTTTGTTTCGGGCTGCTTTGAAGATATGTGTCTGGTCAATGTAGGCAGGCACACTCGTTGCTCGTGTTCCATTTGCCTGTTGTTCGTGCTCGTTTGTCTGCTCGCTGTTCATGCTGCATGCTACTGATCACATATTGCTTTCAAGACGGAATGCAAACGACAAGTATCGATGCAAACCCAAGGTTCCGTACGTACTACTACACGCATACTCGCGCGTACCGATTGCCCGGGTGGGTGATGAGCCTGACCCTGTATGGGCGTGCATAACCTTATCTAACGATGAATCCCTCGACAACAATGTGCGTTGTAGGCAAGCAAACATGGTAAATTTGGTAACGAGTATTATTTCTGTGATGCATAGAGTACAACAGTAAGTACTGAGCCATTCGTCGTACAGTATATATGTTGTGCATCTCTAATAAGACACCGACATCGACGGAGCGAGCACACGCATACCCAATGGGATGTACGATGCACGTGTGTGTTTCCGGTTGCACCGTTGTCTGTGTCGCATACCAACCGAGCGTTGTGCTCGAGTACCAAGCACAACACTTGAAATTGAAGACTGAAACCCAAGCATAAAAT
Source organism: Macrocystis pyrifera (assembly GCA_031763025.1). Classification (NCBI taxonomy): domain Eukaryota; class Phaeophyceae; order Laminariales; family Laminariaceae; genus Macrocystis; species Macrocystis pyrifera. Next base: position 19,989,067 of record JASSKH010000001.1, on the reverse strand, counting down.
GAAACACGTGACGATATCGTTTCAACAGGATACCTTGCTATTCGTCGGTTCAAGTGTAGTGACCGACGGCTGGTGAAATGATCGGGAGGTGTGATTGGAATACCAGTGGACAGTTTCCGTGCTCGGGGGGTGTTTGTCACCACATGTCTACTACTACTTCCACCCTAACCGGTATGCGAGGAGAACGATTTGCAAGTGGTTGTGGATGAACGCCGTTATAGTGCTTGCTGCTGCTTACTGCTCCTGCTCCTGCTGCTGCTGCTGCTGCTGCAGGTAGGTACTGCTGCTTGCACGACTTGTTGTGTTCGGCTCGTTTGGTACAAATGTGCTGCCGCTGCCGCAAGTGTTTTTGTTTCAAACATAAGAATCCAATATTTACCTATTTTTCGACCTACGATTATGCGCACGCCGAAAGGCTTTCGATTATGACTACCTTTCCGACGGAAATCCTTGATAAACAAAAATATTACGCGCAGACACTCTAATATATTAAATCTAATATATTAAAATACGATATCCGCACGAAGAGCCTGGAAGCATCTGGACGAACTTCGCAGAGGCACGTGGATGCTAACTTACGCAGAATCGTTTGTTGAAAGCACAGTGAGAAACAATTGGCGAAGATGTGTGAATGGTGGTAGCCTCGACACAGTCCACTGCGTATATTGAAACGTCTGGCAAAGGTACGTGAATTTTGTAATATTGACACAGTTTAGCACGCAAGTATATTGATTATCAATCGGTGAACCTTTACAACACGTTCGACAGTCAAGCGCGCATATGTATATAGGGGCAAAGTGGACATTCACCTCAGTGTCTAGGCAGTGTCGCCATGTATAGCCGTATGACGAAGGATTAGGAGAACTCTCTGTAGTCTCAGTGAAAGGTGAGGTGGTGTGGTAGGACGACGGTAGAAGAGAGTGGAACCTGTGTCTGACCAAAACGGGAAATGTGTAGGTTTTTGTCATTGTGCAGACGGAAGACTTCGAGAAGGGCTCCTTACCTCAGATGGAGGTCAGGCAGGATGCAAATCATATTTTCACAGGTGGGTACAGGCTTCGGGCGTAGAGTTCAAGGTCAGCACCACAGGAAGAAGGGGCGCTGCAACATCGAGCCGACGGCGATGAACGGAGGAGGAGGACTGAAGGACGTCCGGACGAGGGTCAAGACCGCCGCTCTTCCTACCACCGTCCAAGAGCAGCACCGCGAAAACGAGGGACGCTGCAACGTTGGGCGGACGGCGATAGACGGAGGAGGAAGACTGAAGAGTGTACGGGTGCCAGGAATGCTGTTTTCTGAACACCATTCAAGCGCAACATCGCGGAAAGAAGGGGCACTGTACATCGAGCCGACGGCGAGGTACCGAGGTAAAAGGCGCACGCGCTGCAGCGGTCTATGATCTCGTGGCCCGCTAGGCACCGACACTCACATTTGCCGGGCTGGGGGCGTGTTACAGCGGCGGGTAGCCGAGGAGGATCGGAGGATCGGTGAAACGCCGTAGAAGGCGCTTGGCATCGAAGCTGAAATGCGTCGGGCTGGGAGGGGGTGATACAGCTGCGGGGAGCTAAGGACCGGAGTATCGGTTAATCACCGTGATTCCCGCTTGAAACCGACGCTCACATGGGCCGGGCTAGAGGGTGGCAGTGTCGGGGATGGTGAGGAGGAACGGGGAGTGGTAAATCGCCCTAGGACCTGCTCGGCACCGACTCTGGCATGCGCCGGGCTGGAGGGGTGATGCAGCGGCAGGGCCGAGGAAGAAGGAGGATCAGTTAATCGACGAAACCCCCTCTTCGAAACGACGCTCACATGCGTCGGGGTGGGAGGGTACTGCAATGAAGTGGGTGCCGATGACAAAAGTCGCGCCTGATGGCACGAAAGCCCTCCCAGCCGAGCACGACGCGTCGGGCGGGTGATACAAACGCCGAGCCGACGGCGGGGAACAAAGGAGGAAGGCGCACACGCTGTTGCTGGGCTAGTACCGGGGTGACCGCTTGGAGCCGACGATGAATGTGCGTCGGGCAGGGGGGGCGTTGCAACGAGGGGCGCCAGGATGATTTTTTTTAAAGCGTTGCAACTGCCGTGATCACCACTATGGGGGGGATAATGGGGCGCGAGACAGATTTTCTGATCAGTGTCACGCGTCTGGTATACTTGTATAGGCACAAGCTAAGCTTTCACTAGCTTCTTCGGGCGCATCGTACAGGGGCAGGGGAGATCCCCGGTGTGGGAACGCCTTCGACCTAGGGTAAAGAGCCAGTTACGAGGTTCCGGGAGCACCCAGTGTTTACTAATCGCTACCAAGTGACCCAAACAAAAACCAATGACAAGCGAGCTGCGATACCGGTCCTATCAATCGTCAGTCCCTTGGGCCCTGCCTTGCCCGTCGTGCCCATTATTGTGTCTGGTGCTTCGTTGATTGGTCACTCTGGCTGCTTGCAGTCACCGCTTTGCATCACTTCACTTCTGCGTTATCTGATCCTCCCTGCACGAGGGCACTCCCCGAACTCTCACACAACAGGTATGCCGGCTTCAAAGATATACCGAGTACGGGTCCTTTATAGGGTCTGACAGCTAAACCCTGCTGTATCAGCAGCTTCATATAAGAGCGTCAACAACGTTCCATCTGCGTACCGCTCTCGACGCACGGGGATAAGGGTACGCGAGCGACGGCTGTGCTGTTGCACCCGAAGCTGAACGTACAGGTAGCTACACCTTTGCCCGTAATTCGTGTACCAACCCCCTGAGGTCTTGAAGGCTCCATGGTGTCATCATGTGAAGTCCCACCGGTTTGCGATAAGCGGCCGTGTCATCGGCAGTATCGGCCACGCCCATCGCGTAGTTACGTGCCTCTCAAATGAACGTCTCCTGGTTGCCCAAGCACATCGATAGGCAATAGTGCCGTCCAATCACGTACGTTTAGAGAGGTTCAAAACTCTATGTCCACCCCTCATACTTGGTTTGGTACAAGGCAGCGAGACTACCATGAAGCAGGATTCAACAGGTTGGCGCTCGCCGCGACAGCTACATCGGACATGATTGGTAGGTTCTTTGTCCGCTAGTCGCTTCTTGCGAATTCCGTGCCGTTGTCGGGTCGACCACGACGGAAGTAGTATCGCGTTTATGTCGCCGTACAAACCGGAGCATTCTCCAACCCCGAAGATGCGGTTCGTTCGTCCCCGACGTTTGGTTCCACGATCTTTCTGACAGGGCATTTGCAAGTTGTAAAATCTCTGGGGAATCTCGCTGGGACTCTTACCGTGCTTGGCAGATCTAGTATTCTGTCAGCAACATAACAAAATGATACAAACATCGACGGGAATCCGAGTCCTAGTTATTGCTACTGTAGGCAAATTTCAATAGCCGCACTTTGATACCTACCAACAGGTTTAGGGTTAGGGTCAGACATCGGCGATGTAGTAGACTGCTGCGGGGAAACATGCACTATACATTGCCTGCGAGAAGCAAAAGACCATACCCATTCATAACTCTAGTTTAAATCGGCTCCCAATAAGGAAGAACGCCTCAATATAAAATCGAGAAGCTATTTACCACCTCATCTAGATGTTGATTCCGATTCAAACGAAGTGTGGTAGGTTTGGTGTGCGTTTTCACGCCAGCTACACGAAAACGTAGGTTAATCGTCGAGGTGCAACGTATAGGCCACGCGACAACGCCCAACAAAGGTCGAGTGAGTGCGGAGAGAAACCAACACGCGGGGAGGTTTGGTGGGTTGGCTTATCACATTTCTGAAATATATGTCAAACCCACAAGAGTGTCTACCATCGTCAGCAAGCGCGCTGATATCGATGGGGTGAGACACCTCGATATCTGTTCATGCGTCTTTCGTCTTTTTGTTCCTTTCACCCATGGGTTACATCACAAAGACGTCGGAGATCAAACAGGCAATGGCCGTTGTTGGTGTTTCATATGAAATGAAAAGCACACGGGAAGCGGAGGTGTGACCAGCAATGAAGATCAAACATCCACGAAGACGAAGAGAAATATCACTGTATTGCCTGCGCTTTGATTGAGCACGTTTACTATACATTTTAATCAAGTGGCGGATAAGCGGCTATCTTAACACTACATTTCGTTGGGTTTAGCCCGAAAGTTTACGATTTCTTGAAAACCCAAGGGGGGAAAATCTAAGCACGGAGAGGCTCAGTATGGTCGTTCACATAGTCGTTCATCAGAGACCGAAGCGTCATAACAGCACCGGCGCTCGCGTCAACCATCTGTGCAGATGTCCCACTGGAAGCGACCTGGCTTGTGAGCAGGTAGATATCCTTCCATGGGGTGTAAATCTACGAGCACCTCATCGTGCGACAACACCCAACCCAAAATTGGTGGCGTTTCCACTTAACGAGTTGATTCGCCAGGCTACGTTGGCGCGGTAATGTTGTCAAGTCGACGAAAAGATCCAGCAACGAACTGTAATTTCCTGCGATGGGTCATGGTTTGCCAAATGACCTTGGGCACTTCCTGGCTAGTCTTGTGCTCTCTCGAATTGTGGGACGTCGACGTGGTGTGGCTGCGAGATGGTCTACCCTCAGGCACCTATATCCGTAACTTAGAGTTCGTAACTATAAATCAAATACCTATCTTTCTGGTGTTTTAAGGTGTCTGCTTTCATCGAGAAAATGATGGATTTCGCCTGAAGGTCAATAAAATCTGGATTTAAATTTGGTGTCAACATCGACCTTACGACAGAATGCCAGTCTCAATACCTCGCGAATGCTACACCTTTCCTGGATATTGGCTCACCTTCGGCTGAGTTGTGGCTGAAATGGATGCTTCCGTCGATGTAGATTTCTGATTCATTGGCGTAGATGGCACCTGTCGACCAAGTAAGCACGACGCCGGCATTTCCGCCTCAAAACCACGGACAAACGAACGACCGTTGCACATAACTCTTCACACCAGAGAGTTCGCCAGTCCTCAATTCATGTTTTAGATATTGCAGGGCAGATGTATCTTCGACCTGCATGCTATTGCCTATGTGGCCGTGTGGGAGCTGTAAAATCTGCAAGATCTATCAATAGCACATGTTTCCTGGGTTGGTATGTACTATATAAATCCTGCCCAGCGTCCCGTACAGGCAGGCGAAGATATATATGGTCTAGGTCGTGATCTTCCCGTGCATATCTCGTGGTCGACAGGTAGCTTGTAGACAACCTGGCCACAGCTGGATGCTACAATAATGGAACAAGAACACGTAGTCCCGTCGCGAGATATTGGGGCTCCGTTGTTGTTTTCTTGCAAAAAAGTCTTGTTTGGATTGCTGCAAAACTGTGCTTCGACTATTAATAGTGAAGGAGTGCTTCTTATTGCAGAAATTGTCTCTAGTGTCTACTATTGATATTGGGTTGCAATAGCTATCCCAAGAATCAAGGTGGCCGCCGGTAGTAGAGAGCTGCTCTTCGATGCTAGAAAGTGTCGCGCGTCGATTCCGTCGTGAAGGCGTTGCTATACTGGTGAGTTTATAGCCATATGGATTTCTTCACCGCCCGATGTACACGGCCTACAATCACATACCAGGTATACAGCAAAACGGTTCTGACATTCATCTCGCTAGCATCAGCGGCTGATGCACGAATGCTCTATGTAATGCATATGCGTTTGTTGAAGGTACACTCAATACTTGATACGAAATAAGTTAGTAGGCACTGCCACGTTTCCAACACGTACTCGCCACAACAAATCAGTGTCCCCAAATCGTATACCTTGTACAATATATACTGGTTGGCATTCTACTGCGGGTTGCATGGGCAAGGGCAAGCGAAGGGCTTTCGCTCGTACGACTGATCACGCTCGTTTTACGAACCAAGTTTTCAAAATTGTATATATACATGTCTCTCTGAAGTCCCCGTAAGCTTACCCGAAACGTCTTTCGTCCTTATCGTGGTAGTCTACAGCATCACCAAGTTAGCGAAATGTATTTACCAAAGCATTACTGTAACTATGTTTTGATATATTTCAAATATTGTCCGGTGTGCCCCTCTCGAGCAAGGGCTTTCTAGAAGCCTCGAAAATGTTATTTATATTAGGGTTCAAAGCATCCGTTTCCAAGGTGGTATGGTATGCGATGTGCGCAAGCTGAAAAAGACGAACATGACACCTTTTGTGGCAAGAATTATTTACTCAACCGTAACACTGACGTATCTCTTGTGTACCAGGTGCCTGTATATCTGTAGCCCCACACTACCGTAGGTCTATTGCCGTGCGCCCGGGGTAGAGAGAACAAGCAATTTAGGAAGGACCTGCTCGCGTCGATTTCATGGAAACCCGTTAAGAGTTCACCGAAAGAGCTCTGCTACTACCATCTTCAATCCTCCCCTGTTCTCTCATCTGGCGAGGAAGTGATACAGGTGTATTCCCAATTTTTGTTCCAGGATGCGATTTTCATGGCCAGCTTATCTCTTCTCAGAACCAAACAACGCAAGACCGCAAGAAGATACAGTACCGCCGACAGACAATGCTGTGGACCTACTACCGCTGGTGGATACGTCCGCAGCTACCGTCAGAGCACGCTAATGTGAAGCGGAGACCGCTCTAGGGTAGTGGTAAGGGTAGTGGTAAGGGACGCAGGTGGTTCTGGCAGCTGGAAAGCAGTGCTTCGCTTCTTCTGATTTAGATCTTCTTATTGATGGCGAGAGCTGAGGAGATGCTCTGGTAGAGAAGTGAGAGGTAGGGGGGCGGGACTCGACGCCCAGATATACTCGTCCCACCCCATGCCACAAGCTCTCCTAAATTCCTCTTATATGATGTACTCCTACAGAACTTTTCTATGGCTACCGATCGTTCTTCTGCTAATATAAGAACTTCTCACTTCGTAGTCCTATCTGCGTCAAGGAACATTACTCTCGTCTAACGGGCTATCCGCCCTAGGGAACATTCCTAAAAGAACGTTACTCTCGACTAACGGAATATCCGCCGGGTTAATCCATTTTTTTATTATTGTCGTATTCGTGAGACTAGAAGACTGCAACGTATTATCTATATCTATAGCCCATGAATACTCCACCCATATCACATTAAGCACCGCTGTAGCGGTTGTTCTGGATGGCCACCTTTTCATCCTCTTGTGTGGTGAAGAATGGCGAACTGGTTTTGGAAACGTTCAAATTAAATTTGGTGGGTGCTTCAAGCAGTGTGTTCTCCATTTTGTCCGGATTTGTGTGTTACGTGAGCCCGGGAGGACTTGAAAGAGGCGGAAAATAGATCTCGACGCGTCGCCACGACACAAGACCACTGAGGCGGGAGCATCCATGGTATGTATCGAAATATATGTCGTGGCCCTGTCCGCAGCTAACGGCAGGGCCCCGTGGTGCTGTCTGGGGTGACCAAAAGTGGGTTCAAGGCCATTGTTTTTATATCTCTTTATTACAGGTGTTCAAGACGCTTCACGCCCCACAGAAAAGATCACACCGCAGCGCGACACAATTACCACACCGCAGGATACCGTGACAGGCTAACATCAACCGGTCTGGGATGCGCCCGGAACACGTGGACGCAACTCCTGAGGTTCTATGGCTGCTTGCATGTGAGTACCTTGGTCCTGTGGCGAACTGTGGTGAGTGCTGTACATTATCACTGCTTCACTCGTCTGTGCTCGTACATATGTATAACGTATACATTTTTTTGGCACGCTGCTCTCCGGCGGCCGAGGGTGCTTGCTCGGACCTTCGGCTGCGGGGCAAGCAAGGAGGCCGCGGGTACAATTAGACACATGCCTGGATCCCGGCGAGCACCGTGGCGGTGCTCGGGGCATTTCACGTCGCTGAGCTGGCTCTAAAACAGGGGATTGCTTTTCGGCTCGCCGAGCCGATTAGGTGACATGGAAAACCCCCCATTTGTTTTGAATCCTAAGCCTAAGTATATAGCCCGCCACCCTCGAACACCCCCTCTGCTGTACACATGTTTTCAACCCCAGCAGAAGAAGTAGCAGTAGCAGCAGTAGCAGACATACAGCAGCAACAGCAGTACACATGTGTCGGCCGTCGCATCTGTTGCACCAAGCCTGTCGACGGGTAGTGTTCACCTAACACCGAGTACGTTCGTGACCACAAAAAACTGCCTCCCTCGGTCCGTCTACCTGAGAGAATATTGGTGTCATACCTGGCTAGTTGTCTAGCAGCAGCAGCAACAGCGTACATCAGCAACAGTACACATCTGTCGGCCGTCGTATCTGCTGCACAAAGCCCTTTGACGGGTGGTGTACACCCAACATCGAGCACGTTCGTGACCACAAAACTGCCTCCCAAGGTATGTCTACCTGGGAATTTTTTGGTACCACAGGTATTGGTGTCATACCTAGCTAGTTGTCCAGCCGTACGCTGTCAGCAGCAGGTATTCGCAACGGGCAAGAGCCACAGAGCCAGGCCCAACTGCCTCCCGTCTCACTGTACTACCCGTTTCACACCGGGCACAGCCCACACTGCCCGACTGTTTGGCTGAAATTCTCATACCAGGTATGATACGAGGAGCTGTGTGCACTTTCAACAACGAAGAATTTTCTCCGCTGAAGTTTCTCGGCGTTGCAAATCTGCACAAGCTTTGCAAATGCCCGCTTTTTATCCCAGCAATTTTGGTTTTTGATCAACCTCAGCAGCAGCAGCAGCAGCAGCAGTAAACGTCTGTCGAGCGTCATGTATGTTTCACCTAGCCCTTTGACGTATACCACACACCTCACACCGAGCGCGTACGTGACCACACAACTGTCTCCATCGGTTGGTCTACCTGGACCAGGTATCTACTGACATGTAGGTACCATACCTAGCGAGTTGTCCAGTCACACGCTCTCAGCAGCACGTATTCGCACCGGGCAAGAAACGCAGAGCCAGGCTCATTTTGCCGTCCGTCTCCCTCTACCCTCCCTGTCTCGGTGTGCATCTGGCATAGCTATAGTAGTACAGTAGTAGTATTTAACAGCAGTAGTATTAATATTAGTAGTATAGTAGCAGTAGAAGTAGTAGTATAGTAAACTTAGAGAGAAACATTTCATGATAAGAGCAGATTTATTTTTCATGATACCCTTAATTGTATGTAGACCTATTTGCTGGCTATCGATCTTAATAGTGACGTTAATAGTTCTATTGCTGTTGCCGTGAGTACTTATTTGACAGTCGTTATAATGTTTTCATGACAAATGGATGCAGATAACTTTTTCATCGTGTACCAACCGTACGTAACCTGTACATGAATAAATACAGAGAAGCTGCTTCCTACTGATAGTGATGTTTTTTGGTCAGTTGGTCTTTCTGTATTATTGACGCTGTTTTTGACACGCAAGTATAGAATTCAGCAGTAGTTAGTATAGTATACATTCTTCCGAGAATGTTCTGCTTTTTTTGGGCCCTATATCATACGACGATATCCAGTGTGATAAGCATGTCGTAATTTTTCTAACATTTCAGCGATTATTAAAAACAATGCTGCTGCTGTTTTGCTGCTGGAGAAGCTCTGCTGTAGATGTCGTACATCATCAGTAGTAGCGGTGGCACCTGCTACCTGCTACGAGAAGTTCTCTCTTGGACAGAGCACGTCGAGTGCAGATTTTTCGTCTTGAAATTATTATGCCGAATTTCGAGTTCAAAACCAACACAGGACAACAATTATTTATTTTCCGGATTCGGGGAGAACAAATCATAGTTGTTGTAGTATTAATAATAAAAGTGGCCCATGGTACCGAGTGCATGATATTGCTTCTATCAATGCCTGTCCAGTAGCAGTATTAGTACCTGTAATTTAAGTAGTAGCAATAGTCGTAGTCGTTGTGGTATCCGATATTGCTGTTGTTGATGTCTATATGCTGCTTCTACCTAGGACGTAGATGCCCTCAACCGTTTATGATAGGTTGCCTGTAGTTTTACATATTTCTTAACATTTATAGTCGTAGTAATATAGTATTTTGTAGGGTCCATGTTGCTTCTACCTTTACTACAGCAGTACATAAATCTGCGTAGTAGTGGTGGAGGTGTACATTACGAGTAGAGCAGTGGCCACAATCAGGGTACCTTTCTATTTCAGTGACCGCCACGGCCCCAGGACGCCATTTCATTGGCCGACGCCGGCCTCCACCCGATGCTGGCCACATGTGCGCCGGGTATGCCTAATTTTGGCTACTTACCCCCCAAGAGGTCCTTATTAGTATTATTGTACCCACCTACCCGAAAATGGCCAGACTATTCGACCACAACGACTGACCACCTACCTCGGGGTTTACGCCTCTATGCCTCTCGTCTCGACGAAGACGGGCAATAACCATCTGCGTCATGTCCATGATTAGGTTCATTCTAGACTCGTTCATTCGCTCTCTCTCTGCTGTAGAGTGTTGTTGTACCAACCACAAACCACCGCTCCCCCTTCTTCACTCTCATCTCCTCTCAGACTAAAATTAGCACAGCCCTCTCTCCCCTTGTCTCGAACCAAAAGCAACCTAAGCACAACAGTAGTAGTGACAGATCATGGGCGACACCACCAACTTCATGACAAATAAAGTGTTACTATCCAGACACAAAGAGTGGGCATTGCTATGCAACATCTCTTCCTAATTCTGGCCACGATTGAATTCTCATGTAAGGCAGGGTGTGTCCCACCCTATTTTCAGCACAAAAAATGCTATTTTCGTATTTTCGTCCGACCTTCGAGCCTGAAATTCTTAACAGTCAATCTCGTGCGGGTAAGTAAGTGCTGTCGAGTACCACTGTAGTCATCATGCATATTTTCGACACGCACGCAGCGGGTTTTGTTCGGTGCTTTAGGCAGTATACGTATTTGGAGTAAAAACGTTCGTACACGCAACAGGTACTGAAAACTTGGTCGACTACGGACGAGAACCACTTGTTCGCACGAGGGGTATGATATGAGTCAATTTGTTGGGAAGTTAATGTTGCCTATCCTCAACTATCTTCCACAATACCTAGCTGAGTTACCTCGAGTACTTAAAGTTGGAAAATATATGTAGTATCTGCCAGTATCCCCGGAGTATCGAGACCCGAAATTACTGGTACTGGGCGTGTAGTGGAACTCGCACGACCTTTGGAGTTGTGTGTATGCGAGCCGACCTCGTTTTCACCGCAACGAACTCTGGTACACTGCAAAATACTTGACGATACGCAACTTTATATTCCCAATAAATTGACTCGTATGATAACGCTCGTACGAACGAGTAGTTCGTCTGTCGTAAAAAAACATATCAGTACCTGTTACGTGTACGAACGTTTTTATTCCAGATACGTATACTGCCTAAAGCACCGAACAAAAGCCGCCGCGTGCGTGCCAAAAAGATGCATGACGACTACAGTAAGTACGCGACTAAAGCACCGAACAAAACCCGCCGCGTGCGTGCCAAAAAGATGCATGACTACAGTAAGTACGCGACAGCACTTACTTACCCGTACGACATTGACTACTGTAGCGAATTTCAGCCTCGAGGGTCGGACGACAAATAAGAAAATGACATTTTTTGTACTGAAAATAGGGTAGTACACGCTCTGCCTTACATAAGAGTTCCAGCGTGGCCATACATAGGAAGAAGTTGCTTAGCAATGCCCACTCTTTTGTGTCTGGATAGTAACACTTTATGGGTCACGAACTTGGCAGCGTCGCCCATGATCTGTCACTACTACTACTGCTCTGCTAAGGTTGCTTTTGGTTCGGGAGAAGGGGAGAGAGAGGGCTGTGCTAACTTTAGTCTGAGAGAGGGGATGGGAGGGAGGGAGGCAGAGCGGTGGTTTGTTTGTGGTTGGTACAACAGCACGCTACAGCAGAGAGAGAGCGAATGAGAGAGAGAGGCAAGTCTAAAATAACACGGGGCAGTTGACGCCAGCTATCTTCCAATCAAATGGCTGAAATAACGCGAACGACGGGAGCCATCTTCCAACAAAATCGTTGTATTAACGGGAACCACGGGAACCACGTGAAATCACGCCGCACACAAACCAGAAGAAGAAAGACACAACTCGCAGCTCGCACACCCGCAGTCACGCGACGATTGACCTGCGATCTCGACATAAAATCCACCCACGGTCAACGAGCTTGGTACCGGGCAAGGCCAATGAGTGTAAATTATGGCCTGGGAGGTACAATTGGAATCCGTCGTCTAGGTGGCGAGAGGTTGGCCGCGGCGTCCTATGCCCTTCGTCAGAGCTTTAAAAAAGTTCGGTTTCGTGCCAACGGAGAGGAATCGAGAGTTTTTGTCGCCTGTTTTCCACACACCAGCTGCCAATTAGGTTTTTAGTAGACGCCTGGCCCACCCACGCCACATATCACCGACCGTGGTGTGTGAGAAACTGTGATATTAGTTTGGGTCGGAGCCTCTAACCAGCGCGCTTTATTCAAAGTTCGTGACGTAATCCTTGGGTGTGTCGATCGATGTCAAACCTGAAGAATGGTCTATTTTTTGCCATCGGAGAGGGGTCGAGATTTTTTGTCGTCTGCCTTCTACAGACGAGTGCCGAAATGTTTTTTTATCAGACGCCTGGTCAGCCCACGCCACATATCACCGACCGAGGTGTGAGCACTGTGACTCTAGGCTGGGTCGGAGACCTTAACCAGCGCATTCCGTTCAGATTTCGTGACGGTGTCGTTGGCGTTGTCGATCGATGTCTGTCGAGGATTATCATAAAAGTTGGCTCTAGTCAATGGGAATGACTATACATTGCTCCAGTATCTGCCAGAACAGGGGTTTTACATACATTGCGCGGCGCGCAATTAAAGTCTGCGTAAGCTGTCCCGTGACGTATAAAATTTGCCAATGAGAGAGCGAATGAACTAGTCTAGAATGAACTTAATCGTGGACATCACGCAGATCGTATTTGCCCGTCTTCGTCGAGACGAGTGGCATGCGGTATGAACCCCAAGGTGGATGGTTGGTCGTTGTGGTCGAATAGTCTGGGCCTTTTCGGGTAGGTGAGTACAATAATCGGGTACCTCTTGGGGTAAGTAGCCGAAATCGGGCATACCCGGCGCAAATGTGGCCAGCATCGGGTGGAGGCCGGCGATGGCCAATGAAACGGCGTCCTGGGGCCGTGGCCGCCACTGAAATAGAAGGTACCCGATTTTGGCCACTGCTCTTTAGAGTAGCAGTATAGTACTCATGCCCTCAACCCATGGTACCGTTTGCATGCTACGTTGCCGTTGTATGAAAGTTATGACTATGTTAATAGTAGCAGTAGAAAAATATTAACAGTAGTACTTGGTAGGTAGAATATGGTGTATGTAGTATTTATCCATGCTGCTTCTACTTGTACTGCATCTATGTATTACTGACAGTGGTGTATAGTATAACAGTATACCGGCAGTAATGCCCCAACCCATGGTACCGCGTGGTTGTTTGACCTCCCTGTTCATCATGACGTTGTCTGTATTGTATGAGCGATTGGTCATGCTCTAGCAGCTGTACTTAGTAGTATTGTTTGTAGTCGTAGTAGTAGTGTACCAGGTAGTATTTTGTAGAGTGCATGCTGCTTTTACCCGAGTAGTAGTGGTAGTGGTGTATAGTAACCGTGTAGTAGTCAACCCATGGTACGGCGTGCATGTAGTAGAGTGTAGTACAGTATAGACCCGCCAATAAAAAAGTGCCCAATAAGAACATAATACTCACTTTTTGGAGAACGCTAAGAAAATTGGGTTAAGAAAAACGGCTGAGTGGTGATCTCTACACTAAATCCTATATAATAACCTATGCTCAAGTTTGTTTGAAGATGGCACCCCCATAAGGTTCTCAGGCTTGCCCAGACTAGGTGTTTGTTGTTGGCGGGCTATACTGTATTCACCACAGAAACAGAAGACTCAGTTCCTGCAGACCACTATTATTACTCTTTCCTTCGAGCAATACGCTAACCCATGGCTCACGTTTCCCCTAAGAACAGCTATACGGGTGTTTCCTGTGTCTCCCTTTACGCCTTGCGACGCCCCCGGGATTTCACGTTTCCTAAATCCCGAAGGGGGGCCTTGTAAGTATATGTATAATATGCACTTTGTTTTTTTGGCATGCCGCTCTCCGGCGGCCGAGGGTTATTTCTCGCACTTTCGGCTGTGGGGCAAGCAAGGGGGCCATGGGTGTATTACGACGCATGTCTGGATCCCGGCCGAGCACCGTGGCGGTGCTCGGGGCATTTCACGTCGCTGAGCTGGCTCTAAAAACAAGGGATTACTTTCCGCCTCGCAGAGCCGAGTGACATGGAAAACCCCACTTTGTTTTTCATAGTAAATAGCCCGCCATCCTCGAACACTGTTTTGAGCCCCCTCTGCTGTACATATGATTCAACCTCAGCAGAAGAAGTAGCCGTCGCATCTGTTGCACCAAGCCCTTTGACGGGTGGTGTACACCTAACACCGAGCACGTTCGTACCCACAAAACTGCCTCCCTCCGTCCGCCTATACCTGGGAGACATTGGCACTAGGTATCTAGGTGTTGGTGTCATACCTGGCTATTTATCCAGTGGCACGCTCTCAGCAGCAGGTAATCGCAACGGGCAAGAGCCACAGAGCCAGGCTCATACTGCCTCCCGTCGCGCCGTACTGCCCCCAGCCTCGGTGCGGCACCGCGAACGGCCCACACTGCCCTACTCCTAACACGACGAGCTGTGTACACTTCCAAAAAAGATGGCTTTTCTCTTATAATTTTCTTGGCGTTGAAAATCTCAAATCTCAACATTTTGAAATCCCCCGCCCATTCCTGTTTTGGTTTTTATCGATCTCGGCAGCAGCATGTACAGGACCACCAGAACCCGTCTGTCGAGTGTCGAGAGTCATATATGTTCCACCTAGCCTTTTGACGTACACCGCACACCTTACGCCGAGCACGTACGTGACCGCACACTTCACATCGAGCACGTGCGTGACCACATAACTGCCTACCTCCGTCCGTCTACCTGGGGGAAATTGATACGAGATATCTACTGTATACCAGGTGTGCAGGTATCATGCCTAGCGAGTTGTCCAGTCGTACGCTCTCAGCAGCAGGTTGTCGCACTGGCGAGCAAGAGCCACAGAGTAAGGATCATTCTGCCGCTCGTCTCACTCTACCCCTCCCGTCTCGGTGTGAATCTGGCATAGTTGTAGTAGTATAGTAGTGGTAGTACTACAGTAGTATAGTAGTAGTACGTTGTTGTATTTAATATAGTAGTAGTAGCAGTAGTAGTGTTGACAGCAGTAGAGGGGCAGTGGTAGTAGTAGCAGTAGTAGTGGCAGTATTATAAAAATAATAGCAGTAGTAGCAGTAGCAGTATTGGTAACAGCAGTAGTAATGCTGTCGTTGCCGCGAGTTTGCTGCTGTATAACCATGAGCATATTATACTGCTTTTGGCAGTCATTCATTTAAACGTAGAGAGCAACATTTAATGACAAGTGCACACATTTTTTTCATTATGTCCTCAATCGTATGTAGACCGGTTGCTGCCTATTGATGTTAATATGGTAGTGATGTTAGAGTTCTACTGCTGTTGCCACGCATCAGCTTGCCTTGAGTATTTCTTTGACAGTCTTTAGATTTTTTTCATGACAAATCGACGAAGATAAGGTTGTCATTGTGCCCCAACCGTGTGCGTACCTGTGCATGAATTAATACAGAGAAGCTGCTTCCAACTATACATAATATTGATAGTGACGTTTTTGATTATTTGGCCTTCCTGTATTATTGACGCTGTTTTTGACACGCAGATATATATAATTCTGAAGTAGTTAGTACAGTGCATAATAGTTGTAATTGCAGTATTAATATTAATAGTAGCCCATGGTACGGAGCGCATGATGCTCTTAGTAAAGCCAGTCCAATGGCAGAAACACTTTTACCATATGTAGTAGCAATAGTCGTAGTCGTTGTGGTGTCCGCTATTGCTGATGATGCTGTCTGCATGCTGCTTCTACCTGGCTAAGTATATAATACGTAGCCTGTACATTTACAAAACTTTAATAGTAGTCGTATTAGTATAGCATTTAGTAGCGTGCATGATGCTTGTACTTTTAATACAGTACATAAATCTGCGTAGTAGTGGTAGTGGTGTGTACTACGAGTAACAGCTTAGTAGTCATGCCCCCAACCCTTGGTATCGCTTGCATGCTACGTCGCCGTTGTATGAAAGTTAGTACCATCGTAGCAGTAGTAGTACTCGTAGTAGGTAGTGTAGAATTTGTTCATGCTGCTTCTATCTATACTGCATCTACGTATTACTGGCAGTGGTGTATAGTGTATCAGTATTGTCGCCATGCCCAACCCATGGTTCCTCGTGTTTATTTCACTTCTCTGTTTACCATGAGGTTGTCTGTAGTGTATGAGCGATTGGTCATGCTCTTCTAGCAGTAGTATTTAGTAGTGGTATAGTTAGTAGTCGTAGCAATAGAGTGTACCAGGTAGTATTTTGAAGAGTGCATGCTCCTTCTATTTGTACTACATCTGCGTAGTAGTGGTAGTGGTGTGTAGTAACAGTATAGCGGTCAACCAATGATACCGCGTGCATGTAGTGTAGTATTCACCACAGAAAGTGTAGTACTCAGTTCCTGCTGACTACTATTACTCTTTCCTTCGAGCAGTACGCTGACCCATGGCTCACGTTTCCGCCAAGAACAGCTATACGTGTGTTAACTGTGACCCCCTGTTCGCCTTGCGACGCCCCCGGGATTTCACGTTACGTACATCCCGAAGGGGAACCTTGTAGTTGCATGTATATCTTGCTTTTGTGTCGCAATCGAAAGACAGCAACAAAGCAACCGCATGATCTCCTGTCGCGAATACTTGTATTTCATTAGTATATACGGTACCTGGCATATAAAATGGTGGTTTTTCTTGCATCCTTTGTTTTTCGTGCACAGCAAAATGCTTATCGGAAACGCAAAATAATGAACACAGCAATCGCATGTATGATCATCGGCCGTATATGGGTGTGTACTTTATATTCATACTCACTCGTACAACGTGCAAGTATCGCATGCAATTATATTATATTTTTTCATATCGTTCGTTTACTATCCAAGTTGCACAAGCGCGAAACATGAAAGCGACCGCAGGATCATCTGCCGTACAGAATGGGTATGATTTCACTACTCTAGAACGTGTGGGTCGTTTTTTTTTTTCCGTTCGTTCGTTAGCGAATTACTGGCGGGTCAAAAATGAGAAGGCCTAAGGTGCCGCCCAAGGTCCATGAGCACACCTATACTTCTAGTGTTTCCCTCTCGGCACCCGCACGGTTCCGTCAATAGGAGTTTTGATGACGGAAGGGCAAGGGGTGGCGTAGTCAATGATCGAAGAAGGCGCTCGACAGCATGAACTTATCCTCAAAGAATTCGAGTTTCGAGGATCTGATGCAGACACCGACTCGGAAATAGGTGGCTTGCTGGGGCCTCTCATGCCTTACTGCATCCATTGTACGCAAGGTGCCGTATGGCCGGCACCTATGCTCTGGATAGGGCAGAGCAGGAATCCGATCTGACGGATTATATATGCAAACGCCTCGTAGATACATACCTGGTAAATACAGACATGCAGGGATACGTATCACTTCAGTATGGAAACACGATAGATGCAACTAACTCGAAGTGATGCCAAGAGGTAGGTGGAGGGGATAGTCGAATTGCCTATTCCGAATCGCGAGTTTCCAGCATTTAATTGTTCTAACGCAATGCCAAGAATTTATTTCACTTGTTCTGGAGCATCTTCGCGGGGAAATATTTTATGTTTGAGAATTTAGTGCAGCACGAACCAACAAGACCAGGGCAAGTTTGATGATCGATTATTCCGGGGGTTCGGTGATTGATTAATCGTGCTCAGTAGATGGTTTTTTCGCCGGTATGGCGTTTTTGTATGCCATACTACAGTAATGTTTCGTGTGGGGTTGTTTCGTGCCATAATGCAGCTATTAATATGAACAATATTTCCACCGTGTACACAACGGGAATCCTCGCGTCTTCCACTCGTCTAGAAAGAGAAAGTATGTATTGTCCGAGTGGTGATACTACACGCGTTGCACTAAGGGCCGCGCTCCTAACGAACCGAAAAAAAATCACGATTCGTGACTTTTGGCATGCCAAACGATCACGATCCGTGACATTTCAGTTCTAACGAAAAAAAAAAGCCGAAAAACGTCGCGTTTCGTGATATTTTCAAATAGTAAAAATTCCGATATTTCAAACCCAACGTTTTTTGGGGGTGGAGCCAACTCTCGAGAGTGGGGCACGGCCACGCCGGGCTGGGCCGTCCGCACCTGGCCCAGCCCGTGATACATTCGAATCACGGGCCGAAGCCTGACCCAGCCTGCGAGATTCCGATTTCACCGACCGTCGGCCAAGCTCGGTGTGCGAGATTGCATCTTGCAGGCCGTCTGCCCGGCCTGGCCTGTGACATCCTCAGGTCATTTTCGCGTTTGTCTTCCAGCAGTGGCTCCTCC
Source organism: Macrocystis pyrifera (assembly GCA_031763025.1). Taxonomy (NCBI): domain Eukaryota; class Phaeophyceae; order Laminariales; family Laminariaceae; genus Macrocystis; species Macrocystis pyrifera. The sequence continues at coordinate 19,970,681 of JASSKH010000001.1, read as the reverse complement.
TCCTCGAATTTCGAGGCCACAACCTCCTCGTTAGCCCGCGCCCAGCGGTGTCTTTGGGTAGCCGCCTGTTGTCCACAAGCGACGTACCAAGCAGAGTCTGCCATGCCCCTATACCGACCTTCGGATACCGCTGGTGCCCGTGGGTTGCGTAGTGCCTTGATCAGGCGTAATTTGAGACACGACAAATGTCGCGAATCGTGATTTTGTTTTTTTTTTTGTAAAAGCTATTTTTTTTTGGTAAAAGCTAAAAAAATTGGCGTCATGAATCGTGATTTTTTTTGTCGTGATTCACGACAAAAAAAATCACGATTCACGAAAAAAATCTCACGAATCGTGATTTTTTTTTGTTCGATAGGAGTGGCCCTAAGGGGGGCACTAATAATAGTGCCCTCAGGAATACGTCAAGTACCTGCGTGTAGGAGTTTCGGCAACATTTACATGTGATTTGGAATTAGACTCTGGGATTTGAAACGACCCGTATTTCGACGTATCAGAATGGTTGATGCAAATATACACGCATTCAGAGCATGCTAGCATCTGTTTTTGCCCTTTTTTGGGCCGAACAACTTACGACCTATCATGGAAAAAAATATTTTTGCCCCGCAGCATCTTCGATGATGACGCAAAAATATACGGATCATTCCCCTGGAGAACAAAAATCCTTAAGTGAAGGCCCTTTTTTCATCTGCGATGCAGCCGTTGTACTATGCTCACGCGAGTGAATTGAAACATTTTATCGATTTTGGGAGTTTTGGGTACTACTCGCTCGCAAGTTTGAGTACAAAAAAACACGTCGTGAGTCGTTTCTGGCAGCCTACGACTGCTGCTCTGCGCACCCGACGCTCTCACACACCACATGAAGAGCCTCATTGAATTTCGCGAGGTAGCGGTTCCTGTGAGAAGCTGTTGTAGCTCTCCGCAAGTCAAGTGCAAACGTTAAGTTCGGAAGTGTTTTTTCTTCCAGTTTTGTGCACCCCAATTTCGACCAAGTTTGACCACTCCCGCACCTCAAAATCGAGATGTAGCTCTCCGTTGAGAACCCGCGTACAAGCAATCTCGAGAGAAACACAAGCTTCTGTTACGAAATTATAATGGGTCACTGTCGCTCTCCGGGAGGCACGAACCAGAAGAAGTTCTAAACGCGGTGTGTCGCGACATTTTTGTTTCTGTTCTGATGAAATATCTGCAGCAGATGGGGGTCATCGGAAACCTGGGGACCAGGAGACGCTTGGGTGCTAGCGTGGCCTTAATGTGTTCGTTGGATGTTTGAAGAGAACTTTCCACTTCCGAAGCGCTAACAACGAGTGGGCCAAGTGACGTACGCTCTGGCCGTTGTATCTAGATTAGCCTCAATGGATGCCACCACGTGCACCTGGTACTTCTTTCATATCGCCTGCAAACATAGCAGTTTGCCCAGTTAGCCAATTAAAAAAAAAAACAAGAACGAGCTGACGGAAGCGGCCTTGCAAACAACGAAGCTGGTGCTCTTGTTGCTGAACCTGTGCCAGATTTAGTGTTGCACTTCCCATCAATATGTGCACGCGTAACTGGGGTTTGCCGCACGTACACACACCTACCAGAGAGATGTGCTGCGCTATATTCTACACCTACAGTAGTATCAGAAACACGCTGTTCGATGCCTAAAATAATCGGAATCGTCACTCACCTCCAGCAATAGCTGAGTTGCCATCAAACGAGGTGTTACCTTCGATGTAGATCGCAGAGGTTGAAATATATATGGCACCTGGGAAGGTACCGAAGGTCGTTAGCGATTAAAGAAAACATAACCAAATCATAGCAGTCCGTCCGCACCATAAGAAACTAGTCAAATTGTTGTCAACTTGACACATGGAAAGTGGTCGTCAGTGCACACTGTGCATTAAGTCACGTTGCCATAGTCGAACAATAAAGAAACCCTAATGGGTAAAAAACGATATATCGAGACAAGCCAACAAAGTACAGCTTATTCCGGTGCGATACGGTTAGTCAGTAATATCATTTCTTCGTGTTCTTGGATATTTGAACTGAGTCACAGCAGCTCCCAACGGCATTATGGGCACAGGTCGCGTTGGGCAACACTCTAGCATGCTTAATGGTTTCTTAGAAAAATACCGATCGTCTATATGCATGACGGGTGAGGACCGTCTGATACATGTACTAAACCGCGTTGCCTGTGTTCCGATATTCGGGTGGGCAGTGTAACTTTCATGTTTTCGATTATGGCCGGTGGTTGCATTCTTGATATATAGGTAAATATGTATATCATCGCCTTGATTCAGTTGTGAGCGCTACATTAGGCTTAATCCTGGCCGTTTGTATCGTAAGAGCAGTGTCTCACCTCCAATCGAAGCGCGGTTATCTGTGAAGTTGCAGCCGAATAAATACAAGGAGCTGTTAGAGATCACGTCAACTGCTCCTCCATTTTCTGCGCGCCCTCCCTCGAGCACCAAGTAGTTGAGGCGAAGGGACGAACCGTTAGACACAGAGAATATGCCAGTGCCACCTCCGTAATTGACGACAGAACCAGCATTGTCGTCGGCGAACGCACCACGAATGCTGCTACGAAAATCGGTCCCCGTGATCGTCACGTTCTTGTTGTCAGACACCTTGATGTTCTTCTCAACCGACAAGCTTTGATGCCACGTGATGTTGAAAAAGCCTTCGCCTGTGCAGGCTAACTCATCAGTAAGAATCTGGACGTCCGCTGTGGAATAGACGTCTACGAGAACAGTGTTCGATGGACATCGGGCGGGTTCTGCTGCGGACATGAAGGGCATGATCATCCCGGCCGCCAGGATCGCCATGACGTAGAATACCATGCTGTAGGGACAATACACCGACGGATTAGGTACGTCGTGTTCAGATCTTGCATCACAGGTATCCAAACTGGAGCCGCTGTTAAAAATATGGCATAAACAGTTAAGTTTCAAAAGCTGGGACTACATTGCTATTAACACGGCAGAATCTTGAGACTGGACGAACGGCATCGGCTGATGTCCGGTGCTTGATATCATTCTCTAGATCGCGGATATCCATCCCTCAGGAGATCGGGTGAGAGCCGTACCTGATAGCAGTGTGTAGACCGGAAGCTCTTGAACGCACCGTCCACATCTGCGGCATAATGAACACAGTCAAAACACGTTCTTACATCAAAACAGTTGATGTTCCCGCCAAACACCGACGCTTGTTTGTTCAAACTTTTTCGAATTTTACTTTATGGTTCCAACAATTCGGCATACCAACACGCTTCTAGCACTAAGGGACTGGCGAAATACAGTTGCAACAACAAAAATTCGGAGGCAGTCTGACGCCTACACTCGCAAGGCAGCCCCACGAAACACTGGGAAGGCACACAACCAAGCACGATTTAGCCATTTCTCAGTCATTCCCAGCCACAAACACGAACACGTCTCCATTGTGCTCCGCACGACAGATAAGATAAATTGTAGATTGAAGAGTTCATGCCGGAGAGGGATTCTGGTAGTGCGCCATGGGGATAATGTGCAAGTTTCTTGGTGTCGCTCGTTGTAGCTCCTAATGGGACCGAGCCAACTCGATAGCTCGGGAATAGTACAAGAAAAGACAGTTCCGTATTTTTGTCTGGAGTCAACCACACTTTCCCGTGGCAGCTGCGTCTATAACGTTTTAGATCAATCAACACACTAGTGTACGTTGATCATCTTCTGGTGTAGGGGATCCAGGTAGCCGCAGCAGTTGGTATATGAGTAGTAGCCAGGTTCTGCCTACTAGGCAGTCTGGTACCTTGCTACCCTGTCTATCGTCTCCGTCCTGCGTTCGTGAACCATGCCCCATCCCCGCAGAGAAGGCTTAAGACAATACGAAGCAAGCGAAGCAGGCTCGTCATCCACCCATTCCACACGACTCCTTTCGGAAGGACAAGCAAGAAAGAGATAGTAATAAAATGAAAATCACGGGAGGATCAATCGCAAAAAAAAAAAGAAGGCGCAGCAAGACCACGTTAGAACCACCAGCTTCAACAGTTGGCGGCACGAGTAGTATACATGTTCTGCTTATTAGTCAGCCTGGTGCCTTACCACCCTGTCTGTCATCTCGTTCTTACTTTCGTCCACCGCGGTTTCCCTTCTACTGCTACTGTTTCCCCCTCCTCGCATTCCCTTGGTTGGGTTTCGTTCCACTCTTCTTGATGCCCCCCCCTCCCCCCATGCCCTTGGGCACCACCTGTGGTGGATTTCCGGCGGGGTCGACTCAGATGTGCCTCATCCCCGGGCCACCTCACCATGAACCGTTCGGCTGCTTCAAGGACTCCCCGGTACCACTTTCCTGCTTTTTTGGACGCAGTAGACCACAGCGTGGTCTCGACACCAAGCACTTAGGGGGAGTCTTGCGTTGACCCTTCGGTGGCTTGGAACCCCCTCAGGTCTTCGAATTGCATCTATGCCACCTCTTTAACTGTCCACCAGGTCTCAGGTTCTCCCCGTCAGCCATCGTCCCGAACATTACCCGACTGGGCAATCACTGCTTGTTTTACCGCGCCACGGCCCCCGCGAAAACGATCCGCCATTTACGGATGGTCGTTTCGATGCTTTCGCAACGTGTCATCTCGAGAGCCTTCCGCGTACAAAAGTGTGGAGTGGTCAGCGCAGAGTCGGCGCTAGAAGCCCATGGCTCGCAACAGGACTTGGTGGTGAGCCGTTCAAAGCTTGACAAAGTGTTCCGCTCTGAGGGCCTACGTGACACACCCGTACATCAGGGTCTCAACCGCCTAGGCCTTCAGCATTCAGACTTTCAGGCCAAGCGGGACGGTCGTCTTATCATACAAATCCGGGCCGAAACGTTTGAGGCATGCCCGCATGAGACTGATCCGTCGGTCGATTTCGAGCGAGAGGTCAGTGGTTTCGTGGATAATGCCGCGTAGGTATATTAACTGGGCCGTCTTGTTTATACCAAGGCTTATCACAGTGACTGAGAATCGTGACGGGACGGGACGGGACAGCGGGTGCATAATTTCTCGACGGGACGGGACGATAAAACTGAACGGGGCAGATTTTCATCACGGGACGGGGCGGTAAACACCTTTTCCCTCGGCGAGATGGGACGGGAAATACACTTTTTCCTCGGCGGGACGAAAATATTGTTCCCTCGGCGGGACAGGACGGTAAATATTGTTTTCCATGACGGGACGGGACGGTAATTTCCTTTTTCTTCGGCGGGGCGGGACGGTAAATAGTTTTTCCTCGGCGAGACGAGACGGTAACTATATTTTCCCTCTTTCCCGCTCGCGGTTGTACGTCCATAATTCGTGCACTGCTGGTTGCGCGAGGGAGCCGTGCCGACGCAGACGTTTTTCTTCTCGACTAGCGGCTCGACCTCCGAGAAGCGTTGCCACTACACGGCGACGTCTTGTTGTGATTCCTTTCCACCCCTGGCCCAAACACTGTTTTTGCGGTGCCAGCTGATGGTGGCTGTTCTGATGGTTGTGCTTACGCTGTGCTACTGGTGGTTGTGGAGGTGGAGGTGGTGGTGGAGGTGGTGGCGGCGGCGGTGGTGATTCTAGTGCCGCTGCTGGTCGATCGACCCCGCCCATGAGATGGGCATCTATGTTGTTCGTGCCGGTCACACCAAAGATCTTAGGACACAGCACCTGCACCCCTTGACAGACAGCAACTTTGCCTTGACATGCTTAGACTGACACCAAACTACTAGGTTTTAGTGTGGAACACTCGGCCCTGCATCCTTGACAGCGCACGTTTCGCGTCTCGCTTGATGACAGGCCTGGAGAGGATGATGAAGGTGATCGTGACAGCATGTGCTGCGTTCGGCCTGACGGTCTCGGAGGCCAACACGGAGAAAATGTGTCTGCAAACGAAAGATGGGAGGAACGTGCCGTTCACCGCCACCGCAGTCGGCCAAGTGTCCAAACGCTTGACTTTGTGTATTTGGGCGGGGTTATCAACGCAGATTGGACGAGCAGAAGGATCGACGTAACGCGTCGACTCCCGAGGGCATGGGCGTGCTTCGGGCGGTATAAGATGGAAATCTATGACCGCCCGGTGTGCGCCTATGCTTGAAGATGCGGATGCTGAGAGCCGAGGTGATCGAAACGTTGCTCTACGCATGCGTTACGTGAAGCCCGAGCAAGACTGATTACTTCAGGCTACGGGAGGTCCACCACAAGATACTCCTCCGATGCCTCGGCTGGCGAAAACTAAAGCGCGACGACCACATTCTATCTTATGCCATCGCGCTTCTCGGGACAAGCTCCGAGAGCGTAGAGACGACGGTACGTGGGCGTAGACTATTGTTTACGGGCTTTGTGACCCGCACGGGAGGGGAGCGCCTGCCGAAGAGGGTGTTCGGGGAGGTGGTTGGGGGTAAGGGCTACTCTGGAGGACAAGAGTGGGACTAGATGAGGTATGTTGAGGAGTTTGGCATCAAGGTCGAAGGGTGGCGTGAGGCAGCTCAGAAAGCCGACAGATGGTTTCGACAGGTTCAGGAAAGGGTGGAGGTCATCATGCGGAAAGGTCGTAAAGATGACAAGGAGGCATCGCCAGAACGCCATAGGATGGCTGCAACCGCGACCATAACCGTTGACGCCAATGCACGTGTGCAGAATGGCAAGGGCGAAAGGGGGGCGAGGGGGGGGGGGGGGGGGGGGGGCGCGCTCTGCCCAACAGACTGACGCCTGGGTATGGTCATCATCATGATGCAATCCCCTCCTTGGGACCCAAGTAACTTTCATGGTGCCACCCGGGCAGCTCTGCGTGTCTGTATGCACCAGGGCCTGTCGTTCGTATTATCCGTCCCCCGCCTCTTGTTTTAGTCCCTTTCTCCTTTTCTTTTTTCCTCCTTCCTTTTTTCTCGTTTGCTTTGTGCCTGTCTATATCTCCCTTATTACGTTTTTTTATCTGCTGTTTCATTTTGGCTTTCTTTGTTGTCTTCCTTTTCGTTTTGTTGACTATGAGCTTCTTTTTTGCTGCTCTGGTGTTCTTAATTGCGGAGTAAGGATGTTCGTTTTCGGGTTATTATCTCTATTCTAGGCCCTTCGCGTAGCTTGCGAGCCTGCAATCTGCGAAAATCTGCGCATTCTCTTGTGTGTTTTCCCTTCTTGATTTCTTGCTTCTTGCTTGAATCGATTTTGTTTGTATTCGCTCTCTTTTTAGATTTTTGATTTTTCCACTTCGTTTTTCGATTTTTCGATGTCGAATTGTTTTTTTCATCCTGTCTGTTTTTTGCTGGGTAGTACGCGGTCTTCTCGGTTTATGTGGCGACTTGTACAGCGTACCGCATGTACCTGATACGCACGAGCGCAGACCACACTTTTTGTTCTTGTCTGAGGTGTAGATATGCTAGGGTTATCATGTGTATTATTCCTTGTTTGTTTCATTTTTTCCGAGGTATTCTTCCACTCCAGAGTTATTGGAGCCTGTCCTGCGCCCACAGAATGCATTGCATTTGGCGATGAATTAATGTGAGAACAACATCTATAACATGTCTTCTGATATCCTTTTGGGCCACATCAGTACTGGTGTGGGCGCGAGTTGAGTGGTCTGTGCTGTTTATGTGTGGCGAGCTTGCGGCTGCGGCAGGTCTTGCGCATAGAAATATGAAGTAGTATCAAGAATCAATAAAAAAAGAAGATATAAAAACACCACCAGATACGAGTATACCACTTACTACTTGGTATTGGGGTGATGCTTTTTCTTCTCAACCCCGACGCCAAGGAGTTCATCCCTCAGGCGGGACGGGTACACCACCACAGCAGAGAGCGCTACGTGGGCAGCCGGGGGAGTGGAGAGACTGGCCACAGCGTTGGTATGCATGCACGACAGGAAGGATGGGAGTGTCGGCATTGGCTGGGACGGCGGCACCCAGTCCACGGGAACCAAGGCGCGTGCCTGGCCACGAAACGGAGAGTCACATTCGTCATAAGAGAAGAAAAATAAGCAAAAATGGAGGCGGGGACGAGCCTCACGTCGGCTGGCAAAGAAACCAGCACGTGAGGCTCGTAAGAGACAGAAGGATGCACTTGTGGCGGTAGCTACCTACAACGTGCGCACTCTGGCTGGAAAGGGGAAGAACGGGTACGGACACGATGAGCGTTTTACCGGCGAAGGGACGGCAACTCGGCTGTGATTTCATCGGCCAGTAGGAAACTCGGAGATCTGGCAGCACGACCTCCCGTGCGGCAGGGTATCGCGTTTTCTGCTCAGGTCAAGAACAAACAGCTGCCAGGCAAGGTTGTACGGAGTAGGTCCAGCTGTAAAGGAATCGATGTGCAGTAAGTCTGTGTGCACTCGCCGGTTCATTGACAAACGGCTTATGTCTATGCGCTTTGAGCTGGTTAATAAATGCGAGGCAGTTAACTTCGTCGTCGCGTATGCTCCAACTCGCTGTGCCATGGACGCCGTACTGAAACGTATTTTCTGGCAGAAGCTGGAGGACTTGGTGGCCAAGATCCCGACGAACAGTGTATGTTTGTATTGAGGGCGCCAACGCGCGGACTGGACAGAGGATGGAAAGCTGCCGTGATGATAAAAGTAGAGTGCTTGGAACATATGGATATGATGATCGTATCGATAATGGCAAACGACTCTTGTCGTTCGCCACCAATTGCAAGTTAGCTCTCACCGACACGTTTGTCAGCACGCGCATGGGTAGGATATCGCATACACCACGGTACCAGCCCGAATGACCGTAAGGGGGTCGACTACATCCTAACCCGTCAAGCCCATCGACGTAAGAGTACAAGCTGTTAAGGTCGTCCCATAGGCTCCTGCCCCAGCTAAAGCTGACTCAGACCACATCTTGAATATATAAGTCGACTTAGCGGTCACTTTGCGTCAAAGAGACAAGCACGAAGATTGACAGAATGCCGAGAGTTCGACAGGCAGCTTTTGAGGTTCGATGAAGAGTGTCGTGGACGAGTAGTCACGAGGGTCGTTTCCATTCTCAACCAGCTTACCCAGCCCCGTAGTACGTCTGGCATGGTTAAGGTTTTCGCTGCGGCTATTATTGATGCGGTCGAAAATGAGGTGCCACCCCATCTACATTGGCACCACAAACATGGATGGTGTGAGTCTGCCGAACCCTTGACCGTTTTCATAATAGCATGGACAGCGAGGGAGGATGCAAGACAATTCTTGTGTGCCCACCCACGGGATAGAACCGCGTGGAAGACACTGAAATCTGCGTGTGCGAAGAAGGTGATTGCTGCAGGATTGCCTGCGTACTTCAAAGAGTACCTCGCCGGAACCGAACGACTTCTAGCAAATAACGACCAGAGGGGACTCTACAAGCACCTTCAGAGTACGGTGGGATTGGAAGGGACTAAAGCGAGGAGTGCGAAGTTCATTAGGGATGTGGATGACACGCTATTGCGGGATACGGTTCGAACTCGTGAACGATGGTCGGGGTTTTACCGTAAACTCTTGAACACGAAATCGCTGGAACTCGATCCCACGATCACCGACCTCTTGCCACCGCGATCGCTTAAACTGTCACTCGGAAATGAACCATCCATGGACGAGATGACGGAAGCACTTACGGGGATGCCAAATTGGAAAGCTGTTGGGCCAGCTGGTCTCTCGGCCGAACTCCTAACACTCGACCACCCCGCATTCGCCCAGTGCTTTCACAACATCCTTTTCAATGTTTGGGTAACAAGAGGAGTCCCCCAGCAATGAAAATATGCGATCATTAAAGTCCTTCACAAAACGAAGGACCGCACTGATTGCAACCACTACAGAAGGATTTAGCTTGTTCTCACGCAGGCAAAGGTTTGTTGAAAGGTGCTGCGTCGCGCCTCAGCATCTACTGTGAAACCGAGGGATTACTCCGGGAGGAACAGTGCGTCTTCTGCCCCGCACGATCCACGATTGATATGTTGTTCGTCGTGCGCCGGTTGCAAGAACTCGGTAGACAGAGGAAAATCCCCCTGCACGTGTGATTTATTAATCAGCAGAAGGAGTACGACTCTGTCGACCGAGAGCTGCTATGGGATGTACTCACACGCTGTACCAACCAAGATGCTGACAAGTATCCGTAATTTCCACGAAGGCATGCGGGCTCGCGTGCGTACGGATGACGGCGAGCACTCGGAATAGTTTGATGTCACGCAGGGGCTGCGGCAAGGCTGCGCGCTATCACCGTTACTGTTCAACATGTTCTTCGTTGCTGCGTTATACGTCGTACTAGTACGCTTCAGCCAAGACGAAGCCATCAGGGATTTGGTTCAACTCGGTGTTGCTGGAGTAGTCGGAACAGAGGCGCAGAGGCCGTTGGCGCGAAGGGCTGTATGGGCATGTTAGGGTACTGTTGCGGTGGAGGCACGTGGGAGCAACCAAACGTACTACGAGTCGAGGGCATGCAGCCACGAGTCGTTGGGCGCAGAGTAGAGGCGGATTACTCTGTGGTGTGAGATAGGTGTTTCATTGAGCAGACAGTTTCAGCGTGCTGAATGCAAAACGCCTGACCAAGGTGTACAGCGCCTGCAGCGCGTGGGCCCACACCGAGTGTCTTTAGACGCTACTGAAGCAAGCAAGAGAATACGTGCAAAACCTGAAGAGTGAACTAAAGAACTGAAAACTAAAGGCTCACCGACTGTTCGCTTGCATATATGCAGAATTCCGCGAGATTGTGGGCATAATCGAGTATCTGTACCGCTCGTAATCGGGATTTTTGGTCATCGCTTGCTTCGCTCTCGCCTGAGTGAAGCCCTGGAGCCCCTTTGACTGCCAACGGGTCCAACTTACGAACTGAGGAGGGGAGTCAGGTGAGCGTTGGCAGCTGACACCGGGGAGCTTGTCGTAACAGTACGCCGACGACGCAGGAATTATATCGAAGTCGGCTGAGGGGCTCGCGAAAACGATGACAGTCATCGTAACTGTCTTCGAAGCAGCAGGCGTCGCGGTATCGGAAAAGAAGACTGAGACAAATTCTTCTACGAACACCAGACCGGACAACCCTCGCACCACCGCTCGTCATCGAAGCAGCAAGCCAGAAGTATAGACAGACGGCCCAGTTCTTATACCTGGGCGGCATTACCAACGAAAACGCTGACCTTTCGCTCGAAATCGACCGACGGATTCGTCTCATGCGGGTGTGCTTCAAACGGTTCGGCCCGGAGTTGTATTCTAGGACGAGCGCCCCCCTTAGCCTGAAAGTTCGAATGCTGAAGGCCGAGGTGTTTGAAACTCTGCTGTACGGGTGTGTGACGTGGACACTCGGAGCGGAACACTTTGTCAAGCTTCGAACGGCTCACCACCAAGTCCTGTTGCGAGTCATTGGCTTTAAGCGCCGACTTCGTACTGACCATGCCACCCTCTCGTACGCGAAGGCCCTCAAGATGACACGTTGCGAGAGCATCGAAACGACCATTCGTACACGGCGGCCCTTCTTCGCTGGGGGGGGGGGTGGCACGGCAAAGCAAGGATCGATTACCCAGTCGGGTAATGTTCGGGACGATAGCTGGTGGGGAGAACCCAAGACCTGGCAGACAGTTTAAGACTTGGCATAGATGCATAGTCGAAGACCTCAGAGAGTTCCGAGCCACCGAAGGGTCAACGGAACTTGCCCCCTTGATTTTGGAGTTGAGACCGCGCTGTGGTCCGCTGCTGCAAAAAAGGCGGGGAAATGGTACCGAGGGATCCTCCAAGCAGCCGAACGGTTCATGGTGAGGTGGCACGAGGCAGAGACTGAGCGGAGTGGTAGCGCAGCGATGTAGGTGGTGTGGGAATGGGGGCAGGGGGGGGCAACAAGAGGAGTGGCAGAAAACTTGACAGGGATGCGGAGGGGGAGGGGGACAGGAGTGAGGGAACTGCAGCGGACGATAGTAGGAAGGAGATGACCAAGGGGATGCGGAGAGGGGAGGGGACAGGAGTAGAAGGGGAACTGCAGCGGACGAAAGTAGGAAGGAGATGGGACGCAGGGTAGCAAGGTACCGAGCAGACTAGGAGAGACTAGAAAGTAGAACATGCCTATACTACTCGTGCTACCAACTGGTGCAGCTGGTTCGAACGTGGTCTTCCTTTGTCTTCCTTTTGTTTGTTTTTTAGTTATTTTATTGTATTTTTTTCGGTGACCTTATGTAATATTTAGTTTATTTCTTTCTCTTCCTTTCTCCGATTAATAAGCGTTTCTGAAGGAGTCGTGTGGCGTGGGTGGATGACGAGCCTGCCTTGCTTGTTTCGTATTGTCTGACGCCGAGGGGCCGTGCATAGCTGACGAACGCTGGCGGCAGACGGGGTAGAAAAGTACCAGGCGGACTATTAATAGCAGGGAGACCCTGGCTGTGCTGCTCGTACCATAAACTGAAACTGCTGCCGCTACCTGGAGGCTTTGTGTTTGGTTTGCCTGTTACTTTCCCTTGGTTCCTGGTCTTACTCTGTTGAGGACGACTAGTGGCGTTATATTCTTCTTTTTCCTTTAGCTCGTTCTTTTTAAGTGTCTGCCAGATCCATTGCGGGGGAGTTTCATATATATTTATATATCTTTTTTTTGTTTCTTTTCCTATTTCGAGTTGTCTTTGTTTGTGTTCTTGTCTTTTCTTTGTTTCGTTTCGTTTCCCTATGTCATGGGACATGTGTATGCCGTGCCTGACGTATGCAGTATGATGAGGCATCGCATTGCATACGTGGCAACGTAGTATTCCTGTAGCGTAGCTGTGTGACCACATAACTTGTATCTCTAGGATTGAAGAATCGGCACGGACACTGGTTGTGCTGGATGTCCACGGGTAGACAGAACGATTTAATGTGAAGAAAACAACAACAACAACAACAACATAAAATATATTCATCCTGATGTCCAGGTAAAACAACACAGCAGTAAACTCTTATGGTCAGCGTGCAAATACATTGAAAAAGTACCAAACGCAGTATCACAATTTCATCCGAAACCAGGCTGACAACCAGCTTTTGTCAGCCATCGCACCGTAAAATGCAGCATCCTTCATACGTCACAAACTTCTTACTACCTATTAATAGGATGTAGTGGGGAATTAAATATTTGTGGATTTCATGTATCCTCTGGCATATGCCACTCTGTGCGGAAATATTATGAGCTTTATTTATATTCATTACGAATAGTAAAACACAATTTATTGTTCCGGATATTGCTCTTTTTACTTTGAAGTGTTCACCGGGATGCATAGTCCCCTTTTTCCTTCTCGTATCTTCCCCCTTGCATGTCCCTTTCTGCCTTTTGGCTCATGCTCGGGGTAAGGATGTGTCTGAGCTTTGGCTTCCTATTTTATTTATTTATTTGGGATTCTTCTCCTTTTCTTTTTCTTTTTCGGTTTGGTTTCTTCGTTGCTTCTATTTCTTGATGGTGTATTTTAGTTGCTGGCGTATGTGCGTATGTATGTATGTGTGTGTATGTATGTATGTATGTATGTATGTATGTATGTATGTATGTATGTATGTATGTATGTATGTATGTATGTATGTATGTATGTATGTATGTATGTATGTATGTATGTATGTATGTATGTATGTATGTATGTATGTATGTATGTATGTATGTATGTATGTATGTATGTATGTATGTATGTATGTATGTATGTATGTATGTATGTATGTATGTATGTATGTATGTATGTATGTATGTATGTATGTATGTATGTATGTATGTATGTATGTATGTATGTATGTATGTATGTATGTATGTATGTATGTATGTATGTATGTATGTATGTATGTATGTATGTATGTATGTATGTATGTATGTATGTATGTATGTATGTATGTATGTATGTATGTATGTATGTATGTATGTATGTATGTGAATATTATTAATAGTAAAATAATAGTGATTATTTTAATAATATTCTATTAATAGTTGTCGCTGGCAACTACTGCTGCAGTGCGGCAGGATGTTTGTATTATTAAGAGCTGTCTTCCGAGCTTTGGTTGATGTATATACTTACCAGGGTACCAGGTACGCAGTCCTAACCCTAACCCTAACCAGGTATGCAACGTGCTCTACTAATCTATGCAACTGAAATTGTGATGGTAGTCTACTAGTAATAGTAAATAAAGTGGTAATGGTTTTACCTGTCGAACGTCAATTAAATATGTCCGGTTCAGCCGGTTTTATCCTGTTTCCAGCTACAGGCTAACCGGTTCAAACTCTAAAAAAAATTGACTACTCGAACGAGCCTGCTGGGTTTCCAAAAACCGGTTTAAACCAGTTTTTTTTTCAAAGGTGCCCACCTCCAACCACGTCCCGGACAAATGCGGAGGGTCATTCCCTATCTGCTATGACAACTAAGTGTATGTTTTTTCTTTCTTTCTGCCCGTCCACATCCAGCATAGCCACAGGCAGTGTCCGTGCCGATTCTTCATTCCTAGAGAGATATATATTTTAATAATCTGTGGTCACAAAACTACGCCACAGATATACTATACTATTTTATACTGTACATTACGTACCTGGTAAGCAGAAAGAGCAGCAGCAGTAGACAACGCAATGCCATGCGATGATCATACTGGGTATGACAGGCACGACATACATATTCTATGAAAGAGAGAAAACGAAGGAAAGCAACGCAAAAAAAGCCAAAGAGAGAAAAACAAAACAAAACCGTCGTGCCTCCCCGCAGGGGATGTGGCAGACACTCAAGAAAAAAAAAAGCGCTGAAAGAAAAAGGTTTTTACTGTTTAGCCCAAATCAGATATATCTGGCCACTTTCAGCTAAAATCATGTATATGCTAAAACCAAGTACAAAATGACATCGTAACTGATTTTGGCTCGAAAAAGCCAGTATACCTGACATTTTCTACTCTGTCTAACTTTCAACTGGTTTTGGCCCTACTCTGTCTAACTTTCAACTGGTTTTGGCCAACTTTGAACCAATCAGAGAGGCCATACGTACACTGGTTATATTTTGTTTTTCTCTCCGTGTGCGTCTGCCCTCCCTCGGTTGAAATTCCCCTGTTTTAACGTATGAACTCTGTACTCGCACGTAAAAGTACATTTATATATGCACTAGTGTTGGATATCGTACCGAAAATTTCGATACTATATCGTTCGAAAATATTTTTTTTTATCGAACCGAAAAAAGTTCGGTACTTCGATATTAGTTTCGATAATTCGATAAACGATAACGATACGATACGATAAAACGATAAAAGGCCGAACGCCCCCACGGGGGACAGGGGACACGGCAAGCGTAATAGGTTGGGAGATGACACTCAGGGGTTAGGGTTAAGGTTACTGTCGATGCCCTCGTGTTTTTGGACGGTTCGCACGGATTGGCATGGTCAAGCGGAATCTCACAGGAGGCGCTCGGCAGGAAGGACAAGGGATTTTTCGCTTTTTGTAAGGCGGCGACGGTTGGGTTCGTGAGTACGTACAAGTTCTTCCGAATAGCATTGTGCGGCATTATATACATTTTGTGTTGAGCTGTGGTTGTCGTTGCGCTCTGGTACTTAACAGCTACATATCTTGTACTATTACGGGGGGGCATAGTAAATAGGACCAAATATTGTTAGTAAAAATAGGGAAATGTATAGGTTTTTGTGTGTATCGTAAGTCCTATTTATTATGGTCCCCCGCAATAATACAACAGCGTAATAAACCTGATCAGGTGTACTTTTTCTTTTTTCATGTACATGGTACACAATACACAATACCTGGTATACCTGGTAGCCAATACCTGTCTTCCTTTTGGTTTTTGTCTATTAGTCTCTTTTTTGCTTCCCTGGTGTTCTTAGTAGCGGAGTACGTATGTTTGTCTTTTTGTTCTTTTATCTCTGTTCTACACCCCTCGCGTAGTGTGCGAGCCTGCAATCTGCCAAAACATGCGCATTCTCTCGTGTGTTTCCCTTCTTGATTTCTTGTTTTCTTGCCTGAATTGAACTTTTTTTACCTCTCGTCCCGATTCGATATTTGTTTTTTTCCCTGATTTTGATTTTGATTTTTCGACGTCGAGTTGTTTTTTCATCCTGTCCATTTCTTCTGGGTAGTATGTGGTCTTGTCGGTTTTTTTGTTTACGTGGCGACTTGTACAGCGTACCTCATGCATCTGATACGTACGTGTGCAGACCTCACTTATTTATTAT
This sequence comes from Macrocystis pyrifera, assembly GCA_031763025.1. Lineage (NCBI taxonomy): Eukaryota > Phaeophyceae > Laminariales > Laminariaceae > Macrocystis > Macrocystis pyrifera. Next base: position 19,954,638 of record JASSKH010000001.1, on the reverse strand, counting down.
TGTCTGAGGTGTACATGTGCTTCAGTTATTATGTGTTGTTGTTTTCTTCACAGTAAACCGTTCTTTCGACCCGTCGACATCCAGCACAACCAGTGTCCGTGCCGATTCTTCAATCCTAGAAAGCTGTACAACAAGTTTTGTGGTCACAAAGCTGCGGCACAGAGATACTACGTTGACACGTACCAGGTTTGCAATGCAATGCCATGTCATCATACTGCGTACGACAGACACGACATACCCATTCCATGACCTAGAGAAACAAAAACGAAACAAAGCGAAAACAAAAACAAAACAAAGACAATTCGAAAGAGAAAAGAAACAAAAAAAAGAAATAAAAATATACCTGGTATATGTATATACTTCAGTATAGCAACAAACCATCGTACCCCCCCGCAGGGGATCTGGCATCCACTTGAAAAGAAGGAGCTAGAAAATAGAAAAAAAACACACACACACACAAAAAAAAAGGAAAAAGAAGAAAACACCACTAGTCGTCAACAGAGTAAGACTAAGAACCAAGTGAAAAAATAACAGGCAAACCAAACAAAGCACAAGGCATGCTCCAGGTGGCGGCAGCAGTTTATGGTACGAGTAGCACAGCCAGGGTCTCCCTGCCGGCCCGCCTGGTACCTTGCTACCCTGTCTGCCACCATCGTCCAGCGTTCGTCAACTATGCCCGGCCCCTCGGCGTCAGACAGTACGAAACAAGCAAAGCAGGCTCGTCATCCACCCACGCCACACGACTCCTTCAATAAGGCTTATCAATCGGAGAAAGGAAGAGAAATGAGAATCACATAGGGTCACCGCAAAGGAGAAAATAAAATGAAAAAAAAATAAGCAAAAACAACAGGAAGACAAAGGAAGACCACGTTCGAACCAGCTGCACCAGTTGGTGGTACGAGTAGTATAGGCATGTTCTACTTCTTAGTCTGCCCGGTACCTGTGGCTACCCTATCTGCCATCTCCTTCCTACTTTCGTCCACTGCAGTTTCCCTTCTACTCCTCTTCCCCCCCCCCCCTCCGCATCCCCTTGGTCGGGTTTTCTGCTACTCCTCTTGTTGCCCCCCCCCCTCCCCCCATTCCCTTGGACACCACCCACGGCGGATGCGCGGCGCGGCGCTGCCTGCTCAGCTCATCCTCAGCCTCGTGCCACCTCACCATGAACCGTTCGGCTGCTTCCAGGATCCCCCGGTACCACTTCCCCGCCTTTTTTGCAGCAGTGGGCAACAGTGCGGTCTCAACTCCAAACACCAAGGGAGCAGGTTCCGTTGACCCTTCGGTGGCTCGGAACTCCCTAAGGTCTTCGACTACGCATCTATGCCAAGTCTTAACCTGTCTGCCAGGTCTCGGGTTCTCCCCACCAGCAATCGTCCCGAACATCACCCGACTGGGTAATCGATCCTTGCTTTGCCGTGCCACCCCCCCCCCAGCGAAGAAGAGACGCCGTTTGCGGATGGTCGTTTCGATGCTCTCGGAACGTGTCATCTTGAGGGCCTTCGCGTACGAGAGGGTGGCATGGTCAGTACGAAGTCGGCGCTGGAAGCCAATGACTCGCAACAGGACTTGGTGGTGAGCCGTTCGAAGCTTGACAAAGTGTTCCGCTCCGAGGGTCCACGTCACACACCCCGTACAGCAGGGTCTCAATCACCTCGGCCTTCAGCATTCGGACTTTCAGGCTAAAAGGGGGGCGGTCGTCCTATCATACAGCTCCGGGCCGAACCGTTTGAGGCATGCTCGCATGAGACGGATCCGTCGGTCGATTTCGAGCGAGAGGTCAGCGTTTTCGTGGATAATGCCGCCTAGGTACAAGAACTGGGCCGTCTGCTTATACCTCTGGCCTGCTGCTTCGATAACGAGCGGTGGTGCGAGGGTTTTCTGGTCTGGCGTTTGTAGAAGTATAGCATCTGTCTTCTTTTCCGACACCGTAAGGCCTGCTGTGAAGACAGTCACGATGACTGTCACCATTTTCGCGAGCCCTTCAGCCGACTTCGAGACAATCCCTGCGTCATCGGCGTACAACATGCCCCATACAGCCCTTCGTACGCACGCCAACGGCTCCTGCTCCTTCGTTCCGACTACTCCAGCATCACTGAGTTGGACCTAATCCCTTACGATGGCTTCGTCATGGCTAAAGCGTACTGGTACGACGTGCAACGCAGCAGCGAAAAATACGTTGAACAGTAACGGTGACAGCACACAGCCTTGCCGCAGCCCCTGCGTGACATAAAAAAAAACATTCCGAGTGCTCGCCGTCATTCGTACGCACGCGAGCCCGCATGCCATCGTGGAAATTACGGATAATTCTCAGCATCTTGGTTGGTACGCCAAAGCGTGTGAGTACATCCCATAACAGCTCTCGGTCGACAGAGTCGTACGCTTTCTGCAGATCGATGAAGCACAAGTACAGGGGGATTTTCCTCTGTCTTCCAAGTTCTTGCAACCGGCGCACGACGAACATATCAATCGTTGATCGTGCGGGGCGGAAGCCCCACTGTTCCTCCGGGAGTAATTCCTCGGTCTCGCAGTAGCTGCTGAGGCGCGACGCGACTATTTTCAACAAGACTTTGCCTGCGTGGGCAACCAGCGAAATCCCTCTGTAGTTGTTGCAATCAGTTCGGTCCTTCTTTTTGTGAAGGACCTTGATGATCGCATCTTTCTTTGGTTGTTTTATTTTTACCGAGGTATTTCTCCCACTCTTTTTCTTGTTCTTTTTCGGTTTGGTTTTTTCGTTGCTTCTCTTTCTTTATGGTGTATTTTGGTTGCTGGCGTATGTATGTATGTTGTGTCGGCCGCACCTAGTGCGAAGGCATGGTATTACGTAGGCTATTAATGCAATACGGTGTGTTATCTCTGTGTCGTAGTCTGTGACCACAGAGCTCGTATCTTTCTAGGGTGAAGAATCAGCACGGACACTGGGCTTGCTGGATGTCGACGAGTAGAAGAACGGTTTAATGTGAAGAACACACACACACACACATAGTTATGGGAGCTTGTCTGCATTGTATTGTGGCGATGAGTTAATGTGAGAACAACAACCTGGATTACGTTGATCCTGGGAACCTCTGCTGGTGTTGTATTCAATTGTATTACGGCGGGTCCTCGTGGTGATGACGCGACCCCAAAAATAATGAAAAAGGGCCTTTGGCACCGGTTTTCGCCTCCATTATCGTTATCGTTATCGACTTTTTCGGATTATCGGCACGATAAGGGTAAGATACCGATAATCGTTATCGTTATCGGTATCATTATCCAAGTTATTTTGGCCTTATCGTACCGAAACATTCATGGTTTCGATATCCAACACACGCACACATGCGCACGCTGGTTTCACTTTTTCTTCTTTGGGGTGTGCCATGTGCTTTAGTTTGTTGTGTGTACTCTGTTTTTTTCCATGGTCACAGCAGTCTTTACAAAACCATGGTCAGACGACATTTCGTCTGCACCACCCCGCGTCGAGGTGGGCTCACGTTTGGCTAGACAAGATAATTTAGTGCCGAGCAGTCGGTTCCGCGAGGACGGTCTGGGAAGCTTCAAAGCTGTCAACGGGGGGGAGGCGCCAGAGTAAGCACTCTTGGCGCTCTCGCCGTGGCGAAACAAACGAAGCATAGTAATAGTGACTCTAGGCAGGTTTAAGTGGAGCCCGTGGTACCTACACCCTGAAGAAAACAAAACGATTCAGATTTTGGAAGCCATGTGGCGCATTATTTTTTTACCGGATTTTCATGGACGAAACACCGCTCGTGGCGCGCATTTTGTACTTGGTTTTAGTGTACCTGATTTCGGATCAGGTATCCCTGATTCTGGAATTTGCCCAAAGAAAAAAATTACAACTCGCCAACACTGCGAACACCTGTGACGTAGTAAGTACCAGGTACGTATAATACTGCTGCCTCGTCAACAAATCAGAAGACAAATGATTATCGCTGCTCTCGTGATGGTGTGCGCGCCGGTCGTGTTTTCCGTGTGCCGGCCTGCTGCCGTTTTCAACGGCCGCCGGCTAGGGGCATTTCTACATTTCTAACGACATGTATTTGGCAAGCCCACGCCGCCCTCTTCTTCGCACGTGCTCTCTTTGCCAGTCCCATCCAGTCGGTTCCCCTTCTCCCCCGCCTCGAAAAAATGTGTTTCTCGCAACTTGGGGTTCTGATCTGAAGAAAAAAAGAACTCGCACAGGGTGAAATCAATCCGTCTTTCCCCCCGGTCCACGTCCTGTCTCTCCTTCACCCTTCGTCATCAAACCCAGCCTCCTGCCGGCGCAGTTAGACTCTACGTCGTAGTATTGTTGTTGTTTTCTTCACATTAAACCGTTCTTTCTACGCGTCAACATCCAGCACAACCAGTGTCCGTGCCGATTCTTCAATCCTAGACAGATACAAGTTCTGTGGTCACAAAGCTGCGCCACAGAGATACTACGTTGCCACGTATGCAATGCAATGCCATGTCATCATACTGCGTACGACAGGCACGACATACACATTCCATGACCTAGAGAAACAAAAACGAAAAGAAGAGAAAAAACAAAAACAAAGACAATTCGAAAGAGAAAAGAAAACAAAAAAAAAGAAACAAAAATATACGTGGTATATGTATATATATTTATATATATATATTTATCATCACTTTTACTTCCAAGCCCACTCGTAGGAGGTTTTACCCTCGACGATCTTCTGGACAAGCCGTGGTCACAGGTGTCGTCCCTTCTCCCCCCCGGTACGTGCCTTTAGTTTTTATCGCGCATAGGGTTCAGCATTCCCACTGCTCGTCGATTTTCATCGAATGTACAGCTAACTCACGCTCTCGCGCTTTCTGCTAATCAATTTTATGCAAGAAAAAGTCCCTAGGAGCATGCACTCGGTGAGACTCGAACTCACGAAACTGATTTTGATAGGCTCACGGACCACCTACCAAGCCACCGGGGACGCCGATATACTTCAGTATAGCAACAAACCATCGTACCCCCCCGTAGGGGACGTGGCAGACACTTGAAAAGAACGAGCTGGAAAAAAAAAGAAAAAGAAGAAAACACCACTAGTCGTCAACAGAGTAAGACTAAGAACCAAGGGAAAAATAACAGGCAAACCAAACAAAGCACAAGGCATGCTCCAGGTAGCGGCAGCAGTTCATGGTACGAGTAGCACAGCCAGGGTCTCCCTGCTGGCCCGCCTGGTACCTTGCTACGGGATGTGGTGGCGCTTGCCTCCGCAGATGGACATACCGATTGAGCCTCTCTGCTCTGCCACTGACTGTCGCCTAAAGGAACACGCGAATCATAGGGTTAGGTGTCCGTGCCTGGTGCACCACGTATGACTCACTGCCACGCCGAACCCTCGCAGCCACATGCAGCAGCAAGAAGGCACCACTCCTTGAGGGTGAATCCGGCTTTACACCCACCAAAAAGACCTACCCCACAAGCTATAGGCCTGATAGGGCATGTCTCGCAGCATGTCTTGCCGAGGCATCGGGTTTCAAACGCGGCAGGATTATCCACCTGCACGACAAGATGGTATAAACTCTCTGCAATCTGTCAAACCGTTTTGGGTACTCACAGGGTATCAGATCCAACACTCTGGCAGGCAGTGTGTTCACCTCAAGCTTCGCAGGGTGCCAAACTCAGGGTCGCGTGTTCGTTCGCGTGTACTCGTCGCATCAGGTTTAGGTGAGATTGAACAAACATCGGGCAATCGGTACGTTGTAATACTCGTGTCTATCTATGTGTTATTTGCATTAAACCGTTCTTTCTACCCGTCGACATGGGGCTCAACCAGTGTCCGCGCCGAGTCTTCAACAGAGCAGATATATTGTCAAGCAGAGATGACCACAAAGCTAAGCCACATATGTACTATTAATACTACTGCTGTTGTTGGAGTGTTCTGCAGCAAATACATATGTCGGCAGACAGTCTTTTTACACTAATAGTCCCACACGTTTGGGAGTTGGAGCAAGCCACTTTCGCTGGAGACGATTTGAGTATTTATTATTTACAGCAGTCTGGCAGTGTTTCGAGATACGTATTTGCGACGAATATATATCATGCGTGTACTGCGAAATACTATTTTATACTCTCAGTATCTCGAGGTTCCGTACTGCGCATATTGCCTTTACTCCAAGTATTTCGTGTTTCGATACTACTGCGGGTACATACTTTCCTGTATTCTCGGGGTTCGGTACTGCTCACACCCTCATTACTCTCAGTATTTGGGCCTTCTCAGTGCTGGCAATATTTTTGCCGCCAGTACTCCAATACTCTCAGTGTTAAGGTCTTAGTCCGTTGGGCTAAAGGTAAAAGGTTAACCAATCGCCCACCCAATCTAAGCCTCATAACACTCTCCCCCCCTGGAACGGACCGGATATACGGGTCGACGCGTGACACCAACACGCGGTTCCAATTTCTGGGGATCCAGAAGTATTTTTTCAGATTCTTGACATGAGGAAATTTACTTTTCTTTAAAAAGCGATTTTATGGTGGATGTGAGATTCGAACTCACGACCAACGACCCATGTTCTGCCGTCGTCGCAAAATCCGTTGTGCTAAAGGTAAAAGGTTAACCAATCGCCCACCCAATCTAAGCCTCATAAGTACGATTTGTTCTCGAGCATTTATCTGTGAAACCTTGATGTCACTCTGAGCACCAAGAAACATTTTGGGGGAACATATATATATATTGTACCAGCATGTATGTGCTGTCATCGTCACTGTCTTCGAAGCAGCAGGCCTTACGGTGTCGGAAAAGAAGACAGAGACTATGCTTCTACAAACGCCAGACCAGAAAACCCTCGCACCACCGCTCGAAGCAGCAGGCCAGAGGTATAAGCAGACGGCCCAGTTTTTGTACCTAGGCGGCGTTATCCACGAAAATGCTGACCTCTCGCTCGAAATCGACCGACGGATCCGTCTCATGCGAGCATGCCTCAAACGGTTCGGCCCGGAGCTGTATGATAGGACGACCGCCCCCCTTAGCCTGAAAGTCCGAATGCTGAAGGCCGAGGTGATTGAGACCCTGCTCTACGGGTGTGTGACGTGGACCCTCAGAGCGGAACACTTTGCCAAGCTTCGAACGGCTCACCACCAAGTTCTGTTGCGAGTCATTGGCTTCCAGCGCCGACTTCGTACTGACCATGCCACCCTCTCGTACGCGAAGGCCCTCAAGATGACACGTTGCGAGAGCATCGAAACGACCATCCGCAAACGGCGTCTCTTCTTCGCGGGGGGGGTGGCACGGCAAAGCAAGGATCGATTACCTAGCCGGGTGATGTTCGGGACGATTGCTGGTGGGGAGAACCCGAGACCTGGCGGACAGGTTAAGACTTGGCATAGATGCGTAGTCGAAGACCTTAGGGAGTTCCGCGCCACCGAAGGGTCAACGGAACTTGCTCCCTTGGTGTTTGGAGTTGAGACCGCACTGTGGCCCACTGCTGCAAAAAAGGCGGGGAAGTGGTACCGGGGGATCCTGGAAGCAGCCGAACGGTTCATGGTGAGGTGGCACGAGGCTGAGGCTGAGCTGAGCAGGCAGCGCCGCGCATCCGCCGTGGGTGGTGTCCAAGGGAATGGGGGGAGGAGGGGCAACAAGAGGAGTAACAGAAAACCCGACCAAGGGAATGCGGAGAGGGGGGGGAAGAGGAGTAGCAGGGAAACTGCAGTGGACGAAAGTAGGAAGGAGATGGCAGATAGGGTAGCCAGGTACCGGGCAGACTAAGAAGTAGAATATGCCTATACTACTCGTACCACCAACTGGTGCAGCTGGTTCGAACGTGGTCTTCTTTGTCTTCCTGTTGTTTTTGTTTATTTTTATTTCATTTTATTGTCTTCTTTGCGGTGACCCTATGTGATTTTCATTTCTTCCTTTCTCCGATTGATAAGCCTTATTGAAGGAGTCGTGTGGCGTGGGTGGATGACGAGCCTGCTCTGCTTGTTTCGTACTGTCTGACGCCGAGGGGCCGGGCATAGTTGACGAACGCTGGACGATGGTGGCAGACAGGGTAGCAAGGTACCAGGCGGGCCAGCAGGGATACCCTGGCTGTGCTACTCGTACCATAAACTGCTGCCGCTACCTGGAGCATGCCTTGTGCTTTGTTTGGTTTGACTGTTATTTTACCTTGGTTCTTAGTCTTACTCTGTTGACGACTAGTGGTGTTTTCTTCTTTTTCTTTTTCTTTTTCCAGCTCGTTCTTTTCAAGTGTCTGCCACGTCCCCTACGTGGGGGTACGATGGTTTGTTGCTATACTGAAGTATATACATATACCAGGTATATTTTAGTTTCTTTTTTTTGTTTCTTTTCTCTTTCGAATTGTCTTTGTTTTTGTTTTTGTTTTTCCTCTTTGTTTCGTTTTTGTTTTTCTAAGTCATGGAATGTGTATGTCGTGCCTGTCGTACGCAGTATGATGACATGGCATTGCATTACATACGTGGCAACGTAGTATCTCTGTGGCGTAGCTTTGTGACCACAGAACTTGTATCTCTCTAGGTTTGAAGAATCGGCACGGACACTGGTTGTGCTGGATGTCGACGCGTAGAAAGAACGTTTAATGTGAAGAAAACAACAACAACACCTTATAAGTATACTCAACCGGTCACAAAGTATTATGGCGCAACCTCGACCTCGCGCAACTTTTTTGTACTTACGAATTAATCGCCGCGAGTCGGCTGGATCAATATATCCACTTACCTCTACCCTATTTTATATTATTGTAGTAATGATCCCACACTATAATTCCGTGAACACTATCATAGTCTGTCCTTGTTGATTGTACTCAGATACACGACATATAAGATCCATAGGTAGATTGGGGAGTTCCACGCTGGAAAGGGATTCCGGCAGTAGGGTATTGGGATATCGGGGTAATGTGTGCCCACCAATGCCACTCGTCAGGTGCAACCCTACACTACATGTGAGGCGAGTCAACTCTACAGCGAGGATGTAATATAAGAGGGGTTCGTGTTTCATGTCTGGAGTCAGCCACGCGTTCCCGTGCCAGCTGCGCCTATACCTTTAGGGATCAATCAACACACTAGTGGGACCGGTGATCTTCTATTGGCAAGCGTAGCCCAGGCCAACCCAAAGAGGCGGGAACCTGCTTCCAGCATGTCTTTTCTTTTTAGATGACGTGCTTCGTGAGGGAGCCAGCGTGTGTGTGTATTTTGAAGATGAGATCGAGGTCCTGGAGGAAAGGACGTGTGTGTGAGAAGAGTGAGGAGATGCCGCACCAGGAGAGCAGCAGCGATCCCAGCGGGGCCAAGTTTGAGCCGGACCTGGTAGAATCGCTTGGCACTGGTGGCGAAGGCGCTGGAGAGTAGTAGTTGCAGGGACAGCAGCAGCTCCAGCAGCACCGTCAGCAACGTCGGCAGTCAGAGGATTGCTGCACTTTTGTTGCGACGATGAAGCGCATGCAGTAAGCACCGTTACCGCCGCCGTCGTGTCGACCGCCGCGTAACCGTCGCTGCTGCAACACCCCGGGGTAGCCAGGCATCTGCCTGAACCTGTGGGTTCGCTGCGCGCTGGCGACATAAATGTAGAACGTATATTTTTATATGAAAGAGAGAGTTTGGCCGGCTGGAGCCGGGAGGGACGGTGGAGACGTGGAGACCGCGGGAGCGACGCCGAAAGCGTTCTGGCAGAATCCGCCTGGACTGCTGAAGCACCACGCCCGCAGGTGGTTGATGGGGGGGACGTTGCCCCCGAGGAAGGAGTCGAGGGAGAGCGTGAAGAGAGGGAACTGGAGGAGGAGTCGGATGAGGAGGAGCAGCACGGTTTGGAACGTGAGGTGGTACCAATGGATGGCATGGGTCTGGTGGGGGAGATTGGTGTGATGGAAGGAGCTGTCGGGTGTTCGGAGAACATTTACGAGGACGGCGGTGCGCCGAATGGAAGCGCTTGGGAGCGAGTTGGGATCGGTACGGGGTGGTCATGCAGCGGCACCTTCGTGGGGTGGGGGTGCGAGGTGGCCGGTCGGCGTCCGACTCGGCTACGGCGGGCGCGCGTGCGAGAAAAGTGAAGGACCATCGTCTTCGAGCAATTGCTCAACAGGCACGTTCTTGTTTTGTGTCGTGGTGTTGTTTTGGTATGTTTCACCTGGTATATATAAGCAGTACTTGGTATGATACGTACTGCTGTAGTATGGATGAATCGATTCCACGCACGAACGATCCAAAAACTTCCTACCAGGTACCAGGTATTTTTTTTTTTTTTTTGACCAACAATCGAAATAATAGCTTTCGAATAACCTGCAAGGTAGCTGTCTCAGGTACAGGTTGATGATCGAGTAGTCCAGTGAGCAGCGCCTACCTTCACGCACCACACGACAACGTGGTGGGCGGTGTCTACTGCTGTCTGTGTTTGGTTTGTTTTTAGAAACGTGATACTCGTACGAGTACGAGTAGTCTAGTCTTCGCTGTGGATTTGATCTTGTGTTTTTTTTTTGTTTTGCAGCGTTTCGAGACTTGTCATAATTTGGTGATGGCCATTTGATGCGTGGCGTGTGTGACTGCAACTTTTGGAACTTTGAGCTTTCATCTACGAGTATACGTATCAAGTTCCGGACGTATGTACGATTCACGTAATATACGATACACGTAACGTGTTGGATAACAAAAACGCAGTTCGTATACGAGTAAAAACTACTGAGACGAGCGCGGCTGGAGGATAGAAAACTTGACTGGTATATATAATGTTTGCGATGGGCACAAACTAGGGAGGGTAGTATGAGAGTTCAGTTTGAGCACATCGGAAATTCACACGGAATACCGGGTATCTTGATTGATAGTTTGCATGACCCTGGTTGCTCCCCCCACAGACAATATTTGAGGTGTACACAGGCCATGCGGGTGATATTCTCTTCCAACTATCACCAAGCTATTAACGTTTCGTCCGATAGGATGAAGAGTCACCAGATTCCCTCATTCGAGTACCCTTGCTTTTCCCCCCTTTCGCTGTCGATGATTTGCCGAATGTCTGCTTGGAGACTGCACTGCGTCGATTGCATCAGGTGGACGGTTGACGAGAGGACCAAATCACGACCGGGCATGGTGGACGGAGAAAATGAGGTGGATGCTCGACGGTCGTGATGTGTGGTTGTAGTGGTACTATTATATTGGGTAACGGTTGGTATTGATAGTGTTTTTGTTGTGTCTTTTTTATTATTTTGCTCGGTACTGCTACTGTGTAAGCGCAGGTAGTGGTTCGTTTTTGCTTGAAATTGTGTGTGGCTTCTTCCAGTCAGATCTTGCCGACACAAGTTCTACCGCCATTTTGACTGTTGAGGGATCAACCATCTTGATCTCTCACATATCTGCAGGATCGTATCATATGACGACTTGGGTATATAATACCGCAGCCGTATACTCAGCTGACAGGTGTCTCACTTGGTACCAGGAATCTGGTATCACGCATATATACCTGATGCTCGCGTATGATTAGTTTCCTTTGGAGTTAACCCCTTAAGAACTGGTCCCACGTATTTGGGGACAAACTACTTGGAATTAGTGTCGGGATCAGTTTTTCAGTTCTGCATGGGTTAAGAAACTCGAAAAATTACATTTTGGAGCTATTAATATTAAGAACCGGCGCACTTTCTCGTGATTTTACAGTTAAGAAACGAGAAGATTGGTAAATCCGCTGGTATAGTTTTTGGGCATGCCCTATTGCATGAAATGAGTCGAATCTCACCGTACAACTCTGGTGTGCTCTATACCCATACCCGGCTTGTAGGACCGCAGTGTGTTGGTCAATGAGATATTTGACGCTTTTCTTGGATGTCATTAAATGTGTGCCCACAGAAGAGAGGCTATTGGCTTTGAGTGGTACATGGTTATCGAATGACAAGCTGGTATGATAGTTGAGGGAATTATATTGATTTGGTATTCGACTGATGGAGGAATTTCAGAGTCTTTCATTTTTGAGATTATATTGAGATTGGTACTGAAATCTGGAAGGCCAATCTACTATTTTTCCTATTTCATGCAGTTGAACCTACCATAGGGAAGGCTGTATGTTGATTACCGGAAAGAGGTTGGAGTAAGGCCAATATATTGTTTCACCTTGATTGAATTGGTTTGAGTCTGAGTTTTGGAGGATTTTGGTGTTTTCGAGTAGTCCCCACGTCAAATAAAATTCAAGTGAAGGAATGTATGCTATCTCGCATTACCGTCGCGATCTGTGTATCTATGGCGGGAGTAGGGGGCAAGGGGAGACCCTTGTCCGAGGGAACGGGGTTCCTTGCGATCTCTGGCATTTATTTTCTTGGCTTAATTTTTATTCTGATGAGTATGACTACTGTGATATTTTATATGATTTGCATTAATTCCTCATGAAATAGAGGGAGATTTTTTGGATAAGGTTGAAGAGAGACTATGAAGCGCCTGGGGGCGTGTGCGGTCCATAGGAAATGTTTTCCGATTTGGAAGGTTTGGGTAGTATTTCGGGAATTGACAGTTTGATTTTTTTTGGTTCTTGGAAATTTGTGCTTTTGTTCAAAGTCAGTACTGACTGAGTGGTCTAGCAGGTAGTGCTATATAATTCCCTAGGGTGGGTCGGGAGTTGAAGTCTCGCCGAATTCGCAAGTTGATCTTTTCGAGCGTGCGCGCTGGAGACAATACGAATGATTATGATAGTGTGCCTGTAGACACCAGTAGCGTTTGGCGAGGGGAGGGCCCCGGAGATCACTGTACTAAGTCGACGAGATTCCACTGAATATCTTTTGACCAATTCCGCGGAAAATGCCGTTTTACCTGACTGAGTCCGAGAAGAATGCCGTTTTACCTGGCATTGGATTTCGAGAGTTTTTTTATGTGTTTGCAACAGAGAGGCTGGGGATTTGAGCATTTGAATACTGATTTTGAGGGTTTGAGTGTTGATTCAAGAATTTGATTTTTGGGTTACAGATTGGATTTTTGACTTTCTGAGTTTGATTCGAGTTGATCTTTTTATTGAGATGTATCAGCCCTGCGATGTCGTACATTTTCATGTACAGAGCTGAGGGGAGTGTTGCTCGTGCACAGGAGCAGGGGGGATATGAGTATGGTCGTGTATATTGAGTAGGGGGGATGTTGATTGTACCCAGATACACGACATATAAGATCCATAGGTAGATTGGGGAGTTCCACGCTGGAAAGGGATTCCGGCAGTAGGGTATTGGGATATCGGGGTAATGTGTGCCCACCAATGCCACTCGTCAGGTGCAACCCTACACTACATGTGAGGCGAGTCAACTCTACAGCGAGGATGTAATATAAGAGGGGTTCGTGTTTCATGTCTGGAGTCAGCCACGCGTTCCCGTGCCAGCTGCGCCTATACCTTTAGGGATCAATCAACAGTCCTCTAAAATATGTTGTGTGTTCTTCAGGTTAAAATGATGGGTGGATGCAGGTACTACTTCTACACAAGTGTGCAGGGTTGCATACGAATATTTTTTCGCTCTTGCGCAACTCCCCTATTCATACGGCACCTCCCGGAGGGGAACCTTGTAGTAATTTATTAAATCACCTCAATTCGTCGGAGCATGCGGGATATTTATAAATGGCCCCAGCCATCCACGGACGCCGAATGATACGTACGTGCCATTCTGGGCAATAATGTAACGACCGTTTGGTCTCCATATTTATGCCTCAACGGTCCTTACAATTCCGCCACGCTCTTCCCAAAGCCCCTCCCGCGTCTGTTTTCGCCAATCGACGTTCGGATTTGGGGGAGTAGGCGCTCTCTCTCTACGACAATAACACACAGCAGCTACTGCAACAACAGCAGCAACGACGACATAAATAACTAGTCCCCGTGATCGTACGAGTTCCAACAGATGCATATGCTTGCTGTGTAGGGGTGTCGAGGTGGCTCTGCCTCTGGTTTTTATACGTTTCGGAGTTTTTGGTTCTCGCTCTCAACCACTTGACAATTTGTCAAGTTTGCCATCGCACTCTTCTTCCTCTACTGCTGCTGCTGCTGTGATCTGTGTCTCCAGTCTTGGGATGTATGGTGGCATCACACGAACGATTGGGCGACGTGCTTGCTGCCCGGTCGTCAGATGTGCTTCCTCCATCGAGAGCTTTCTATCTGCGGTGAGGTGCTTCTGTCTGCTGCATAGGCCCAATCTTCTAAGACGTGTCTTAATATTCGTCTTAATCCGTTTCTCAGAGAGAGGCACGTCTTACACGCTATATCGCGTCTTGGCACGTCTTAGAGTCGTCTTGTCACGTTTAGATTCGTCTTGGCACGTCTTAGATTCGTCTTAGAGCGCACCAGGCGCCGGTCGAGGCGTCTTAGGGGTCGACACGCCCACAGCGAGCTGTGGAAATAGACGGAAACACAGCCAGGACGGCAGTTGAATCGACTGCTCCAACTTACTTCTTTCGAACCTTCTTTTTTCGGGCCTCCATGCGTTTTTCCCTGTCACCGGGGACATCGAACCCGGTCCCCCTGATTTTCGAGTATGGCATTATTATTTTGAAAAATAAAACATGATCTATCTCTGATCTCTCTCTTTCCACCTAGTACACAACCAAAGTTCCCGCCAAACACACCACACCACACACCATCACACTGCACACTGCACCATCCAAGCACCAACAAGTACATACGGTACTTCGCGCCGGTAGTAGTTTTATGATTAATATAGTGGTTTGCGCAAAATAAAATCTTCTGTTGTTGGTATTCTTACACCGTGGGTGGTACATCAGTACCAGGTTGCAACGTGTTCTTTGAACGGCATAGTATAGGACGACTACCGTGGTACATCATTACCAGGTAACATACTGCGTACTCTTGGACGCATAATATAGGACAATTATATTGCTTCTCTTTTTTCTGTATTCCGTGAGCAGTCTCGGTTTCGTTCGTGCTTCATTACAGCAAGTAAACAATATCGTACCAGGTATAGTTTTATTTGCGCGAGTTCGTTGGTATTTTTACACCGTGGATGGTACATCAGTACCAGTAAGATAGCGACGTGGGATAGTTTAGACACCTGCAGCTCTCTCCTTCTGCCTTCTGGTTCCGTGGGCGGTTCCCTAGGTTGTTATTGATAGTATTATTACGTACAAGTATATATTTGAGTGTGCAAGTATATATTTGAGTGTGTATATCCACGGCCGCTGGGTACGATATTCAGTATGCTATTCGTACTCGTAGAAAAAACCCGATCGATACAATAAAACCAGGTACGAGTACCTTGGTGCCTTTTATTCGCCATTGTGATATGAGTAGAGCACTCATGGGCTATAGATATAGATAATACGTTGCAGTCTTGTAGTCTCACGAATACGAGAATAATCCAAAGAATGGATTAACCCGGCGGATATTCCGTTAGTTGAGAGTAACGTTCTCTTAGGAATGTTCCCTAGGGCAGAAAACCCCTTAGACGAGAGTAATGTTCCTTAGCGCAGATAGGACCACGAAGTGAGATATTCTCATATTAGCAGAAGAACGATCGGTAGCCACAGGAAAGTTCTGTAGGCGTCCATCAGATAAGAGGAATATTTAGGAGAGCTTGTGGCGTGGGGTGGGACGAGTATATCTGGGCGTCGAGTCCCGCCCCCCTACCTCTCACTTCTCTACCAGAGCACCTCCTCAGCTCTCGCCATCCATAAGAAGATCTAAATCAGAAGAAGCGAAGCACTGCTTTCCAGCTGCCAGAACAACCTGCGTCCCTTACCACTACCCTAGACCGGTCTCCGCATCACATCTGGCGTATCACACCATGCGATTTCGGAGCTTTCTCTCAAAATATGGGTACGTACGTATGTACTATTAATAATGTACAAGTACATAATGTTCAAATACACCAGGTACTACCTGGCATCAACTATTAATATGTACTCTTACACGTTGTTGTCTCGTCGAATGCCAACTAAACAAGGAGAGCTACCACGAGTACGTAATAATACCGTTCCAACTATCAATATACGTAATATTCGCACTTATCAGGTAGCTTGATACTTGTACTATTGCCTGCCGTGTATTTACTGCCGCTTTACATTGTTGTGTGGTTGCTGTATTGATGAACCATTAATAATTACCCCGTTGAAATAACTGCTATTTTTCGACATGAAGTCTGTCGTAGTGCTGCCAAGACGAATCTGCGAATCTTAGACTTGCCTAGAGGAACCTAAGACGTGCTAAGACGAATCTAAGACGTGCCAAGACGAATCTAAGACGTGCCAAGACGAATCTAAGACGCGCTAAGACGAATCTAAGACGCGCTAAGACGCAAAAAGTGGATTAAGACAAATGGTTTTCGCACGACTTAATCCAAAAACTTTCGGCCTGCGGCCGGCTTAATAGCTCGCTACGCTCGATTTCCCAGTCCGACTTACGGCTCGAAACGCTCGTCTTAGAAGATTCGGCCTACTGCTGCAGGCGCTATGCCGTGCTGCGATGGGCGGCGGAATTGACAAGCTAGGTTCTTCAAGTCATCATCCAATCAGCGTACGAATTCTGTCACAATTTGGTTGGTTTTAGTGTGTGTGATTGGCCTACGTCACAAAGGTTTCAGGCCCCAACACTGCGAAATTGATCACTCACACCGTCAGAAGCCCCGTTCATATCCCCCCTTCTACCTTTTATGAAAAGCCTCCTACGTTTCATGGATCAGGCTAGCCCAAAATCTGATGGCCTCGCTCCAATCTCTGCGAGGCTATCTACTCACAACCAACACCCACACAAAATTACACCGACTTGTTGTAACCTGATTCCCCCCCGTCTTGAGCGACAGTGTTCGTCAGCCCCAAGCACAGGTAGTCAAGACACCCAGACAATCGATCAGTTGATGATTCAGGTCGTTTATTATTATCTCCCAGCAGTGGTAGGGACAGCAGAGGTGACATTGTGCGTCATCCCATAACACCCAGATGTCAAGAATCACATAATGCACAATATGCCAATATCCCCCAGGCGAAAAAGGCTACGTATACCACCCAGAACGAATCCCAGATGATACGTCGTCTACTAACTACGGTTTCTCTACCCTGGCCGCAAATAAATAGACCTTAGGGTTAGGGTTAGGGTTAGGGTTCCAAGCCTATTTGCAAATAGGACTATGGTCGTTTCAAGGGTTAGGGTTAGGGTTAGGGTTAGGGTTAGGGTTAGGGTTAGGGTTAGGGTTAGGGTTAGGGTTAGGGTTAGGGTTAGGGTTAGGGCTCTAAGCCTATTTGCAAATAGAACTGAAGGTCGAATATTTAAGACTACGGTCTATTTGAATAGGCTTATGGGCACTTTAAATAGGTGTTCGCCCCAAAATATACGTTTTCGAGGGCATTTCGCACTAAAATCAAGTCATTTCAGAAATCAATACTAAAACCAAGTACAAAATCGTTGACCATACTAAAATCAAGTCATTTGCGGCCCACAATACTAAAATCAAGTTATTTCAACATGACCATACTAGAAACAAGTCATTTCGACATGACCATACTAAAATCAAGTCATTTCAAAATGACCATACTAAAATCAAATCATTTCAACATGACAATACTAAAATCAAGTCATTTCAACATGACCATACTAAAATCAAGTCATATCAAAATGACCATACTAAAATCAAGTCATTTCGACATGACCATACTAAAATCAAGTCATTTCAAGATGACCATACTAAAATCAAGTCATTTCAACATGACTTTACTAAAATCAAGTCATTTCAAAATGACCATACTAAAATCAAGTCATTTCAACAAGACTTTACTAATATCAAGTCATATCAACATGACCAAACTAAAATCGAGTCATTTCGAAATGACCATACCAAAATCAAGTAATCAATTCATTTCGAAACAACCATACTAAAATCAAGTCGTTTCGAAATGACCATACTAAAATCAAGTTATTTCAAAATGACCATACTAAAATCAAGTCATTTCAAAATGACCATACTAAAATCAAGTCAATTCAAAATGATCATACTAAAATCAAGTCATTTCAAAGTGACCAAACTAAAATCAAGTCATTTCAAAATGACCGTACGAAAATCAAGTCATTTCAACATGATTATACTAAAATCAAGTCATTTCAAAATGACCATACTAAAATCAAGTCGTATCAAAATTTCCATACTAAAAGCAAGTCATTTCAACATGACCATACTAAAATCAAGTCATTTCAACATGACCATGCAAAAAATCAAGTCATTTCAAGATGACCATACTAAAATCAAGTCATTTCAAAATGACCATACTAAAATCAAGTCATTTCAAAGTGACCATACTAAAATCAAGTCATTTCGACATGACCATACTAAAATCAAATCATTTCAACATGACCATACTGAAAGCAAGTCATTTCAAGATGACCATACTAAAATCAAGTCATTTCGACATGACCATACTAAAATCAAGTCTTTTCAAAATGACCGTACTAAAATCAAGTCATTACAACATGACCGTACTAAAATCAAGTCGAATCAAATTGACCATTCTAGAATCAAGTCATTTCCACGTGACCGTACTAAAATCAAGGCATTTCAACATGACCATACTAAAATCAAGTCATTTCAACATGACCATACTAATATCAAGTCATTTCGAAATGACCATACTAAAATCAAGTCATTTCGAAATGACCATACTAAAATCAAGTCATTTTAAAATGACCACACTAAAATCAAGTCATTTCAACATGACCACACTAAAATCAAGTCATTTCATAGTGACCATACTAAAATCAAGTCATTTCAAAATGACATACCAAAATCAAGTCATTTCAAAATGACCGTACTGAAATCAAGTCATTTCAAAATTACCATACTAAACTCAAGTCATTTCAAAATGACCATACTAAAATCAAGTCATTTCAAAATGACCATACTAAAATCAAGTCATTTCAACATGACCATACTAAAACCAAGTTATTTCGAAATGACCAAGCTAAAATCAAGTCATTTCATAATGACCATACTAAAATCAAGTCGTATCAAGGTGACCATGGTAAAATCAAGTCATTTCAACGTGACCATACTAAAATCAAGTCGTATCAAAATGACCATACTAAAATCAAGTTCATTTCGAAATGAGCACATTAAAATCAAGTCATTTCTAAATGACTATACTAAAATCAAGTCATTTCAAAATGACCATACTAAAATCAAGTTATTTCTAAGTGACCATACTAAAATCGAGTTATTTCAAAATGACCATTCTACAATCAAGTCATTTCAAAATGAGCATACTAAAATCTGGTTATTCCAACATGACCAGACTAAAATCTAGTCATTTTTCAGACCTCGATAAAATCGAGGTAATTTTGCCGACAATACAAAAATCAAGTAACTCATTCTATGGTAAGACCCGTACGACCTAACTCAAACTCGAGGCCGGCATTAGCTGTACCGCTCGAGCGAGTCAAGCACCCCAGACGACTCGAAGAAAGATACGGGAATTGTTAACGAAATGAAAAGAAAATGACAGCCGTGTGCGATGTCTCACACCAGAAGCAGTTCCATTTTACATCCAAACAAAAGCTTTTCAATAGACTTGGGGCCGGATATCCCAGATAGCCCGCCGTGTAGACCACATCCGTTATACCATAGTCCATTCCACTTATGACACCCGAGGATGTGTACCACTAACACCTGATGACCACACTTCGACACCGCAACACTAAAACAATTCATTTCGTGCCCACCATTCTCAAACCAAGTAATTTCAGAAAGACCATACTAAAATCAAGTCATTTTTTTCGATCATGACAAAATCGAGTTTTTTATCGATTATACAAATATGAAGTTGTTTTTTCACCATACCAAAACACAATAATTTCGTGCCCACCATACTAAAACCAAGTTATTTCAGATTGGTCATACTAAAACCAAGTCATTTTTTCGACCATGACAAAATCGAGTTGATTTTGTCGACAATACAAAAATATCGATTTTTTTTTCACCATACTGAAACCAAGTCATTTAGTGCCCACCATACTGAAAACAAGTAATTTCGATTTGGTAATACTAAAATCAAGATAGTTTTTCGACCATGACGAAATCGTGTTATTTTTGTCGATAACACGAAAATATCGAGTTTTTTTTCACCACACTAAAACCAAGTCATTTCGTGCCCACCATACTGAAAACAAGTAGTTTCGGATTGGTCATACTAAAATCAAGTCATTTTTTCGACCACGATGAAATCTTGTTTTTGTCGACAATACAAAAATATCAAGTTTTTTTTCACGGTACTAAAACCAAGTCACTTCGTGCCCACCATACTAAAACCAAGTAATTTCGAATTGGTCATACTAAAATCAAGTCAATTTTTCGACAACGATAAAATCGAGGGCTTTTTGACGTCAATACAAAAATATGCAAAAAAAATTCACCATACTAGAACCAAGTGATTTCGAGCCCACCATACTAAAACCAAGTAATTTCGGATTGGTCATACTAAAATCAAGTCAATTTTTCGACAACGATAAAATCGAGGGCTTTTTGACGTCAATACAAAAATATGCAAAAAAAATTCACCATACTAGAACCAAGTGATTTCGAGCCCACCATACTAAAACCAAGTAATTTCGGATTGGTCATACTAAAATCAAGTCATTTTTTCGACCACGATGAAATCTTGTTATTTTCGTCGACAGCACAAAAAATATCAAGTTTATTTTCACCATACTAAAACCAAGTCATTTCGTGCCCCCATACTAAAACCAAGTAATTTCGGATTGGTCATACTAAAATCAAGTCATTTTTTCGAGAACGATGAAATCTTGTTTTTGTCGACAATACAAAAATATCAAGTTTTTTTTCACCGTGCTAAAACCAAGTCAATTCGTGCCCACCATACTAAAACTAAGTAATTTCGAATTGGTCATACTAAAATCAAGTCATTTTTTCGAGAACGATAAAATCGAGGTTTCTTTGACGTCAATACAAAAATATGAAAAAAAATTCACCATACTAGAACCAAGTGATTTCGAGCCCACCATACTAAAACCAAGTAATTTCAGATTGGTCATACTAAAATCAAGTCATTTTTTCGACAACGATAAAATCGAGGTTTTTTTGACGTCAATACAAAAATATGAAAAAACAAATCACCATACTAGAACCAAGTGGTTTCGAGCCCACCATACTAAAACCAAGTAATTTCAGATTGGTCATACTAAAATCAAGTCATTTTTTCGACCACGATGAAATCGTGTTATTTTTGTCGACAGTACAAAAATATCAAGTTTTTTTCCACCATACTAAAACCAAGTCATTTCGTGCCCACCATACTAAAACCAAGTAATTTCGGATTGGTCATACTAAAATCAAGTCATTTTTTCGACCACGATGAAATCTTGTTATTTTTGTCGACAATACAAAAATATCAAGTTTTTTTTCACAATACTAAAACCAAGTGATTTCGTGCCCACCATACTAAAACCAAGTAATATCGGATTGGCCATACTAAAATCAAGTCACTTTTTCGACCATGACAAAATCGAGTTATTTTTGTCGACAATACATCAATATCGAGTTTTGTTCACCATACTAAAACCAAGTCATTTCGTGCCCACCATACTAAAACCAAGTAATTTCAGATGAGTCATACTAAAATCAAGTCATTTTTTTTGTCCATGATAAAAACTTGTTATTTTTGTCGACAATACAAAATATCAAGTTTTTTTCACCCTACTAAAACCAAGTCATTTCGTGCCCACCATACTAAAACCAAGTAATTTCGAATTGGTCATACTAAAATCAAGTCAGTTTTTTGACCATGGTAAAATCGAGTAGTTTTCGTCGACAATACCAAAATATCATTTTTTTTTCACCATACTAAAACCAAGTCATTTTGTGCCCACCATACTAAAACCAAGTAATTTTAGAGTAGTCATACTGAAATCAAGTCATTTTTACGACCAGGATAAAATCGAGTTATTTTTGTCGACAATATTGAAACATCAATTTATTTTTCACCATACTAAAACCAAGTCATTTCGTGCCCACCATACTAAAACCAAGTAATTTCAGATCGGTGATACTAAAATCAAGTCATTTTTTGTGACCATGACAAAATCGAGTTATTTTAGTCGACAATTCTGAAATATCAAGTTTTTTTTCGCCATACTAAAACAAAGTCATTTCGTGCGCCACCATACTAAAACCAAGTAATTTCGCATAGGTCATACTAAAATCAAGTCATTTTTTCAACCATGATAAAATCGAGTTATTTTTGTTGACAATACTAAAATATCAAGTTTTTTTCACCATACTAAAACCAAGTCATTTCGTGCCCATCATACTAAAACCAAGTAATTTCTGATTAGTCATACTAAAATCAAGTCATTTTTTCGACCACGATAAAATCGTGTAATTTTAGTCGCCAATACTATATAAATACGACCTTATTTTTCACCATACTAAAACCAAGTCATTTCGTGCCCCCATACTAAAAACAAGTAATATCAGATCGGTAATACTAAAATCAAGTCATTTTTTCGACCATGATATAATCGAATTATTTTTGTCGACAATACAAAAATATCAAGTTTTTTTTCACCATACTAAAACCAAGTTATTTTGTTCCCACGATACCAAAACCAAGTAATTTTTCGGATTGGTCATACTAAAATCGAGTCATATATCAAGTTGTTTTTCACCATACCAGAACCAAGTCATGTCGTGCCCACCTTACTAAAACCAAGTGATTTCATATTTACCATGCTAAAACCAAGTAATTTCGTGCCCACCACACTAAAAACGCGTACTTTCAGATACTATACTAAAATCCAGTCAATTTTGTCGACCATCGAAAAATCGGATTCATTCCGGCCAACACACTAAAATCAACTTTTTTTCTCCGACCATACTAAAACCAAGTAATTTACTGTTTACCACACTAAAAACAAGTAATTTCAGATACACCATACTAAAAACCAGCCGATTTGTTTTTACCATCGTCACATCGAGTTCATTCCGTCCAACACACCAAGATAATGTTTTTGTCGCCGACCATACTAAAACCTACTAATTTAGTGCCCACCACACTAGCACCAAGTAATTTCAGATAGACCATACTGAAATCAAGTCATTTATTTCGAAAATGGTAATATCGTCGGCTACAAACATTAGAATCACCTTTTTTGTTTATGCCATACTTGAGTCGCCTCAGTCACGCAGGGCATACCTGTGTTCATCGTACCCGGGTCAGAACCGCGTTGATGTGGAGTCCGTCACGCCCGAGAGGTATGGTTTATTGCTGAACCAACAAGTTTTCGTTGAATGGGATTCTAACGAAATGCGGCTGCACCACTCCGTGCGGTGCAGACGATATCAACCCTCGCAGAAATCGAGGTGTACGAATGATCGGGAGACGTGCGACAGAGTTGCCGTTTGATTTGGGCACTCAGACTCAGTGAAGGAGCCCCTGCCAAGAAATAAATACTCGCGTCACCGCCGTAGATTTCTACGAAACACCTTGTTCCAACTTGGTGCTTAATCTGACAAAACACACATCTGTATAATATTACAAGATGTTTTTTGGGAAGAAAATACGATTTCAGGTGAACAGGTGGTGTGGACCTCTGATCTTTTCCATCCCGATCCCAGTCGTGCCCTGGTCCCGCTCGGATATGATCCCATTTGGTACCCTGCTCCCATTCACAAGGTACAGAAATGATGCCGCCGGAGACCCACCAACTATCCTGATCATATACTCAATCACCCCCGACGATGTGTGGCAGCAGCGGTCGTCTGCAAGGACACAAATCTTCGCAGGGCCGCCGTAAACCAGTGCAAAAACACCGTGTTCTCACTTCGTACTTCCAATATGACAAAGACACATCGGTACGCACTACTAGCTGAAATAGCGGGCGAAATGATCGTTCAAGGTAAATACGTCGAGCCGTTCCCTTCTGATCCCAGCCGTACGCTGATCCCACCCGGGTATGATCCCATTTGGTACCCTTCCCCTTTCACAAGGTACAGTAGTACAGAATTTTATTCTTTGCCCCCTGCATGAGCCGCGGGCGGCCCATCAACTACCCTGATCCCATCCACAGGCACTCCACCGGATCACGTACGTGTGGCAGCAGCGCTGGTCTGCAAGGACGTTAATCCTCGCAGGATCCCCGTAGATTACTACAATACACTTTGTTCCCACTTGGTACTGGCAATCTGACCAACACCCATCTGTACGTTGTACTAGCCAACGTCTCGGGGATAAATGTTCACCCTGGTAAACACGCGGTGCGGACCTTTCTTTTATCCTTTCCATCCTGATCCCAGCTTTCCATCCTGATCCCACCCGGAGATGATCTCATTTAGGGTTAAGTGCTCCCATCCACAAGGTGCAGAACTGATATCAGCCCTCCGCAGGATCCGCCGGAGGCCCACACCAACTATACTGATTCCATCCACAGGCGCCCTACCGGACGATGTGTGGCAGCAGCGGTCGTCTGCAAGGACACAAATCCTCGCAGGACCGCCGTAGATGCTACAAAACACTAC
Organism: Macrocystis pyrifera; assembly: GCA_031763025.1. Lineage (NCBI taxonomy): Eukaryota > Phaeophyceae > Laminariales > Laminariaceae > Macrocystis > Macrocystis pyrifera. The sequence continues at coordinate 19,930,230 of JASSKH010000001.1, read as the reverse complement.
TACAAAACACCCCGTGCCCAATTCGTGCTCGCAATCAGACCAACACACCTCATATCACTCGACAATTTATGGGGGAGAAATATTCACTCAAGGTACACAGGCAGTGCGGACCTTCGAGCCTTTCCCTCTTTATCCCAGCCGCGCCCTGATCCCACCCGGATGTGATCCCATTTGGTACCCTGTTCCCATCCACAAGGCGCAGAAACGATAAGGAGCCGCCGGAGGCGCCACCAACTACCCTGATCCCATCCACAGGCACCCCACCGGCCTATGTTTCGCAACAGCGGCCGTCTGCGAGGGCGTGAATCTTCTCAGGACCGCCGTAGTTACTACAAAACACCCTGTGCCCACTTCGTGCTCACAATCAGACCAACACCCATCAGTACATACTACTAGACAATGTTCATTCAAGGTAAACAGGTGGTGCGGACCTTTAAGCATTTCCCTCCTGATCCCAGCCGCACCCTGATCCCACCCGGATATGATCCCATTTGGTACCCTGCTCCCATCCACAAGGTGCAGAAATGATATTAGCCCTCCGCAGGAGCCGCCGGAGGCCCACCAACTACCCTGATCCCATTTGGTACTTCGAATATTTCGAAACTTTTCCCGTTTGACACCCTGCTCCCACTTAATGGTTTAGAGATATACTTAAGCCCTCGGCAGGAGCAGCCGGAGAATACTACAAATCACCCTGTTCCAATTGTGTACTTTGAATCCGACGGAAACCCCTCCCATTTATCACCCTGTTCCCACCCAGAAGGTGTAGAAATGAAATCATCCCGGTGGAAGAAGCCGCTGGGGGCCCACCGGACACCCTGATCTCATCCAGAGGCACAGCTCGGGCGATAATCCGTCTATTGTTTCACCAATAGGTTCGATTCCCGATCCCGCGTATGCGAGTTCGTACATGTTTTCTTGTTGCTTCTGCCGTGTCTGCGGACGATTGTTATTCCTCTGAAAGGGATCAGGGTGCTTTGTACTGATCTCCGGCCACAACATCATTTACGAGCTATGTGTGTAGGTGTGAATGATCGTGCTCAAACCGTGATGCATGTCCCAGACGCCACAGGTGGGAGCAGGGTGCCAACGTGATCACACCCGGGTTGGATCAGATCGGAGTCGTGCCTGCTTATAATTTTAGTTTGCGTTTGCCACCCTGCTTCCGCTTGGTACCTCGACCTCGCCGTGGGCCCTTCCCATTTGGCACCTTGCTCCCGCCCACAAGGTGCAAAAATAGAATCATCCCTCCGAAGAGCCGCCGGAGGCCCACCAGCCACCCTGATCCCACCCGAAGGCACAGCTCGGGCTCAAAACCCGTCTTTGTTTTCGCCAATCGGCTCCCGCATATGCGAGTTCCTATATTTTTCTTTGCTAGTTTCGTGTCTGGGGACGATTTCTGCAGCTCTGAGTGGGATTGGGGTGTTTGTATTACGGGAGACCATAGTAATTAGGACCCTACACACAAAAAAACTATATGTTTCCCTTTTTTTACCAGCAGTATTTGGTCCTATTTACGATGGTCCCCCGCAATGGTAATCTCCTGCAACAATTTTATTTGTGAGCCTTGGCGGTGGGAGCAGGGTGCCTAATGGGATCACTCCCGTGTATTGTTGTTTTTGCGTTTGGCACCCTGCTCCCGCTTGGTACCTCGAATCTGCCGAAAACATCTTCCCATTTGGCGCCCTGTTCCCACCCACAAGGTGCAGAAATATAAATATTTCAGAAATATAAATATTTCTTCGCACGAGCCGCAAGAGGCCCACCACCTACCCTGATCCCATCCAGAGGCACAGTTCGGGCGCAGGAACCGTCGACTCTTTCGCCAATCGCTTCGATTCCCGCATATGCTAGTTCGTATATTGGCACCCTGCTCCCACCCACAAAGCTCCCACCCACAAAAACACTCACTGTTGTGGCGCACAAATTTTTATCCGCAGGAGCCGCCGGCGAATATTGCAAAACGTCTGTCGAACACCCTGCCAAGGTCTACAAATATGATCAGCCTTCCACCTCACCCACCGGAAGCCTACCTGGCACTTAGGATTGGGTTAGTGATCAGCAGTTAATACGTTTGAAAAGTATAGTTGTCGCATGGAACTAGCGCGGCAACATATTTGGGCACCAGCTACTATCGTCAAGACACATGCTACGGTAGAGGTGTACCTATTTTTTATTAGGATCCTCGGTTGAGGACTACCACACCCAAACACTAACTTTAGGATAAAACTGAAAGTGCAATCCGATGGCCTCCATAAACAACGAATAACATATGAAACGGAAAAGGCGTTCAAACGATATTAGGTAGAGGTTCTGGAGCCCCGGAAGTCAGAATAAAAATGGCAACAACAATCTACTGCTATCTTTCAGCACACCTTCGAAACAATCAGTGTCCGTTCTGATGCTTTATCCGAAATGGTTTCCGTCCCCAGGGTCCTATAGACTACTTCAATGCTTAATTTGGTCGCGTGTAGTCTCAAGTCTTGGGAACTGTTTTGTGTCGGGTTAGGTGGCTTGGGCCGAACTTGTCATAGTCTAACTCCACCAGCTACGTTAAATGTATAGCTTTGGGATAAAACAACCCCCCCTACCGTCCTCCCTACCAGCCCTTCGCTGCCATGGACTGGGGCGCGTGAGTAGTCGAGATTGTTCGCAGCTGTGTCCCGATTTCGATCCCCTGTAAGTTCATTCAGACTTTTTTCCCGACGAGTGATACAAACCAACGCAAGGCATCAGAGTTTTTTCCTGTCTTGCGGTCGCGGCCTGCTTTCTAGGTCTTGCAGCTACTGCTGCGTGCTTCTACTGTATGTTTCTGTACACGCATTGTTTTCCAAAGCGTTTTTTGGGGCGTTCGTCGGACAAAGATGTCACCAGCCCTGTCGTGTTGTTCGAAGACTAGACCGCGGCGGGACGTGTATATCAGTCGACGCGATCTTGATTACGTATTTCTTAGAAACTCGGGATCCTTGTTAGAAGGCTGGTATTGTATCGAAGAAACAAAGAACGCTGTCCCCCACACGATACTACAACAGCCCTCGCTGACCAAGGCGCGGATGCCGTTGCCCAAGCGGCGGGCTCCAGCACCAGGGGTTGGTAGCAGGTGCTGAGGAGGAACCAGCCTCTGGCTGTCAGCAACCTCATCCTCGTGGACCTTTTTATGGTGGCGGTGGGCGACGTGGAGGGGAAGACCAATCTCCATCCATCGCTGCAGAGTTGATGGCCGATCAACCCGTGAAGACATACCCGCGGAGTGAAACAAGCCACTTAGGACAAAGCTTTAGAAGCGGATTGGGGTTCGGGTTAGAGTTTGCGTTAGAAAAAAATGATATCCACAAAGGCTCCTCCTCACCCATTGCTCGCGTCTACTTTTTGAAATCGGGAGTTTACGTTTATTGCTAGCTAAGGTCGGCGGAGGAGCAGATAACCATGGTCTCGTGACCAGGAACAACAAACAAGGTGTTGTGACGTAGAAAAAAAAACAAGCCACTTAGCATTAGAAGCGGGTTGGGATTTGGGTTAGAGTTAGCGTTAGAAAAAAATGATATCCACAAAGGCTCCTCCTCACCCATTGCTGGCATCTACTTTTGAAATCGGAAGGTATACGTTTACTGCGGAGGAGCAGATCACCATGGTCTTGTGGCCAGGAAAAATAAACACGGTGTTGTCACGTAGAAACAAAAACAAGACACTTGGGACAAAGCTTCAAAAACAGATTGGGGTTTGGGTTAGAGTTAGCGTTAGAAAAAAATGATATCCACGAAGGCTCCTCCTCACCCACTATTCGCATTAACTTTCGATATCGCAAGCTATATTTATTTTGCTAATCAAGTCGCTCTGTCATCCCAGTCGCCTGCTTTTGCCGCCCACACCACCACCCCAGGTCTATTTCGGCTTCACAAGGTGTGTCGGGTCTCCAGCCCGTCTCGCGGTTGATCGGGATTTCATTTTTTTGAGAAACCGAGCCGGTCACGCTGCTGTAAACTTTGGCAGCTGTCATAACTGAAAATACAAGCTCTGCCGCCAGGCGGCAGCCAAAAAGGGATTAGGACAGACGTTGTATACGACGTCTTCGTCGACACCACGAGGTCGTCGACACATTAAGACTTGTCGCTGGCCCTGGTTCACGGCGAGACACTAAAGTTGGCAGGATAAAGGCAGATCGTAGCGACCTCGCGCTTCAGACGGCAGCGCAGAAATTCAGGATATGTAAGAGTGCAGGATGACACTACCTCAGAACTAGTGCAAGCCTAGCATGATACGCAACATTTGAAGCAGAGTTCCTGGCTGTTCGTCAGGAACGTCTGCGTACAACATGGGCAGGAGTGTGGCGGGGGGGTACAACTGGACGGACAAACGGTCGATTCGTTTGGTATAAAAAACAATCGTCGTTGACACTCGGTATTTTTTTTTGCTTTTACCGTGCGGGCGCTGACAGGGCAAGCAAGCGTCGGTTGAGTCCCATGCACCGCTGGTCTTTTGTCCGACCATACCCACGTTGAACTCGGGGTCGAGATACAGCGATGTACGCCCGCTAACGTATGTACAACTGCTAAACTAGGCTGGTTTTGCTGCCAAAAACCTCGGCGAAGATTTTCGTTTCGTTGATGCTCGGGAATAGTGCTTTACCGAGCGGGAGGCGAAAGAAAAATAAAGCGTTGACCCTGTCGGGTACACTTTTAGCGTTTTTTCTAATCATACCCTCCAAGAAAACGCGGGCTGGGGTACCAACTGGAGGGTGAGGAGAGCAATTGGTTTTGTCGCCCAAAACACGACGAGGGGTGTCGTTTTGCTTCAAGCTCGGCAAGAACGTTCCACCGGGCCAGTGGCGAAAGAAAAAGGAAGCGCTGACCGCTTCGCGTGCACCTCTGACGTTCTTTTTACCATGTCCGCCTGTAAAACGTGGGCTGGAGTGTTTCGGGGAGGTACCACCAGAGAGCCACATAATTGGCTTGGTTTTGTCGCCCGAAACACGACTGAGAGTCTCATTTTGATCCACGCTCGGCATGGACGTTCCACCAACCTGGTAGCGAAAGAAATAGCAAGCGCTGGCCGCTTCGCGTACACTTCTGGTGTTTGCCTGACCATGTGTGCCGCCTTGAAACCGCGGGCTGGGGTGTTTCGGGGAGGTACCACTGGAGAGTCGCATAGTTGGCTTGGTTCTGTCTCCTGAAGACGACGAAGGATCTCGTTTGGGTTAACGCTCGGCATGAACGTTCCATCGTGCCGGTGGGGAAAGAAAAACCAAGCGCTGACCGTTTCGCGTGTACGTTTGGCGTTTCTCTGACCATGTTCGTCTATAAAACGTATGCTGGGTCCAGGTGGTCTCGGTTTTTTACGGCAAAGTCGTTTCTTGCCGCGCGGGCGGTTCCACCAGGATGGTCGACAAGCTCATAAGCTGACAACGAGGGGGGGTGCAAGAATATACACTTATATAGCACTCCCGCCGTGGCGAAACAAACGAAGTCTGTCGACCCTCTGCAGGTCTGAGTCGGGCCCGTGGCACCTGTACTCTGAAAAGGAAATGAAAAAAAGGAGTTAGCTTGAGTTTGTCGCCTTAAGCATGATGAAGAGTCTCGTTTTCGTCGCCACTCGGGAATAACGTTTAAGGGTGCAGAAAGTGAAGTACAGCGTAACCGTGGGGCGTTTCGTGTGAATCTCTAACTTTCTTCCCGACCATATCCGCATATAAAGAGTGGTCTGAGGCGTTACTGGCAGCTGCCACTGGTAGTCGCAAATAAGCTTGGTTTTGTCACCCAAAACTCGCCGACGTGTCTCGTCGACATTGACTCCCAAATCATGTATTGCGGTGTCGGAGGGGAAAGAAAAATCAAGCGTTGGTTGTTTCGCGTGCACCATTGGCTTTTTTCCCGACCATGTCCTCCTGTCAAACGCGGTCTGGGATGCTAAGGGGTGTTTCCACTGAAGGGCTGCATGACTAGCTTAGTTTCGTCGCCCAAACCACGACGAAGAGTCTTGTTTTCGTTGACACTAGAGAATAACGTTTTACCGTGCCGGTGGTGAAAACAAATACAAGCCTTGGTCGTGTCATATGAACCTCTGACTTCCTTTTCGACCGTATCGGCATTAAAAATGTGGGCTGGGGCGTCACGGGAGATAGCATTGGAGGAGAGCACATTTAGCTTGGCTTTGTCGCTCAAAACCCGACGAAGGATCCTGTTTTGGTTGACACTCGGGAATGACGTTTTACCGTGCCAGGGGTGAAAGGAAAAACAAGCGTAGGCCGTTTCTCGTACACCTCTGGCATTTTTCCCGACCTCGCTCCCCTATAAAACTTGGGCTAGGGTGTTAGGATGAGTTACAACTGAAGATCCGCAGAATCAGCTTGGTTTCATCGCCCAATCATCGACAAAGGGTCTCGTTTTCGTTGACACTCGAAATATGCATTTAACGGTGCGGAAAATGCAATAAAAGCAGTCGTTCGGCGTGTTGTGTGAACCTCTGACATTATTTCCGGCCATATCCGCATATAAAACGTGGGCTAGGGCGTTACGGGGAGCTAACGCTGGAGGGGCGCAGAATCAGCTTGGTTTTGTCGCCCAAAACTGGGCGAAGGATGCCGTTTTCGTTGACACTCGGGGTTAACGTTTTATCGTGCGAAAGCTGAAAGGAAAAGCAATCGTGGGGCAGGGCGCGTGCACCTCTGCGTTTTTTCCCGAGCATGCCCTCCTACAAAACGTGGGCTGGGGGGACAATGAGTTACCGCCGAAGGGTCGCATGATTAGCTTGATTTGGTCGCCCAAACCACGACAAAGGGCATCGTTTGCGTTTACACCCTACACTAACGTCTTACCGTGCCACTTTAAAATAAAAGCAGTCGTACGTCGTGCCGCGTGAACTTAAGGCTTTGTTTCCCGACCGCATCCTTCCATAAAACGTGGGCTGGGGTGTTAAGGTGAGTTGCCACAGAAGGCCCCATGATCAGCTTGGTTTTGTCCGTCAAAAAATCGACGAGAAGGGTGTCGTTGTTCTTAACTGTCGGCAATCTCGTACCAACGTGCCGGCGGTGAAGGGGAAAAAAAGCGTTGGCCGTTTCGCGTGCATCACTGGCTTTTTTCCCGGCTATATCCTCGAAAATACGTGGGCTGGGGCGTTGCTGGGACCGCTGGCAGACCGCATAATTTGCTTGGTTTTGCCGCCAACACCTTGACGAAGGGCCTCCTTTTCGTTGACCCTCCGCAACGATGTACTACCGTGTAGAAGGTGAAAGGAAAAGCAATCGTTGACTCTTTCGCGTGAACCTCTGACTTTAATTCCGACCAGATCTTCCCACAACACGTGGGCTGGGGAGATACGGGTAGTTACCACTGGAACCTCGCGTGTTTAGCTTGTTCTCGTCGCCCAAAACACGGCGAAGGGCTTTATTTTGGTTTACTCTCGGCAAGAAGGTTTTACCGTGCCGGCGGTGAAAGGAAAAACACTAGTTGACCGTGTCGCGTGCACCTCTGGCATTTGTCCCTACCGTTCCCCTATAAAGCCGGTTGGCCGGGGAGTTACGTGTATACACCGCTGAAACTCCGCATATTTAGCCTGGTTTTGTCGCCCAAAACACAACGAAGTGTGTTGTTTGATTCACATTCGGAATTAATGCTATACCGTGCCGACGGTGAAATGCATGCGTTGGCTGTTTCGCGCGCACTTCTGGATTTGTTTTCGACCTTTTCCTCCTGTAAAAGCGGGCTGGGGTGTTAATGAGTCACCACTGCAGGGCCGTGCTTAGCTTGGTTCTGTCACCAAAAACACGACGAAGGTCTCGTTTTCGTTGACAGTCTGGGATAACATGTTACCGTGCCGGCGGTGAACGGAAAATCAATCGTTGGCCGTGTCGCGTGCACCTCTGATGTTTTCCCGACCATATCCCTCTATGACACATGGACTGGGGCGTTACGGAGAGATACTACTACTTTCGAGGGCCGCACAACAAGCTTGGTTTTGTCGCCCAAAAACGATGAAGGGGGTTGTTTCAGTTTACACTCGGCAAGAACGTTTGACCATACCGGGGGTGATAGAAAAGCAAGCGTTGGCCGTGTGTCCTGCGCCTCTGGCTTAGTTTCCGATCACATCCATCTAAGAAACGTGTGCTACGCGGCGGTACAACTAGAGGGCCGCCCAATCGGTTAGTTTTGTTGCCAAAACCTCGACGACGCCCAGCCGCCTGCTCAAGCCGTTCACCGGCCGCGGCGCGTCTAGCCTCGCTTCGCTGCACTTTCCTTTCTCGCCCGGGCAGGCGCTTCCTCTCCATCCAGGGGTGGGAGTTCGTGTGCGTGGTTTGTTTTCGACATTTTGTCTTGTGAACTTGAGAGAGGAAAATTATGACGATTACAGCAATGGCCACTGCGTCATTGGGGGACGATACAAATGGCGTTCCGAGATTCGATGCAAGAAGCCGTACGGCACGGGCGCAGGGTTAGCTTTGCGTTAAGGCTGCTCGTAGACGGTTGATAACACCGAAGGTGTCGTGGTTTTAGTCGCTATCTCGGGGTCTCAGAGGGGTTAAACGGAGCCCTGAGAACTACAGTACTCACAGTACAACAATTACTACAGTAGTACACACGAAACAGACTACCAGTAGGAGCATCTGTTGTCGCATCCAGCCGAGTTCTCATTCAGCCCGCCCTCGCTCGGCAGTAGCTGATCGCTCCTTGCGGCACCTGCGGCACCTAGTGGTGCTTGCCGTTGCTGTTGCTGCCTGAGATTATGCGTCCCAAGGGCTATGGTCTCGACATGAAGCAAGAGCACCAGGCATACTAAACACAGGAAGGAGACCAGAAACGTACCGTAGTTCGGGCGGTTCCAATTGACGCGCAGCAGTCGTAACGCTGCCCTGTGTGCGCGAGGGTATACCGGCGTCTGTTCTGCTGCCTGTGTTGCGCTTGTGGTTCGCTGGGTCCGTTGTGCTGATAGTCGGTGGACTCTGATGACTGGCTTACGGTGGGTACTGTACTTTTTTTTGTCTATCATTGCGGTCGTACGTAGTTTCACCTGACAGCGATTTCGAAAGCGGTCCCTATAAAAAACACCGTCGAAATTGTAAAGTCGCCTTTGCTCTGGGTTCAAGTGCGTCCACCGGTGTAATGTGGCAACCTTGACTCTGATGATGTACACCAGTCTTAATCACTATGCGCCCAAACGTTTGCTGTTGCGACCTAGAGTCTTAGTGTCAATCTCCGCAACCAAGCACCAGTTCAGGGTTTTAGCGTTACGGCCTAGAGTCTTATCAAGCACAGTAACCAAGCACCAGGTCCTGGGTTCGGGTTCGGGTTAGGGTTAGCGTTAGAAAAATGGTCGGATCTGGAATTCTAACGGTCCAAGGTGGCTTTTCCAATGCTACCTGATATAACTGGCTAGCACTGGACCCCAGGGCAAGCGTGGGCGCGAAATTGGCTGTGGGTATGAGGAATCAAAGCTTAGGCGGTAGGTTTTCCATGATTCGGAGCAATGACGAAGCTGACGATGACGGCGGCCGTCTATCGGTCGGATTCAATGTGGGCGATGAAGAACGATGGCACGGCGGGAGCCGTCCAAGACTTGGGGTTGTTTGATCGAACGCCTTGCTGCAAGCCGACAGCGGAGAGCTAGTGGAGATCGCACGCATCTTCGGGACCATTAGGCAATGACGGCAACGTGCGTCACGTCGGTCGATTTAGGTCCGGGGTTGAACAAGCTTGAAATCGCAGGGGGGGAAACAACCACAATACCTGCCGTTTATGGTATAAAATCCGACGCTATTATTTGGTGTGGGGGGCTCCGGAAGTCTCTGGGATGGTGTATGTTGGTTGTTCTGACAGGTGCATTTGAACACCTGTTGAAAATACTGTATTCTGGGTCTATTTTTTCTAAACACAGAACTTGTTTGCAGTTGTCGCCCAAAACACGACGAAGAGTCTCGTTGTGGTAACCACTCCGCAAGAACGTTCACCTGTGCTGGTGCAAAAAGAAAAACAAGCGCTGACCGCTTCGGGTCCTCCTCTGCCATTTTTATGACGTTTTCCGCCTATCAAAATGTGTGGTGGGGTTTTCGGGGAGGTAGCACTGGAGAGACTCAGAATTAGCTTGGTTTAGTCGCCCCAAACACGACAAAGAGTCTCGTTGAGGTTCTCACTCGGCAAGAACGTTCAACCGTGCTGTTACATGAACAACAAAACAAGCGCTTACGGCTTCGCGTCCTCCTCTGTCGTTTTTATGAACACGTCTGCCTAAAAAAAGTATTTTGGGGGTTTTGGAGAGCTACCACTGGAGAGACGCAGAATCAGCTTGGTTTTGTCGCCTAAAACACGACGAAAGGGTATCGTTTTGGTTGACGCCCTGCATGAACTTTTCACCGTGCCGCTGTGTTGAGGAAAAGCTAGCGCTGACCCCTTCGAGTGCGCCCTTGACGTTTTTCTGACCATTTGCTCCTGAAAAAACGTGGGTTGGAGTTTTTGGGGCGGTACCACTGTAGAGATGCAGAACTAGCTTGGGTTTGTTACCCAAAACACGACGAAGAGTCTCGTTGTGGTTCACGCTCGGCAAGAAACTTCCACCGTGCCGGTGGTGAAGGAAAACGCAAGCGATAGCCGCTTCCTATGCACCTCGGATGTTTCCTGAACATTTTCTCCTGAGAAAACGTGACATTTTCTCCTGAGAAAACGTGAGTCAGGGTTTTCGGGGAGCTACCACTGGAGAGACGCAGAATTAGCTTGAGTTTGACGCCCAAAACACAACGAAGAGTCCCGTTGTGCTTCCTGCCGAACGTTCAGAACGTTCAACCGTGCTGCTGAATGAAGAAAAAGACAGCGCTGCCCGCTTCGCGTCCTCCTCCGTCGTTTTTCTGACCATATTTTTCCTATACAAGCCATGTTGGTATTTCGGAGAGGTACGACTGGAGAGACGCAGAAGGAACTATGTTTTGTCGCCCAAAACACGACCAAGAGTCTCGTTTTGGTTGACGCTCGGCAAGAACGTTCCACCGTTCCGAAGGCGAGAGAAGAGGCAAGTGCCCACCGCTTCGTGTCCTCCGCTGTCGTTTGTTTTGGTCATGTCCGCCTAAGAAAGCGTGCGTTGTGTTGTCCGCGAGGTACCACTGAAGAGACTCGGAAATAGCTTGTTTTTGTCGCCCAAAACGCGAAGAAGGGTATAGCTTTGGTTAACGCTCGGCGGGAACGTTCCACCCTGCCCGTGGTGAAAACAAAACAAGCGCTGACCGCTTCGCGTGCACCTCTGACGTCTTCATGACCATATTCCCCTATCAAAACGTGATTCGGGGTTTTCGGGGAGGTACCACGGGACAGACGCAGAATTAGCTTGGTTTTGTCGCCGAAAACACGACCAAGAGTCTCATTGTGGTTCCGATTTCGCAAGAACGTTCCACCTTTCCGTAAGCGAGAGAAAAAAAAGCAAATGCTGACCGCTTCGTGTCCTCCGCTGTCGTTTTTTCAGACCATGTCCGCCTGTAAAACGTGGGCTGTGTTCGTCCGCGAGGTGCCACTGGGGATACGCGGAAATAGCTCTTTTAGTCCCCCAAAACGCGAACAAAGGCCTCGTCTCGGTTCCCTCTCGGCAAGAACATTCCACCCGTGCCCGCAGGCGAGAGAAAAGCATATGACGACCGCTTCTTGTCTCCCTCTGTGGGTTTTCTGCCCATGTCCACCTGTAAAAATGTGGATTGTGTTTGTCCGGGAGGTACCACTGCAGAGACGCGGAAATAGCTTGTTTTTGTCGCCTAAACCACGACGAAGGGAATCGTTTTGGTTCACGCTCGGCAAGAATGATCCACCGTGCCGGTGGTGAAGGAAAAAGCAAGCGATAGCCGCTTCCCATGCACCTCGGATGTTTTCTGTACATTTTCTCTTGAAAAAACGTGATTCGGGGTTTTCGGGGAGGTACCACTGGACAGACGCAGAATTAGCTTGAGTTTGTCGCCCAAAACACGACGACGAGTCTCGTTGTGGTTCCCGCTCGGCAAGAGCGTTCAACCGTCCTGTTGCAAAATGAAAAAGACAGAGCAGCCCGCTTCGCGTCCTCCTCTGCGGTTTTTCAGACTGTATCCGCCTGAAAAAAGGGGGTTGTGCTTGTCCGGGAGGCACCACGGGAGAGGCGCAGAATTAACTTGGTTTTGTCGCCGAAAACACGACCAAGAGTCTCGTTGTGGTTCTCGTTTGGCAAGAACGTTCCATCGTTCGGTAGGCGAGAGAAAAAGCAAATGCTGACCGCTTCGTGTCCTCCGCTGTCGTTTTTCAGACCATGTCCGCCTGTAAAACGTGGGCTGTGTTCGTCCGCGAGGTGCCACTGGGGATACGCGGAAATAGCTCTTTTAGTCCCCCAAAACGCGAACAAAGGCCTCGTCTCGGTTCCCTCTCGGCAAGAACATTCCACCCGTGCCCGCAGGCGAGAGAAAAGCATATGATGACCGCTTCTTGCCTCCTCTGTGGGTTTTCTGCTCATGTCCACCTGTAAAAATGTGGATTGTGTTTGTCCGGGAGGTACCACTGCAGAGACGCGGAAATAGCTTGTTTTTGTCGCCTAAACCACGACGAAGGGAATCGTTTTGGTTCACGCTCGGCAAGAATGATCCACCGTGCCGGTGGTGAAGGAAAAAGCAAGCGATAGCCGCTTCCCATGCACCTCGGATGTTTTCTGTACATTTTCTCTTGAAAAAACGTGATTCGGGGTTTTCGGGGAGGTACCACTGGACAGACGCAGAATTAGCTTGAGTTTGTCGCCCAAAGAACGACGACGAGTCTCGTTGTGGTTCCCGCTCGGCAAGAGCGTTCAACCGTCCTGTTGCAAAATGAAAAAGACAGAGCAGCCCGCTTCGCGTCCTCCTCTGCGGTTTTTCAGACCGTATCCGCCTGAAAAAAAACGAGGGCTGTGCCTGTCCGGGAGGCACCACGGGAGAGGCGCAGAATTAACTTGGTTTTGTCGCCGAAAACACGACCAAGAGTCTCGTTGTGATTCTCGTTTGGCAAGAACGTTCCATCGTTCGGTAGGCGAGAGAAAAAGCAAATGCTGACCGCTTCGTGCCCTCCGCTGTCGTTTTTCAGACCATGTCCGCCTGTAAAACGTGGGCTGTGTTCGTCCGCGAGGTGCCACTGGGGATACGCGGAAATTGCTCTTTTTGTCCCCCAAAACGCGAACAAAGGCCTCGTCTCGGTTCCCGCTCGGCAAGAACGTTCCACCCGTGCCCGCAGGCGAGAGAAAAGCAAATGCTGACCGCTTCTTGTCTTCCTCTGTGGGTTTTCTGCCCATGTCCACCTGTAAAAATGTGGGTTGTGTTTGTCCGGGAGGTACCACTGCAGAGACGCGGAAATAGCTTGTTTTTGTCGCCCAAACCACGACGAAGGGAATCGTTTTGGTTCACGCTCGGCAAGAATGATCCACCGTGCCGGTGGTGAAGGAAAAAGCAAGCGATAGCCGCTTCCCGTGCACCTCGGATGTTTTCTGTAAATTTTCTCTTGAAAAAACGTGATTCGGGGTTTTCGGGGAGGTACCACTGGACAGACGCAGAATTAGCTTGAGTTTGTCGCCCAAAGCACGACGAAGAGTCTCGTTGTGGTTCCCGCTCGGCAAGAACGTTCAACCGTCCTGTTGCAAAATGAAAAAGACAGAGCAGCCCGCTTCGCGTCCTCCTCTGCGGTTTTGCAGACCGTATCCGCCTGAAAAAAAACGTGGGCTGTGCCTGTCCGGGAGGCACCACGGGAGAGGCGCAGAATTAACTTGATTTTGTCGCCGAAAACACGACCAAGAGTCTCGTTGTGGTTCTCGTTGGGCAAGAACGTTCCATCGTTCGGTAGGCGAGAGAAAAAAGCAAATGCTGACCGCTTCGTGTCCTCCGCTGTCGTTTTTCAGACCATGTCCGCCTGTAAAACGTGGGCTGTGTTCGTCCGCGAGGCACTGGGGATACGCGGAAATTGCTCTTTTTGTCCCCCAAAACGCGAAGAAAGGTCTCGTCTCGGTTCCCGCTCGGCAAGAACGTTCCACCCGTGCCCGCAGGCGAGAGAAAAGCAAATGCTGACCGCTTCTTGTCCTCCTCTGTCGTTTTCTGCTCATGTCCACCTGTAAAAATGTGGATTGTGTTTGTCCGGGAGGTACCACTGCAGAGACGCGGAAATAGCTTGTTTTTGTCGCCCAAACCACGACGAAGGGAATCGTTTTGGTTCACGCTCAGCAAGAATGATCCACCGTGCCGGTGGTGAAGGAAAAAGCAAGCGATAGCCGCTTCCCGTGCACCTCGGATGTTTTCTGTACATTTTCTCTTGAAAAAACGTGATTCGGGGTTTTCGGGGAGGTACCACTGGACAGACGCAGAATTAGCTTGAGTTTGTCGCCCAAACCACGACGAAGAGTCTCGTTGTGGTTCCCGCTCGGCAAGAGCGTTCAACCGTCCTGTTGCAAAATGAAAAAGACAGAGCAGCCCGCTTCGCGTCCTCCTCTGCGGTTTTGCAGACTGTATCCGCCTGAAAAAAGGGGGTTGTGCTTGTCCGGGAGGCACCACGGGAGAGGCGCAGAATTAACTTGATTTTGTCGCCGAAAACACGACCAAGAGTCTCGTTGTGGTTCTCGTTGGGCAAGAACGTTCCATCGTTCGGTAGGCGAGAGAAAAAGCAAATGCTGACCGCTTCGTGTCCTCCGCTGTCGTTTTTCAGACCATGTCCGCCTGTAAAACGTGGGCTGTGTTCGTCCGCGAGGCACTGGAGATACGCGGAAATAGCTTTTTTTGTCCCCCAAAACGCGAAGAAAGGTCTCGTCTCGGTTCCCGCTCGGCAAGAACGTTCCACCCGTGCCCGCAGGCGAGAGAAAAGCAAATGCTGACCGCTTCTTGTCCTCTTCTGTCGTTTTCTGCTCATGTCCACCTGTAAAAATGTGGATTGTGTTTGTCCGGGAGGTACCACTGCAGAGACGCGGAAATAGCTTGTTTTTGTCGCCCAAACCACGACGAAGGGAATCGTTTTGGTTCACGCTCGGCAAGAATGTTCCGGTGAAGGAAAAAGCAAGCGATAGCCGCTTCCCGTGCACCTCGGATGTTTTCTGTACATTTTCTCTTGAAAAAACGTGATTCGGGGTTTTCGGGGAGGTACCACTGGACAGACGCAGAATTAGCTTGAGTTTGTCGCCCAAACCACGACGAAGAGTCTCGTTGTGGTTCCCGCTCGGAAAGAACGTTCCACCGTGCCGGTGGTGAAGAAACAAGCGAGCGAGAGCCGCTTCCTATGCACCTCGGATATTTCCTGAACATTTTCTCCTGAAAAAGCGTGAGTCAGGGTCTTCGGGGAGGTACCACTGTAGAGACGCAGAATTAGCTTGAGTTTGTCGCCGAAAACACGACGAAGAGTCTCGTTGTGGTTCAAGCTCGGAAAGAACGTTCCAACGTGCCGGTGGTGAAGAAACAAGCGAGCGATAGCCGCTTGCTCGGATATTCCCTGAACATTTTCTCCTGAAATAGCGTGAGTCAGGGTCTTCGGGGAGGTACCACTGTAGAGACGCAGGATTAGCTTGGGTTTGTCACCCAAAACACGACGAAGAGTCTCGTTGTGGTTCTCGTTCGGCAAGAATGTTCTACCGTGCCGGTGGTGAAGGAAAAAGCAAGCACTAGCCACTTCCTATGCACCTCGGATATTTCCTGAACATTTTCTCCTGAAAAAACGTGAGTCAGGGTTTTCGGGGAAATACGACTGGAGAGACGCAGAATTAGCTTGGGTTTGTCGCCCAAAACACGACGAAGAGTCTCGTTGTGGTTCTCGCTCAGCACGAACGTTCAACCGTCCTGCTGTATGAAGAAAAAGACAGCGCTGCCCGCTTCGCGTCGTTTTTCTCACCATGTTTGCCTATAAAACGCGTGTTGGGGTTTCGGAGAGGCACGACTGGAGAGACGCAGAATTAACTTAGTTTTTGTCGCCCAAACCATGGCCAAGAGTCTCGTTTTGGTTGACGCTCGGCAAGAGCGTTCCACCGTTCCGTAGGGGAGAGAAGAGTCAAGTACTCACCGCTTCGTGTCCTCCGCTGTCGTTTATTTTGGTCATGTTCGCCTAAGAAAGTGTGCGTTGTGTTTTTCCGCGAGGTACCACTGTAGAGACGCAGAAATAACTTTTTTGTCCCCAAAAACGCGAAGAAGGGTATCGTTTTGGGTAACGCTCGGCGTGAATGTTCCACCCTGCCCGTGGTGAAAGAAAAACAAGCGCTGACCGCTTCGCGTGCACCTCTGGCGTCTTCATGACCATGTTGCCCTATAACAACGTGATTCGGGGTTTTCGGGGAGGTACCACTGGACAGACGCAGAATTAGCTTGGTTTTGCCGCCCAAAACACGACCATGAGTCTCGTTGTGGTTCCCGCTCGGCAACTACGTTCAAGCGTGCGGGCAGAAAAAGAAAAAGACAGAGCAGCCCGCGTCGTGTCCTCCTCTGACAGTTTTCTGACCATATCCGCCCGAAAAAACGTGGGTTGTGTTTGTCCGGGAGGCACCACTGGAGAGACGCAGAATTATCTTGGTTTTGTCGCCCAAAACACGACCAAGAGTCTTGTTGTGGTGCCCGCTCGGCAAGAACGTTCCACCGTTCCGTAGGCGAGAGAAAAATAAAATGCTGACCGCGTCGTGTCCTCCGCTGTCGTGTTTCTAACCATTGTCCGCCTGTAAAAACGTGGGTTGTGTTCGTCCGCGAGGTACCACCGGAGATACGAGGAAATAGCTTATTTTAGTCGCCCAAAACACGACCAAGAGTCTTGTTGTGGTTCACGCTCGGCAAAAACGTTCCACTGTGCCCGTGGCGAGAGAAAAAGCAAGCGCTGACCGCTTCGCGTGCACTTCGGACGTTTTAATGACCATGTCCCCCTCTAAAAACGTGACTCGGGGTTTTCGGGGAAGTATAACTGGAGAGACGCGTATTTAACTTGGTGTGTCGCCCAAAACACGACGAAGGGACTCGTTGTGGTTCCTGCTTGGCCAGAACGTTCAACCTAACCCTGGTGGAAAAATAAAAAGATTTAACTGATCGCTTCGCGTCCTCCTCTGGCGTTTTTCGGACCACGTCGGCCTATAAAAACGGTTGTTGGGATTTGGGAGAGGTACCACTGTAGAGACGCAGAATTAACTTGGTTTTGTCGCCCAAACCACGACGTGGGGTATTGTGTTTTGGTTGACGCTCTGCAAGGACCTTCCACCGTGCCGGTGTTATAAGACAAAGCAAGCGCTGATCCCTCCGCGTGCATCTCTGACGTTTTTCTGAACGCGTGTTCCTGCAAAAAAGCGTGCGTTGTATTTGTCCGCGAGGTACCACTGGAGAGACGCGGAAATAGCTTGTTTTTGTCGCCCAAAACGCGACGAAGGGTATCGTTTTGGTTCACCTTCGGCGAGAACGTTGCGCGGTGGCCGTAGTGAAAGAAAACGTAAGCGCTGACCGCTTGGCGTCCAACTCCGTCGCTTTTCAGACCACGGCCGCCTATAAAAACGCGTGTTGGGGTGTTCGGGGGAGCATAACTAGAGAGACGCGAAATTAACTCGGCTTGTCGCCTAAAACGCGACTCAGAGTCTTGTTGTGGTTCCTGCTCGGCCAGACCACGCAACCGTGTTGGTGGAAAAAGAAAAAGTTAGAGCTGGTCGCTTCGCGTCCTCCTCTGGCGTTTTTCGGACCACGTCTGCCTATAAAAAAAACGGTTGTTGGGCTTTGGGAGAGGGCCCACTGTAGAGACGCAGAATTACCTTGGTTTTGTCGCCCAAACCACGGCGAGGGGTATTTTTTTTTGGTTGATGCTCTGCAAGGACCTTCCACCGTGCCGGTGTTATAAGATAAAGCAAGCGCTCACCCCTCCGCGTGCACCTCTGACTTTTTTCTGACCATGTGCTCCTGCAAAAAGCGTGCGTTGTATTTGTCCGCGAGGTACCACAGGAGAGACGCGGAATTAACTTGCCTTTGTTGCCCAAAACACGACCAAGGGTCTTGTTGTGTTGACCGTTCTGCAAGAACGTTCCGCAGTTCCGTGGGCGAGAGAAAAGGCAAATGCCGACCGCTTCGTGTCCTCCGCGGTCATTATTCTGACTATGCCCGCCTGTAATAGCGTGGGTTGTCTTCTTCCGCGAGGCGCCAGTTAGGATACGATGACTTCTTTTTTTTTTGTCGCCCAGAACGCGAAGAAGGTTATCGTTTTGGGTTCACGCTCGGCAATCACGTTCTACCGTGCCCGTGGTAAAAGAAACAACCAAGCGCTGACCGCTCCGCGTGCACCTCTGACATTTTGATGACCATGTTCCCCTCAAAAAACATGTTTCGGGGTTTTCGGGGAAGTACCACTGTAGAGACGCGTAATTAACTTGCCTTTGTTTCCCAAAACACGACCAAGAGTCTTGTGGTGTTGACCACTCTGCAAGAACATTCCACAGTTCCGTGGGCGAGAGAAAAAGCAAATGCTGACCGTGTCCTCCGCTGTCATTTTTCTGACTTTGCCCGCATGTAAAAACGTGGGTTAGCTTCTTCCGCGAGGCGCCACTCGACATACGATGATTTTTCTTTTTTTTGTCGCCCAAAACACGAAGATTGGTATTGTTTAGGTTCACGCTCGGCAAACACATTCCGCCGTCCCCGTGGTGAAAGACAAAAACCAAGCGCTGACCCCTCCGCGTGCATCGCCGATATTTTCCTGACCGATCACTCCTGCAAAAGGCGTGCGTTATGGTCGTCCGCCAACTACCACTGGATAGACGCGGAAATAGCTTGTTTTTGTCGCCCAGAACGCGAAGAATGTTATCGTCTTGGTTCACGCTCGGTAAACACGCCCACCGTGCCCATGGTGAAAGAATAAGACAGCGCTGACCGCTTCGCGTGCACCTCTGACGTTTTATCGACCATGTTCCTCTCTAACAGCGTGATTAGGGGTTTTCAGGGAGGTACCACTGGACAGACGCGAAAAAATCATGAATTTGTCGCCGAAAACAAGACCAAGAGTCTTGTTGTGTTGTCCGTTCCGCAAGAACGTTCCACCGTTCCGTAGGCGAGAGAAAAAGCAACTGCCGACCGCTTCGTGTCCTCGGCGGTCATTATTCTGACTATGCCCGCCTGTAATAGAGTGGGTTGTCTTCTTCCGCGAGGCACCACTCGACATACGATGATTTTATTTTATTTTTGTCGCCCAAAACGCGAAGATTGGTATTGTTTAGGTTCACGCTCGGCAAACACATTCCACGGTGCTCGTGGTGCAAAACAAAACAGAGCTTGACCGCTTCGCGTTGCCTTCTGACGTTTTATTGACCATGTTTCCCTCGAAAAACATGTTTCGGGGTTTACGGGGAAGTACCACTGTAGAGACGCAGAATTAACTTGCCTTTGTCGCCGAAAACACGACCAAGAGTCTTGTTGTGTTGACCGTTCCGCAAGAACGTTCCACAAGTCCGTAGGCGAGAGAAAAATCAAATGCCAACCGCTTCGTGTCCTCCGCTGTCATTTTTCTGACTATGCCCGCCTGCAAAAACGTGGGTTAGCTTCTTCCGCGAGGCGCCACTGGAGATACGATGACGTTTATATTTTTTGTAGCCCAGAAAGCGAAGAAGGTTATCGTTTCGTTTCACGCTCGGCAAACACATTCCGCCGTCCCCGTGGTGAAAGAAAAAAGCAAGCGCTGACCCCTCCGCGTGCACCCCCGATATTTTTTTCTGACCGATCACTCCTGCAAAAGGCGTGCGTTATGGTCGTCCGCCAACTACCACTGGATAGACGCGGAAATAGCTTGTTTTTGTCGCCCAGAACGCGAAGAATGTTATCGACTTGGTTCACGCTCGGTAAACACGCCCCACCGTGCTCGTGGTGCAAAACAAAACAGAGCTTGACCGCTTCGCGTTGCCTTCTGACGTTTTAATGACCATGTTCCCCTCTAAAAACGTGATCAGGAGGTTTCAGGGAGGTACCACTGGACAGACGCGAAAAAGTCTTGAGTTTGTCGCCGAAAACACGACCAAGAGTCTTGTTGTGTTGTCCGTTCTGCAAGAACGTTCCACCGTTCCGTAGGCGAGAGAAAAAGCAAATGCCGACCGCTTCGTGTCCTCCGCGGTCATTATTCTAACTATGCCCGCCTGTAATAGCGTGGGTTGTCTTCTTTCGCGAGGCACCACTCGACATACGCTGTTTATTTATTTTTTTGGCGCCCAAAACGCGAAGATTGGTATTGTTTAGGTTCACGCTCGGCCAACACTCTCCACGGTGCTCGTGGTGCAAAAAAAAAACAGAGCTTGACCGCTTCGCGTTGCCTTCTGACGTTTTAATGACCGTGTTTCCCTCGAAAAACATGTTTCGGGGTTTTCGGGGGCGGTTCTCTTTCTAGAGACGCAGAATTAGCTTGCCTTTGTCGCCGAAAACACGACGGAGAGTCTTGTTGTGTTGACCGTTCCGCAAGAACGTTCCACAAGTCCGTAGGCGAGAGAAAAAGCAAATGCTGACCGCTTCGTGTCCTCCGCGGTCATTTTTCTGACCATGCCCGCCTGCAAAAACGTGGGTTATGTTCTTCCGCGAGGCGCCAGATAGGATACGATGACATCTCCTTTTTTGTGTCGCCCAGAACGCGAAGAAGGTTATCGTTTTGGGTTCACGCTCGGCAAACACGTTCTACCGTGCCCGTGGTAAACAAAACAACCGAGCGCTGAGCGCTTCGCGTGCACCTCTGACGTTTTAATGACCATGTTCCCCTCAAAAAAACATGTTTCGGGTTTTTCGGGGAAGTACCACTGTAGAGACGCAGAATTAGCTTGCCTTTGTCGCCGAAAACACGACGAAGAGTCTTGTTGTGTTGACCGTTCCGCAAGAACGTTCCACAGTTCCGTAGGCGAGAGAAAAAGCATGCTGACCGCTTCGTGTCCTCCGCGGTCATTTTTCTGACCATGCCCGCCTGCAAAAACGTCTTTGTGGGTTAGCTTCTTCCGCGAGGCGACAGATAGGATACGATGACTTCTTTTCTTTTTGTCGCCCAGAACGTGAAGAAGGTTATCGTTTTGGGTTCACGCTCGGCAAACACGTTCTACCGTGCCCGTGGTAAAAGAAAAAACCAAGCGCTGACCGCTTCGCGTCCTCCTCTGTCGTTTTTCAGACCACGTCTGCCTATCAAAACGGTTGCTGGGCTTTGGGAGAGGGACCACTGTAGAAAAGCAGAACTAACTTGGTTTTAGCGCCCAAAACACGACGAAGGGTTAGGGTTAGGGTTAACGCTCTGCAAGGACCTTCCACGGTGCCGGTGGTATAAGGTAAAGCAAGCGCTGACCCATCCGCGTGCACCTCTAGCCTTTTTCTGACCATGTGCTCCTGCAAAAAGCGTGCGTTGTGTTTGTCCGCGAGGTACCACTGGAGAGACGCGGAAATAGCTTGTTTTTGTCGCCCAAAACGCGACGAAGGGTATCGTTTTTGTTCAAGCTTGGCAAGGACGTTCCACCGTGTCCGCAGTGAAAGAAAAAGCAAGCGCTGACCGCTTCGCGTACACTTCTGACGTCTTTATGACCATGTTCCCTCTAAAGACGTGATTCGGCTTTTTCGGGGAGTCCCCACCGGAGAGACACAAAATAAACTTCGTTTTGTCGCCCAAAACACGGCCAAGAGTCTCGTTGTGGTTGACGGTCAGCAAGAACGTTCCACCGTGCTGGTGGTGAAGGAGTAAGCAAGTGCTGACCGCTTCGTGTCCTCCGCTGTCGCTTGTCCGACCATGTCCGCCTTTAAAAACGTGGGTTGTGTTTGCCCGGGAGGTGCCACCGGAGAAACCCGGAAATAGCTCGTTTTTGTCGCCCAAATCGCGAAGAAGGTTATCGTTTCCGGTCACGATCGGCGAGAACGTTCCACCGTGCTGGTGGTGAAGGAAAAAGCAAGCGCTAGCCGGTTCGCGTGCACCTCTGATGTTTTCTGAACATTTTCTCTTGATAAAACGTGATTCAACGTTTTCGGGGAGGTATCACAGGAGAGACGCAGAATATTCTCGGGTTTGCCGCCCAAAACACGAAGAAGGATATCGTTTGGGTTCCCGCTTGGCAAGAACGTTCCACCGTACCGGTGGTGAAGGAAAAAAACAAGTGCTGACCGCTTCGTGTCCTCCTCTGTCGTTTTTCTGACCATGTCCGCCTATGAAGACGTGGGTTGTGCTTGTCCGGGAGGTACCACTAGAGAGACACGGAAGTTGCTGTTTTTTGTCGCCCGAAACGCGAAGAAGGGTATCGTTTTGGTTCCCGCTTGGCGAGAACGTTTCCCCGTGCCCGTAGGGAAAGAAAAAGAAAGCGCTGACCGCTCCGCGTGCGCCTCAGACGTTTTAATGACCATGTTCCCCTCAAACGACGTGATTCGGGGTTTTCGGGGAGGTACCACTGGACAGACGCGTAATTAGCTTGGTTTTGTCGCCCAAAACACGACCGTGAGTCTCGTTGAGGTTCCCGCTCTGCCAGAACGTTCAACCGTGCCGGTGGTGAAATAAAAAGCAAATGCTGACCGCTTCGCATGCGCCTCTGATGTTTTCTGAACATTTTCTCCTAAAAAAACGTGAATCAGGTTTTCGGGGAGGTACCACTGGAGAGACGCAGAATATTCTTGGGTTTGTCACCCCCTAAACGATGGGGGTATGGTTTTGGTTCAAGCTCGGTAAGAACGTTCCACCGTGCAGGTGGTGAGGGAAAAAGCAAGCGCTCGCCGCTACTCATGCACGTTTGACGTTTTCTGAACTTTTTCTCCTGAAAAAACTTGATACCTTGGTGTTATCGACAAAAATTACTCGATTTTATCGTGAACGAAAAAATGACTTGATTTTTTGTATGACCTATCTGAAATTACTTGGTTTTAGTGTGGTGGGCACGAAATGACTTGGTTCTAGTATGGTGAAATTTTTTTTGATATTTTTGTATTGTCTACAACAATTACTCGATTTTATCATGGACAAAAAAAAACTTGATTTTAGTATGACCAGTCCGAAATTACTTGGTTTTAGTATGGTGGGCACGAAATGACTTGGTTTTAGTATGATTAAAAAAACTTGATATTTTTGTATTGTCGACAAAAATTACTCGATTTTATCATGGACAAAAAATGACTTGATTTTAGTATGACCAGTCCGAAATTACTTGGTTTTAGTATGGTGGGCACGAAATGACTTGGTTTTAGTATGGTGGAAAAAAACATGATATTTTTTGTTGTCGACAAAAATACCAAGATTTCATCGTGGTCGAAAAAATGACTTGATTTTAGTATGACCAATCTGAAATTACTTGGTTTTAGTATGGTGGGCTCGAAATCACTTGGTTCTAGTATGGTCACTTTTTTTTTCATATTTTTGTATTGACGTCAAAAATAACAAGATTTTATCGTGGTCGAAAAAATGACTTGGTTTTAGTATAACCAATCCGAAATTACTTGGTTTTAGTATGGTGGGCACGAAATGACTTGGTTTTAGT